>OY776112.1:206459271-207659271 GCA_963675035.1 Allygus modestus | reverse complement strand
TTTTTGAGACATATCTAAGAAACTATGGTTTTAAATTGAATTTTAGAGAACCGACAAGGATAACTAGTCATTCTGCCACCGCTATTGATAACATTGTTGTAAATTTTAACTATGGCCATTGTAATTATCCATGCAATACTTGGACTGATCTTTCAGGTCATAATATGTTAATCATAAATTTACCAAAATTGAAAAATTTACCGGTTAAATCTGCCACAGTTAGGAAAAGATTATTTCCAGAAAAAAAAAATGTCCAACTTTTATTAAAGAGTTAGCCAGTAGTATTTCTAATTTTAAGCTGTGTTCTACTGTTGATAATAGTTATAATGCTTTTCTAGAAACATTTTATTATAATTTAATGTATGTTTTTCCCGTAAGGAGTGTCCAGAAACCTGATGCTAATGTAATAAAATGAATCACGCCGGGTATTGTAATCTCATCTAGGAAAAAACGTGAACTCCATGCTGTTGCTAAATTTTGTTTTGACAGTACATTTGTAAGCTATGTAAATAAATATAAACAAATCTTTAACAAAGTTGTAAACAAGGCAAAGCAAAATGCTAACAATGAGTGCATAAACAAATCAAATAACAAATCTCAAGCCACATGGAATGTGGTTGGACATGAACTAGGCACTACAAAAAAGGACAATCCTCAAGTTACTCTAAATTTTAAAAATGAAGATATTTTTGATCCTAAGAAAGTTGTTGAGGCTGTTAATGACCATTTTGGTAATATAATTGCAAGTTTAATGGTTCCTCAAGTGAAAAAAAAATTCAGAAAATTGTGTTCTTTTTCTAAGCCTGGTACTTTTTCCATGTCAGATTTTGATCCCGTCAGCATAAAAGAAATTAAGCAAATAATACTTGGATTAAAGAACTCGCCAGCCTATGGATGGGATGAGGTCCCTACCGCATTACTAAAATGTTCAGTAAATGTGGTTGCTCCAGCTCTCACTTCAATTATAAATCCAGAACTCAAGCTACATTTCCTAAAAAATTAAAACTCTCTGAAATTAAGCCTATTTTTAAGTCAGGAATTGCATCAGATGTTAACAACTATCGACCTGTGTCTGTCCTTTGCTACATCTCTAAAATTTTTGAAAAGTCATAAATTTTAGATTAACAAATTACTTAGAATCAAATGATTTACTTTCTAAAAATCAGTTTGGGTTTAGGAAAAATATGAATTGTGAAGGAGCTTTAACAAGACTTGTTAACCAGATTTCGGGGGCCCTGGATGAGTCGTTATGTACAGCTGGTATATTTTGCGACTTATCTAGGGCTTTTTACTGTATTGATCATAGACTGCTTGCAAGTAAATTGCAACAGCTTGGAGTTAGAGGACATGCCCTAAACTTTGTTCAATCTTATTTATCTGATAGGAAACACCAAACTGTTATATATGAACTATATATATGACATATATGTTATATATGAGTTTGGAGTTCCACAAGGGTCTGTATACTTCACTTATTCTCGACGAACATTCACCAGATGTATTGATAAATGTTATAAATACAACACTAAAGGAATTACATGAGTGGTTTGCCAATCAAGGACTGCTTTTGAATCTTAATAAAACAACAACAATCCTCTTTCAAGTGTCTAATAGAGCGGCAGATGACTATTATAATTCAGAATTAAATGTCAATGAACACCATAAGGTTTTAGGTATAAATTTAGATAAAAACTTGAATTGGAAAAGGCACACTCAGCTTCTTTCAAAAAATTGAACTCTCTCAAGTTTGCTCTTTCAATTTTATCAGATTCCACATCAATAGATACGGTAAAAGTTGTTTATTTTGCTTATATTCGTTCAGTAATTAAATACGGGGTTATTCTTTAGGGTTCTGCTTCGGGTTCTTCAGATGTTTTTAAAGCTCAAAAAAGTATTGTCCGATCAATGGTTAAAGCAAAAAAACGTCAAAGTTACCCTATATTCAACCTATATTCAAAAAGCTGGAAATTTTGACTCTTCCTTGCATTTATATCTTGGAATTGGCATACTTTGTACTTAAGAATCCAGATATTTTTGATGAATTTAAATCAAATAGTAAATGCAAATATTTATACAACTATCCTATCCATAGATTATCTCTTTTTGAAAAAAGCCCATTGTATATGGCACTAAAGGTTTTCAAAAGTATCCCTCTGGAGATAAGGAATCAAACTCCAAACCTAATGTTATCCAAATTTAAACAATTTCTCATTGAAAAAGCTTATTACAGGGTTTCAGATTACTTGGTTGAAAATCCTGTGGGACAAGTTAAGTAGTTTGGAGCCTGTATAGGCCCTTAAGCTCCAACACTTTTTGTTTTTGTTTTTTAACACTGCTTTCATTATGTTATATTAAATGGATTGTATACTAGGAGTACGCTCTTATATCGCGTATAAGGATTGAGTGATCGCGTAAAATAAAAAAAAAATGTTTCAATTGACAATATACCACATGGGCCCTCCATTATAACTGCAGCTTGACAATGACATACAAATCCAGAACATGACAAACAATGAGGCCTGAAACCTGTCAATCAGTCAGACAAAGTGCATATGAAGTAGTTACTCACCCCTCAGTCTCACTGAGGGCTGTATCATCTAGGCCCTCATAATAATATTAGCTGAAGATTTTGATAAAATATAATATGTTGGCGGCAATAAAGGTCCCCAATCAGTGAGAGCACGTGGTTTAAAAGTAGTTATTTACACTTTGGTTCCACTGGAGGACCCATCAGGATATTTATTTTATTGTAGCTTAATATTGCTGTAGAAATCTATAAGTATAAATACAGAACTTGATGAACAATACGTTTTAAAATCAGTCAATTGGTTTTGAATGCCTAAATATTTTAAACTCTAATCCAGAGGTTTTAATGTAACACAATAACCTTACTGGGGGGAGGGGGGCGGTGCCCCCCAGGCCTCCCATTGTTACTGTAGCTTGATACGGTTGTTCAAATACATAGGCAACCTATAAATGCAGAACTTAAAAAACAATAAGGCTTAAATCATTCAATTTGTTTTTAAGAAGAATAAATTGCCTCATTTTAAAAAGAAAAGAAAAGTAGTATCTTATGTTAAATATAATCTAGGAAGAAATTAAAACTCTTTGACCCACTTCTTAGAGTCCACGATTCATTGTGTCAAGGTCCAAGATTTTGTATACATCTTAATATATAAATATCCCCGTAGCAGCAAACCTGCGTACTCAGCAAATTTTCAATGCATAAATATGCATATATATGTATCTTAATGTTACATAAAGCCACATATCAAGTTTCATCAATATACATTCATAAATAAACAATTTATGACATTTTAATTATTCTCCATAAGAATAACATGGCGGCTGAGTGTGCAGGTTTGCTGAAGCAAGGAACTCCAAAAATGAGGTTTTACACAAATATCAATATAACTCAAGTAGGTAAAGCCACATACCAAATGTGAATAATTTATGTTCATAATTAAGGGGGATAACATGTTACTTATTCTGCATAAGAATAACATGGGACTGAGTACACAGGTTTGCTGCTACAGGAACTATCGGCCAAAAAATGTTTTTTAGTGCAAATATCAATAGACCACAACGATATGAAGTAATATACCAAGTTTCATCAGCAAAAGTATATAAATAAGCGAGATATACAATTTATCTTATTCTCCGTAAGAATAACATTGGACAACATACTGGGTTTAGCACTTTCGATATCTCTGTAACCATTTGACGTAGAGCAATGATCAAAACACTAAATTGTGCGTCTTTCTAAGCTGATTCCAATGGAAAAAAACTAAAATTTGACTTTTTCAACAATTATATGTAAAAAGCTCAAAAAACCCACTTTTGGGATACAAACCCCCCCCCCCACCAAAATACCTCTTCGGATAGGTCGATCCGTCTGGTTTTCTAACTTAAAGTCATAAATGCTGCTTTACACGTTTATACCAAATTTTGTCAAAATCGGATGAATTTTACGACAGTTATCGTGCTCACGGACACACACACACACACACACACACACACACACACACACATATATATATATATATATAAAGTTTTTGAAAGAATGGTGTTTTTGGCATCTGGGGACCTCAAAATGAAAAGTTAACATGGTCATGGGCCTAGGTCTTGCCATGCCGACTACAGTAATAGCTTCTTCCCTATATGGGAAATTCGCTGAAATGGATCCCTATTTCCCTTGGCCACGCCATTACTTGAGAATTCGTGGACCAAATTGAATAATTATTTCTTGTTGAGTTTGTTTATGTCAGGACAAGGTTCTTATAAAAGAAAATTTTTAATCCGACCTAAGAGCTCTGCCCCACAGGCCTTCAAAGTTCCTATTGATTTTATCTAAGTTCAGTTAGTTACACCAAGCAGCTGTAAACATACTTGAAAGGCATATACATATGTTGATTATAGAAATAAAAAGCTACTTGAATGGAAACTCTCATTTTGGAAATAAAAAGAGTACTTGAATGGCAATTCAAACTCTTTTTTAGCGAATTTCCCCTATAGGTAAGAAGCTATTACCGTAGTCGGCATGGTAAGACCTAGGCCCGGGACCATAATAACTTTTCATTTTGAGGTATATATATATATATATATGTGTATATGTATATATATATAAGTCTGTAAGCACGATAACTCTCGTAAAAATGATCCGATTTTGATGAAATTTGGTATAAACGTGTAAAGCAACATTTATGACTAAGTTCGAAAACCAGCCAGATCGCTCTATCCGAAGGGGTATTTTGGGGGGGTTTTGTACCCCAAAAATGGGTTTTTTTGAATTTTTTACATGTAATTTTTGAAAAAATCAAATTGTAGTTTTATCATTGGATTCAGCTTAAAAAACACACAATTTGGTATTTTCATCATTTCTCTACGTCAATTGGTTACCGAGATATTGAAAGTACTAAACACAGTACGTTGTCTAATGTTATTATTATGGAGGAAAAGTAAAATTTTATATCTCGCTTATTTATGAACGTATACTGACGAAACTTGGTATATGGCTTCATCTGGTTGTGGTTCATATTTGCTCAAAAAAATTTGTTTTTGCCAAAGGCACCCGTAGCAGCAAACCTGTGTAATCAGCCCCATGTTATTCTTATGGATAATAATTAAATGCCATGTCTCCCTTAATTATGAACATAAATTAATCAAATCTGGTATATGACTTCACCTAGTTGAGTTATATTGATATTAGCATAAAAATCCATTTTTTGTTTTCCTTGTTGCAGCAAACCTGCGTACTCAGCCCCAATTTTTTTCTTATGGAGAATAATTAAAATTGTATATATCGCTTATTTGTGAATATATTTTTATGAAACTTGGTAAGTGGCTTTATGTAGTATTCAGACATTCATATCTATTGGAAATTCGCTGAGTACACAGGTTTGCTGCTACAACGGTATTTTTATATTCAAGTGAGCATAGCGCATGAGCTAATCCGGGAAGCGAGTGAGCGAAGCGAACATGCTTATCTTGAAAATGAACGAGTATTTGAAATAAAACAAATTCAATGACATTAGGACAGGACAACGACTGTTGGGCCAGCTAGTTATATATATTAATGATTGCAGATGCTGTGTAGCATTTAAGTATCCAAAAACATAATGATCACATTCTTTTTAAGTAACGGTGTATTATAATCCCACTTATGTTTTATATTATTGACTATCTCAAGTTTAATTTATGCAAAATTTCTTTGCAGTAAAAAATAATATGGGGACTTCTGCTTGAAACAGTATTTATTTGTGTATTAAGGGAGTAAAGTGCAACTTTGTTCCCTAAGGGAAATTGTTGGCGCCCGACGCCGTAGGCCAGGGCGATAAATTTACACACAACTTTTTCCCACACCCGAAAAGCCACAAGTATTGATAAGTATTCACATTCACAATCGCTTTCCATTTTGGTTGCGTAATGCGTAATAACTAAACTCGGAACGTTAATTGCTGCTGGAGCAAAATATCAATCAGCTGATCCGATTCCCTTATAGCTGCAGCATTAATGATTGCAGCGAAATGTCAGCTGATTCTGTTCCGGGAGACAAAGTAGCACTATACTCCTTCAATACAAGGAGTAAAATTTGACTTTACTAAGTAGGTGGGGGGAAACAAAATTTATTATACAAGATAGGAACGACGTTTCCTTCCATTTTTAAAATGTATTGTATTAGTTCACACATAAGCAAAAAGTTAGAGAAAACTTAGTAAACAAATTTCATAATCGGCCTGGAAGGACAAGTCCTGCACAGTCCATTAACACATATATAATTCCAATTTCTGGTAAATAGTTCAACAAAATTTGATCAAAATGTTAAAAAGGAGCATCTCTTTTACTTGTTAAACATGAAAAGTAATTTTTCACTGAGAAAAACATGTTTTCTGGAAATGAAAGTACCAATCTCTATAGGACAGGAGCTTCAATTTCAGATCAAAACTATTTTAATCGGTCCTTTAGTTTTTGTTAGTGGATTTACAGAAGGAATGTTGTTGATATTTGAACATGTGCTCTTATGAGAGCCAAAAATTAAAATTAATTTATTATTAGAAACAACACATCTAAACTAAACAAAGATATTGATGACATTAGTGTATGTCAAAACCTATTATAAGTTATTTAGGTTAAGCTATTATAACCTATATAAGCATTATATTTAATAGATTTTGCTAGTAATGTACCGTAAGTGATTTATTGAAAGTTGAACAATATTTGTTATGGGAATAATAAACGCAAACATTGTGCGTTAAAAAACACCTAAAAAGAAAATAAATGAAATTATGACAAACTGCAGGCCAAAACCTTTAATTTAATACTAAAACAGTTAAAATTGGCACAGTAGTTTTTGCTAATAGATTTACGTAAAGAATTTTTTTTATGTTAATCGGGCTGTTTCGGGAGCTAAAAGTATTTTGTATTGAGAAAAGTCTATACTTATAATGTAATAGTTGTGCATTTGCGTGTATGTCCCAGGTGATTTTGAAAACGCCTACTCAAAACTGCTCTGGACCATAATGTTGTAGAGGATCAACAAATTGCAAATAGGTACTTTTTTGTTGTTCCTCAAGACCTCAGGACTCTGCCCCAGTGGCATAAAAAGCCGCCATGTTATTCTTATTGACAAAATGTTTTGTTTTAACGGCTCCTAAAATTTGCTCAAACCATAACACATAATTGGGGGACTAAAAGACTGGATATTGTTATCAGTGCTTAGTGTGATTTCCATAAATCCCCTACAATGGTTGTTCCCGACAAAACATGTTTAAGATGAAAAACATGATTAGTGGAATCAACATTTGTTAGCTGGACAAATTATAAGACAATATCTTTTGAGATCGAATAAAACTGAAATCTAAAACACCCCCGTCGCAGCAAACCTGCGTATTCAGCGAATTTCCAATGAATATATATGTCTTAATATTACATTAAGCCTCTTACCAGAATTCATAAGAAATATAATCATAAATAAGCGATATTTAAAATATTCATTATTCTCCATAAGAATAACATTAGGGATGAGTACGCAGGTTTGCTGCAAAAAGGAACAAAAAATAATGGATTTTTATACAAATGTCAATAGAACTCATCTAAGTCAAGTCACATACCGTACCAAGTTTCATCCATATACATTCCTAAATAAGCGATATATAACATTTTTATTATTCTCCATAAGAATAACATGGGGACCGAGTACCTAGGTTTGCTGCTTCGGGAACCATAGGCGAAAAATTGGTTTTTTGTTCAAACATCAGCAAACCACAACCAGATGAAGTGATATACCAAGTTTCGTCAGTTTATGTTCATAAATAACCGAGATATAAAATTTGCCTTTTTCTCCATAACAATAACATTAGACAACGTACTGTGTTTAGGATTTGTAATATCTCAGTAACCAATTGACATAGAGCAATGATCAAAATACCAAATTTTTTTTTAAGCTTAATTCAATGGTATAATTTAAAATTTGATTCAAATAAAAATTACATGTGAAAACCCAAAAAAAACATTTTTGGGGTACAAAAGCCCCCCAAAACCCCCCTTTGGATGGTGCGATTTGTCTGGTTTTCGAACTCGTTCAGATAAATGGTACTTTACATATTTGTACCAAATTTTATTCAGATCGGACTTTTTTTACGAGAGTTATCGTGCTTACGGACACACACATATATATATATATATATATATATATATATATAAAATATAAATATATATATATATATACATATATAAAAATTTGAACGAATGGTGTTTTTGGCATCTGGGGACCTCAAAACGAAGAGTTATCATAGTCTCGGGCTTAAGTCTTACCATGAGACCTAAGGTAATAGCTTCTTCCCTATAGGGGAAATTCGCTAAAACCGAAACCAGGGTAGACTTTCATAAGTGGAACGATATAACAAACCGAATGAAATTGTTCGATAGGGTATAACGATTATTTAGGTTATTCGGTTATGGTTTCAGTTAGGCCTATTAAGGTTTAGGTTATTTAGGTTTCAGTTAGGCCTACCGTAAAACAGGCTTGACTCGGACACTTTTTTACTATTTTTAGGTAATAGTGCCTTCCCATTAACGTTGTAACCAATAAAAACCAGACCATTTTAAAGTGTTTGTACTATTTACAATATCCATTTACCTTTAGCCTAACTTATATATTATTATGTTGGATGTTATTATAACAAAAATAAATACCCCCGTAGCAGCCAACCTGCGTACTCAGAGAATTTCCAAAGCATATATATATATATGTGTACCTTAATACCACATAAAGCCAAATACCAAGTTTCATCAATCTACATTTTTAAATAAACGATTTATGACATTTTAATTATTCTCCATAAGAATAACATGGCGGCTGAGTATGCAGGGTTGCTGAAGCAAGTAACCAAAAAATTGGGGTTTTATCAATATAACTGAAGAAGGTAAAGCCACATACCAAATTTTATTAATTTATGTTCATAATTAAGGGAGATAACACGTTACTTATTCTCCATAAGAATAACATGGAAGCTGAGTACGTAGGTTTGCTGCTACGGGAACTATCAGCCGAAAAATGTTTCTTAGTGTAAATATCAATATACCACAACGATATGAAGCAATATACCAAGTTTCATCAGGAAAGTTTATAAATAAGCGAGATATACAATTTTTCTTATTCTCCATAAGAATAAAGTCGGACAACGTACTGTCTTTAGCACTTTCAATATCTCTGTAACCATTTGACGTAGAGCAATGATAGAAACACCAAATTGTGCGTATTTTTAAGCTGATTCCAATGGTAAAAACTAAAATTTGACTTTTTCAACGGTTATTTGTAAAAAACTAAAACAACTTATTTTTAGCGTACAACCCCCCCCCAAAATAATACCCCTTCGGATAGGTCGATCTGTCTGGTTTTTGAAATTAAAGTCATAAATGCTGCTTTAAACAATTATCCCAAATTTCGTCAAAATCAGACTATTTTTACGATAGTTATCGTGCTCACGGACATATATATATATATATATATATATATATATATATATATATATACAGTTTTGAAAGAATGGTGTTTTTTGGCATCTGGGGACCTCAAAATGAAAAGTTATCATGGTCCCGGGCCTAGGTCTTACCATGACGACTACGGTATTAGCTTCTTCCCTATAGGAGAAATTCGCTAATCCCTAAAGGGTAAATTCGCTAAAAATAAATAAAAGTGTCCGGGTTAACCTCCACATACGGTCTTGAACCGGACATCCACCTAACTAACGTTATAACGTATGAAATCAACAGACAAGTACACTGCCGACTTGCACAACGGCAACTAACGTCGTCCCCACCGTTTTTACCCCGCTCGGTGGTTTTCGCGCTCAATCTGTCCGATCCGATGTCTTGTTCGGGGTCTTGATCGGGAAGAAGTTCGGAGTGAATTTAGCTACCTTTGTGCCTTGCTCCCTGCTCAATCCGATGTCTTATTCGGGCAAAGGTCCGGTAGTGTGTGGCCGCCTTTAAATTACGGTTTGGGTATAAACTATTGCGGTTTCCCTTGGCCGATAAACAACGTTTAGGCCTACTTGTCGTTTTCGGTTTAAAAGTTACGGCGACCATGAATTGCGGTCAAATAGCAATTTTTTATCCGAAAAAACCGGTCAAACCGGTAAAACCGGTGCTGATTTTGATCCATGAATTCAAGGCAGTCGTCTTTTTAGGCCGATAACACACATATTGGTCAATAAAACGCGTTCGGATATTTTTTACGGCCGATGAAATTATTATTGATATGGAATTTTTATCAAATTTCCGGGGGAGGACTCCCGGACCCCCCACCCCTGAGGGGTATTCTATACACCCCCTCCCCAAAAAAACGCGGGTATTTCCCCCCACCCAATGTGACTCCCTGGATCCGCCCCTGACCGTGCCTGAATTTTACTTTGTAACAGTAAGTAACAAATTCTTCTGTAACTTTAACAAACGGATTCTAAATTACAAAAATAGCGAAAACTTACATATAACAAAGGTTAGGATGTTGGTGATTGGAGTAAAATATCCCACAGTTGTATACTTATGGAAAATTGTTATGGAATAGTTCGGGGACACCCTGCACATTTATTTAATACAGTATTTTAAGAAATTAATATGATCAATGTATTAGGATTAAAGGAATTTGTTAAATTGTAATTCTTAAAATTAAAAACCATTTTATATTTATAATTAATGTTTTTAAAATAATAATTTTATTAGTTTTTAATACAGTAAAGCTATCCTAGCTTATTTGGGCCTAGATAATTCTAACCTCTAAACCGGTAATTAAAATTCAATTTTTTGGATAGTTCGAATGTTATTACCGCGGTCCCTTGAGATTCTAAATATCCGAGTTCCACTGTATTTAAATGTGCTCACAACTGTGTCAAACCTTTTAATGATAAAATCTGTATAGACTACAAGAAATTTACTCATCAAAACTATAAAGTGAACGCTCAAAATAATCATATATTTAAGATGAGTTGTCGGCGACATTGAAAGGCACATCAGTGGAAAATAGTAAGCAACCCAACCCTAGTCAACCAGTCGAGCCGCGGGCCGTGCACCCCGGACCGACGAAGAACGAGTAGACGGAAAGACAGTGCTGCGTGGGGGGAGGGGGAGAAATGAGGAGAACACGCTCCTCTCTCCCCCCAGCCAGATCACACACACTCACAGCACTGGGCGAGTTGTCTTCCTAGCGGCACGCGGTGGCGACTTGTAGAACTACTGCTCCTCACTGCCAGACTAGCCTAGCGGCCAAACACCCTTAATAAATTGTAAATGATTACATTAAGCTTCTTGAGTTTTTTTGTCATATGGAATCGTCAACACAAGCCGTTGAACTGTTTCCCTGGTGTAGGCAGTATAGTTCTTGTACGATAAGCTGTTTTTTTAGTCTTAAAAAAGTTTGGTACTTTGGTATTATACGGATGCCACTATTTTTGGAGGTTAATTTTTACCGGATACAAAGGATAACTACATAATTCGAAAAAACGTACTTTTATTGACTTACTGTAAAAATTTTACATCATTCTGATGAGCGGTCTTTGTGTTGTGCCTCCCAAAAGCCAGCGATGTCCGCTAGGATCGTGTTGAATGCGTCGCCGCCGCTAGCAGCCACACCCGATCGCCACATGTACTCCGCAAAATATACAGCGCGCTGCGGCAGTTATGTTAGGATGGGTTATCATAAAAATACGTACGGTTTCCTCTTCATTTCGAGGTAAATCCCACACCAAAAGAACGTCACTCATTATGAAAACAAATGTAACGTAGTGCACGGCAATGAATCACTCATGACACTGACCCAGATACAGGCGGTGACAGCTGATGCGCGCGCTCCGGTCAACGACCTGACCTTGGCCTATTTGGAGGGGGTTTGGCGGCTGGAAGTATGACTCATCAGGTATCATTCGATTTGTAACGAAACAAGGAAAGTCCTACAATCATTTTTATGATAACCCATCCTAATATAACTGCCGCAGCGCGCTGTATAAGGGTGGCATCCGTATAATACCAAAGTACCAAAAGTTTATTGCTGTTGCTGATTGTTTAATTGTAATTTTAATATTTTTCCTATCGAACTAATGTTTAAACATATGGACGCAGCAGTGAACTCGCTAGGTTGAAGGCAAATGAAAATGATTTGTATTAGGCCTAATCAATAAATGCCGTCCCGCACTTCTCGCGAATACGCCTGAACACATATACGGCCGAACTCCGAATGTTCTGAGTAATCCCGAGAAGTGTGGGAGCTGCACAAACTCTTTGGCAACAGTACACTATTGCCGAATGATTTGCTCAAATGCTCCACTGAGTGATCGGAACGAGTCGTGACAACGAATTTTGCACCAAATTAAACGAATGTGCACAATGAAGTAACCAGTACACGCTCGCCAAATACCATGCAATACCATGCTCGCCCATTCGCTTCCGCTCGTCACATTTGATTCAAGCCAAAAACCAGACAAAAATCAGAGCACAGGCAAACACGAATCATGGCGAGGTGAACTCTCCCAAACATAAACGAGCAAACTGAGTAAACTATCGCGCTCGCTTTTGTTGGGCCATTGTGTACTGGTAGCAAGAATATGGGACGGAATGTTCAGTGAACATTCGGGTGGATGTCCGGTCGAATGTTTAGGCCTGGTCGCGAGATGTGTGGGACAGACTTAACCTATATACGATCTTTGCTTAATAATCACTTCGCGTTTGCAATGTTCGTGTGTTGCATTAATAGTGCGTGTTTATCTGTTTGGCACGTAACAGATGATTCTCACAAGCGATTTTTTTAGTCAATAAAAGCACGATGTATAGGTAGCTATAGTTTGTTCTTTTTTCTGTTCTTACAAATGTTAATTATTGTCATATTGTAAAGTTGCATTGGTGATAGCCGTCAATAAATAAATAAATAACCAAAACATCTAATTTTATTTGGTAACTTACCGTACGTTTTATTAACGAGATATTAATTTTTGTTGAACAAATTAAGACTTTCTACTGTTAATGAGTGGGAATTATATTTTCTTGTTGACCTTTGAGTTGTCATGTTGTCGTCTGTCGTCTGTCTGGAGTCTGGACCAAATTCCCGTAGTTCACCGTCCGTCAGGCAAGGTTTTGACATAGAGTACCAATAAAGTTACTAATTATAATAGTATGTAAAAATAAGAATGCATCTTTTAATTAGTATAAAATAAAATATACATACAACTTTTAAAAGCTAATAATATTTAAACCTTAGTTTTTAAGTTTCAAGTTACGAAAATAAGTTTTTTTCCTAGTCAACATGAACATGAATAACTACAGTTTTGTAGTGAATCTATGACACTGTGACTTACGTTACTCTATACTTGAAACATAGACGTTGGCTAAATATCAACGATTCAAGTACCACTAAAATGGCTCCCAATGTTAATCTTATGGGATAAAAAATAGATTTGTTTTAAAGATAATTTTATTATTACTTATCCAAATATTCCCAATAACGAACTCGACCGAGATTTCGTACTATAGAATCTATCTCTAAAGTTTGAAGTGGATCTGTAGAGGCGTTTTTGAGTTATTTATGACAAAGACACGCCAGTTCGAGTTGATTCTCTTACCAGTGTAAGCAGTAAAGTTATGTATAAGGATTTCATTTCACTCAATCCAATTAGTATAGTATGTAAACTGTTATACAGTTTATGTTATGAAAGTATTTGTAATTATGCAAGATTCTGGACAAAGCACCGGTTTGCACTATCCTTGTGATGTAATGTCAAATGTTACGTGATAATAAATTGATTTGATTTGAATATTAGGTGACAAAATCGTTAGTTACAGCCGATATTAAGTGGCCCGCTTGCCACTTTTGCCGATATTATGTATACCGTCGTCATTTATGACCAAAATTATGCGGTCCGATTGGCCGATTTTATGTGATGCGATCGCCTTGTGTGGCCATTACTACGCGTTTTGGCTGGTAAAATCGTTAGTGATCGTCATTTTTGGCCGATTTTACGTGTTGCGATCGCCTTTTGCGGCCGTGACTACGTGTTTTGGCCGGTCACAATTATTAGCGATTGTCCAGAAATTGGCAGAAAATACTCGCTCGAGTATTTTTCAAAACTTCGAGTCATGTTTTAGTATTAAAATACTCGGCCGAAAACTCGAAGTTTTGAGTACTCGCACACCCCTTAAATTAACACTGGCTAGTGCAACAATTCAATGGTAAAAACCGCTCACATGCACTGAAAGATTATACTGAGAATGTTAATGAAAACTATCTAGTTTAGCATATCAAAACTAAATATTGCAGTGGCATGATCTTCTTTGAAGGTTAAAACTTTTTCTGGACATGTCACTTGTTGTCACATGTTCAATGTAAAAATGTTTTGTACATAATAAAAAAATTCAAAACGTTTGTTTATTTTGCCAGTAAGCTGCACGATGTGGGACAAGAGAGAGGTGAAGAAGGCGGAACTGTCGGTGCTGGACATCAGCTCTGCGATCATCGCGCGGGTCGAGGGAATGCCGGACAACCTGGACTACTTTTACGGAGGTAGCAAATACCTTAGGGAACCCACCATTTGTAATGTACTACCAAATAGAAAAACCAAACCAATTTAAATCAAAACATTGTTGGATCACCATTTTATCCAAGAATGAGTGAAACTATTTTGACGAAGTTAAGTTAAAGCAGCTATCAATATTCATTAGTTTAGTAATTGGTCTTCTTCATATGTCAAGATCAGTAACATAGAGGAACAATAAAGACATGAGCAGCATTTAATCAGTTTTGTATACTGATTCTTTTTCATAAAATATGTACATTATAAGAAGTATATATATATTAATCTGATTAACTGTTTTTCAAAACTTCAAAATTATTTGAATTTTTTGTTGTTGTTGCTGGCAGATTGTTTGATTGAGGGGTTTGAAAACTATTAAGGCTATATGTATATTTTTAACCAAGGATAAATGGAGAATCTTGCAGGTAGTCTGCTTCAGGTAGTTGCTGTAAGGTTCAGTTATTAACAGCCGTATAGCTGTAACAGTTGATGTGTTAGTAAAAAAAATTATTAAAACTGAAAGGGCTACCTGTGAAAGTTTGATTTATCTACAGTGAGGACTGGACTGTGTTTCAATGTTTGACTGTTTGTGGTGCTGACAGGTCTGATAGCCTCAGTGCTGCTAGCCGCCATCCCCAGTCTGTGTCGGCTGAGTGCAGTGTTCAGTGACGGCTCGGCTGGAGTCACACTCAATGTTACCTCACTGCTCTCCTCCTACACCTTCTCTGACTCCCTGGACCTGGCTATACACTCCGCCTTTGGATCTAGTCACAGGTTAGTTCAGCTCTAATATTTATGGTAGGGTTGAGAGTAAACTCTTTACCTAGCTAAAAGCGATAAAGTCACTTAAATTTCCCTGATGTTTTAATTTTTTGATAGACATTTCGACTTGGCTCAGTGAATTTAATAAATCTCAACTTTACACCAATATTTTTGCTTCGTTTAAAAGAGTTTTTATAAGGGATGTGCAAGTTCTCTGAAATTTTAGTTCTTGGATGAGTTTTTCAATCTTCTTCTTATCTATAATAGGTTAAGCCGATTTTTTTAAACCGAACTCCTCCATTATTTTTGAACCAATTTCGATGATTAAGGTGTTAAAAAATGGCCCAGATTCGTAGTTGTGCAAAGTGGTTTTCAATTTTCGATATTTTTAATATGAAGGGCACGGGCCGCCCTCAAAGTTAGTTTTTTCCCGTAAATATAACATGGAATGGAGAGGTGTTTGAATTCAGTTGCATTCTAAAACAGGTGATGATACAGTAAAATGCAGGTAATAAACAGTAAGAATAGCTGATCGTTCGATTTAGAGCAACAGGTCCACTAGTACTACTAAAATAACACAGTTTTTGAAATGCAAAATTGTGTAATCTTGGCTGTACATGACAACCTACCCGCAATATCGGCTGCAAACGACAAATGAATCATGTAAAATTGGCTCTAAATTATGAAATGACACATGAACAGACACATTTTCAGGTTTTGGAAACTAAAAAAACTAAACTAAACAAATTGGGTTAAAAACTTCTTTTAAAAAAAAACTACCTGCATCTCAAATTTTCATGAGCCTTCATATTGATAGCAGGTTTTGACAGCAATTAAGTGAGAAGGTTTTAACCCTTTTGAGGTAGTAATTTTATTCTATTTCCAGTAGCCTATAACGGGAATTGATTGGTGCTGCAGTCTAGTAGCAAAATATGTAACTAATGACCGCGGGCGTCTACGGTTCTATCCGCTAGGGGCGCGGACTGACTGAAAAACCTTAATATCGCCGCCAGGCCTTTGGTCATGTTAGCTGAGTTGGCTACGTCGTGGAAACACCTTGGCCAGGTGGTGATACGATGTTCGTGGGTTAGATTCCCGCACACGACCAAAACTGACCAGTTGTGCAACTCTCAATGAGTTAACCGGTCTGTGGCAACGTTGGTGGGAGGGCCCAAGTAAAACAAACGGTGGCAGGCTTGCTTGGCAGTTGACGGGATTGGTTAATTCTTTGAGACTTGCACATGGTCAACACTGATTTTGCTCATTTTTACTTATGTTTACTGTGTGTGCGCCAATGTGACTCTTTAAACTGAAAGAAAACAATATTTTAATTAAAATACGCCATTAATCCATTTAAAAACACCAATTTTACACTCCAATTCACAGGTTAATAAAATTACAAGTAAGGAACGAGACCAGCTCGTATGTCTATGCCAATGAGTTAAAGCCAATTTACGTCTTGATTAGGATAAATGTAAAAAACAGGTTTCTTATTTAATTGGAATAAAGGAATAAAGGCCCATTGAGTAATAAAGGCCATTGGGCCTGAAATAGGGTTTGCAAAATCACAATGTTCCCAATGTTGAGTGTTCACTTGGCCTAATCTTTCACCCAATGTGGATGGTCAAGGGGCATTCCGGCTTGAAAAGTAAAGGACCGAATAATTATTAGAGGTGTGCGAATAGTGAATTTTTAGTTCGGATCGGTTTCGGTTCGGATAGCTTAGGTTCGGATCGGATAGTAAGGGTTTCGGATCAGATAATTTTCGGATTCGGATATTTAGCCTACTTAACCCCAATCTCTAAAACTACCATATTTTCAGGTTGGAACTTAACATTTTCATTTTTCCTGCAAGATAGATATAAATACACAATATTTAAGCAAAGTAATTTTATTCAAAACACAACAAGTGGTTATTATTTTTACAAATGTATCTTTCTGAGTAATTTAAGACTGTGCTACACATAACCTCACTAGAAAACAGCATGTCTAATTGGAGGATCAATATACCAGCCTCCGTACATACTCGAAAAATTATCTTCTGTGCAGTGAAAAATACAATAAATATGTTTACTGGTTGTATAGGTATAATATAAAAGTATAGGTAATTTAATAACAGTAAGCCTAGATTAGGCTACTCAAATCATGTAATGTCACCTTGACTATCATTAATCCTTGTCATTATGCTAACACCTTAGCCTATCTGGGTGTAGGCCTGATAAAAAAACAAACATAAACATATGGTCAGGCAAGAGAATCAACAAGGAAACATTTTAATATGATTACAGCCTATTTCAAAGACCGGAATCACCGATGTTGATAGCAGAGCAGACATCACAACACAAATCACTAAAGGCCTAGCACGACAAAGGCAGTCATACCCTACTGAAACAATGAATCAGTATAAATTAGGGCTTCAACTCTGTAAGAGCTAACCAAAAACTTTCATAACCAAAGAATTTCCTTTGTTAGTGAATTTACTTTGGAAAGTGAACTATTAGCATGACCCGCACGGTGAAACTTAAGCCCGGGACCACCATAGAAGTTCCTAACATGACCCCCTGACCACGTTTTGGGGGGTCGTTCAAAATTGTATATATATATGTATATATATATATATATATATATATATATATATATATATGTGTGTGTTTGCACTCTAGCGGTCGCATTTGTTGTCCGATTTACTTCAAATTTGGTAGGGACGTTCCTTTCTGTAATCAGTTGGACAAGTTCGTTGGGCAAAACAATCGGAAAACTCTTTAAACCCCTTTTTTTGGGGATTAATCTTTCAAATTTCGAGTTTTTGGGCCCAAAAAGAGTCATAAAAACCCCAGATGTAAAACCAATGCATGTAAAAAGATGGGAATTAGTGAGGCGAAAGTTTTAAGCCCTCTCTCGTCATTCTAGCGTAAATATTTACCGAGTTATTAAAGAAAATGTGTATCGACTTTACACATTACGTTGTCTTATGGGGCTTTTACACTAGAAAAGCCTGTTATTCCTATGTTAGAGTACTTTTATCATCCCCAGCAACCTCACGCCTACTTTGAAGCCTGTCTGGACCTTCTCCTAACCTTATAATGCGCAAAATTGTATTCCCAGCTTTGCAAGTAAATGAAACCAGGAGTATCAGAACAGCCAAAAAATCAATGTTTTCAGATTTCAATAAAAATTGGACAAATGTATGTTTTTACACTTATTTTGAGTTTTACAAGTTTTTATGTGGAAATTCACTTCCCTCACGTCAGCGTGCTGCGTGCGAACTCGTTTTATAAATTTACTAATTAGGCCTAGTTCGAATTTATTTTGTTTAATACAAATTAGAAACTTTGTTTAACCTAGTTTGTCACCGGAATGTAAACAGACTACAAAGTGTCAGCGTCAGCTTGCATTTCAAACTATCGGTTTCGTTCTTTTTTAATAATTTACATATCATGCTTTTCTTCCTTTTCGGTTCCATTTTAATTATATTAATTTAACGAAATAAAATAATATTCAAACGATAAAATCTGTATAAATGAATAGAGATAACTAAGCGATGCCTTCTTGAATCCGTCCTTGAGGTCGTCGCTGCTTTAATTTAAACGTTGCGTCGTCGTAAAGATACTTGACGAGCTTAATATATCTAAAGGTCTCGTCGGGGCGTAAACAAGTGAAGTCTTTTCTTGGAGTATAAGAGCTCCAGGTAGATTAAGCTCGTTGATCATAGCGGGAAACTTCACCGTAGAGAAAGCTATACAACTCGTTTTGCGCAAGTTAGCAATACTTTACTCAGAGTTTTTTAATTGCATTGAATGGAAGGAAAATATCAGTAGCAGCAATTTTAAATTTCATACACTAACATTTCCGTTTGTATTATGTAACTTTTGAATACTCTATGAGAGCTTGCTCGTTGCACTCGTAAGAAAGTGAAACTATCGGAAATCGACTATCGACGAAAAATTATCGACTTATTCGCCAGTAATCCACTACTGTTGTCTCGTTGTCAGCGTTTATCCCGTTAATCGTGAATCGACATCGAGTTACAATATTGTATACATTTTCGGTTGATTACATTTCTCTTTATAAACCGTATTCTTCTGTTTGCTAAAATGATGTACGATCTGGACGTGTATCGCGATACGATACGATTACACAAATATCGTATTGATGAATTGATACGAGTTTCGTACCGAAAACATTCAAAGCGACAGGAATTGCGTCATGTTACCTTGAACGACGTAAAGAGGCAAAACGTTTATTAATGGTCCAAACATATTTATTGTTTCGTTTCTACCTTTTTATCCCCAGATATACAGTCTATCCGAATAAGTCGGATAAGTACTAAACCTTATCGGATATTGATAAAGCCTTCAAATCGGATTCGGATATCCGAACCGATCCGAAACCGAACCGGCTTTTCGGATATCTGCACACCTCTAATAATTATCCTAAAAATGTTTTGTCACCACACTGTACTGTTCATAGTTATTAATTTTCCTATTAGGTTGTATATATTTTTCATTCCCTCATTTGTTGTTTTACTGCTAGTGTATTGATAAATGCTCCCTTATTCTTATTTTGTGTATTTTTTATGACAGACACTACCATATGGAGCACTTCCTTTTAGAGATGTGCGAGTACTCGAAATTTTGAGTTCGAGCCGAGTTCGGCACTGAAACTCGAGGTTTTACTGAAACTTGAAAGTTTCGAGCGAGTTTACTCCCGCCGTTTACCCGCTCAACCAAGGGCATGGGGAGAGTTACCCCCGCCATTAACCGCGCTACAAAGGGTCGTCCGTGGCTGCGTGTCGTCTGTAAATTCAAATTGAGTGTGAAACATTTGAGGTGTTAAGAGTTGTGATGTGGATTTTATTGTTTTAGCTAATTTCCCCCTATAGGGAAGAAGCTATTACCATAGTTGGCATGGTAAGAACTAGGCCTGGGACCATGATAACTTTTCGTTTTGAGGTCCCCAGACCCCAAAAACACCATTCGTTCGAAACTGTATATTATATATGTGTGTCCGTGGGTGCGATAACTCTCGTAAAAAAGGTCCGGTTTTGATGAAATTTGCTACAAACGTGTAAAGCAGCATTTATGAATTTAAGTTCAAAAACCAGACAGATCGACCTATCCAAAGGTGTATTTTAGGGGGGGGTTTGTACCCCTAAAATGTTTTTTTTTTGAGTTTTTTACATATAATATTTGAAAAAGTAAAATTTTATTTTTTCCATTGGAATCAGCTTAAAAATACGCACAATTTGGTCTTTTAATCATTGCTCTATGTCAATTGATTACTGAGATATTGAAGGTGCTAAACACAGTTTGTTGTCCAATGTTATTCTCATGGAGGATAAGAAAAATTGTATATCTCGCTTATTTATTAACTTATCCTGACGAAACTTGGTATATTGCTTCATTTCATTGTGGTCTATTGATATTTGCACAAAAACCCATTTTTTGGCCAATAGTTCCCGTAGCAGCAAACCTGCATACTCAGCCCCATGTTATTCTTATAGAGAATAAGTAACGTGTTATCTCCTTTAATTATGAACATAAATTAATAGAACTTGGTATTTGGCTTTACCTAGTTTAGTTATATTGATATTTGTATAAAAACCGATTTTTAATGTTCCTTATTTCAGCAAACCTGCATACTCATCCGCCATGTTATTCTTATAGAGAATAATTAAAATGTCATAAATCGTTTATTTATGAATGTATATTGATGAAACTTGGTATGTGGCTTTATGTGGTATTAAGATCAATTAATATGGATTGGAAATTCACAGAGTATTCAGGTTTGCTGCTACGGGGGTATTATTAATAAATAAGTAAGTCGTGGCTTATAAATTTGTATTACTCTTTATACCAAAATGGAGGATTTACCAGGACCTTCAGATTGAGTTGTATGAACACTGTCAGTATAGTCCACTTTTAGGTTGACCTAACCTTGTAATTTTTTAAAGTAAAATATCAAAAACATATCTGTAACGAAATCTAATAGGTAAGTATAAGAAGTTTGTGCTCGTTTTGTGTTCCATTATGATTGAAATTGAGTCAATCCATGACTTTTAGGCTCAACTGTCCTTTGGCATTGAGCTGTTTTAAGACAAGTGATTTGTGTTGGCCTTGTTTAAGTTTCATTAATGATTTTTTTTTAAATAATTTTTAATATTTGAAAACTAAGACATGGTTTCAATTTCATCAATTGATTTGCCAGGCACTTTTAAATATATCTTGATGTTACTGATTGTTCTTATTATGATTATTAGTGTTAAAATTAAATCTAAGATATGTTAGTAAATACATTTTGTGTGGTAAGTAAGTAGGCTAATGTTTTACCATGTAATAGGCTTTTTAAATATTAAAATAAAGTTTATTTTCACTTATAGGCCTAAATGTAATTTTATTTTCTCCATTCGTAGAAAGATGTAGCTTAGGCCTAAACATAATATACAAAACATAAGATAAATAAAAAGGAGGAAATAAAATAAAAAACTGAGATTATTTTTTAATTAAACTGTTAATTAATACCATATAGGCTACTAGCTGTTACCCGCAGGCTTTGCCCCGCGAATTATTTATAAAAACTATAAATAGTTTTGTGTGCTGCATTCTGTGGTTAGCCTGTGGAACTACTACAATCAATGTCAGCTGTTTGTATTTTCATCAGCTGAAACAAAAATGAATGTCCATGAGGAATACATGGAAACTTTGAAGCCCCGTGGGGCATAGCCCTAAAGGATTTTCACAACTTTAATATGCCTATATCTTACTCAGGACTATAAAGTACCTCTGCAAAATTTCAGCTCAATCGGTCAAGTAGTTTTCACATGATTGAACTTCAGAGTTACATACAAACATCCATACTTTCACATTTATAATATTATTATGATAACAACCTTAATATCAAAAGATTAAAAGTATTTTATCTTCATGGCAAAATGTTATTCAATAACTTTGATATGACTTATTTTCAGATAAATGTACTTACCTTTTTCCAATGAAGCACAAATCCATGTATTTTACTTACTATTGTTATTTTCAGGTCATAGTGACTAGAAAAGTATATTTTAATAACAACATTTATAAATGGAACCCTATAAGTTACACTGTTTTGATCCAATCCAACTCGACCTATTTTTTTTATTTATTTGTATACTCGACTTGAACTCGAGATTCAAATCTTTTGCCATTTACTCGACTTGACTTAAAAAATCTGTACTCGCACATCTCTACTTCCTTTATTTAGTTTTATTGTTCTACAAACCAATATCCTGAGCAGTAAAATAGAAGACTATGTATGATTTAAACAAATAAAATATAAATCAAAATAAATATGAACGTTTACCATGTTCTTATAAAAGTTGTGTTGGTTTCAGTGAAAGAATTATAACCTTAATAGCCATGGTGGAGAAGTTTGCATTGGGAGCTATTTTCTTCTTCCTCCTCGCAGTGGCAGAGAGAACATTCAAGCAGAGGTTTCTCTATGCCAAGTTCTTTTCACATCTGACATCCTTTCGAAGAGCTCGGAAATCTGAGTTACCTCACTTTAGATTGAATAAAGTCAGGAACATCAAAACCTGGCTCTCTGTGCGATCTTATCTTAAGGTATATAAAACAAACAAAATTACTTGTATCAGTATTAATTTAATATGTGCTTACTTAAAAACAATTCTTAATTTTTTTTACTTTCCCCCCTTATACATAGTATATGGAGAAAGTATTGTTTTCGTCAAAATTTTCAAATTTGAGTTGTTAGTGGAAATATTTGTTTTGGTACTCCCTGAACCCAAAAAAGTGACTTTTACGTGATGTCTGTGTGTCTGTCTGTCTGTATGGATGTGTACAGAGCTAGAGCCCTAACCAATGGTCCGATTTTTATGAAATTTGGTATGTATGTACTAATCCACGATATCTCCAGGATTTTTTCAATTTTTTTAATTTTTTATTTTTAAGGGTAATTATCCCCCAAAAACTGCCAAAAAATATGAAAAATCAAGATTTCTCAAAAACGGCTAACAATTTTTATTAAACTTTAGTCGTTTGTAGAACTTTAGTTTTCCAAGAAAATTACACCACCCGCATTTCTGTAAAAAATCAGGTTCAGAAATAACAAGACTTAAAATATCAAAAATCCAGTTTTTTGGATTTTGCATAAAAAAATAAATATAAAAAATATTACTATTCACCATTAAAAAGAGCTCAAATCCTAAATAATTTAGTATCTTGAATTACTATTCTACGATTACTGGTTGCGGAGAAAATTTACATTTTCATTTTGTGGTAAACGCAGTACGTTTTACAATGTTATTCTTATAGGGAATAGGTACAAAAATAAAATTACTATTTCTCCCTTATTTATTGATCAATTTTGTTCAAACTTGATATGCTTATCAAGTTAGCATTGACCAACAGAGGAAATTCAAAATATGTTGCCCCTTGATAACCCTGAGGGGGGGAATAAGGGGCATTTCCCCTCTTAACCACGTGTGTAGCAATGGATTCTGTAGTGCCTCCTAAACAGGGATTTGGGTGGATGTTTTTGAAAACAACTTGTTTACAAGATTTTCTGTACATTCGACCGTGCTTTGTATTCTATATTTAGTAAATAAAAAGTAATTTATTTATTAAAGTTGGACTAAAAGGGAGAAAGTATGTGTCAGTTTCCTGATACCGTTTATTAATTTGTAGCATGGTGCCTTGTTGTGAGGCAAAACATATATACATTATTTTTCCTATTCCAATAATCATCACAAAAATAAAAACAAAAATTCATCGATCAAGATAGGTTATACTTATTATTTTAAAGAAAGCTTAGTTTTCCACAGTTGAATGCATATTTAACAGAACAATTATATTTAAGACCCAGATAATGTTTATATTTTGCCGCAGGATCATATTTTATATGATAAAATAATCAACCCTTGAAGCCTGTCTTGCTGGGCAGATCACATTATAACACAAATTTAAGTACTTGACTTCCAAACACCAACTAAACACAATTATACTTTGGTATTTAATTCTGTGTATCGATTGACTTCTTAAGTGGCTTATTCTTTTAAAAGATAAAGCAACAAAACTTCATACATTGACCACATGATTATAAATCAATTTGTGACTCAAATACAGATTTGCACCACCCCATGGTCAAGAGGCAGAAATATCTCTGAAATGAAATCATAGGTTAAAGCTTACATCCTGTTAGTAGAACACATTGTCGCAAACGGTCTCACAATTTCTGACTGAATTGGTGAAAGTAAGTATATGGTCTGGTATTTAATTAACTCCCTGTGTATAACCTGAAGCGAGGTGAAGAGTGATCAGAGCAGAATACCTAAGTTACATGTACGCTAGCTGGTTACTGTTTCCGCACCTGATGCTTGTGTCTGACTGTGACTCACCTGTGGTGTTACAGAAGCGAGGCCCGCAGCGGTCTGTGGACGTGGTCGTGTCAGCTGCATTCATCATCACTCTCTTGCTACTGTCCTTCCTCAGCGTGGAACTGCTTAAGGTATAGCTTGAAAATAACAACATAACTATTTTTGTGTTCTTAAAAAATTTGATTTTTCTTTAAATTGAATATATTTTCTTATTATAAAGAGATCTCAACACCTTTATAAGTTTCTGGCTAGTTGGTACTATCTCAGCTTAAAAAGATATTTTCTAAAAATACTTTATATAGTTAAAAAAAGTAGGGGTGTGCGAGTAGTGATTTTTTGGGTCGAGTAGAGTAGTGCCAATTATTTTTAATTTTCTGGTATTGTCAAGCGAGTATTTGCGAGTATCAGCAGTATATTGCTGGTAGTTTAAAATAGGGTAATGGGATTTGGGGATTTGGATAACATTCCAGATTTGATAGTCTAAACATGGTTTCTAACTAATATATGAGTAGCAATACATATATTAGGATTATGTACTGACAAACAAAACATGGTGACTGTCGTTTTCGGCTGATAAAACACGGTCCGGTTGCCATTTGCCCAATATCACTTGGTCTGGACATCGCTTTTAATCAATATTAATCGTATTTTACGGCCGATATAGTGTGGTCTGGTTGTCATTTTTGTCCGATATTGTGTTTTCCGCCATCATTTACGGCCGATATTACACAGTCCAGCCCCTGGCCGATATGTGTCATGACGGCCGATATCTAAGTGGTCCGTATGTAATATTAGACCGATGTTATCTTTACTGTCGTCATTTTAGACCGTTATTATGTGGTAAATTTGTAATTTTTGGCTGGAATTATGTTTTTCTTCGCTGTTTACAGCTAATATTACGTGGTAAGATCGTTATTTCCGGATGGTATCATGTGCAGTGTCTAAAATTACGCGGTCCGGTCATCATTTACACCCGGTTTGGTAGTTTTTTTATGGCTGATTCATGCTTCTTGTCATTTTCGGCCGATTTACGTGATGTGATTGTCTTTTTGCGGCCGTTACTACGCGATTTGGCAGGTCGCAGTTGTCCGGAGATCGGCAGGAAATAATCGCTCGATCTTTCGAGCATTTTTCAAAACGTTGAGTCGAGTAGTGAAATACCCGGCCGAAATACTCAAAGTTTTGAGTCTCGCATGCCCCTAATAAAAAGATATGAGAACTAAAACAATTTGTATAGCTGTTCTATTTAGCCAATTTCTTCAGTTTTAGTTTTAAACTATTGGTATGTGTGGTTAGATATGTCTTGAGGCTTTTAAAGTATAATTTCCTCTTAACATTTCAACCTATTGACATTCGAAGTTCCTATGTTTATATTTGAACAGTTCTTGATTTGAACATAGGTTCATTATTCAAGATTATTCGTTAGGCCCACCATAGAATGCATCACATTCATATTCACATTCATTTTCACACATATTTTCTTGTATTAGTTTTACCTTACTTCTATTTCCATTAAAGCTCAACAATTTTATGTACTCCTGTCCCGTGTCATTAAAAAAACACTATAAAATCTAGGGGTCTGCGATACCAGAAATTCAAGGTCGGTACGGTTCGGTACGGTAAATATTTTTGTACCTCGGGTCTCAGTACAAAATCGGTACGGTACGCGGTAATAAAATAGCCGTAATTTATCATAGCCTAAGTGTATTCGGAAACCAAACAGAACAAATACAGAAAAAATATTTTTAAAGAAAAACATACTAGCAGACTTAAAAATGTAGTTAGGTAAGCTTTTAATTATAATTTGTAATAGTTCACAAATATTTATATGGGCCTAGTAAAAATAATAATGTGTTAAATCACGTAAATAAAGAAAGAAAGCCCAATATATATATATATATATATATATATAACCCCAACAGTAATAATTCCCTTTATGTTAAATAATTATGTTAATTTAGTTATGTATGCTTATTTCATCTATAAGATAAGATTTTGTTGTTTGTATTTGTAATCATTTCACTTAGATACCATTTATTCAATTTTCCCCATATTCACTAGTTATGTTAGGTAATTTCCTAGTTAACCCATTCGCATACAACTACGAGATATCTCGTAGTAAACAAAAGGTGCCCATATTTGCAACTACGAGTTATCTCGTAGTTGTGCAAAGTGTGTGATTTTTTAGTTATTTAATTATAATACATACATTTACTCGTATTAGGGTTATTTTCTAAGATCTATAATACTCTCTGCACCAAAAGTAATGATATTTGCTCGTAAATATAACTAAATTGTGACGGGGAAAAATAAAATACAGGTGTCGTAATCAGCTGTCTGCTGTGATGTAGTAATGCGCAGTAGTCAAGTTCCGTCGGCCGCCGTGACTTGGGTTATGTTGTTGTTTACATAGGTAATTTGTTTGTTTTTGTTCAAAAATGAGTCGTGAAAGGGTGAAAAGTGATAAAGATATTTATAATTTTCTTTTAGAAAGTGGTTCAGAATATAGTGACATTGAAGAGAACGAAGAAAGTGTGCTGATTTCAGACCGATATCTTCGTGACATTGAATCAGATTCCGACTCAACAGATGAGGATATACCACCTAGTTTATTTTCGAATGAATCGGAAATCTTTTCCAAAACTATTAATTTAGACTTCAATAAAGATGTGGAGGTAGGTTTTGGACTAATTTCTTATGGCATAGAAGGAATAAGTACAGATTCCAGTGACCGTTCTAAGCCCACTCCTAGGCCTACTTTGTGTGAAGTAAATCTTGCATTTCCAAGCACTAGTAGTCATGTAAATATTGTTTCTCATACTTTTAGTGATGTAAATACAATTCCTAGCACCAGTAGCACTGATGTAAACATACTCAAAGGTTCTGAAAGTGTTATGGAAAAAAGTCGTAGTCCTGTTAGGAAGATACAAAAAACACATAACCTAACTTGTGTTTCAACAGCTTTGGCTGAAACTGCGAATAGGCCTAGGTCTAATCATATTCCTTCAAGTAAGAAAATAACAAAAAATACCAAGTCTGTCAAAGGTAGGAAACCTAGGCCTAGTAAAGATAAATGTAGGGCTAAAAAGACTGGTAAAAAACCAAAAGAAACTTGGCCTTGGTCTAAAGACAAAAATGTAGTAAAAGATATCCCGTATATTGATTTGTCCGGAGTAGATAACCACTACAGTCGTAGAATAGGACCTGATCCAACACCTTATGATAGCTTTTCTCAGTTTGTTGGCGATGAGTTCTGGGATATGATTGTAGTTGAAACAAATGACTATGCGAGGCAGCAGCTAGACGATCCTTTACGAAAAAACCTGAAGTGCGATGAATCTTGGAGGCCAGTGACTCGAAATGAAATTAAAGCTTATTTAGCCCTTTACATTTTGATGGGCCAAGTGAAGAAGCCTTCTTTACAAATGTATTGGTCAACCAGAAAAATTGTTGAAACCAAGATATACACAGAAACTATGTCTTTCAAACGGTTCTTGATGATTTCTCGGTACCTCCATTTTGCTGATGACAACTATACTGATTCAAAAGATAAATTGAGGAAGCTTAGACCTGTTATAAATTACCTTAGAGCTAAGTTTTCTTCTATTTACAGTCCAGGTAAGGACATAGCCATTGATGAAAGTTTAGTAAAGTTGAGAGCCAGGTTAGGGTATATTCAATACAACCCATCAAAGCGTGCCAGGTTTGGAATAAAAATTTATAAAATTTGTGACTCCAAGTGTGGTTATTGTATGGATTTCAAAATTTATACTGGAAAAGAAAAACAAAGGCCTAATCCTAATGATGATATTCCTGCTAGTGAAAAAGTAGTAATGGAGCTTGCAGAACCTATCTTGAACCGCGGTCACACGATTTATATCGATAATTGGTATACCTCCCCACAGCTTTTTGAAAAGCTGCTACAAAACCAAACCCATGCTATTGGTACAGTGCGTACCAACAGGAAATGTATGCCAGAAGAGTTTGTAGGGAATGTAACAAAACTAGAAAAAGGTGAAGCTATTGCTCGCAGTGCTAAAAACATTCTGGCAGTAAAGTGGCGTGATAAAAAATACGTTCACATGCTCTCTACAAAACATTCAGATGTTGACTTTCAGCTGGTTTCTGTCAAAAGAAAGAGAGGCTTAGAAGAAGACATATTTAAGCCAAAATGTATTGTGGAATACAATCAAGGCATGAATGGGGTTGACCGTCAGGATCAGGTCTTAGCCTCGCACCCAATCATGCGACGTTCCATGAAAGCGTACAAAAAGATTTTTTTTTATTTGTTGGACCTAACCATATTCAACTCCTTTGTTGTTTGGAAAACAATCAAAGGTAAATCATGTCTGTTCAGTGACTATAGACTCAATCTTGTTGAGCAGCTACTGTTGTCACTGACAACAACAAAACATACTCCTCCGAGGAAAGGTGGTCGCATCGGTGAAATACCTCTTCGCCTACAATCAAGAGTTGAGGGTCATTTCCCTAAAGCTTTACCTCCCACAGAAAAAAAAGAAAAACCAACTAAACCCTGCAAAGTTTGTACAGCTAATAAGAAGAGGTCAGAGACAAGATACTTTTGCAAGGCGTGCGACGTGGCACTACACATCGATGAGTGTTTTGAGCGTTACCACACTGTTCAGAACTATACAGACTAGAGACAGTTGTGAAGAAAAGTGCTTGTAAATATGTACAAATATTCTGTAAATATTTTATAACAAGTTATTACAATTTTTTTCTGTGCTAGTTTTGATTTTACTTTGGATCACCGGAATCTGCGCAGCAGATGTCATACTTCCGTAAGTTAGCCTTTACCCTTTTATTTAGGATAGTTATTATTTAAACATATCATTTAGGCCTAAATAGAAATTTCAGAACCATTTTATCTTATATAAGCACATATATTGACAAATATATTCATTATGAGGCCCTCTAATTCTTCAAAATGTCAATTTTAAAAAAATACATATATTTTGATTTTTTTATAAAAAATCCATGGTAACGTAGAAAAAATAAAATAAACAACATTTTGATGTTAAATTATATACATTTAAAATATTTAGGCTTCTTTTGTTGGAAAAACATTATTTTATTTATAAAAAAAATGTCTTTGCTTTTGAAATTTATGTTTTAAAATTTAAAAACATATAAATTTATGTTATAAAAATTAATTTTTTTATTTGAATAGTATTTTATATTATATGATTTTTGAAAGGCTAGTTATTTCTGGATTTAGTGGCGAAAAAATCATGCCAATAAGTTAATATTTACAGATTTTATGAGCGTTTATTGATATGCTAACAAATTGTCTAATTTTTACTGGCCACACTGGGCCTAGACAGTCTTTATATAGGCAGTATGGCAATGGGTTAATTTAAACTGTAAAGCTATCTCAAATACATTTCATATATATAGATAGTCAAAATTGATCTCATACAAGATAATAGAAATAACAGTCACATAAAACACAAATAATACAAATCTGTTTCGTTATAAACTTTTATTCACAAGTAAGACGATAAAATAATAATAAAAAAAAGGAAGGTATGTGTGTGTATTTTCAAATTAAATACAGGTTGTATGAATTATAAATTATAGCCTCCAACAAATTTTAAATCCTATAACCAAGTAACGCAACAGAATAAGAATTTGTATTGCAATCAGATGACACATACTCAGCAGACGTCTAAGTTGTAGCCTGCTCGTTGTAACAGAAGTCGACGGCGATGGCGGTTCATCAAGAATCAAGAATCCATCACAATCACTCATTGTTTGTTTGAAATAGTCTAACTATAAAGGCAATCACAAAACTTCTTATCAAGGCTTGTTCAAAACAGTTTATCAACAGAGACGACGCGCGATCAGTGGAAGTGATGATTACGTCCAAACGTCATCGGCACACAAAGAGTATACCTAGAAAGTGAATATCAGAGAGAAAGAAATACGCATTTTCCAAAATTATGATATACGCCATAAAATTATGAACCAATGTAGGCTAATCTTTTTTATTTGTTACAACAGTAGTTGTGTGTAAAACTTTTTTTCATTAATCAACGTTTTAGCAATGAAACTAATATTTAACCTAAACACTCTTCTAAACCGTTCACAGCATATTTAGTATTGAATTCAAACAGTTTCATTCGGTTGGTTTAATTTCTTTCCATAAAATGTGTCATAATGCGTATTAGGAAAATGTTATAAAAAGCCCGATTTAATCTTTGAATTGATCATGTTTGCAAATCAAAATAAGTCTCAACCGTCTGCATGTTATTACTCTATGTAACACATAATCGTAGATCAGAATGTGTTTGCCAAATGTTTGGCGATTGTAAGTAGTATCAAGTACTCAGTTGAGGTTAGGGGCCGTTATACAATCGGCAATGCACAACACAAAACGGTGTTATAATTTCGTTGATATAAAAAACAAACAGATATTTGTGTGTTTATCCCTCAGTTTGATTTAAAAATGATTAAATGTTCTACAAATTTGGTTGTAGGTTTTTGTTTATGTATATACCGTCTCCATACACTGGCCAAGTCTATAGTCGAGCAAATACGAGCGTGACAGTGTAAATGCGTAGTAGTTGGTTGTTATTAACCTCTGTTACTCTCGATGTTTATGTACATTGTTACATTACTCGCCGAGTCGTACGTAACTCGACGAAACATTCGGCCAGTCTGTGGAGGCGGCTTTATCGATGCTGTAAAGGCATCTCGTCATCATTCGTGATCCGATCGTGAACCTATAAACTCGCGAATACCGGTCAAAGTTGAAAGTTGCTTTTGTGAGCAAAGGCGTGTCAATAGAATGTAAACGGACGAAAAAGCTGTTATGAATAAAACTGAAGGAAAAATGTGGTTGATAAACAGTGAATACTGAGTTTTTGTAGTTCTAGGGTGTACCGTACCGACTTAGTACCGGCGCCGAACTTAGTAGTGCCACGACTTAGTAGTGGTACCGAACCGAATTCGGTAATTCGTTATGTACCGAACCAGTACCGATTTTTCGGTGCACCGCAGACCCCTAATGAAGTCGATTTACTCAGAATTTGTAGATTTATGCACGTGGGTGAAATGTGAAACGTAGTATTTAGGTTGTATCAATGAGAATTAATACGTAGTTGGTCAGATCGGATGTTATTGTTCACACTAGGGTGGAAAGGTGCAATTATTGGAAATCCAAATGGGGTATAACACACGATCAGTCTTGCAACTGTGGGGCGGAGGGTCAAACTATGGACTACATAGTTAATGACTGTTCCCTGAGCGCTTTCCCTGATGGGTTGGCCAGCCTGCATGGAACAAATGAGGCTGGACTCCAATGGTTTCATGCTCTGGATTTAGTTCTGTGATGGGAGGTCCTTTATTTATTTTTAAACTTGATTAACGCAGGTAGATTGTAACAAATTGTTGTTTGTTTGTAAACTCCGAAATAGAAGACAGCTGTTTAAGCTATACGATATAGATATGTGGCAGTGTGTGTCAAGGTTGACCAGTTTGAGTGTATGCAGGACTCTGAGCACCTGCGGTCCGTGTACAACGTGGAGGCACTCGCCTGGTGTCTCGTGCTGGGCGTGTTCCTGCTGCGGTTCATGACGCTGGGGACCAAGATCAACAGGAAGTACCGCAACCTCTCGGTCCTCATCACTGAACAGGTGCGACCGATTCAGATTCAAAATAATTTATTTCCAGAAACAATTCATAATTACAAATTGTTTAAGTAAATACATCTCAAATTTATATAAACTTATATAATGCTAATATTTGGATACAAAATAGAAATGTGTATCAGAATGTATTGAACAATTATTGAAAAATAACAAGGAAATAAGCCTTCGTGGGCAAATTGCCTGCGCGTAGGTTTAGCTGTTATATGACGTCAGCCTATGGTTAAATTAAATTTTGACTAAATTATTCTGATAGTTAAAAGGTGAACTAATGTTGAAACAAAATTTTATGAAGGTAAATAAGAAAAGAGCTTGTTGATACACTGAGTTGAAGTAGGGGGAAAAAATAGCGTTTTTTCTGAAACTGGTGACGGATTTAGTTGAAGCAAGAGTAATATAATCATGTGTGAGCTTGTGGTATGTGGAAGGGGGGGTGGAGGATAAATTAGATTGTAGGATCAGTTCCGCTCTATACTTGGCTGTGATAATTGTCTTGTACCTCGACATCCTTAATTGCAATAACCATTCAGTAATACAGAAGTTAAATAGTACAGCGGATTAGCAAACCTATTGTGCACTTTTTGATAAAAGCACCAAATTTGGCACAGAGGTATACCATAGAACTATAACTATGAAATGCCGAATCAATGCAGTGTGGAGCGAGCCGACTGTCGCGCTGCTCCCCCCACCATTCAGTAGTCGCACCGACATAGAGCCATATAACTCTATACTCACGGCTTGTTAGCGATGTATATCTGTTTGTTTTTATGTGCGAATTGTAAAAGTTTTAAGTTGCCAGTTAATGCTTATAAAAAAAGGATATATTTTAAAATTAAATACTGTACAGTTATATTTGTTCATAATAGTATTGATTTATAAACAGATTTTGTAAATTTAAAGAATAATACAACAGATACAGTAAGCCAAAGCACATTGTTACACATTAACCCTTTGACTGCCGAGAGCCAACTAGATCGGCATTTCATTACATCGCGAGAACTGCCAGCTGCCGATGTGATCGGCATCGCCTTTCGTCGCGAGAACTGCCAGCTGCCGACGACATCGGCGCCTGTCGTCTGCGCGAGAACTGCCCGCTGCCGATCTAATCGGCATTTCGAAAACTCTTCGTAGCGAACGCATATCTAGCAGTAAACTTTTATACTGCAACTCAAATTAAAGCTAAAGAATTGTAGTATTTGATAAATATACTTTGTTAAAAGAAAAACAACTAGATAAATGTCATATAGCAGTTTCAGTCATGATTGTTGAGGTTATACAGATGGCTGTGGCATTGGGCGCCACACTGTCTACCACTCTCAGACTGCTTGGCACCAATCTTTTTTACAGGTTATTTCTATTACGCGCGAATACCTTTTGTTATTAGCGTGAATTTTTATTAGTCTGATGTTTGGTTATGTAATGTAAAAATTAGCGTGCGTCGTGTTTACGGTTACGTTTACACGTTTTTACATGCATTTATTCATTGACTCACTGTGTTATTTTATAACTCTTCTCCTTATGATATTTTCAAAATGAATGTAAATAAACGGCCACATTCTCCTGTGAGTGAGGGAACACTTATAAACGATTTGTGCGAAGTGGTGTAAACTATGTAGGCCTAAATAATGTAGACAATGCAAATAGTGACGACGATTCACTTGATATTCCCTCTTCTGAGAGTAGTAATGAAGTGGTCGACGACACGGACGAGGACCCAGATTACGACCCGAGCCCTAATCCAAGGCCCAGATTTGAGTTTGCCTTGTCTCGCCAAAGGTTGAACTTTGACTCAGACCGCTCCAGGACCTCCACAGATGGGCTTTTTTCAACACCCCCTGGCAATGTCGCAGAAAGGCCTCCTGTGCACAGTTCTGTCGAGGAAGAGGATGCAGATGACCCGGCACCTGTTAGGCCTCCTGTGACCGGTACAAGAGGCCGTGGCGTGAACCTACGAGCAAGACGAGGAAGAGGTACAGGGCGTGGTAGAGGAGGAAGTAATGAACCAAGAGCACAAAGAGATACCAGCCCAGAAAGTAGCGATTGGGAGGAAATACATAATGATCTTGACCTTGGATTTGAACATTCATTTGCTTTCAATGAACTGACAGGACCAAAACATTGTCCCCCCCCGAAATAGTCCTCCAGTTTCTTACTTCGATCCGTTTTTCACGGCAACTTTAATCAGTACATTTGTAACTGAAATGAATAGATATGCTCAAAGTTTCATCCGATCTTGAGGAGAGCATTTGTCACCAAACAGTCGAGTACGAAAATGGCTAAATGTATCCCTAGCTGAAATGAAGGGGTTCATTTCTGTCATTCTGAACATGGGCGTAATTCAGAAACCATCCATCGAAAGTTATTGGTTTACATCATCATCGCAAAACAGCCATTGGTTTTCGAAAATGTTTACACAAAACCGATTCCAGCTTCTTTTGAAGTTTTTTCGTATTGTTGATTCCAATACCCTAGCACCTCAAGGGTCCCCGAATTACGATCCTTGTGGAAGGTTCCAGACTATAATAGACCATTGCAGCCGCCTATTACGATTGTTCTACACACCCAACCAAAAGTTGTCCGTTGATGAGTCCCTTGCAGTGGCGGATCCAGCCAGGGGGCGCGGGGGGCGCGCACCCCCCCCCTTTGGACTCAAAAAAGGTTTAATTAATAGGTAATAAAGTGACGCTATCTGTACTCGTTTTTGTTTGAAATATTTGCAATTAAATTATTTGCACCAACACGTCTTACCTACTGGGCGATGCTCTACAAAATGGAGCCTCCCCTATAACGGGTCACTACGAATAGTTTTAATAGTACAATTATCATGGAATCTGTAGGCCAAGATAGTGAGCCCCGGTGGTAGGACGGTAAGGAAGCAAGTCGCAATAGAATGATACGTCCTTTATCTATGTGTGTTAAGTAACTTACTGCATCCAAAATGTTGTAAGATAAACATTTGCCGATCGATACATAAAATTATGGAGTCACTGAGCTCCTAAAATCACTGTTTTATAATAAACTAGGCCTCCTGCGGATCTTCATGAAGCCTGGGTGTTATTGGTTAAAGTGGTTTAAACCGCTTTTTTTAGAGTGGGGGTGAGTGATTGACACATGTTCTTAGTCTGTTGACTAAAAATCGCTTGTAATAATCATCTGTTCCGCGCCAAACCAAAAACATTGCAACCGCAGAGTGATTGTTATGCAAATATCTTTGGTTAAGACGGTCCCACAGATCTCGCGAACAGGCCTGAACATTCGGCCAAACATCCTCCCGAATGTTCACTGAACATTCTGTCCCGTGTTTTTGCTACCAGTACACTATGGCCCAACAAAGGCGAACTAAGGCGAGCGCGATAGTGTACTCAGAGTGCTAGTGTATGGTCCGAATAGTTTGCCTCGCCATGATTTGTGTTCGCCGTGCTCCGCTTTTTGTCGGGTTTTTGGCACGAATCAAAAGAGAAGAACGGAAGCGAATGGTGAGCATGGTATTGCATGGTATTGGGCGAGCGTGTACTTGGTTAGTTCACTGTGCACATTCGGTTGATTTGGTGCAAGACTCGTTGTCGCAACACGTTCCGAACATTCAGCGGGACATTCGAGTGAATCATTTGGCGTTAGTGTACTGGTACCAACAAGTTCGTGCAGCTCCCACACTTCTCGCAACTACTCTGAACATTTGGTTCATCCGAGTGTTCGGGCGTATTTGCGAAAAGTGTGAGACAGGCTTTATTGATTAGGCCTAACACAAATTATTTTCATTTGCCTTCAACCGAGTGAGTTCGCTGTGCCCATATGTTTAAACATTACTTTTATAGGTAAAATTATTGAAATTACATTAAACAATCAGCAAAAGCAAATTTACTCTTTTAAGAGTAAAAAAAGCTGATCGTACAACAACAAATATTCCAAATAAACAATAGTTTTTTTGTTTTTTTTCAATAGGTTGGACAAATGTTTTTCGCAGGAATAGTATTATGACACATGGTATTGTGAACTTCCCCTTCAATGCTGATCCCCCCCACTCTTCTGCTGGCACCCCCTACTCAGGCTTCACGAAGATCCGCACGAGGTCTATCATTATATCTTATTGTATTCACAGAAATAAGTTATCTAATAATCATAGGCCTGGCTTAAGTTGCATCTAACTGTTGTATATTTTAATGAAAAGATTCACAAATAAGTTTAAAACATATTAACAGTAATAACAATAATTTGAATTTGGAGCCACCAAGGGAAAGACAGGAAGTCACTACTATTGGTTAAGGGAATCAGGTGGTCAGAAGTACAAAGGACAAGAGTAGGACACTTCTTCCCAAACCTGCAACAAGTAAGTTGGTGCTCTTTTCCAGTGCAGTGAATTAGGGTTAATATTTTCCCATATAGTTTTAAATTTTTGGTTTATTCAACATTAAAAAGTGTTTTCTTTTAATAATATGATTATATTTAATGGATTATATGAAAATTGATATAAAGAGGGAAAAACCACATGTTGCACACCTCTTAAATAGAAGTTAAAGTTACATTTTAAGTGAATCTTTAGATCACACATTCTTTTAATAAATTTAAAATAATTTTTGGATGAATAGGCCTTATAATAATTTGAGGTTTGAGGAATACAATAATTATTACCTTTGCATCATTCATGTAAGTAAAGAACTTTGCATACAAGCCTGTTGAAACAAAGCTCTTTCATGCAGAACTTGGAATTCACAAGTGAAATTTTCATTCAAGGCTGGTTCACATATTTAATAAAATAACTTGTACGTGCTTTGTTTAAATTGACAAGTTAAAATAAACGACTCAATTATTTTGCTGGATTTTTGTCGTAAATGAGTAGGCTATGTTTGACTTATTGGTAACATATGGTAATTATCTGTTATCCAGTACTCCTCCGGAAATTAAATTTAAAAAATGGAAAACCCATTTAGGGATGCTCTAACCCAACTTAGAGCCTATTTAGGGTAATTACATTTTTATGGCCGATTTCTGCCAAATCTCTCTACCGTTCTGTATCCTCAGCATCAGTTACTACAACAAAATAAACCTTGGGACATGGGACGTAAATTTCAGCAGCAAATGTGTTAAAAGAGTAGTTTTGAGAAAAAAACTAAAGTAGGAGAATAATGAAAATCGTGTAATAATGTATTTTCATATCAGAGTATTTTTGTAATTTTAAGTATTAGTGAATTTCCTTTGGAAAAGTGAATTATTAACATGACCCACACAGTGAGACTTAAGCCCAGGACCACCATAGAAGTTCCTAACGTGACCCCCTGAACACGTTTTGAGGGGTCACTAAAAACTTTATATATGTATATATATATATATATATATATATATATATATATATATATATATATATATATGTGTGTGTGTTCCCACTCTAGCGGTCACAATTTTTGTTCGATTTACTTCAAATTTGGTAGGGACATTCCTTTCTATAATCAGTTGGACAAGTTCGTTGGGCAAAACAATTGGAAAACTCCAACCCCCTTTTTGGGGATTTTAAGTTTTCTAATTTTGACTTTTTGGGCCCAAAAAGGGTCAGAAAAGCCCTGGATATAAAACAAACTTATGTGAAAAGATAGAGACTAATGAGGCGAAACTTTTAAACCATCTCTCATCATTCAAGCACACGAATTTATCGAGTTATTAAAGAAAATGTTAATTGTCTTAAGACAGTACGTTGTCTTATGGGGATTTTACACCGGAAAAAGCTGTTTTTCATTTTTTGATGTAGTTTTATCACCCCCAATACCCCTGTACCAACTTGTTATCTTGACTATACTTTCTCCTAACCTTATAAAGTACAACATTGCTATCCTATAGTGCATTTAAATATAACCAAAAGCATCAAAACAGCCAAAAAATAAAATTTTTCGATTAAAAAAAATGTTAACAGTGTTGTTTTAAACCCTTTATTAGATGTTTCTAAAGGTTTTAATGCGGAAATTCACTTCCCTCACGTCAGCGTGCTGCGTGCAAACTCGTTTTCTTATTGTAATGCTGACTTAAGTTTTTCTCTTTAAAAATATATTTTAATAAGTACACTATACTAATCAATTATTTATTTTGCTAGGTTAATTAATTGTAGCCTACCTCAAGATTCGTGATATTATTCAACCATTTGTTATACATTTTACAATAGGCCAAGTAAGAAATAGTTTCTTATTCTATGTCTTCTAGAGGCGTTGACTTCTTTGATATTATATGTTGTACAATTAATTATCGCGTAGGCCTAATCATATATAATTGGGGCTTTTTTTATACACTTAATGGTTAATTTATTTCATTAAAATAATTTATTTGTAAGCGATTGTATTCATAGTGAAGTTTTCATTTGTAATAAAACTGTGTTATACTTTCTTTATTATCCAACACATCTTTTTTTGTTCACCAAAACCTAAAAATAACTTATATCTGTGTGTGTGTGGGTAATCATATGTGTGGACCTAACAACAATTAATGAAACAAACATGCAGTTTGAGAATAAGATGAAAAATACTCAGCAAATGAGGCTAAATGACAATACTTAATTCAGCCTGTGAAAGCGAACAAAAAAGAAAGAAAGAAAAAAATATTTCTTTCCTTCTGAGTCTTCTGTCATCATGTTAAGTAATTATTTATTAAGATATAAAGGAGGTGAAGGTGTTAGAAACATTTTTAGGATAACCAAGAAAAACTATAACAAAAAAAATAGTAAACAAAAACCATATGTTGTATAAAAAATAATCACACAATATCTCTCATTCTTTTCTCTTTATTGCATTTACAAATTAAATCTTTCAGGAGGAAAGATATGGAATTGATCTTACATATCTTGATCTTTTGAGATTATCAAGGTTTTCAGTGTGGCTTCTCCATTTAGATTGATAATTTTCTTCGCTTCTCCGTTCAGATTGATTTGCCTTCTCCATTTCTCTTTCACAGTTCCCATCTAGTGGGGGGGACTTCAGTTTGAAGTTTTTCATTTCCTGGTTGTGTTTGGTGGAGGATGGTTGCATTCCGACGGAAACATCCTGATGGTATTTGAACAATGTACGACCGAGGGGCAACTTTCTGTTTAACTCCAGATATGTTTCTATCTGTTATATAGACATTGTCATCTTTATAGCTCATTGTCATCTTTTGTTAGAAATTTTGGATTATAATTTCTCCTTTACATTTCTTTTTTTTCATGTCCTGGTATCTAAATGTATGAACATTTACCTTTTTTGTTTCTAAACATTTTCCTAATATAGGAAGTCTTGTCTGAACTTTTTTCCCATAAGCAATTCAGCGGGGCTGTATCCTGAACTGTTTGGTGTTGCTCTGTAGGTCAACAACCCAAGATAAGGATCATCACATTTGTTCAACATGTTTTTCATTGTTTGGACAGCTCTTTCTGCTTCCTCATTGCTTTGGTGGTAATAAGGGCTACTGGATATTTGATAAATCCCCAAGTGTTTGCAAACTGAGCCCATTCTGTAGATTTCACAAACTGCGTTCCAGAGTCGGAGAATACAACTTCTGGTATTCCATGTCTAGCGAAAATCGATTTGGTATGTTGAATAACTTGTTTAGAAGTTATGTTGCTTAATTTTGTGAGCTCAATATATCTTGAAAAGTAGTCGACAATTACCAAGTATTGTTGTTTTTCCATTCCATCAGATCCATACCAACTTTCTGCCAAGGCCTGAGAGGTGTTTCTGTTGGAATCATATGATATTTCCTTGTGTTGCTATAAATTGTGCATTTCTCACATCTTTCTACCATTTGTTTTATTTAATTTGTAATGCCAGGCCAAAAAATGCTGACTTTAGCTTGATTCAAACACTTAACAATTCCAAGATATCCATCATGGATTTTGTTGAGCATGTCTTTGCGAAGGGAGTAGGGAATGACGATTCGATCTCCTTTACAAAGGATTTCTTTGACTATTGTTAGTTCCCCCTGTAACGACCACCACTTTGCCACCTCAGGAGGAATATCTTCCTTATACTGAGGCCAGCCACATTTTACCAACTTGAACAACAACTTGCACTCCCTACATTTCTTTGGCTCTTCTAAAATTTGTTTCAAACGCTGATTTGTTGCTGGTAGAGTGTTCCAAACACAATTTACATATGCTTCAACTTCTAATTCGCTTTCCAACGATGATTTTTCGACTGGCGATCGTGAAAGTAAGTCTGCTGCATACAAATCCTTGCCAGCTGTATGTGATATGGTGAAATAAAACCTCATTAATCTCATCTTAAAACGTTGAATACAAACAGGGATACCTGTCAAATCTTTTTTGCTCAATAGTGGGACTAGTGGATTGTGGTCAGTCTCAATGTAAAATGATTTGCCTATCAAAAATTTGCTGAAACGCTCACATGCCCATGTTATAGCTAAAGCTTCTTTTCTATTTGCGCATAGCGCATTTCAGTTTAACTCAAACTCATGGACGCAAAACTTACCGGTTTGAATGTTGTATCGTTAGGGGCTCTTTAGAGGATTAATACTCCAATTCCATAAGATTATGCATCAGCTGATGCGATAGTTTCCCAGTTTGGACTGTATAAATTTAAACTTACGGCGTCTCTTATAGCACTTATTATCTGATCAAACGCATTTTGCTGAGTGTGATCCTAGCAAAATCCCCATTGTTTGTTCTTAGCAAATCTCTTAAAGGTTTAGTTTTGTCTGCTAGATTAGGAATAAACTCTCCAAACTGGTTGACCATTCCTAGAAATTGTCTACCACCCTTGGTAGTAGAAGGAGGTGTTAGTTTAACCAAAGCATCGACACGTTCTGGGTCCGGTTTTACTTTGCCACCGTGTATGATATGGCCAAGGAATTTTCTTTTCTTACTTCACATTTTCTGTTATTTAAAGTCATGCCTGATTGTTGAAGACGTCTTAGTACCTTGTGTAAGTTCTTATCATGTTCAGATTGAGTAACCCCACGGACAAGTATGTCATCCATGTGACATAACACGCCGTCTAAGCCATCGAGAAGTTGAATCATACGTCGCTGGAAATATTCACTAGCGGATGGGATTCCGAATGGTAATCTTTTGAAAAAAAATCTTCCAAAAGGTGTAATAAATGTTGTCAACTTAGCTGATTCAGGATCTAATCTGATTTTCCAGAACCCCGAGTTGGCATCCAATTTGCTAGACACTCTAGAACTCCCAATTTGACCAAGCGTTTCCTCAATGTCTGGCAATAAAAAATGTTGCCTTTTTACACTCTTATTTAAATTTGTTAAATCAACACAGAGTCTTACATCACCGTTGGGTTCTGGCACCACTACCATCAGTGAGCACCAAACTGTTGGTTCTTCAACAGGACTACATTATTACATTTATTATCAATTATTACATCTAATTATTATCTACATTTATTACATCTAATTTAACCATGCGTTCAAGTTCTTGTTTGACTTTGACGTAATGGAAGTGGTACGTTTCTAGGGGTAGAAAGTGCTACTGGATGTATATTATCCTCTAAATCTATTTTATACTCACCAGAAATGCTACCCAGTCCACTGAACAGATGTTTGTATTGAGTCATTATTTCATTTATTCACGTTTAGAATATTTAGTTTGATTAGATCTAAACTTTGTATTGCAGGTTTTCCTATCAATGCTTCTGCCAAGTCTTCAATTACGTAAGCTGTTTCCCTAACACATTTATTTTTAAAACGTAAATCTGCATCAAATTTCCTTAAGACATTCAGTATTCTTACCAGCGCTAACCGATATTTTATTTGTTTTCAGCAGTTGAGCGTTTTCTGGTAGGCTAAGTCTCGGAATTACGGTTACATCAGCTTCGCAATCAATTTTAAAATCAATAGGGCTGTTATTCAAAGTAGGTTAATGTGGTAGTTTTCATTATCGGTTGACTGTTTTACCTGTCCAAGAAAGACGAAAGATTGCTCATTGTTTTCAGTTTCCTCTTGAATATAGTTTACCTTATTTTTGTTAACAGATCTACAAAAATTTGCAAAATGTCCTATTTTGAAACACAATTTACACATAACATTTTTGCTGGACATGACAATTTTGAATGTCTGTTTTGTCCACAGTTCCTACAAGAATTACCTTGATTAGTGAGGTTACTGTTTATCGATTGATAAACTAACGTGTTATTTGAACTGGCTGTCTTAGTGAATTTATTAACCCTGTCAATAGTCTGTGAATTTATTACATGATCTGAGTTATGATGGCTGTTTATCTGTTTCAGAAGTTCTTGTTGTTTTGTGATGGACTCTTTTTGTTTTAATTTAGTTATGACTGATTCCAGAGTAAGTTTGGAATCAAGCTGCAGTGATTCGGTAAGCTGTTTGTCCAAAATTCCAATTACAATCCTATCCTGACTTTTCATGATTTAAAGTACCATATTGGCAGTATTCCCCTAATTATACAACCTTGTTATATATTCATCAGCAGATTCGTCTACCTCTTGGATTGCAGAATTGAATTTAGCCCTCTCGAATATTGTATTCCGTTTACCAATAAAGACTTCTTCAAGCATGGATTTAACAAGCTTGTAGTCTTCCTTCTCGGAATCAGTTAATCTGCTGGCTGCCAGGATGTCCTCAGCTTCATCTCCCATGCAGTAGATCAGTGTTGTTACTTGGTTTTCATCTGAAGTCTTATTTAGTCCTGATACAGTTCTGTACCTTTCAAATCTTTTTATCAATTTTTCCCAAGTGGAGGGCTTCTCGAAATCAAACTGATTTAGTGGATTAAACATGCAAAGTGATTTATTGTTCATAAGATCACCTCTGCCACCATCTTCTGTCATCTTAAGTAGATGAGATGAACAGTATTTTAAGTAATTATTTATTAAGATATAAACAGTGAAGTGTTAGAAACGTTTTTAGGATAACCAAGAAAAACTATAACTAGGTATGCAATGCAGTTGTCTGCTTGCAATATTGAGCGGAGCAAGTATTTTTTTAATCAATACAAGATTGGTGCCTCCTCTGCGTAAACTTGGCATTTACGTAAGAACAAACACATATATTTGTTATAATTAATTATTTAAGGTAAACAAACCACTGACTTAAACAAAACAACAATTGCATAGAAAACTTCTGTATTTACAAACAGCTGATAGTAACAGTCTACAGTTAGGTATAATCCTTATAACAGCTGTATAATCAACACTCGCTTCGCTCGCTGGGGGTTCCGCCCCCAGACCCCTGTGGGGGGCTTTGCCCCCAGGTCGCTGTTTGGCCACAGTTTAATGTAAATTGTTCAAAATTCTATTTAAGACCTATAAAATCTGGTCATATGCCTGTTGCTGAGTACTACTTGGCATGGAGACGTAGTATGTTAAATGTTAAGCCTCCGTGTATTACCTAAGTGCTTGAAACAAATTAATACCCTTAACTGATGTATATTGTAGCCTTTATAAGGCGTCTTTTGAACCATTTAAGGAATACGACCACCGTTAACAACCTGAAATGCTATGACTTTGGGTAACTACAAGCCTTCTGCAATAAATATGACTTGATTTATAAGGGATTTTACCCTCGTCAGAGTGCAACATAAAAAATATACCCGAAAAACACGATAAAATCTACAAAAGCTCAAAGACTTAAGGCTCCATGTATTACCTAAGTACTTGAAAAAAATTATACCCTTAACTGATGTATAATGTAGCCTTTAAAAGGCGTATTTTGAACCTTATAAGGAATACGACCACCGTTAACAACCTAAATAAATATGACTTTGGGTAACTACAAGCCTTCTGCAACAAATATGACATGATTTATAAGGGATTTTACCCTCAACAGAGCGCAACATAAAAAATGCACCCGAAAAACACGAAAAGTCTACAAGAGCTCAAAAACTTGACTTTTTGGGTGTTTAAGATACTTCATCTGGGCGTGGGAGTATTGCTTAGTACTAATTGTAATGTAGGAATACTGTATGATAAGTATTAGGCCTGTAAGTTCTATATTAGAGCGACAAACCATTAAAAACCACAAACAAATCTATGAAAAAAAATTAAATTAAAAAAATCTAGCGCTATCTAAGGGTGAAGGGGGTGAGATACGGCAAAATGTCATAGGACTAAAGTTGTAGTTCGTCTAAAATCCGTGGCACGTGGTGGTCTTCGTTTTTCGATAGGACAACCCGTTCGGCCGCTAGAGCTCAAATAAAAAAATACTACAATTTGATTTTTTTATTCACAATTATTTATTTTGTTGAGATATTTCAAACTAAAAATAGTAGGATTTGGGAAGAAAAGGTGCAAGGCACATGCATGCCAAATCTCACGTCTCTAGCTCAAGTATTATTGGTGTCACGTGTATGTCCAATAATATAAATTGGCCCAGAACCCCCAATACACCACTACTTATACTAAGAAAACGGTCATATCTAAAGATATTTAGAGTTTTTCATTTTTCGACAGGTTTAATTAATAAAAACTGGTCATATTTCTGCTGCTATTTACTAAGTGTGATGTAGACATACTGCGTGCCCAATATTAGGCCTCCATCAAGCATATTAACGTTATAGGAAATAAAAAACGGCCAAAATATTTCGAAAATATGCCGAAATTTGAAAAATCTAGCGCTACCTAAGGGTGAAGGAGACAAGATACGACAAAAAGTCATAGGACCAAAGTTCTTGCAAAGTTCTTGTACGGATCTTGCAAAATCTGTGGCACGTGGTGGTGTCCGTTTTTTGATAGGACAATCCGTTTAACCGCTAGAGCTCAAAAACTGTGATTTTAAAATAAGCCTTTTTTGGGGGAAATTAAATATTTTTTTTAGGGGGTTTAAAATGAAAAATTGTCAAATTTGGCAATTCTCCTGGGGGTTACAAGGTAAAAGCTACCTGCGTGCCAAATTTCAGGTTTCTAGCTCGTCTAGAAGTGGTCTAGAATTTATATACCTCAGTGAGCCAGTCAGTTACACAAGCGGCTGTATATATATTAGAGACACAGTAAATAAAGCAAATAAAATATTTCTTCTATTAAAATAACATTGTAACTTTAAAGGGGGGGGCGTAGGGCAGAACCCTGACGTCTGATTTGGACCATTTCAAATTTATACCTTCCCATAGTTGGTTACCATGACCGTGCCAAATTTCGTGCGGATCACTTCAGCAGTTCAGGAGGAGTTTGTGGAAATAAAAAGCCAGAGTGTAGTATAAGAGCTACGCTCAACAAAATATATAGTAAACAAAAACCATATGTTTTATGGAAAATAATTACACAACACCGAGACACAACGAAAGTATTCATTTAAGGTGGCTCTAAAGGTCCATGGCCACAGTGGAGTACAACGATCTGTGTCCCTCAAAGCTCCACGTAGTTTCAATTTTCACAAGTGGCCGCGCTAGGCGAGCCACCCTCTAAACCGGTTTTTCGCATTACTGCCAACCGAAAGGGAATCCATGGATTCGTGGGGAGTTGAACGAACAACGGTAACTCCTGATGCCGCCAGTGGCAGGAGGCAGGCTGATGTCTTGGCTGTCACCGCACTGCTTCTATATTCCTTTAAAATTCTCTTTGAGAATCTTACTTTGGATTTAGCCCCGAACTCAAAATGTTTGTCACGACCATTTTGCATGGATAACAAATTTATAAACAATTAATATAAAGGGTGATTACAAATGAAATAGACAGTTTGGCTAGCTTGTAGAAAATTAATTATTTAGAAGTTTAGATCATTACTTACATGATTATATAGAATAATTCTTTAAGTTTTTATTGAAAATATTTACAGATGTTCAATGTGTGCACCATTTGCAACACGACAGATATCAACACGGAAGTCGAATTCTGACCACACACGACTAAGCATCTCACGGTCAACTGTAGCAAGAGCATTTGTGATTCGTAATAGTATGGAATCATTACTCAGATAAATAGTTATCAATCATGTTGTATAAGGGATGAAGAAAAACAAGTTGTAAAGTAAAAACCCGACTGTATTGCACATAGGTTTTGTATACAGTGTACTGTAATATGCTACAGAATTTCTGGGATTAGGTTAGACTGCAACATTTTAACTGTTAATAAAAAACATGAAATGTAGCCTGATGTAACAATCACTAATAAACATTGAATTGGTTATAATTTATAACCATAAACTTAAAAACCAATTTGATACTTTAAAACCTTAAAGATACAAATTGGCACTAATATACAAAATACTTCGTTTGGAATTAAAGACATTTCAGTAATAAAAAGGAAAATTATATCAATTAAAATAAAATGGTAATAATCAGTACCGGCTTTAGGGCAGTGCGAGCCGTGGTCCAGCACGGCGCGGCACTTTTTTTTGGGGGGTGGGGGAAACGCTAGGCGCTCATGACGGGTCGCGGGGTGCGAGTGGAGTGCGTAATCCGTAGTTGTAAAATAAATAAATTGTAAATATGTAATATTAACCCGGCTGATTTTGTTAATTTTTTTTATATTAGTATTTTTAAGTTGTTGAAAGGCATTATGGGGAAGAAAGTTGTGTATTTACCATTTTGCACCTTCATCATACTTAAACATTAAATTTACATATCAGATAACAAATCCTCCGCTCCCCTCAATTCCAAATTGAGAAGTTGTTTTGACCTTTATCGATTTGTGACAACATCAGGGTATTCTGATTGGTACCGTATTGAGAGTATGCTGGATAAAACTTGCAATACTTTGAAAGAAAATTACAATGTTAAAATATCAAGTTACATGATGCAACTAATTGTTTTAACCGGCTCTCTCTTCGATTATTTTAACGTACTTCCTAGATGAGGAAAAATATGGTTTGGGGATTGGAGAGTATTCAACTGGGGTTTCATTTTTAATTTAAGTTGTGATGATTCGAGTTTAATATTGCTATTATATGTAATAAGGGAGAAAATATGATGCGCCCCCATCCGATTTTGGCGCCCCTTTCAATCGTTACTTGTAAGGTCTACGGTTTTGCGTGAATGAAAAAACATTCTTTTGACCAGACAAAATTATTTAGTATTTTTGGTCCAGGGACTCTTTTTTTGTTACATTATGTCTAGGCCTATACATGCGAGGGGAGAAAGTAAAACATAGATAATATGATAAAAGGGATAAAGTATGACAATATGATTCATATCATCGTCTGCAATCCGCTTCCGCATTATTATCACTAGTAAACAGAAATGAAACATCTTGAGTATGATAATAGCCTATGGTTTATTATTATCATCTGTTATAATAATCATGATCCAAACGCTTCCATCCTCATTCCTTGAGGTGTCCACATGACGAAATGGCAATATTTCTGCCTTTTTACACACTGGGGGTAGTTTTACTGTCACAAAGAGCAACTGATGAACTGAAGGTTTGCGGACAAGGAAAATGCTGTCCGCATTCAGAAGGTGATGATCTTCCAGGAAGTGAGCTGATGCACTCCCACCCTTGGTCGAGAGGCGCCTCGTCACCTCTTGGCTCAGTGCTCTTGGAAATCGGCGCGGCCGCCGCGCCGCGTTATACAAGTATTTTAAAACCACACACACTTTGAAAATGACATGAAACAGATTGTGATGAAGTTGGCTAAAGCCACGTTGTATCTACGCCGAGTTACAGTTATGATTGTTAATGAGAAACTTCTTACTATACGGTTAACGAAAACCAATATAAAACGGATTGCACTTGGTAACGTTAAATATAATTGTTACTATTTCTATCAACTGTAAACATTAATAACTAGAAAAATCTTAATTTTTGTAAAAAAGATTTTTGTTTATGGAAGGATTAATTTTATTCAAATTTTTGGTGTATTACAGTAATTAGGTTTAATCATTTAATCATATTGATCACATTCTTGAACGGTAAAAAGCCCAAATGATGTCATTTGAAATTTGATTTAGCTATATCATCAAGAATGACGGTATGGTACGACGGGCAAATATTGTGTCTTTAGAGTAGTTTGAAGCAAGGACACAGAGGACCTTTCTGGGGAATTACGTCCGTCCGATGTCCCAATAGGTAGGTAGAGAAACAGAGAAACAGGTTGGCGACACTGACTAATGTCTCATTGGCGGTGGTAGTTCCATCGCCGCTCGCCAGAGCGTCCTCTGTACAGGGGTGTTTTGCGAAGCACTTTTCAGAAACAACCCTCACAAATTACTCGATTTATGAGATAAACATTGGTTTTTATGAAATCCTGCCTAGCGGGAAATTATCTTGAATAACTAATAAGGGTTTTAAAACAGAAAAACTTTCTAATTTGATCTTAACTGTTTGACATTTCCGTAGTAGAAAATGGTCAATTTCACTGAGTTTAACCCCGAATAAAATATGTATAACAATAACTTTAAACCTTAAAATAACTTTGTTAACCTAGTTAATTTCATGAGAAACATTTTATCGTTCACTGGAGGTCGCTAGGTGCTTTAATAACCTCAGAATTTGAGTAATACGGAGGTGTGTTTTTCAGCCGTTTGGCAAAGGTTTAGAGCCCTCTTAAAAAGTATTTGAATACATTGAATTGTATCCGAATATATGAATACTCTTTGTGTATTCGAATATGCATTCGATTCTGTATTTGATACTCCAATCACTATTTTCATCCAACGGTTCCTATCACTATGATCAGGTCGACAGTTTAAAATATTAATACTTTTATATTTCGTTATTTTTTTAAACGAAGGACCGAAAGCATTAGCATTGCTGACTTATATCTGTTATGGAAATGGAGCTCTACCAATCCAAACTACGAGAATTTTAACATTGATTCTGGAAAGTTTTTGCTTTAAATTTACTTTTGTAACCGGCTCTTTTCACTAATCGGCGTTTTTAAATATTCGGCTTGCACTTTGAGCTTTTTTGCAAATCTCGAGCTGAGCCGAATACTGCAATATTCGGCTTGAAGCTTGAAGCTCAAATACTCGCACACCTCTACAATTTGCAAAAAAAAACAAAAAGAGATACAAGGTTGCTGCAAATTAGTAAGTTGCTAGGTTTTGTAAGACCTTTTTTAATGGTATGTTTTTTGTCTTACGCTACCTTTTGACTTTTTGGAATTTTGGGCATACAGTGGAACCTCTCAAATCCGAACCCCGGAAATCCGAAATCCCAGCAAATCCGAACACGTTCTCAGGAAAACAAAAAATAATAAACTAGGTTGGGAATGAACAAAAAGATTCAATTTACTACCTGGAAAATGAAAAAACCAGATTTAATCACACAAATTTATTTTTTAAGGTTATAACACTTTAAGGCTTAGTGTTTACATATTTAAAACGTTATAAATTCAGTTAAATATACATCAGATAGGAAAAAAGTACGTCTACTTACGTATTACAAAGGTTATAATCCAAAACAGTGAGATTATGATTACGATTCACACGAAAAATAACAAAACAAGAATAAACAATCACTCATTTTCACTTGAAGTCAGTTATCTTTAACTGTCGAAGAGAAGAAAATCTTCCCGCGGAGGCAATTCCAAGCCAGCGTCGCATAAACATCACGTCATTCGGAGTGGCAGACGGGTGTTGTTCCACAAAACGTAGTGCGACGTCAAGAGCAGAAGTAGCTTCTGTGTACGTCACGACGTCCGTAGGAGCTTCCTCTCCCTCACTGTCACTGCCACCTACATCGCCGTCACGCTGTCCCTGGACCATGTTTACTAAATCCTGATCACTATATTCTTCGTTCACATCAGTTAATGCCCACTCTTGTAAGCAACTTTCTCCTTCATTCTCACAGCCTGGGACTTGCTGCACAAGATTAAGGAGCTCTTGTTGTGTGACAGGGGTAGGGTCAGGTGTGTCTTCAAACTGGAGATCGGGCCAAAGCTTCTTCCAACTTTTACGCAGAAAATCCTTGCTTGTGTTTTCCCATGATTCAGCTACCCAGTAAATAACGTCTTTAATTGTTATTTTTTTCAAGTTTTCACGAATAGAAAGAGAGTCATTTTCAATTAAAAAGCGAAGGAGCTTCTTCCTGTAGTTAATTTTTACGTGGTTGAGAATCCCTTGGTCCATTGGCTGCAGAAGTGCTGTAACATTCGGAGGCAGGAAAATTGCTTTTATGTCCCCGCACACCAACTGCATGTCGGACGGATGGCAAGAGGCATTGTCGATGAGAAGAAGTGCTCTTTGTGGCAGATCATTTTCTTCATTGAACTTCTTCACTGACGGAACGAATTGCTTATCGAACCACTCCTTGAAAAGAGTACTTGACATCCATGAGTTGTTCTGATTTCTATAAAATACAGGAAGTGAATTCATATTTAAATTCTTCAAAGCCCTAGGTTTGGCAGCTTTTCCTATCACCATCAATGGCAGCTTGTTTGTTCCTGTGACATTACTGCAAGCTAAAACGGTAAGCCGCTGTTTGTTCATTTTGAAGCCTGGTGCAGAGGATTCCTCTTGAGAAGCGAGACTTTTTGTAGGGAGAGCTTTGAAATTAAAGCCTGTCTCGTCTGCATTATAAATTTGCTGAGGCGAATAATTTTGCGATGACACTATTTCAGCAAATTCTGTAATGTAATTTTCAGCTGAAGCTGTGTCAGCTGACAGCTTTTCTCCACAAATCAATAGTTGTCTGATGCCATGCCGTTTTTTCCATCGATCCAACCATCCGTTGCTTGCTGAGAAGGACGAATCATCGTTCATCAATCTTTTCAGATGCAACGCTTTTTCTTGAATCAATGGACCACTAATTGGCACGCCTTTCTGTCGTTCTTGCGAAAACCATAAAAAAACTGCTTCATCGATTTTTTCATTGACAGACACTGCAGCGTGATGGCGTTGTTTTAATACCTTTTCACTTGTAGTTGCAGAAAACTGTTCGATTTTGGCACGGTTTTTTTTCCAGTCACTTATTGTTGTTTTTCCAACTCCATACTCCGCCGCTAACTTTGTTAGACTTTCGCCGTCGTCTAAACGTTTTAAGGCTTTTAACTTTTGTTCAACAGTACATGAACTATGTTTCCGCTTACTCGACTCAGCCATTACTTTTAAAACGTCAGTCAACGAAGTAAAGCACAGAAATCAGTTTATTAGAGTAAATAAATATTAAATTAACCGCACAAACGCTTTAACACTTCACACTTAACTACCGCATTTTTTTATGTACACATATATTATAAGTACATTTGCCAACGATACACACTATTCAGCAGGTGAACGCTCACTAGATAGACAAAATCAAATAAATACAGTATCTCTTTAGAGGAAGTGGTAGGGGTGGAGTGATATATTTTTAGCACACGCTCGTCTAGTAACAATGACAGTACACCGGACGTACACCTGCGAGTCAAGGTCACTGCCCTTCGTGGTACCACTGGGCCACCCTGTCTAACCTCAGCCGTCGTTTACCGCCAATACGGTGACGAAATATGTACGTAAGATTATTTCCCGGGTAATCCGAACACCCCGAAATCCGAACAGGCTTCAGCCCCAATTAGTTCGGATTTGAGGGTTTCGACTGTATAAGCATTTTCAAAAATAACTAATTCATGGAAATTCAGATTTTTTCAAACAAAACCTGTCATGCAGCATACCAGAGTAAAGCTGAGTTTATCACGAGTAAGAAATTTGACTTAAAAAATAAGGTTACATACCTTGTCTTCATCAATCCACTAGTTTATATGATTACTAGTTTCGGAACTAGTTTTGTTCCATCATCAAATCTTGTTGTATCTCAGAATGACAGCATGAATAATACAATAAATTTGAATCGGAAAAAATGATACGAGTTATGGTTTAGAAAATATAGGGTCAATATTTTAATAACTATAATATCTATCTACTATAATAACTATCAATATTTTACACAAGAATGGCCACTATTTTGAAACGGATAAAGGTAAGCGAGTTCTGTTTTCACTAACATGTTTATTTTAATGAGACCTTTAAAATTATGCATAATTTGCCTTTGTTTACACAAGAAAATTGGCCACCTCGGCCGCCAGGGGGTGGTTGGCCAATGGCTCCACATCTAAATTTGTTCATATTACATTGGTGTACCTCTGTGCCAAATTTGGTGCTTTTATCAAAAAGTGCACAATATGTTGAAATATCCTAGCTAAACCGCCACACTAAAAGGAGAATCAAAAATACGGATTCTCTAATGTCGTTGGTCTTTAGAACATCGTAGCAGTTTGGAAATCAAATGTGAGTCCAATTAGTTTAAATGATTTTTAAAATTATAGTTGTTATCCCCCAGGTTTGTCAAGAAGCGCTCAAACTGGAATTTTTCCTTAGGCTTTCCGAACCATTGGTCTTTAAAGTTCCCATGTCACTCTCAAGGAGAAAATTAAATGTAATTAGACAATTATTGATTAAACCAACAGGATTCTTAAGGTCCACCACAGATTGATGCACAAAACTTGTTTATTGCTAAATGTCTACATTTATATCGATGTAGTGTTTTTGCAGGGGATTTTCTATGTTATGAAAATAAATATGCTTGCAATGATAGATTGGGTGCCTACCTGTTGATCGACAAGTTATTTGGTCGCAGGGACAGTTGGTAGGGTTTTAAAAAATAAATATTAATAATTAAATAAAGTACTGAAACACACTGAACGACATGTTAGTTGCTCACAGGGACAGTTGGTAGGGTTTTAGAAAATAAGTATAAATAACTAAATCAAGTCCTGAAACCCACTGATCGACATCTTAGTTGCTCGCATGGACAGTTGGTAGGGTTTCAAATAAATAAATGTAAAAACAGATTGGCTACTTGCTAGATGTACCTGTTGCTCGCGCCCCCCACTCTGCCTTCCAAAGAAGAGGGGCGAGGCGGAGGCTTCTAGCGGAAGTGTGTAGCCCCACCACCAACTCCGTTGCTCGATTCTGAGCAATTTTGTACCCAACGAAAGGTTACTTCAGTTGTAAACAAACTAACAAAATATCTGACGCTAAACAGGATTATAAATCTGAGAATAATGCCGATTATGTACTAAAGTTGATTGGAAAATCAACACGTAGTTTACACTTCCGCCGTCAGATAGCGCCACTGTTCTGAAAATTCACCCTTTAATTATTACTGTATTTAAGTGATGCCCTTTCTTTAGATTCTGAGAGGTATTGGCAAATCTATGCAAATATAACTTTAATTTGACAAATCAACTGTTAAAATCCGTCCAGCCGTGATCGAGTTATGACTGTGAAGAAAACGCCCTAGCGTAATAATACGTTGTCTATTGGATACTTGGTCGAATTACACATTTTTAATGGTATAATCTATCATTATACAACATTTTAACTCATAGTGTGCACTTATTAAGATGATGATGATGATGATCATCATGTCTTATTAACAGATACAATTTATTAATAAAATTGATAGTCTATCAATAAGACGATTTTGGCGTGGGAATTATTATACCCAATAGGGTCATAGCATAAACAGATTCTGGCAAAATGGGAGGACATATACTATATTAAATTATTATGATATTAAGATATAGTGTTTATGTATCTATGATCTTCTCACGATATTTTAGGTTTATTTTAGAATTACTTAAAAAAGAATTTTAAGGCTATTGAGTCAATTCCCTAACGGGTTGGTCTTTTTTTCTGCGTGATAGCAAACATGATAGTTTTTAAGACTAGTTGGGTCTGGGTGAAGTCTAAGAGGATTTCCAAAAAGCATATTAGGTCATATTTGAAAGAGGTACATTACAAAACGTACTATAGATTTTCAGCACAATCAGTCAAGCGATGAACAGGGCCGCCTTGAGGGGGAACAACAGGGGCCCCCAATTTTAAATAAATTCCGAAAATTGACCAATATATTTAAATAGCACTCTCTGGGACCCCACAGAACATTTTAACCAGTCCCCTAATTGTCTTGTGGAAGCCCTCGCGAAATCACCCAGAAGATTCTGGAAGCCCTCGCGAAATCACCCAGAAGATTCTCGTACCTCCAAATGGCAAAGGAAAGTTGTATTTTACAATTCCAGGAACTTACAGCTGTTTTATGTTAATTTTTTGGTGAGGACAAAAGCTAACCCATCACAATAAAAGTCGTACAGGCTCATAATGTTTAAAATCATTTCCAGTTTTCACATTAATAACACAAACAAATAACTCCAAATTGCATGAAACTATAAAAAGCGGCTTTCTGACAGATTAACATATTTTATTTATATTCCTTGCATGTAACCTATAAAAATAATATAGTATTAACAGATACAATTATAATAAAAATACTACCATATTTTTCTAGGTCACTGGGAGACCGAGCTTTGCTCGTTCCTTGTCAGACAGCAGTTTGTTTTTATGAATGGAGTAGGCCCCTAATGTTACAACACGTCCTCCTAATGGCGAGCACATTTGCTTAGCTTATATTTGTCTTTTTTATGCATGTTTGAGGTAACTCCAGTTGTTATTATAGCTCAACTAGCTGTGTACCCGTCCTTCGTACGGGTCCATATAAATGGTAGGTTAACTAAAAAAATTAACAACCCACATCATTTTACAATATTAAAATTACATTTTACACTTCTAAAGTAGAATTAAATTAAAGTTAACGAAATATACTATGGCAGATAGTTCGGGTACTGTTGCCAAGTCGACGAACTTTGTCGGGTAGTGAACGGTGTGGTTTTTGCGACTCCAAATCTGTACACGTAACACTTTGGATTTGCTTTTAGAAATAAAAGAACTCAAGTATAAACAAATATTAACCCTGTTTAATTTTACACTTTAAATACTTTGATACATCTAATCTTTACATTCCAATAAATTAATAGTAATGTAACGAAACATTAAGCTTTAAAAACATTGACAAACCACTTTTAAAATCACCATTTTTGCCAGGTCCTGTCTTCATTATAATTGTAAATAAACAATTTAAACTTGGAAAAATCATATGTTTTAAAAACATATGACTACTTGATTTTATTTAAATAAATGTAAATCAATATATATGAAACTGTTCTAACAGTGGTCATGGTTAAATGAACGGTGTTAAATATTGTATATGTTCGTTCCTCCCTTTGGAGTAGACCTACATTTGCGTTGATCTCCGTTGCTTGTTCATTGGTGGACGTGAGGATGGCACTATCACAGAGCCAGACACTTTCCAGATTAAACTGTTTATGAACCTCGGTGTAACAAACTGTCCTGTGACTCATCCATAGTGCCGAGTGAAGGATAGATGTTTCTGAGACTTAATTTGTTTTTCAATGTCCCAATTTCTTAAAAGGGCATAAGAAAACTGCTCAACCCCTTAATCTTCTCCAAAATACATTTTAATATTTACTGTTAAGTTCAGACGCTCAGTGGTCGGCTACATAAAATATATTTTTAGAGAGGCAGAGACTCGTCTACTCATGTCTCACTTACGACAAAGGGTCTGTGTAAAATCTCTAGAGAACAACACCGTGACTCCCCATGATGTTGTTTCTTATTCCCTTTAATTTCAACTCTCCTGGTTGAGAAGTTGGTGTGTTATGACTAACACGCTTATATTAAAGGCCAGTGGGCCAGAGTCCTTGAGTATATTTTTATCTGGAGTAGGTAAATGTCTGCACTGAGCTATCAGCTATTCCTACCGAATTTCAGATCCATCAGTCCAAGAGTATGTGCAAGATTGTTAAAATATTGTATTTTGAAATTCCGGGGGGCGAAGCCCTTAAAGATTTTTGTAACAGGAATAGGCTTGCGTTTTTTTCTGATGAATTAGTTATGTTCCTACTGAAATTTAACATACAAAGGTCCAGTAAATACTAATACTCATAAAATTGCCATAAAAGTAAATTAGCGAAGAGACCTATAGGACTTTTTTAAACGTAGTCTTATTGTGAATCTGCAGCATAAGGGGAACCACCATCCAAAATTTTACCTTCAATAGACATTGTCGTTTCTTAGATAAAGTGATCACTATGTCAGTGAGTGCATGAGTCTGACAAATATAGATTTAGATCATATATCCACTCTGTATACCTATGTTATTTATTACCAATCTTCACTCAACGTTTTAAAAAAGAACTACAACACCTGTTTATAGAATAAATATGTCATCATCTGGTTCAATATAAATAAATGATTTGTCCATAACAATAGCATAGGATCTTTAAAACCCTATGGGGCAGTGCCCTAAGGTAATTTAAACACAATCCAATTAGCCTAAAACCTTCTAACGCACATAGAATATAGAAAAAAGTTGCATAAAAATCGGTGACCCGTTTTCCTGTGAAAAGCGAACAAAACATGACCAAAACCGCACAAAATCACGTTTTTGAGCGGCCGCCATTATTTTTTTAAAAGGCCTATGCCAGTTTAAAGTGCCCTAAAACCTTCTCACGCATATATAGAACAAAGAAACAAAGTTTCATTAATGTCAGTGCACCCGTTTCCCCGTGAAAAGCGAACAAAAACCCGTCCTTGAGCGTTACCGACAGACAGACAGACATAAATTGAGATAAGACTTGTTTAGGTTTCCCTAGGATGTAAAACGTGAAAATATGCAACAATTTCATAATTCCAAGCAATGTACAGACAAAACTCTAATTTTTATTTCATAGATTAACTATACGATGTATTGAAATAAATATATATATACTTGACTACGCCTTCTTCGCACAGGGGTTTTCTCTACCCGTTCTTTAGTCAATGCAATTTGCATTTTAGTTAGCTTGAAACAGCTGATCTTGCTTCTGCTCCTGCTCTCTAAGCTGTCAAATGTAAGTATCCACAGCTGTTCGCATTACAGTTTCTGAATGTTTACTTTCTTCTGAAATGTAAACATTGAAACTTAGGACGTTCACGGGGCGTAGCCCAAGGGGATTTTAAGGAAGTGAATAGGCCTATGTGTTGCATGGGTTCAAGATCTACCTTTGTGTAAAGTTTCAGCCCAGTTGGTTTAGTAGTTTTTGTGTTCACCCGGAACATCAGACAGACAGTCAGACAGACAGACAGACAGACAGACAGACAGACAGACAGAAACCACCTCTTCTTTATAATATTATAGATAGATATCCTTTTTATTCATTTCGTACTGCTTTATATTTATTCTTCATTCAATAGTTTTTACAATACACTGATTGATTAAACCTCAGAGTTACGACTGACTGTTATGATTCTTTAGTTTTGATTTTAAAATCCATAAGGTACATTTACATATTTTAGTTGTATTATTACTTTTATTACATTACTCGAGTTTATCAAGAGAATGACACCTGCCTGGAATTTATTTTTATCCTAGAAGTTTGATATTTCCTACACTTTAGGACATCACTGGAACAGTTTAAAAAACTCAAATTTACAAGCAAGCTATAACCTTATTCATATTAGAGTATAGCATAGACAGATTGATATTGAACCGGGTGAGGGGGGGGGGAGGCAGTACCCTTCAGAACATAACTGACGAAACCCTTTTATGTCCAGCTACGTTCAGAACCAGATTTAGGGTATGTAGACACCATGTGGTGCGGCCCTTTGCTGTCCACCGCCAAGGTTAACTAAATTTTTTGGAATATGGTTTTAGGTTTTTATGATTTATTTGTAGTACGGGCCACTTTGTGGATCGGGCCCCTTAGCAACTACCTATGTAGCCTATGACTAACTCCGGTCGTGGCTACGAATCAGGGAAAACATCAATCGTTATTATATATTCATAAATAACGGAGGCATTGTCTATCAAATTACTCCTTAACGTATGTATAAGATATATACATACAAATAGATCATATTTGATACAATCATAACATATGATGGGTATAACATAATTTACACCATTTCGTTCCTATTTCTATTTTTTGTCATATAAATACAGTCACATTAACGGGTAAATTGATATCATACGGGAAATTTTGGTTGCAAGTGTTGATATCTCTGCTCAGTGACGATCAGCTCCACGCTACGTTACTCCGCTACTTGGGCGCGCCTACAGCTATGAACTGAAGTGGACTGTTCCTGTAAATCCGCGCGTATATCTGCCTCTCCCCTCTCTTCGAGATAAGGAGTAGGGGGTGCGAGCAACTGGTACATCGAGCAAGTAGCCCATCTGTTATTACATTTATTTATTTGAAACCCTACCAACTGTCCATGCGAGCAACTAAGATGTCGATCAGTGGGTTTCAGGACTTGATTTAATTATTTATACTTATTTTCTAAAACCCTACCAACTGTCCCTGTGAGCAACTAACATGTCGTTCAGTGCGTTTCAGTACTTTATTTAATTATTAATATTTATTTTTTAAAACCCTACCAACTGCCCCTGAGACCAACTAACATGTCGATCAACCGGTGAGCCCCCTGATAGATTATACTTTACTCGTTTTTCAAATGAAGTGGTTCTTGTTGTATTTGACAGAATCTGAATTGTTGGAAAATGTATAAAACTGTTGTGGATTAGTTTCTAGCTCTGATCATAAATTCATCAAACTCTCCTGGTTTTATTTTCTGTTATTTATATTTGCTGCTGGTAACAGTAAACATTGATGTTTACAAATTGTTTATGAGGCTCTTAAATGTGTTTTATTGTTTTAAAATTTGATGTTAGGTGTGAATTATGTTTTTGTGTCATACCTGTTTTTATACTTTGTCTTATTTTTCAGATTAATTTGTACCTACAGATCGAACAAAAGCCAAACAAGAAAGAGGAGCTGATGGTTGCCAACAGCGTTCTCAAGTTAGCTGCTGATTTGTTGAAGGTATGAAACAGACCGATTTAGCATTACATTGATTTATTATGGTTACTAATACCCCAGGATAGTTGGCGTATTGGTTCATTTTTTACTATAAAAGGTATAATTTTACCTGATTTTGCCAGAGTGATTCACTATCTCCTTTAGGTAGATAACTAGTTATTCACTAGTTATGATGCCAAGACACACGGTGCGTTTTTGAGGCAATCATGAATAAATTGTGAGTGTATAAAAAGTGCCTTGTGCAGCGTTGTTGCTGTCTAAGACCAACTACGTCTTTACCTAGGATTATTAATAAATAGCCTAACGACCAAGGCAGCTGAGTCCAGTTTTGAGGATTTTTAGTCAGACATCAAATATGTTTGAGGATTTTTTCATCATAAGTGTTTTTGTTTGTTTATGTTCATCGTAAGCGACTCAAACATATTTCTTTTGCTTGTGCCAGTGGCTCTTTCTACTAGTATCACTGTTTAGTTGAGAGCAACAAATCAAACCTTTCCAAAGTCTTATGGACAACACCAAAAATGATTATTTTAAATCATGTCTAAAATTAATGACATTTATTTAAATGAATAAAGGTTACACACTTTATAAACTGTCTACAATTCAAAAGCATATCAATTCAATTCAAAATCAATTTTCTGGCGTTTTGTCATGCTTTTCAAGAATTCACTCATTAACCATCATCAAATTCCAGAACTTGTTCGCATAATGGGAAAATTCTTATGATTTTTTTACCTCTGATAATTTCTATAACTTTTTATTTTTATTTTCAATGTACACTTTTACAGTAAGTACTAAAGAAATAAATGTAATTTTGGTTGTTGCCAGTAAGACATAAAATATGTAGTTATAGTCACAAATATTGAATATTCAGCAGTCAAAGAGTAGAGAAACTCTTTTCAAAATATATGACCAATTTAATTTAATTTTTGTCATTAAATGAGTAGCTTAGTTTTCCAAAAACTAAACCCAATTTTAAGTATTAACTAAATTCAGTTTTACTATGGGTTTCAAGGAGTTGGAAAGTCCTTTCAAGATATCCGGCCTGTCGGCGAACCCGTATCTCTACACCATCACCAAGGTCGTTATCCTCTCCGCACTATCCGGAGTGCTCTCAGAGATGCTCGGCTTCAAACTGAAACTACACAAGATTAAAATAAAATAATCACCATCACCACCAGTCCACAGCCATACATGTAATCTAGTAACTGGTAGCTCAGTCTTTCTTAGTTTTTAGTTGTTGATTAAACCATTGTGATCGATGCTGACTACGTATACATTAAGTGAAAAGTCATTTAGTTAGTGTAACACTGACGCTGAAACCGTCGGGAAAAATAGCAGTTTTGAGCCATGTAAGTGTAAGGTGTATGGCTAAAGCTGTTATTTTTTTGTACAAAGCTACAATTTTTACCACGCAACTCTATTTTTCAGTTTTTTTAATTTGTGTTTTGGTGAAATTTTAAATAATGAGTATAGGGCTATAGAGATTTTAGCTGTGGGATTGTTTGTGTTTAGGTTTTTAAAAGTAGATAAATCGTTTATTCATAAAGTGATATTATTTTGAAATAGGATTATTTGTGGCACACAATATTGTTTTATACAAATCATCCTCTGAACGTATATGGTTTATTTTTGTTTGTGTTATTTTATGTGATTTTTAGATTAATTTTTAGATACTTAATTTTATTTATTTCTTTAGTTTACTATATAAGAAAATTATAGATTGGTGTTTATCGGTGCTCGATTAATAGATTTTGTATACTATTATTTAATTTGTATTTTATTAAAACAAATAATATTTGTTATAAACTTGACCATAAATTATTTACTAACATAAATTTTACAAACCTCCCTGGATTACATATTTTTATAATTGAATTTAAGTTGTGGTCTATCTATCCTTTTATTCAGAACTCTATTATCTCTGTTAGTCAGATACAGGTTATTACAAAAATTAATTTGTTATAAAACTATAATGTTTAAAATAATTTGAACTACTTACGCTTACCTTTTGTAAGATCTAAAAGTTTGAATGAATTTTTACATGTTTGTGTTACAATTTTGCAATATTCATGAGCTCATATTGAAATACTGGGACGTTGCAAGAAATATCTCAATCAAATCTAGGTTTGAAAACATTTTCACTGATTTCCTTGCACTGGAATTTGGAGACTCGATTCTGGAGGTGCTGGCCAAATAGTTTATGTGATATAAAAATCCCTTTTTACATGTACGGTAATTTACAGTAAACTTTAAACATCATCTTAAAAATAAAATTATTTATATTAAAGGAATTCGTTTTTGATGAATATGAAAACAAGGTATTAATTGATACACAAGTTTTACACGATACAGTCTTAAATTGGAATATAGCAAATGTTTACTCAGTACAATACAACAAAATGTCTTCTCTTTTTTAACAGAACCTTAGGTGTTAAGTTTTATTTTTAGTCTGCCACTCACTGTATCACTATATTGTTAAAAATAATGATACAGTTTTATTATCTGAGTGGTGCAATCCTATATAACTGTTATATATTAAGTTGAATACGTAATAATGTTAAGTTTTAGTTTAATTTGTGTATGCTCATGTTGTTTTTTTTAAAATTCCCAGTCCATACAGAATAGAATTTGTATATTTAAAAGTACTGTTTTATAGTTTAATTACAATAATAAAAAGGAGAAAATACAGTTAAGGTTTATTTTTAAAGTTGAATACCACTATGTTAGTAATAGTAATAGTTAAGATAATTTTAACACAACATAGTTAGGAAATGTGAAAATGCATGCAAGATTTAATAGATCAGAAGTACTATAAACCTTGATTGCTTTTTTAAATTAGGGGTTAAGATCTGAAAGAAAAGTGATATGTATTGATATAGACTAAGCGCCTATTTTAGGATGGGTTACAAATTGAGCTTATAAGTATTTGTCTTCTTATGGCGTTTGGTTGTGTAACGTCTATTTGAGTCATACCATTACATCAAACATATATTATGGTTGACTTGTCTCTTTTGTACCACTTAAGTTTGAAATTTAATAAATAAATAAATGATCTATTAGTTCTCATTATTGCTCTGGTTATGAAAAATAAATAATTTGACTCTTAAATCTTCATACTTGCGTGTGATTTCCACTTTGGGAAAATCAACCTAAATATTCAGTTGTGTCATTATAACAAATGAAGAAAACTCACCGAAGAAACTCACCTACTTACCAATTTTAATTTTATCAAAGTTAAACAAATTAACATTAAAACCTTAAAATGTTAAATATTTACCTTGTTTGTTCAGAAACCTGTGTATATATGTTTTTATATGAAACAAAGTATTGGAACAACTTGTTTTGATTAACTTATTTATTCTTAGGCTGAGAAATTACTTTTATAATGCTTATGTAATTGACCTTTTGATCCCCAAGCGTGTGAATTGAGAGGTTTTAATCTGTGTGGTTTATAAAATATATTGTGCTTAGTCTCTCACAATTCAAAAGAGACGTTTAACAAACAAAAACAAAAAATTTACAGGATTTGCATTTTTTCAGGTATAACATTTAAACTGATACATTTAACACTTAATCAGATTTAATGTTTTATAAAGATTCTAAATTATAATTTAACTAAAGTGTCCTTGTTTGACCAGTTATATACAAGGTAGTAAGATCAATATTTTTAAATTAATGATCAGTGTGGATGTAGAAGATGAACTTGAGAATTTTGTGTATTTTAATCTAACAGATATTATGCTATTAGATTCAGAAGTAGTTAGAGGATCGATAAATTGAAATTAATCAATATATATACTTAATTAGGTTTGATTATTAATAGACTTGTAGTAACAGATTGATAATACATATTAATTAGACCCCATATAAAATTTATTTATTAAGATATTGGTTTGACATAATATATTTTATCATATCCAATTTTAACTATGTACCAGTTTATCACTTATATAACCAACTTTTTTATTAGCATATTACGTGTTGTTATTACTTACGGGATGTAATAAAAGACGTCTTACAACACTTAAGATATATTTACACTTATACTGATTCACATACAGACGGTAAACATATATAAAAGATGGTACTAGGCTATCGATTTCGACCAGTCACACCAGTCATCATCAGGCCAATGAGAGAACTGACACTCTCATTGGCCAGTTCTCATATTGGCCTGATGATGACTGGTGTGACTGGTCGAAATCGATAGCCTAGTACCATCTTTTATATATGTTTACCGTCTGTATGTGAATCAGTATAAGTGTAAATATATCTTAAGTGTTGTAAGACGTCTTTTATTACATCCCGTCACTTATATAACATACCCATAGGTATGAAACTGTGTTATAGTGTTATAGATACAGTGGGCAAATACAGGGATCAAATGCAAATGAAAAATTCATTACTCAGTACATCATAAATTTATCGTGGCAAAAACAAGTTATTATTTTTAGAATAGAGAAATTTCAAAAAAAAATTTGTTTGGTTGAATTATGTATTAGCATTAATTCTGTCAACAGATGTTGTGACGCTCTTCTGGTCAAGTAGTTTTTTGTTATCTAGAATGATTGCTCTGTGAAATTTCATGTACAAGTTCGTATCAGTTATTGATTTCCTGTAATTTATTTAATTATAATTTTAAATAATGTCAAACCAAATATCTAAATGAAAATATATTTCTTATAACAATAGACAACTTTTGGCCCAATTATGCTTATATGTCATAGAAAACTAATATTAATAACCAAATGATATCTAATAAAAGACTTTAAAATCATGTCACATAATGCTTTGAGTATTAGATTACTAAAATAAAACTTTGGTAGAATATATTTGATACCGGTCATAGTTTAGTTATTATTTAATAATAAAATGGTTCTTTTCACTTTTCATTATGGTTTTAACAAAACTTTTTCTGAGGACATGGTTAAGAAGTTGACAAAAAAGGAAGAAAGAAAAAAGGTTTATGGGAAGAATATAGAGAGAGATCTTGATTGAAATGTAACTGCGTTTTTTGAAGTATGTAATAATTAGGTTTTCTTGTCAGTTAATGTTGTCTCAAGCCAACTACAATATCATTTGATAATAAAATAATAACCATGTACTGGCTTGTAATTTTTCATTGTCTAAATATGTTTTTATTTATTTATTGAGTAGTGTTTAATTATACTCTGGAAATCTCAATATTCCTCAAACCTGATACTTCTTGGTCCTTATTGTTATGTGAGACTATGCTGTAACAGAAAATATGTAACAGACTAAAATGTGGTTAAAAATAAGTTTGAATTTAATGCAATATTTTAAAAGTGAGTAACTATACCCAACACTACTGGGAGAGTCCACCAAGGCAATGCAAGTCTAGTTGTATTTCAGTAAGGTGTGCTATTCAGAAGTACGAATTTGAGCACGTTCTGTGCAGCCACCAGGTGATGTCATGGTCTTTATTTACTTGATCAGCTGGTTTACAGTACAGCTGAAGTTACTCTCAGGCCAACAACCCAGGTTGGGATCAGAACGTCTACCCTCCCTCCATCCACACCACCGTGGCCGTGACTAAGTACAGAGTTTCAAATAGTGTTTTGAGCAGATACATATCAGTTTCCGACAAAAAAAGTTTTATCTCTGGAATCTACAAATAAAAATATTATCAGTTACAGCCAAAAAATTCTATGTTTGCCAACGGTACCCTACACTGCATTTTTACCCTTCCACGATTCAACCCACGGTAATAGCTTCTTTTCCATAAAGCTAACAATGTAAATATATAAACAATATATGACGTCACTCTCAACGTTAATGTTGTGTTGGGGATGGAGGGAGGGTAGTCGTTCTGATCCCGACCTGAGTTTTTGGATAGGTTATAGCCGCCAGGGCTTCCCATTTGTTGCAAACTAGTCCCTAAAAAAGCGTGTCACTGAAGAATTCTCATACCCATGTTCCCACTCCATCACATAGGATAGTCAGAATACCTTGGTGACGCGCTTCCACCACCAGATGACGTCATGCTACGATGTGCAATAGCACACCTAATTTAAATGCACCTAGCAGTAAGTGGCCCTTAAGTTCTTATTTTTTTAGATTTTCACTTCTAAATTCAATTTTGATCAGTATTTCAGTGTACTCTTGCCAATGGCACTTTTTAACTTTTGTTTTTGGTTTTAACCCTGGTATTTTTACTATCTAAGGTCGACCTGTCCTTAGAAAGCATCCTTAATTAATCCCATTGACAAATGGCAGCTGATTAATGTTTCGAACCTTCTCAAAACGTTGAGATTTTGATCTGGCAAACCTTGGATTATGGAGTGAGCACTTTACCTTCCCAGCTATCCAGCCAGTTTGGATAGTTAGGGGTTTAGATAAATAGCTTTCTACTGTACCCCTATAAGTTAAGATCAGAAGATTGTGAGACCATGGTTAAAAGGCCTGTATACTTTTTACATGTGATTGATGATTTTAAAATAACAGTTTAAATCTTATTTTGGATACTTTGGAAACGTTTATAAACCCCATCTTAATGGATATGTTTATGTACTCTTTAGTTTGGTTTAGTTTCTTACAAAGTTACTTATTTTTCAAACAAACCATTATGATTCTTTTATATCTTATTAAAATATTATTGTCATGTGAGTTGGTATTGATTAGAAGACTTATTGTTTAGTAATTAATTTTATAAGTTTAGTCCTATTATTAATGATTATTACCTTTGGAAATGTTTCTCCACTTTTGTGTTAGTTTACAATTTGTTAGTTTATCAATATTTTATTTATTTATTTAATATTTTTGTTAGTATTGGAATTAAATATTTTTATAATTGAATTTAAGTTGTGGTCTATCTATCCTTGTATTCAGAACTCTGTTATCTCTGTTAGTCAGATACAGGTTATAACAACAATTGGTTTAGAGCAAATGTTTTTGCTCTTAAAAATCATTCTGTAAAATTTATATTATTCATTTGTAATGATTTTTTCACGCCATTTTCACAGTATAAATCAGTAAAAAAATAAATTTACAGTTAGTTTGTTTCACACTGGAAGAGTTATAAGGGAATAATTGTCTGATGGCGGGGGAAGTTGTTTCACAGCAGAAACAACTTTCTACCGTTGTTTAGATGTCAGTTATGTTTTCTTCAGTTTTGTTTAGTTTAACACTTATTTTTTACCAAATAAAAAGCTCATTAATATGATCAAAACAAATAACTGGTGATGGTAAATGAACCGAAATAATAGTGAAGAGCTGCAACCTAGCTTGTCTATTTTTGGAAATAATGCAATTAAGAAAGAATTATTTGGATGGAAGTGGAAATTTCAATAATTTGGTAACATTAATGTCCTAGTAAGCTGCAGGAGGTAGAGATGAGTTTCCTTGCACTCGTATGAAAAACATAGGAAGCTTAAGAAAGATTAAATGTGAGACATGGCAAATCATGAGTTATGGATAGGTTATAAACTAATTTTTTGGTTAATGTAGGAGTATACATTAGACTAAATCACACCTACCATGCTGCATCGGTGCTGTATTTTAAGAAACACATTACTTATACTTTAATTCAACATAGATTGAAGCTTTTTGAAACCAAACCATCTTATAAGGGTCATAATCTTTTTAATCCTGCCATATGCAATCCAGGAGGTTAATAACATTGCAAAAGTTCAAATCAAAACAGAGATTTCTTAGTCAGCCGTTGCATCTGCAGGCGGTATTTATAATCCTGTTTACTCTTGGTTGAGGATAGGAGTAGGATTATCTTGTTGCAAACCTGGGAAAAGGTCCTCATGAAGACGTTGGAATGAGTACCTTAAGGCTGTGCAGTCAAAAAATTTTTAATTTTTTTTCTCACTGTTTTTTGTTTATTACGATTATACAAACCGTAAACACAGATTTTGTTGGAAAAATATTTCCGTTATGTTGGTTTTTCACCCTTTGAAGTGCCGTTTTAGAGGTATTTTGAATTATACACCAGTTGAAAACGGCCAATCACAAATGTTTCAAAATTGGTTTATGTATTTACAAAAAATATACTTAAGGGTCACCTAAATGGATTTTAGTAAAATTCTTATTATTTCAGGAAATAAAGTTTGTATCTCGGTTGTTTTTTATTCGAGTGGTTTTAAAACTTCAGCTAACCCAAGCCAAGGGTGTACAAAGACAGTTTTACACAAGAATATGTAAAAATTAGGTTTCATAAAAAAGTTGTGTACAATAAACTTTTTAATTTTAGCCCGCGCGCCAGACACCTATCTACCCCTGAGCCGCCCATATCGCCCCGACTCGCACGTGCAGGCACCCGCGCCCCATATTTCTCTCTCACTCGCACATTCCTTTACTCTCACACATCTCCTCTCTCTCTCTCACTACCCCGCATCGGCCCGCCGCGTCGACTGCCGGCACCGTCACCCCGTGACAGAGGAGGTATCTTCCTTGCAAATAAAACAAAGGTCTAAAAGCCAGGTTGTGTAAGTTGTATGTAGGCCTGAAGTCAGATTTCTTTATGCCCATCAAAGATGTTTAATATGTTTTTACAATTGTTAATTAGGCCCTACAAATTTATTCTTAAGACAAAAACGCCACATTTTATTTCTGTTAGTGAAAAGGGGTTTTCTTAGCTAATAATCAAGTTGTTTATACACAGTTTTCTTTGCTTTTTTCTATGTAAGTCAAACATAATTTATGACTCTTCAATTTTACATTAAATAGTTGCCAACCATATTTTAAAATACAAACGCACTTATAAAGAGCACGTTTGATTATAAAGAGCAATGGATTACAATTTGTTCAGCTGTGTGATTTGATTTGACTATAAAACATAACTCAGATGAACAATAGAAGCTATTGGGCAAAACTAGCCTTATATCAGGGCCTTAAGGGCACACGGGGCGAGCGGCCAGGGCCCCGGGCCCGAGGGGGGCCCCCAGGCCACGGAAGTGGGACCCTTCAGACCACTAAGGAGGCAGTTTTTAAAATTTGTTCTGAAAAAGTTGATTATTTCTTAACTGAAAACAATACAAATAATTTTAAGATGTAAAAGGTGTACGTTCAAACTAAGTATCAAATCCAAAGTCATTCAATAATTTGTATTATTTTAATACCATGTGCGGACTTGATAAACTTGCCCGAATCCAGTAACTAAAATTGGCTAGGTAAGATTTGAAACATAACTACTGATGGCATTGTAGAGCACTTATTTTGCTGAGCATAGATTGTATGTATTGTATTGTTTAATATAAATTATAACAGCCATGCTTTGCCGTACTTGGAAGTTACATATTCCGTTCAAGCCGATTTAAGTTTGTTGTTATTGTTGCACAAAACTAATTTTGATATATTATAAATTATTAGGAACAAACAGCCAAATATAAAGTAATTAAATAATAGTATGAAAACTATAATTGGTTACGAAAGTCAGTTAACGTAGGACACTGAGTAGTCATAAGTGTTTGAGGTTATCCTAAATATGATGATACAATTAATAATAAAGATGATAATAATAATGGTACGGTAGCTTTTAGCCTATTTCTTGCTGTTATTTTGTTCGTATCGTCTTTATATATAATTCTCTAAGCGAAATTTTTAAGTCAAAATTGTGGGAGTTTGGCTAATTGCAGGATAATGGGAGAGGTCTTGATCCCAGGGACTCGGAAAATAACAGTATTTCTAAATATTTACCAGCAAACGAACAACAACGTAAAACATCCCCCATAAGAAAAGCATGGGGATTTAAAAACGTCTGCTTTGTTTACTTAATTATTACTCAATACGATCAGCACTGCCCCGGTATCAGTGAGTGTTACGGGATGTATGCTTATCATTGTTGCCAACACTGAATCCTGCGATTACCCCCCACATCAAGTTTAACGTAGGAAGAAACAAGGCCCAATGATAAAGATAATATTTCATTGTATCAAAATCACGTAAACTTATCTCGAAAATAATGTACAAACGTCTACAATATAACTGACTTTTTACTACATTTCCAAATATTTAAATCTCTTTAAGAATATTTTTATGTGCGATAATATCAAATGCATCCGGAATAAGAACATGTTTTAAAGTTTAAACTTGTAAAAAGTTACCTTTGAATTAGCATTAAACCAGAGTTTAGAAAATTATATTTTGCGTTGGCGTTGCCTATGTTACTTGAACATATAATTTATGATTTTTCAGCCAAGAAATGCCGAGAAAGGAGTTTTTACCGTCTATACAGCATGAAATACTATTTAATAAAGTCTATCCAGCAGTATGTTGATCTACGACCTTTTAAAGAGTTCCAAATCAATGTGTATTGGCAATTACACGAGATATTTCTTTTTAAAATTATAAGTTGTTGGTTTAACTAGTCATAATGTTTTTTATTGTATATTAACTTAATATATTAGTAACTTGTTGGATATAGGCTTGAGAGCTAAAACCAGACTAAATCCTGTAAAGAAAATTAAAGACAACATTATTATTTTGAAAATTTGTAAAGTTTTCACAACAAATTAAAATTTGTTAATTATTTGTATATTTTGTGTATTTATTACAGACTAGACAATTAAAATTAATAAGGTTATATTACGGAATAGAGAAATATCTATTGTATGTATACCTACACACAAGCTTGTATTTATGTTAGGGGGGCCCCATTTTCGTAATCGCCCGGGGCCCCAGAGGTCCTAAATACGGCCCAGTCTTACATATTAAATCGCTAAGGAATTTCGTTTTTGGCCCGCTACGTCGTTATTTCTCAACCGATTTGGACAATCGATGTGTCATTTTAAAGTTTTTACACTTGCACATTAACAGAAAAAAATACTCTTACTCTCACAGCCTGTTTTTTGGTAAAGACAGCCAGTCCTACTCTTAAACATGGGGTATTGTGGTTTCTACGGACTGTCTCGGACCGTGCCTATTGGTTTTATGTTAACTGTCCGCATGAGTCTCTAAAGTTGCTGTAAAGGAATTCAAGCAATACAAAATTCGGGACCTGACTGACATGGTTTACCAGGATATCTCTTGGTGGTAATGTATATTTTTGGAAACCATTTGCCTCCCTCCCTATCTGGGTACTACCAAACTGCCACCCGTTTTTTGGGCACATCTGAAGTTTACAAACTTCACTATAGTAGAAAAATATTTAACCATTGACTAGGCCAATCATATATATATAGTACATTAAAATCGCAAACAAACGGTTAGTTCTGATATTTTAATATGTTGTTAGGATTACTACCAGTAGTTTACTGATGCCTTAGACTTTGTTTCAGATTTAATGTGTTTAATTGTTTATCAGATATTTTATCCGTGATTCAATCGTATTTTATACTGGATCTTGTTAAAAACCGTTACCATATGAACTGTATTAATTTGATTTTTGTAAACAAATATTTGATTAAAATTATCTGTTGTTTAATTCAAATAAAAAATACTCTTTCCAGTTTCTTTAAAGTGATCATATTTTAGCACTGTACAAGTGATATGCTTAATCTATGGTAAAGTCCAAATAAATCGATAGTAAAAATAGTATATATCACTTATTTACGTATGTTTTGTTATGTAACTTGGTAAGTGGCTTTGTGGTAGCGAGGCACATATTTATGCATTGGAAATTTGCTGAGCATGCAGGTTTGCTGCGACGGGGTTATTTGTATGTTAGTAGAGCGTTTCCAACTTGTTAAAATACGTTTTATAATTAATTTTATCTACGATATCATAGATTTGAGAGACTTGACTGAATTCATTAAATATGACATTTTTAAATGGTATATTAACCGCTGAAAATTGTATAACAAATAAATATGTTTATAACAGATGCGGAGAGGCTGGTTGAGTTGAGTTCCCGCTGTGCTGCTTGCTATTTGCCATTTCAGAATCTTGGTGCCCGATGAAGGTTCAAGGCAGGGCGAGTAGCAAGCCCAGCTGAGTGAAAGTGGTTTGACCACTTGGGGAAGTTGGGGGTTGGGGGTAGTTGAGGGGAGGGTTCTGCGTGTGTGTGAGTGAGCATCCGGGACTCTGCATGTGTGTGAGTGAGCAGCGACTGGCCTGACCTCTAGGCGGAATAGCTTGTCAATAGAGTCGACTGCACCACCTTAAGGTATGGGATAGTAAAAACAAAAACTAGAAGTCTGATACATGCACTTTATTGCATCAACACCGTGTTACAGTCAGTGAAAGTCCTCACACGCATTTAAAGTAAATATGCAACTGGCAATGTTGCCTCGTTTACAGCAAACATGTTACCTGCTATTAACAGCAATGTTGCCCAACACAAACACCAATTCTATATTTTTTTATAAACAATCTGATAAATTAAAATTGAACTAAAACTTCAACAATAATTAAAATACAAAAATGTCTAAACAAATAAATTGCTATGTTTAATAGTTAAAATTACAAAATGCAGTATTAATTTCTGTGGCTATAAAAAAATAATAGAAGCTTTTGTGCGTTGGTGAATGGTTGTTTCATGTTAAATCTTAAACGAGTTCGCACGCATCATGCTGATGTGAGGGAAGTGAATTTCCACATAAAAAACTTTTAAAACTCAAAACCAGTGTAAAAACATACAATTATTCCAATTTTATTGAAATCTGAAAACATTGATTTTGGCTGTTCTGATGCTCCTGGTTTCATTTACCTGCAATGCTATAAATACAATTTTGCACATTATAAGGTTAGGAGAAAGTCCAGTCAGGCTTGAAAGTAGGCGCGAGGTTGCTGGGAATGATACAAATACACCAACAAATGAATAACATGCTTTTCTAATATAAAAACCCCATAAGACAACGTATTGTGTGTTTATCCGATATACATTTTCTTTAATAACTCGGTAAATATTTATGCTAGAATGACGAGAGAGGGCTTAAAACTTTCGCTTCACTAATTCCCATCTTAATACATGCATTAGTTTTACGTCCGGGGCTTTTCTGACCCTTTTTAGGCCCAAAAACTCAAAATTTGAAAGAATAATCCTCAAAAAAGGGGTTTAGAGTTTTCCGATTGTTTGCCCAACGAACTTGTCCAACTGATTATAGAAAGGAACGTCCCTACCAAATTTGAAATAAATTGGACAAAAAATGTGACCGCTTGAGTCCATGTATATATATATATATATATATATACACATCATTTTGAACGACCCCCAAAAAATGTTCAGGGGGTCACGTTAGGAACTTTTATGGTGGTCCCGGGCTTAAGTCTCACCGTGCGGGTCATGCTAATAGTTCACTTTTCCATAGGAAATTCACTAACAAGTTTCAAAAACCTTGTCTGCAGGTAAAAAAACATTGCTTTTTTTTCAGTAAAAACAGGATTTGAGAAAAGAGAGGCTAATACATGTTTTTTAAGTATTTTAATTGGAAGAGATGACTTAGAAGGGAAGCCAGGCATTTTGAATGTGCCATATTTTTATAACTCACCACAAAATTCATACATATATTTTGGATGTTTATTTATATTACTTATACCCTGTTTTTCCAATACACTACGATATAAACATTGCATGATGTCAAAGTCATAATATTTTGAAACTTCGTAAGCTTCTCTCTCCTGATGAATTAAAGGATTTCTGACAAAAAAAATCATCTAAAAGTAGTGAAACTTTAGGATTTTAAATATAACCTAGAACATAATTGTAATACTTTAATTTGCCTACCAACAGGGGTCACATGTGAGGTTTAAAATCTGCAGTTTTTTTATAGATCATATGCAAGATCTGCAGATCTGTAGATTTAGTGTGATTTCATATTAGTGGAAACAAAAAATACGAGTTACCAGATATGCATTTCATAAACATTGAGTCATACAAATAGTTATTCTACTGGTGTTCAATGACGATATAAAGAAATTCATAAATTTAAAATATATTTAACACTATAGAAGGTTAATTAGGAAGCACCATTAAAGACTATATTTTTCTATCAAGTATATAATCTACCAAGATAAACTATAATTCATATAGAAACAGTCATTTTAAAAACATCAACAACAAATATGCTAATAAACTAGTTACATTTAACTGAGATAAAGTTTTATATTATATTATTTTTTATTATTTCATACACTGGGGTTCGAACCAAGATATAAAACTCATATTAAATATATATTTAGTAATAAAATGTCAAATTCTGAAACTTAATAGGATACAATCAATACAAAAGTATTTTCAAAAAACATGAACATTCAGCCTTTTGTTTTAAGTTAACAAACACAGTACAAGTATTTAAATGTTGTTATTACTGCCTAAAAGGTAACTGTTTGCTACCCAGATACCTTTCAAAAGCTTGAAAGTAGAAGAAAAGAATATTTTTTGTATTCAGTTAAAATATCCTTTTTAAATATGTAAAATTAGTTCAACTTTCAGATATCAAATTTTAAGCACTCATGTACAGGTTGTAAGAAAATATATATTATTTTTTCATGTACAAAACTATGTATATGTTTAATAGACAAGGATTGTCATTCAACGTTATATTAGAGCAGTGAATAACTGATGAATTACAAACTATATTGGTTGGTCTGTAATAAAGAAATGTTTTAGACACTTTAAAAAAAGGAAAACCAAATACAAGACGTAGCTTGCTTGCTACACAGTCAATCTCGCCAGTTTACATGGACTTAGGTATCTATTTTCTAAGAGTATGTTTATTTAATAGTGTGGTTCCACTTTATATGATTTACACAGAAAAAGGACAACTAAAGGTTAGTCATATTATTTTTTGTTCTTAGCATGATGTACCACTCAGTTGTTCAAAATTATAAAACTATCAAGATTTTTGGTGAATGTTTAGTAACATGAATACTTGTGTCACTTTAGGCCAAGCAACTGCATTTTGGGCCAACATTTCAAGAACTGTGACTGTGGATGGTGTATGAAAATTTAGTTGAGTAAAAATTATTGCTCAGAATTTCTATAGGTAATGTTTAAGAGGTTATAGTTAGAATGTTTGTCATACATTTTGTTGTGTCAGAAATCTTTTTCTCAATCTCAAGTTAAATGTAAAAAATCAATCAATGTTCTCTTCTTTTTTGTTCTGGTTAGTCAATGCTCTTATTTATTCACGACAATGCCATTAGGTTGTCAACTACACAATAGCTACCTTAGTTTATACTATTTACTTTCTCTCAAATAAAAGCTCTAAAATTAGTTTTTGATGTGGAAATCACAATGAATAACTCATTGGAACGTCCAGGGATTGAAATTTTAAAGTTTTAACTTAAGTACTAGAAAGGATTTTAAAGTTTTTAATGCTATCAAATTTTTTAACAAGTGTATATAAGAGTTATTTTGAAACTTGAAACCTGGTTATAGATTAGATTTTTCAAAGGTTGTTTATGCTACTTCATTTAACAGGTTTGTAAGGTATGTGTGCCCCTAAAAAAGAAATTCAAATATCAAGACTTTATATAGCAGTCTCAACTCATTTCATATCCTTCTCTCTCATCTAGTAATCAATCACCTTTCTTCAGGTTTTTAATAGTTTTAGATTATTTTTTAAATAAATAACTTATTTATAAATTTGTAAAACAATGACAGTTAAGTCTTGATAAAAAAGCTAGGCTTGAAAAAGTTTGGAGTTTATTCATCTGTTAACTTTATCATATGTTTCATCTTCATCAAAACTGTCTGCACAGTTAACAAAAAAATTATTGCTCAGATCAATTGTTAAAATTCTAATCAAGTAAATTAAAAATAAAATCGATCTGATAAAATGAGTTTATGTAAGAATATTTGAATTTTATTGCTTCATTCATATACTGTCACCCCAGTTGTAGCAAGAGAATTCCAAATTCCACCCTTGCTTTATGTTTTGATATATTCCACAAAGTATCCATTACAGAGTGGTGTACCTAAATATCAATACGATTAAAAAATAGCAAAATATAGGAGCTTTTTACAGGTATACACACATCACAGACATAGTGGGATCAGAGGTCACGATGACCGGTGTGGGTTGAATATATGGTGGACAAACATCAGGTATACACCGAACTCACGATTAATCAAACTGCCGTAAGGCTTATCGCAGACGGGAACTCCTCATGAGATAGTTGTCCCTTATATCTCGTAATTGCGGAACTTACTGACGACCTCGTTGGGTGTGTCAGACTTCCACCCCGAGGTCTGCCGTCCGCCCCAGTGGATGTTGGCCCCGCCTTCCGAGGCCCGTCGGCTCGCTGCGGAGGGGGGAGGTCGTGATGCGGACGCCGCACCCGCCCCTTCAGTGTCTGGCAGCATCCTGTCCTTGGTCTTGTACGAGGCCCAGTGCATTGACTGAAACAATCATTAAAGAAATAATGCCAGTAACTTTAAAGGCAAAAGCATTTTAAGAATGAAATTCTAGGATAAAACAAGAATTTGAGCTATCCTATGTATCCTTTGCTCTAAAATAGGGCAATATTGCTCCAAAATTCATGACTCTGACAGAACAGTCGGAGTAGTGCATTTAGGAGTTTTGCTTGTTGTAGTTATGCTTTTTTAGGTAAACAGTATCAGAGTTAATTATGTATTGTTGGAGTTGTACATATAGGAGCAATGTATTTTCCTAAACACAGACTAACTATGACACTGTAAAACCCTTTGAAAAAAAGATTTTAAGGTAACCTAGATTTTATAAACCCAAAATGCACAACTCTGACAAACAGTGAGCGATTAGGCATAACTCAAGACAGCTTCTCCCCACCACAGGGAAGGAGAGACTCTAGACCAAAGCTATAATTCGGGAGTAGCAAGGGTGTGTAAGGAGAACATATTATTGTGAAATGTAAGTCATTAATTACAGTAACGATAATTTTATCCCCTATCAAAATACTCAAATTATACTTATGCTCAAGACCCATGCTCCCTGTGCGGTGTGAAGGACTAAGTAGGGTTTACAGAGTTGGCCAACACTTAAGCACCACAGCACCAGCAGCAAAATCAATGTTTAACGCTATGTTTTATTAATGTTTACTGATAATAACAGATTGTGATGAAGGGTTGTTGTTTTTTTTAATATAAAATTAGAAAAATCTATAGGTAATTAAATATTAATATTTATTTATATGGATGTGTAGATATTGAAGGAATTGGTATAAACACTAGGATTTCAAGGTAGAACTACTAGACTAGAGAAAACAATATAGGGTCATGAGTTTGATCTACAATAATGCCATAAAGAAAAGTTTTAATCCATTTTTTATGTTTTAGCGTGATGTATAATATAACACATACAAATTTTAAAAATAAAAAGCTCTATATGTCAATACATTTGTTTTGTTATGCCTAAACCATATGGTTTATTACTTCATTATTTTTATTTTATTAAAAAAAACCTCAACTGCCCATCATCATAGGTTATTGACCTGTGCCGTGAACTAAAGACAGCAAGGTACGGCAATGGCACTAGGCATTATTTTAGCTTTTAAATTATAATGTTTTGATTTTTAATACCTTAATAGATATAAATTCCATGTTGGCCCAAATTGATTAAAGCTCAAAGCAAAGATATAATTCTTTTAATGTTAACTTAACTGTAAAGGATGAGGCATATAATTCGGCACAATGCGTTAATCTAAAATATAAAAAAAATTTATTTTATTTTGTTTTTAATTTTATTTACTTCTCCTCACTGTTATTTATCTCGATTCTCAATTGAAGTTCTGACCAATAACGTATTCCTCCGACACTTTTAGTTGATTATTTAGTAGCTTTGAGGTTAAAATAGCGTATAATACCTGATGAACATGTTCCTTCATGCCGAGCCACTGTTTGTAACTGATGGAGATTCCACTGTGCCGCCATTTGTCGTAGTTTGCTCTTTTCTCTGGATCACATAAAATTTCTTTGGCTTCCTGTGAAATTGTGTAGATTAGTCTTCTTAAACAGTTATTCTCCTTTCAAAAGTAATATTTATTATAACATTTTTTGATTGAGAGTATTGTTCTTCACTCTCAGGGTTTGTTACAAACAGAGGTTGGCTTGAGTTTACCAAATCCACCAAGACAATATTTATTCATCAAATAATTGTAATTTGGAGTATATATTATTTACACAGTTTATTAGAACATGCTGATTTGAAGTAAATATTTACTGATCAGTACTAGTTTTTGACAGTACTTTCTGCACTGCAAGAACTGAAAGCAGTAGTTTTTCCATATAACAAAACAATAAAATTAGCCTTATATGAAGCTGTTCAAAGGATTTATTTTATTTTTGAGTAGTGATGATCTGAGAGAAAAGTAACAAACAAGTTACTTGTTGCAATCAAACAGCACTTTTATCTAATCTCCATAGGGTTGTTAAGAATATTTAGTTGTGGGACTAGTACAGAGTGTAGCTCTGTGATGAAACGGACGATTTACTTGATAAAAACCTCAACAAGAAAATTTACAAGGTTATTAAACTGTACATCTCTCTTCTCCTTAAAATAAAAATAAAAACATATTCTACAACTTTTGAAAATATGAATAAGATAGGTAAGTGTGAGAATAATTTTGGGTTCTGTAACCACCCTTTTTGTAATTTACAAGTTATTTCACCAAGACAAACAGTTAATATTTTAATATGGGAGTCATAGCAAAAATTAAAACACCTGTGGATTGTATTCATATTTTGCAATACTGACTTGCATGTCATGCAGTATATTTGAATACACCTTATCAAAAATCACTCAATTACCAATTTTTTGTTTGTTTAATAAATAGGATTAAATTTTAAAAATAGTTACTTTGAGCTTTTGAAACTTGGCTTCAGCTTCTTTGTTGCCTTCGTTCTTGTCTGGGTGGTATTGTAGGGCCCGAACTTTGTACTCCGTTGTTATTTGCTCTTCCTGCAATTGCAATGACAGCTTCAATTTTTGAAAACTTAATTTCATTAACAAAATAACTGGTGACGTGTTTAAATCCATAAAAGGTCGAGGAATGGTTGTTCTGAACTATTTTCACGTTTAAAATAGGTTTTTGGGAAACATAATGGGCATGTCATCGTATTGGTTATTCTAACGTTTGTTTACAAAATCTGAGTCAAAATCCTTGTTTCTAACTTTGTTGCTGTTATTTGTAAGATTGTCCAAGCCAGATGTTTTCGTCGTTGTTGTATTCAGAATGATTTATGTTAAATTTAAATTGTAGATATTTCTTTACAAAGACGGTTTTGCATTTAACATGAGCGCCGTTTGCCGCAAATTTGCATTGGCTGTCATGTTTGTGAATGATAGTTTGAAAATACTATATCAAACAAAACGTGATTTAGTGGAAAAAATAAAATTATCTTCATACAAAACAAAACGATGTTGGAAAATGTGATAAGAAATAAATAAAAAATAACTATTAGTTATATAAAAATAACGAAAAATACACAACAACTGACCGACGTAAAAAAGTTACAACACAGTTTTTTTGTTTTGTTTTAATTTGCTGAGAAATACGGTTTAAACATTTAGATAATTAAATAGTATTACTTGTGATACTGCCGTGAAACGTCACATCATACTTAAATCTAAAATCTAACAATCTTGATTAACAATTCTAAACACAAGAAATATATATTTGCTCTACAAACAATTCATGTCCATACGATGACAAAATTGACGTTACTATTTAGAACTCACGTGTTTATTAAATAAACTGATATTGCACAGCACCTGAAATACACGTTACATCTTCAATACAAATGAGGCTGCAATAAACTGATATTGCACAGCACCTGAAATACACGTTACATCTTCAATACAAATGAAGCTACAATAAACTGATATTGCACAGCACCTAAAATACACGTTACATCTCCAATACAAATGAGGCTACAATAAACTGATATTGCACAGCACCTAAAATACACGTTACATCTTCAATACAAATGAGGCTACGATTTTTAACACTTTGATGCAAAACCTACTTGTCCTTCTCAATCTTGAATACCGTACACTATTTAATAAAGTAATATCTAAATAAATTGTATATATGATTATAAATGTCATAGTATCATCTTCAGTAATATTGCTTACAGGTAAAATCAGAAAAATACCATTCAGCAAAACCATTATCATGAAAAACCACAGTTAAAGACGTTTGTTTATTCTAATATTTGAGTTATTTACTTTAGAAATGCGATAGCATTTGGTTCTTCTCATTAACCCAGCGGGATTTCTAATCAGATTTTATTCGATATTTCAGAGTAGAAAAACGTAAATTAAACTCATGGAGGTATTTTAAAACAATGTTTGTGTAAAACTTATATATAAATGTAAAGGTAAACATCCATACCATTATAGAAAATACACTCTAGTAAAAAAAAAATAGTAACTGTTTACATGCGTACGTGTTAAGACCCAATCAGGAACATCAACAGGTGTAGGGGGTTTGTAAACAACTCTATTACACATCTCCTTCGCGTAGCGATGTTTTCCTTAATACCTTTATCTTCACCAATTCCCCGGAGCTGTTCTTAAACTCGGTTCTCGCAATCCAATCATTTAAAAAATCTAACATATACAAATTACTATTTTACCCAGGTTTAGAAATACCTACGATAAAATCGATACAATTCACAACATACTTAGATAAAAGGTTGTAAAATAATCGAACGTAAATCGTAATTGAAAGTATAAGCGAGCTTACCGTAGCGTTTTCGTCACATCCTAGGATCGCGTAGAGGTCGTCCTCTTCTTTCTTCTCGTAGCTGAGGATGCCTTCGACACTGGTCATGACGGACACTGACTACGTTAGGCGAGCGACGAAGGAGATGACGACACGACAGTTGTTGCGGCTCCGGCGGTTCTGGCTTTCACTGACCGGAGCGCTCCACGCGGGCGGCTGCGGAGTCATGGTAACGATCCGCTACTGGCTACCTGCTGTTATCAATACTATCACTTCGACCCGACCCCTACCCTGCGAGGGCTTTGAGAAATCAACTATCGTGGGTTCTCGTTTCGATGTTGGAATTGAAAACAAAGTGAAGTTTTATCAGGAAATCAAATTTGTAAATGGTAAAATTTCTGTGGTACCGTAATTAGACGGGAAAGTGATTTATTTACTCAATCAAAACTGGCACTGAGTACATAGAAAGTAGGAGTAATCTTAATATTTATTTCCATAAGCGAATCGGTCCCCACGAAATATCTCGAGCTAGGAAGAAGTTAAGTTAGGTTATGACGATTCATTTTAAAGCTTGAGGGCCAAGGACGGTGGGAAAATATCAGAAATGTCAAAAATTACGTGGGCTAAGCCCCACTGGACTTTAAAGATCCAATGATTTTCTTATGGAAATATCACTACAGTGCTTTTATTAATAAGCAAAATGAACTAATGATCAGCTGTGATTATCCACTTCCACAAAAACCACATGTTAGGGGCTATAGCCGGGGCCTACGGTTATCGTAGGCCCCGCTATAGCCCCTGTAAGCCACTAGTAGGAATATTATCACCATAGTCAAAATAACGTAATAGCAGTAGTAGGGGTAGTTGATGCAACGGTGTAGCAGGGGTATTAATATATGTAGGCTATTGAGAACAAGGCGTAATTCGGTGGAGGAAAGGGGAAACGTTGCCCCCCCCAATAATTTGGAGAAAATACAGGGTGTTCATAAAAAACAACTGTACATATTTAACGTATCTCCTTGCTAACACACTGGAGTTAGGAGTTTTTTATTGACACCATATTAAGATTGACTCAACACATTTTTATCAGCTGTAGTTTGATAAGCTAATTGGTTTATTATTGTTGCATTATAAAAATACCCCCTCGCAGCAAACCTGCGTACTCAGCGAATTTCCATTAAATATATATGTCTTAATAACAAATTAAACCACTTACCAGGATGCATAAGAAATATATTCATAAATAAGTGATATTTAAAATATTAATTTTCTCCATAAGAATAACATTGGATGAATATGCAGGTTTGCTGCAACAAGGAACACGAAATAATGGGGTTTTATGCAAATATCAATAGAACTCACCTAAATGAAGTCAAATACCAAGTTTCATCCATATACATTCATAAATAAGCGATATATAACATTTTAATTATCCTCCATAACATGAATAACATGGTGACCGAGTACCTACGTAGGAGTACCTACGGGAACCATAGGCGAAAATGTTTTGTGCAAACAACAACAAACCACAAACAGATGAAGCCATATACCAAGTTTCGTCAGTTGTTGTTCATAAATAAGTGAAATATAAAATTTTTCTTTTTCTCCATAAGAATAACATTAGACAACGTACTGTGTTTAGCACTTTCAGTATCTTAGTAACCAATTGACGTAGAGCAATTATCAAAATACCAATTTGTTTGTTTTTCTAAGCTGATCTGGTGACCTCAAAACGAAAAGTTATCATGGTCTCGGGCTTAAGTCTTACCATGAGACCTACGGTAATAGCTTCTTCCCTAAAGGGGAAATTCGCTAAAAATCTGGTCGCAATGACCCTCAAGTAAAAGGAAAAATCGATTGGGGTCTAACACAGTGGATCAGCGTGGGTTCAGACCGAGATACACTAGATTAAGATGGGGCACCAGCAAATTCAGGTAGATTTCTAAACCCATAAGAGCAATGCTATCTTTCAAGTTCCATCCAGCCTAAACAGGTAGCTGGATATTGTTGATTTATGGCTTGTTTTAAAGATGAAAACATAACGAAGCGATTTTAGTGAGCAAAGTTTTAAATTAGTTTTTTATTTAATTATAATTTCGCCTCAAAATACTAAAAGTGAAATAATTTGTTTATGGAATTTTAAAACGTAAATCGAAAATATTTTTACTGAAATCGCTATATAATCACCAGTACAACATTCTTACCAAATTCGAAAGCTGTATACTCATAAATAACTACTGGACGGAACTTGGAAGTTAACTTGCTTTATAGGGGAAGCAGGTAGAAAAATCAAAAGTCTCGAGACTGGTGCTTCCTCATTATAGCTTGGTAACATTGATGAGCAGGGAAGCGCACGGACACAGTACAGCATCCGTGGGGAAGCGTTTGCTGAAAGCGATGCAACTGCGTGAATCGTGTGGGTTGAATTGGAACACAGACTTGATTGCTTTCGTGCGAGTAGCGATTGAAATGAGTTCCTGTATACCACAAAATAAACTCCAGATTTGTTTGTCATTTGGCTGTAATTTTAAGAACTATGTAAAAAATAAAGATTGTGTTATTTAAAGCTACTATATTCACGGTTATTTTTATAAACTTCCTGCATTATTTTAATGTGAAAAGACCCGATAATCATTGTCACAATAATGTTGCCCCCTCCCCCCAATCGAAATACCCAAATTACGCTTATGGCCAGTTGGCATACAAGTGGAAATGAGTGAGAAACGTTTCATTAGGTTGCGTTCGTGACATTGACAACAGCCATCAACCCACGAACACTATCAAGGCCCAGCTTTTAAGGGTGCGCCCTACCCAGATTGAATTCATTGTTGTTTAGCGCCGCGCCGGCGCCGCCAACAAGCAGGGCCATGCATATTTACGCTTGAAGACCATTTTGTTCTCCTCGATCGCACTGTTATTTTACAGATTTATACCAAACTATTTGCAGTTTCACACTTTTCAGATTCCAATCTAGGGATCATACGGTTCCTTTTCTCCAAAATAATTTTTCTCCATACGTTAGGAATCTTTAGAAAAACGCTTAATTTGAGAACATTACTAATGGCCTACCACTTATTTTGAATTAAAATCACGATTTTTAAATCGTATGATCTCTAGATGAACATTTATTGAATTAAATAACATCAAATTATTTTTAATTGGTTAACAATTTAGCCTACAATGAGGGAGATGCAAACCCCTTACTTGAGCGTGCGGAAGGGAGGTACGGCGCACCCTTAAGGCGGTCCCACACTTATCGCGAACGCCTGAACATTCGGCCGAACATTCTCCAGAACATTCGGCCGAACATTCTCCAGAACATTCGGCCGAACATTCTACCGAACGTTCGCCCTGTTCGAAGCTCCCACACTCCTCGCGAACACCCACCGACCTTTCCGGCGAATGTTCGGGCGAAAATTCCCTCAAAAATATTAAATAAATGTTATCAGCTGTCCATTAAACCTATTGCCCATAAGAGTAACATTGTAACTTTAAGGGTGAATGAGGCGGAGCCCTAAGGGATTGCTAAGATAGGTCGTTGAAACGGAACAGACAAGTCGACAGTCACCACCTTTCTTTTATGCATGTATAGGATAGGATGATTAATAATTACAAAAACTGTTAACAAACATTGGAAATTGTTTTATTATTAGGCATACAAATTTAAATATTAAGTTTATTAACAGTCAAGTTTTTACAGTTACCTTACAATAAGGAATATACTGAACAATATATTAGTAAAGATATAACTCAAAAACTATTCTTTTTGAGTAAGATTTCACTTGGGAATGACAGACTGGTTGTGCACTTGCACCACGCCGGCGCCGCCGCGCCGATGCGATACTTTTGTAATTCTTGGAAGATTCTTATCTCTTGTTATATAATTGAGGTAAATTAAATCGATTGCACTGTTGTTTACTCAACTGAGATGACACATTTATATTAATTTGGTAAGACAGATACGTTTGGGTGTTGTGACAACAAACAAATGTTTTTTCCCCCGAGTAGTTGTCCCCCTTTCATCACTGTTACCGGGACTGATTATGGAGTGTGTAAGGAAATCAACTACTATAAAGCATATGTAGAAACAATAATTAAGGGTCCGGTATTGCAGGATTTATTTTTATCTCTTCTATAAATAATTTTTCTCCATTTTTGAGTTTGGCGTCAATCTTCTGCCACGAAAACGCAAGTGCTTGTATGAACTGAATGATTCGAAACAACACACTGCATCGACACACTGACGCAAAGTGCAGCTGGACGTTGGAGTCAGAAGAAATATCGTCGCTGACCCTATCGCTACGGGCCATTTCAATGTTAAAACGCACAAAACATGTCTTTACTGAAAAGCATATTTTTTTGTTACTATTGATTTGGAATAAATTTTATTTGAATCTTTATAAAGTTTTGATTAGTGTTTGCTTGGAGTTTTATTTTTTAATGACTAGGAAAATCTACAAAATATGTATACAAATATAGACTTTAAATTACTATATTTTTGGAAATGTATTATTTTATTTATAAAATAGCGAGAAATTAACCTGCGTCTTCAAAATACCTTTAATTTGAGACATCTTTCGTAATCGTATGTTGATAAATAAGCGAGATATATGGTTTTAAGTTTAACATTGTTCTTATGGAGGTAAAATCCAACATGGTCGCTCTCCAACGCCCTCTTAAAGAAGGGGCGCAAGTCCTGCAGCAAGTCCAGCAGAATCCGTCGACATTATACTAATAAATGTCAAACTCCTGAGCCTTAAAACAAAACTTCAATTTACACAAAAAACAGTAAAATAACTATTTATCTAGAATTATTTAACTGACATACGCATGTACGTATGTACCAGTATGACTAGAAATTTACATTTAATTATAGATTTGTCATAATCATTGTGGCCACTTAATTGATATTCAATACTTACTTGAAATCAGAACAAATAAATTCGGTACGCATACAAATAAAAACTCATGTTTTACAGTATTGTCTCAGTAGTACAAGATCGTTGTCTATCAATGATGTAGTGATTCAATAATGTATGTTAGCGAAAAGTATAGGAGCCTCCCGAATATTTGTCGGAATGTTCGGCGGAACATTCGCCCGAATGTTTACTGAACGTTCTCTGAACATTCGGTCCCACATTCAAAGTTCGCTCAGCTCCCACACTTCTCTCGAATACTCCGAATATTCGGAGTTCGGCCGAATGTTCGGGCGTGTTCGCGCGAAGTGTGGGACCGCCTTTAATGTGACATTAATCACTTGTTTCCATAAAACTGCCTTTATGAGTGACCTTGAAGCTTCCATTGTTCTAAACTCATCAGGTTTGACTCGGCGTTATTATTTCTTCATTCTTTTAAAATTGTTAACTGCTACAATAAAGATAATATAAATAAAAAAAAACTGTTTACTAGAATATGTTTTTCATCACTCTGTATTCGAAGATAGCCCATTACCATACACCTGAGATCTACGAAAATTATCGATTTCCTAGTAACATAACAAATACCCCCGTCGCAGCAAACCTGCGTACTCAGCGAATTTCCAATGAATATATATATGTCTTAATAATACATTAAGCGTCTTAGCAGGATTCATAAGAAATATATTTATAAATAAACAATATTTAAAATATTCATTATTCCCCATAAGAATAACATTAGGGATGAGTACGCAGGTTTGCTGCAACAAGGAACACAAAATAATGGGTTTTTATGCAAATATCAATAGAACTCATCTAAGTGAAGTCAAATACCAAGTTTCATCCATATACATTAATAAATAAGCGATATATAACATTTTTATTATTCTCCATAAGAATAACATGGGGACCGAGTGCCTACGGAGTACCTACAGGAACCATAGGCGAATTTTTTTTTGTTCAAACAACAATAAACCACAACCAGATGAAGCGATATACCAGGTTTCGTCAGTTTATGTTCATAAATAACCGAGATATAAAATTGATCTTTTTCTCCATAAGAATAACATAGGACAACGTACTGTTTTTAGCATTTTCAATATCTCAGTAACCAATTGACGTTTGGGCAATGACCAAAATACCCAATTGTTTTTTTTAAGCTGAATTCAATGGTATAAATTAAAATTTGACTAGTAGACTGTCGCGGCTTCGCTCGCGATCACAACGTAATATTATACTGACATTCCCGTATAAACATTGTGTTCCATTCCAAAGCTAACATGACCTGCTGATTAACTGTGTTTACTCTATCCAGCTGATTGCTTAAAACTTATAGTTATTTCCCAATGTTAAGCTTATGGGAAAAAACTCAACATTAAGGGGCCTCAGGGCCTCACTCACAAATTATTTCTCTATAAAAAAAGTTTCCTGCACAACTTCACGTTAGGCTCTTTCCAATGACACCAAAAACATGAAAATTGGTTCAGTAGTTTAGGAGGAGTGATTGTCACAAAAAACCTGCTCGCCTATTAAATAAGTATAGATTTAAATAACAAATACATGTGAAAACCCCAAAAAAAACCTTCGGATGGTGCGATTTGTCTGGTTTTCGAAATCGTTCAAATAAATGGTACTTTACATATTTGTACCAAATTTCATTAAGATCGCACCTTTTTTACGAGAATTATCGTGCTTACGGATATATATATATATATATATATATATATATATATATACATTTATAAAAATATGAATGAATGGTGTTTTTGGAATCTGGGGACCTCAAAACGAAAAGTTATCATGGTCTCGGGCTTAAGTCTTACCATGAGACTCTAGGGGAAATTCGCTAAAATGACTTTGCCTGTCCTAAACATTACTTTCTTGTCCAAAACAATACATTGCCTGTCCCAAAAACAACTTTTCCTGTCCTTAACAATTGAAGTTCCCGTTTTACTCAACAGGAGCACCAGTGTGATTTCGTTTTTTTAACGATTCTGTATTTAAAATAGCTGACTTTAACACTAAAACTAATTGTAAAACCGTGTTGTGTTTACTTATAGAAAATTACTAGACTATGAAATATCAGATCATTTTTGTTTAAGTTTAGTATGGTTATTTGCATCGTGATGAAAAGTATCGTTCACTACTCGTCACAAAAGTCCTATTTCGGGACTCGATAGCATTTTCTACGCTCGGCTTCGCCTCGCGCATAAAATGCTCTCTTGCCCCGAAATAGGCCACTTTCGTGACTAGTAGTGAAAGATACTATTGCTGATATTAACACTAGAGATCGTTCTATCCGCAATTGCTTTACAGTTTGACCAATTACCGGATTTAACTTGTCTGACAATTGTGATCATAATGAATACTAGTGCACTAGCAACTTGTTTGAAACCTCTCACCCCTTCGCTTATAACTCGCGTGTTTTAATCCATTAACAGCCAGGGTTAGTCTCATCAAGTGAGTGTTTCTGAATTATGCAATGAGTGGTTCGATACACACTCACTCCATTTTGGTACTTCGTGGTAGAATATTTAAGGTCAAGGGACGTATAAGCCCAATGTGCTTCTGGTTGTTAAGCGTATGGCTCAGAAAATAGAACATTCAGTACTTCTTGTACCTAGCACTGCAAATTTGCAATGTAGGATCATTTTTAGGGAGGGGTCAAAGTCCATTTTAACTAGGTGTACGCTCATTCTTCCCGTAAGAGGATGAACGAAGACTGAATTTTTAAAGATATGTAGGTAGGTACTGGATTGGTAACACTCTTCTGTTATCCGTTTTAACTCCACAACAGCAAGAACAGATAATTAATAAACCAAACATTTTACTAATGGAATGGTAACACCATTCCCATATCCGTTTTAACTCCACAACGGCAAGAACAGATAATTTAGGACTAATGTAAATAAAAAATACTACTGACTACTGGAGTGGTAACACCCTTCTCATATCCGTTTTAACACGACAGTACCTGGGGGGCCCAGCTTTGCTCGGGGGAGGGCCAATCAGTCAGTTTAGATGACTTGGAGTAATATTTCATCACTTTCCCCTACTGATAATCATATTTGTGTAACTCATTTGCCTCTTTTCTACATTTTTAAGGTTCCTCCAGTTGCTATTTATAGCTCAATGTCCTTTTCATTTATTTTACTACTCTATATATATAATCTTCACTCAAATCTTTTAATCTCTGTTCTCAGGAAACCACATGTTAATAATCATAAAAAACATGAGTATTACTTTGACAGTTCCCTGGTTGATTATGAACAGCTGATAAAATTCTTTTGTGTTGATTTAAAACTCCATAAGCCCAATGTTAATTTTTTTAACTTTTCATTGTATTTTTTTTTTACATTATTTGATTTTTCCTGGGGATGAGACCTGTCTAGAACTTATTTTTATCCCGGAAATTAGTTATTTGGAACATTTGAAGGAAATCGTTGGAGCCGTTTTTGAGATTAGTGTCGCAAGCAAGCAAACATACAAGCAAACCTTACTCATATTAGAGTATATGATATGATACCTGAGGGCCGAACTTTGCTCGGGGGAAGGCCAGTCAGTTTGTTTAGATGGCTTGGAGCTTATTTCACCACTTCCCCCTACTGATAATCAGATTTGTATAACTCATTTGCCTCTTTTCTACATTTTTAAGGTCACTCCAGTTGTTATTTATAGCTCAATATCCCTTTGATTTATTTTACTACTCTATGTATGTAATCTTCTCTCAAATCTTTTAATCTCTGCTCTCAGGAAACCACATGTTAATAATCATAAACATCATGAGTTCCATGTGGTTCCATAAAATCAGATAATAAATCCTTTGAATGAAGATTACATGTAGAGTGGTCATATCCAGAATGACTCAAAGGTGCATTATAATAACAACTGTTGTGACCTCAAAAATGCTCGTTAGTAGTGCACATGGTGAAAAACAACTCCAAGTCATAAACAAGATTGACCTTTCCCTAGCAAAGCTCAGTCCCAGGTAGTACTTAAACTATATGAGTTTAACTTTGAGAGTTCGCTGAAAGATTTTGAACAGCTGTTATGACTCTTTTGCTTTTATTTTAATCTCCAAAAGCCCAATGTGATTTTTTCAATTTTCCATAGCGGCTTTTTACATTATTTGATTTTTTTGGGGGATGGGACATGTCTAGAACTTATTTTTAACCCAGATATCAGGTTTTACAACACAAGTAGTTGGAAGGACACATTAGTTATTTTTTAAGAAAATCGTTGGAGCCGTTTTTGAGATAAGAGTTGCAAGCAATCAACCAAGCAAGCGAGCATGCAAACCTTACTCATATTATAGTGTAGGATAGGATTGAGTCAAAATAATTCAGCATTTGTATTGATTGACTATAACATATTTTTACTCTTACGCACATAGAATGTACACGAGACAGGGACAATGATTCTGGATTCTAGCATGTTTGAAGTTCTGCATACAGACGGCAAGGGCTGAATTTAGGTCTAAACAGGCTCTGGTCTACACCCTAAATGCAAGTGCGGGCCCTTACCAGCCCGGCCAACTTTCCTGTTTGATTTATATAATATAACCTACGCTTATATCAGGCTCTACAGATGGCGTTGTGCAGTAACTTAAATTTCAAATTGCTAAAATCCGTATTGCTGCCTAGTGTATTTTAACGTTGTCATGGCAAGATATTATTAAGTGATTTTCATGATCTAAATACATAAAACAAAGTCGGGATTGTATGTTAGTTATTTAGTTTCATCGAAAAAGTTTGTTGTCATTTTTGCTAGTGATATTTTTTTTAATATTCGTGTTATTTACTTTGTTTGGTGTGATTAATCAGTTTAAAATGTAGTTTTCGAAATCCAGAACGTTTGGTAAATATTTATTTTGGACTATTCATTTTATTTTTACTTAAGTTTTGACTTTTGTACCGTTGTTAAATCTTGCCTTGCACCGTTGTCATGGCAACAAAGACAACACAAACTACTACTATAGAAAACTCTATACACATGGAACACTCCCACGAGCCAAGTGCCTTGGATACAACTTGGACTAATGTTGTATCCCATGGGAAAAGAAGCAATAGTAATAACTCTTCATCTAGCTCTAGGCCCAATAAGATAGTTAATAACAATGTATCGAAAACAAACTCAGTCCAACCAGTGCTCGTTTCAAACAGGTTCCAACCTCTTTCTAACACCGATAGCGATCAAACAAAAAAACAAAAAGTTCCCCCAATAATACTCAAAACCCATGTAAATTACATGGAGCTTTGTAAACTATTGTCCCAATTAGTTGGCAGTGACCAGTTCAACTGCTCTTCGTCTTTAAAGAGCATTACCATACACCCATTATCTTCTGACGCCTACAGGAAAATTGTTCATTTCCTTCGCGAAAACAAGGCCGAATTCCACACTTTTCAACTTCCAGAAGACAAAGTCTTTCGTGTAGTTATTCGTGGTCTTCATAGCTCCATTGAGCCTGAAACAATCAAAAGTGAATTATCATCCAAAGGATTTAATGTTCAAAATGTAACTAATGTCTGGTCTAAGGACAAAACTCGCCTTCCATTGTTTTTTGTCGATCTTGACCAATCCCAATCAAATGACCACATTTTCGACCCTTCTACTCTCCTTCACTCAAAGATCCAAATCGAAGAACCTAGACCAAAACGACTTGTAGTGCAATGCATGCGCTGCCAACAATTGGGACATTCAAAGAAATATTGCAATCGAACCCCTAAATGTGTCAAGTGCGCTAAGGATCACGAATCCGCAACTTGTACGAAACCCAATAACACACCCGCAACCTGTGCACTTTGTGGCGATAACCACCCTGCTAACTATAGGGGTTGTTTAGTTCACAGGGAACTACAGAACAGACGCTCATCCAAATCTACGTTATCAAAAGAAGAAACCCCTTCTCGCCACCCCCACCCGACTCCTGATCTATCACCCTCATCATTTCCTCAACTTCCGAAACCAAAATCACACGCCTTTCCATCAAACTCAAACGACCAACGAGCACTTACTCCCAATGCTTTACACTCAAATGAAGAACATAACTACGCCAAACGACTTCAAACCACTATTCACAACACTTCCAATCAAACTGACATTGTAACACAATTAACGTCAATACTTACAGAATTCAAAGCCCTTTTTTCACCATTACTAACCATGATGACTCAACTTATGCAAGCTCTTATCACCAAAAATGACAAATAACCTATCAAATATTTTTCTTACAGTCCTGCTGTGGAATGCAAATGGTTTATACCAACACGCACAAGAACTAGAGTTACTTTTACATGAGAAACGTATAGACGTCGCTTTAATAAGTGAAACTCATTTTACTACAAACTCTAGATTTTACATTCCAGGTTACAACATATACAGAGCTGATCGCCCTGACAATCGGGCATATGGCGGTACAGCGGTTCTTGTCCGAAACAGTCTCAAACACTTTGTTCACCCATCCATCAATCCAACAAATTTCCTTCAGTCAGCAGCATCAACCGTAGTTTTTAATAACATTGAAATAACCTTTTCGGCTGTTTACTGCCCCCCTAGATTTGCAATAAATTCGAATGATTTTACAGAACTATTTTCAAACCTAGGTTCTCATTTCATCTGTGGGGGAGACTATAACGCCAAACATGTACAATGGGGTTCAAGGTTAAATAACCCGAGAGGCCGCCAACTGCTTCATTCTGTCGTTTCTAACAACCTGAACTATCATTCACCTGGTACACCTACTTATTGGCCAACAGCTGTAAATAAAGCATCTGATCTACTTGATTTTTTCATTTCAAAGGGTGTAAGCCAATTTCATAAATCCCTCAACTGCCTTGACAACTCTCCTTCTGACCACTCTCAAATTCTGTTAACAATTTCATGCGCCCCTCTAGAAAAAATTGAAAAACTATCTCTAACAAATGGGATAATGAACTGGGAGCTATTTCGAAACACACTTATGTCCACAGTAAACATAAACCTCCCACTGAAAACTGGCGGGGATGTGGAAGTAGCAGTAGACCACTTAACCAAGTCCATCCAACAAGCCGCCTGGAGTTCGTCAACTCCGAAACCTCCTAAGAAACGATCTGGTCCTTGCTACCCCCAATATATATGTGAGCTGATAAGACTAAAACGAACAGCTAGAAGGAAATGGCACCAAAGTAGACTTCCATCTGATAAAACCGCCCTCAACCGCTGCACAAATCAATTGAAACAAGCAATTAGGGAATTCAAAACTTCTACATTCGAAAATAAACTAGGTAATCTTTCCCCTTCAGATGGCTCCTTATGGAAGACAACGAAGAAAATTCTACATTACACTTCTACATATTCCCCAATCAGGCGACCGGACAATTCATGGGCAAAATCAGACAAAGAAAAAGCAGATCTCTTTGCTGAACACCTTTCTGGTGTTTTTAGTCCCCACGAAGAACACAATCGAAGATTCTCCACCGAAGTAGAAACATCTATTGAAATTCCCTTGCCCATGTCCTTACCACCTTCTCGAATTACAGCAAATGATGTCAAACGGGCCATTTTTAAACTACCCCCAAGAAAATCACCTGGATATGATTTAATCACAAGTGAAATTTTACGTGAAATACCCGGTCCCTGTATCATCTTACTGACACAAATATTTAATGCAATATTACGGACAACTCATTACCCCATTCAATGGAAACTATCCCAAATAATTCTAATCCAAAAACCGGAGAAACCAGCAGACCAAGTCTCATCATACAGACCTATTAGCTTACTCCCTGTTGTTTCAAAATTGTTCGAAAGAATCCTCTTAACACGTTTACAATCTGCAATTGAGGATTGTAATGGATTGCCAAATCACCAATTCGGGTTTAGATCTCTGCATTCTACAGTGCAGCAACTTCATAGAGTGGTCGATACAATTGCGTCTGGACTTGAAAGCAAAAAATATACGAGTGCTGTTTTTCTAGACATAAGTGCCGCCTTCGATAAGGTGTGGTATCCTGGTCTACTATCAAAATTAAGAATTCTTCCACCCACTTACTATTTGATTCTCCGTTCTTATTTAGAAGATAGATTTTTTATGGTGAAACAAGGGTCAGATTTCTCAGATTACAAGCCAATATTAGCCGGTGTTCCTCAGGGCTCCTTATTATCTCCTCTTCTTTACAGTATCTACACAGCTGATCTCCCTGAAACTGGAAATACAAAGATCGCCACATTTGCTGATGACACTGCCATTCTAAGTTCATCAGAAGACCCCATTGAAGCTAGTAACAATCTCCAAAATCACATTAACGTCCTAAGTAATTGGTTAAAAAATTGGAGAATAAAAGTTAATGCAACAAAGTCGTCACATGTCACATTCACACTAAGGAAAGGTGTATGCCCTCCTGTACACATTGACAACAACAGAATCCCTCAAAGTAACGAAACACGTTATCTTGGTCTCCATCTAGACAAGCGATTAACATGGAAGACACACGTAACAAAAAAGATAACTGCTCTCAAATCAAGAGCTAAGCAACTTTATCGACTACTCAATTTCAATTCAAAATTACCTACTACATCAAAATTACTATTGTACAAAACTCTTCTAAAACCAATATGGGCTTATGGTATTCAAATTTTTGGTTCAGCAAAATGTTGTCACTTAAAGAAAATTCAAACCTTTCAATCTAAAATGCTTCGCTTAATTTCTGGTGTTCCCTACTATGTAAGTAACAAGACACTTCATACAGACTTTAAATTGAAATTTGTTCACGAAACAGCAAAAGAATGCTATCAACTATTCTTCAACAAACTTGATGGTCACTCAAATCCTTTGATTCAAGAACTCCACACACCGACACTTCCTGGCATCCTTCAGAGAAGATTAAAAAGAAACTGGAGCCGAGATCTTCTAAGATGACTGTAGGCACAGAAGAGCAAAACAAAACAATACGTGTCAGAAGAAACCTTTGAAAACCAGTTCAAAAAAGGAAGACTACTGAGCCTACTTTTTAATATTATTTGTTCATGTTTTTGTTAGAATAATTATTAGCACATTTGCTCGTTGTATGTAATTTTACAGTTGCAAATAAAGAATGAAAGACAAAAAAAAAAAAAAAAAATTTAGTTTCATCAAACAGCTGTTATAAGGATGATATCTAAACATACTTGAAAAGCATATAAACATATGTTTATTATAGACATAATAAATCTATTTGAATAGCAACTCATTTTCAATACCGAAGCAAGCTCATTTTCAAACATAGGCAAGTGAGCGTAGCTAACGAGCTCATCTTGAAAAAGAACGAGAATCTTTGACATAAAACAAATTCAGTGACATTAGGACAGAATAATGTCTGTCTGACCAGCTAGTAGTACTCAACCCGAACGCTGACCCGAACTCCCGAACGCTTACCCAAGGACCATCTTTCCTCCATAAACTTAACAAGGCAACTTTTAAAGCCAGTGAGGCGGAGCTCTAAGGTCGGGGTTAAAAGAAAATAACAATTTTTTGTATAATTGAAAATTTTCTAAAATTACTAAAAAAGGTGTAAATAATAACAAAGAAAATTTTCCTGTGCGGTGGAGGTCTATGGTTGAGTAGGGCGGCGTATCAAACGTGGGGACATCTTTCAGGAGATGCTGCTTTAACAAAATAAATCCAACGAATCATACGTTAAAATTAAAAGTTGGGAGTGATAGTAAAGGCAGAGCCCTGAGGGAAGACCAAAGAGGTATCCATAATATTTTGGCACCCAACAACGTAGTATATAGGTCTGGAGCAGTTTTGAGGAGCCGCTTTCGAAATCTTTGGATTTTTTATTTGGTGGTTTATATTAGGTTTCTAATAAAATATACCACCTGATTTTTTAGAAAAATTTGGGTTCAGAAATTACAGGGCTTAAGAGATCCCAAACTTCAGTTTTTTTACCTTTCTTAGTACCATAAACTTTAAATATTTTTAGCAGGTTTCAACAGTTTTATCTCATTGCCATAAAAAGCTCTAAAAGATGAAAAATTAGTACACCAATCCACACACGGTTAAATTAGTATTTCGTTAGTAGGCTATTCGGCTAATGATTGTGGAGAATATTTCAATTTCCATTTAGCAGTAAACTAAGTATATTGTCCGATGTTATTCTTATAAGAAATAAAAAACATATATCTCTTGTATACTTATTAATTTTATTAAAACTTGGTGTGTTAGCATTGACCAATAGAGAATATTCGTCCCAGAACAACCTTAAAACTGGTCTATACCAGTTTGGATGCTGACATTGGGTACAGCAAATGAAATTGTCATTACATATGAAGTTTTTTGGATGTCCATTATGACAAACTTCCCTTTCACCTTTGGTCCCTCCACTTGCAGCGGCTCGGGGCGGAAACTCAGGCTGTTAATTCAAAGAAAAGTTAATTCGTGAAATATGTTACAAATCAGCTGATATGTGATTTGTTTATTCTCACTTCCTTAAATGTTTGGTTTTGTCAGTTTTTGTATTATGCATTATTTATTTTTGTAATTAAATAATTTCATTGTAATAGTGAACATTTATTACTAGAAATATCAAACTCTAACTGGTTATGGGCCCAGAAAACGTGTAAAGATATTGTATCAGTATAATAATGGATGTTAAAGTCAGTTTAGAAAAGTTAGAAGGACCTAACTGGCCTAGATGGAAGAGGCAAATTGAACTACTTTTAAAACATCATGAGGTCTACGATACAACAACAGGCGAGGTCAAATGTCCAACAGGGGATGAGACAGAAGTAAAAAAGTGGAAGAAAGCTGATGCCTTGGCTCAAGTGATACTTGTTAGTAATATGAATGATTCCAATGTAGATATTACAGCCACTTGCAAGTCAGCATTTGAAATCTGGAGCCAATTACTATCAGTCTACGAGCAATCCTCTGGTCAACGTCTTGATAGGCTGCTTGAATCATTTTTCTCGGCTGTAAAACTTGAAGAAGAAGATATTGCAACCTATATTTCACGCCTGAAGAGAGTTTTCTCTGAAATTAATGATGAGCTCGAAAAACTGTCAAAAGTTAAATTACCCAAACTTTTACTGATGAGTCGAATAATGAGTACGCTACCTTCAGAATATTTTGAGTTTAAAAATGTGTGGGAGAGCATACCAATGTCCGACAGAACCATAAGTCTGTTACTTGAAAGACTTAGACTTATTGAAATGAGATTACCATCACAACAGCCTAGTGGTGCAAATGGATCTGCACTGGATGTTTCCTCTAGAACCAATAAGTCATCAAACGGTCCTAATAAGACCAGGAATATGAAGAAGAAAGATACCGGTAAAACAATCAAGTGTTTTACATGCAATAAAATAGGTCATTTTGCTTCGAAATGTCCCATGAAAAGATCCGTTGCTGCAAAGGCTGATTTAAGTCTGCTGTGTTACACGGCCAAGAGTAATTTCCGTGATACTACGTGGATTGCAGACAGTGGAGCTTCTCATCATATGACGTTCTGTAAGGACTGGTTCGAGACTTTTGAAGACTTTACGAAGCCACTTGAGGTAACAGTAGGTAACAATGCTAATATTAAAGCTTATGGTGAGGGAACTGTTCGCGTAGAAATTACTATAGGACATCGGAAGCGAGTCAGAACCATAGAAAAAGTATGGTATGTTCCTGAACTTGGGAAGAATTTACTGTCAGTCGGTCAAACTGTGAGTAAAGGGTTCATCTTCAAGGCAAAGAGTGATAAATGTGTCTTTTTGCAGTCAGGTAAGCCGATATTATTTGGTACACGTAAAAATGGACTGTTTGAGTTAGCGCTGGATGTCATCAGACCCTGCGATAAAGGTAAGGTACATGTGAGTACTAAATTAGACACCCTTCAACAATGGCATGAACGGCTGGTACACCAGGACAAAAGGCATGTGAAGCAAGTGCTACAGAATAGAGACATTCGTGTGCAAAATGACAATACGTTTTGTACTGGTTGTCCACTTGGAAAGCAGCACAGAAAGTCTTACAAGCAGAGGGTTGTGAGAGCGACATCTCCTGGAGAAATTATCCTTGCCGATTTATGTGGTCCTATGGAAGTAAAATCAGTTGGAGGATCCAAATACTGTCTTGTAATGAAGGACGACTACAGCCGTTTCAGACGTGTTTTCTTCCTGAAAGAGAAAACAGAGGTGCCTGGATGCATTGAGACGTTCCTAGCTGAAGCCACAACTGCAGGTAATATAGTTAAAACGTTTATGAGCGACGGAGGATCTGAGTTTGTAAGTCACAAAATCACAGATATTCTCTCTAAGAGAGGTATCACGCAAAGAACAGTCATGCCCTACACACCGGAGCAGAATGGGGGAATTGAGCGTGAAATGCGGACTTTAGTTGAAAGTGCCCGTACTATGATTCATGCTAATAATCTGCCTAAGAGTCTGTGGGCAGAGGCAATAAATACTGCTTGTCACGTTATAAATCGTACTGGTCCATCAGTTGTTGCTGGTAAAGCTCCAATAGAGTTATGGCTTAGCACAAGTCCATCTCCTATCAATCACTTTCAAGCTTTTGGTGAAAGGTGTTATGTACATGTACCTAAAGCAAAAAGGAAGAAGTGGTCTGCTAAGGCCGAAGAAGGAATCTTGGTTGGGTATTGCGGCGAACGAGATGGATATCGTATTTACAATGGGCGAATTGTGTTAACCTCAGCTGATGTAGTTTTTGTAAAGGACAAGAAGGGAGCTTTGAGTGAAACCAAGGAAAAACCTGTTGGGAGTATCAAAGAAAATCCTGTTCATTGGATTTTGCAATCTCCACAGGAATCTGATTCAGAGGGAGAAGATCCTGGATCTAAAACAGATGGTCCTGAAGCACAGAATAAGGGAGAAAATGACGACTCTGACGTAGACAACAGTGATAATCTTGAAGATGATGTCCAAGAACCAGGAAATGGTGAAAATAGAAAAGAAACGGTCACAACACGATCTGGACGAAACGTTTATGCTCCAGAGTATTTGAAGCATTATGTATGCAGTGTCTCTGATAACATTGACTGGAGTCATGCTATGAAGGAAGAAATGCAAGCTCTTCGTGAAAACAATGTTTTTGAAGTTGTAGATCGTCCAGTGGGGAAGAAAATTATAGGTACGAAGTGGGTTCTAAAGGAAAAGCTGCGATCAGATGGTACACTCGACCGTCTAAAGGCTAGACTAGTAGCCAAAGGATTCTCACAGAGAGAAGGAGACTACGATGAAATTTTCAGTCCTGTTGCAAGGCTTGAAACTGTTCGCACAGTTCTAAGTGTTGCAGCTAACGAAAAACTTCAGATGCGGCAGTTTGATGTCAAAACAGCCTTCCTATATGGTAACCTTAAAGAAGAGGTGTACGTGAGTCAACCTAAAGGCTTTGAGGACGGTACCGATCGTGTATGGAAACTAAACAGAAGCCTCTATGGGTTGAAACAAAGCCCTAGGTGTTGGAACAAGAGACTCGACGATTTCATTAAAAAGCAAGGATTACAGCAGAGTAAATCAGATCCCTGTTTATACGTAAGAAATAAAAATGAAAACAAATTAATAGTAGTTTGTTATGTCGATGATGGACTTATCGCCGGGACAAACTTGAAGGATGTAATGGATTTTCTAAGGGACTTAGAAACCGAATTTAAGATCAAAGTTTCTGATCCAGACTGCTATCTTGGCATCAAAATAGAACAAAAAGAAAACGGAAACATAGTTCTCAGTCAACGAGCCTATGTTGAGAAATTGCTATCAAAGTTTCGTATGACTGATGCCAACCCTGTTAAAACTCCAATCGAAGTAATTGGTGTAAGCGATGTCCCTGAAAAGCCATTGGATAAGGAGGTGCCTTATCGTGAAGCAGTTGGAAGTTTAATCTACCTGTCTTCCGGTACCAGACCTGACATTGCATACGCAGTAAGTATGGCAGCACAGGATGTTGAGCATCCAACTGACCGTTCTTGGAGAAAAGTAAAGAGAATCTTTCGATACCTGAAGGGGACCATGGACTTCAGTCTAACATACAGAAGTGGTCAGAAGAGGGAGCTTGTGGGATTCAGTGATGCAGATTATGCCGCCGACAAATCCAGGCACTCTCGTACAGGTGTAATTTGTGCTTACGCTGGGTGTACGCTTACGTGGCTAAGCCAAAAGCAGAAATGTATCTCTGTCTCTACAATGGAAGCCGAATATGTGGCAGCAAGTGAAGCAGCCAAGCAACTTGTATGGCTGAAAAGACTATTGCAAGAGATATCGATGGGTATAGGTCAACCTAAACTGTATATCGACAATCTAAGTGCAGTACATCTTGCAAAAAACCCTGTATTTCACTTCAAGAGCAAGCACATCGATGTAAGACATCATTTTGTGAGGGAGAAAGTGAACCTAGGAGAACTTGAAGTAAAACACATTGAAGGGGAAAGGCAGCTCGCTGATATTCTCACGAAAAGTCTGCCCAATCCTCGGTTTGGGACTCTTGCTAGGAGTGCTACCGATATTGCCCAAATTAACTTTGAGGGAGTATCAAAGAAAAGTTAATTCGTGAAATATGTTACAAATCAGCTGATATGTGATTTGTTTATTCTCACTTCCTTAAATGTTTGGTTTTGTCAGTTTTTGTATTATGCATTATTTATTTTTGTAATTAAATAATTTCATTGTAATAGTGAACATTTATTACTAGAAATATCAAACTCTAACTGGTTGGTCCCCAACCTGAGAATGTATGGTCCCTGGCTGTTGTACATGGATTCCCCATCCGTTGAGTTGGCCAGTTGGAGGGCAGAGCGGGTCCACATTGAGCCTGATCACAGCTGTCACAAAGCACGGGAGTTGGTACTCTGAAAGGCCAATTTGGCTGCCTGTCCCATCCCACCCTTTCCTTTCCTGCTATATCCTAACCTTCTGGTAACCTGCGCAAAATTCCCGCTTATGGAAAACGTGCCTATAGCAGCTATGCTGGGGTTTCCTAATCTAGCAACAATGAATAGAGAATATGCGGAATACGTTTCCATCTAACCCTGGAGGGTGAGGTGGAGCAATTAACCTCTTAAAACCACTGTGTGTACCTAGCAAATTAGATTAAACTGATTGCGTTTATTTGGTCACATGTCCTAGCTCCTGTTCACGCTTTTTTAAGACTCGGCCAATGGCTAATATATTTTTGGTACCGGATGGTTTTCGACGAGTTTTAAATATATAACCTGAGAGAAAAGTTGCCAATAATTATTAGACCTATTAATTTCCAGCTCCAAAATCAGGGGGTCAAACATACAAAAATATACTTGTTATAACCCATTTAATGTAAAAAAAGGTATTCAATTATTTATTTATATAACAGTATCTTATAAAATGCATACCTTAAATTTTAAAATGTTTACATCATTAATATATGTTAGTTTGAATTTAAATACACAAGCTACTGAAATCGCAGCACGAGAGATTTAAAAGCAAAATCCAACATCTACATTAATGACAATTTTTCAGGAGGGTAATCTGTCTACAACGTAATTAGTTGAACAATGTAGACGGTTGGGATTACGGAGTTTTGGACATCTTGATTGTTTATGAAAATCAATATTAACCACAGAAAATGCAAACAAATATAAACTGTAACCAGACTATTTTACTGACCGGTAGATTACAAAACTTTAATCCCATGTCATTAGGTGACAGTGAGGCTTATTTGGTACATTACATGTAATAAAGATAGTTTGCACGTATGATCGTTTAGTAAGTCTGCCATCAAGTAATTTGTTCACAATGTAAAGAAACTACTATAGGTCTACAACACGCTTGATTATCAATCACAGTCAGTCGTGTTACAGAGTTATACTGTCCCAGTAATTCAAAAATTCCAAAACCTATTGTATTAATTTATCATCACTAGTCCAAACACTTAGCTTTTACATCGAAGTTTTCCAGTAAAAAATAAACTGATAATAAATCTAAATAGATACAAGCATTGTTTTAAACACGACAAAACACTATTAATTTACATAACACTCACATTTTAAATTATTCCGAAATAAAAAAATTGATGGAACAAAACCAAATCCATAGTTTTGGTTATGTTTACATTTGAGTAATTTATAAACAAATATGCAGTGTTTCCACTCTACGGTAAAAATATGCCACGCACTGATACAAAAAATCCCACTTTATCCCAGACTCTCCCTTATAGTATCCCTCGTCATATCCCACACTTTCCCACTGATTTGTTAAACATTGCAACACAATTAATGTTAAATATTATGATTATTGAATAATGTATTAGTAAAATATTTATACCGTTAGATAGAGCTTATTTAGATCTACTAATTACGTATAGGTATTTTACATTTTAGTACCTCAAAGGATTTTGAGCAATGCGACATAGGTTAAATGATACGGTGAATTAACTAAATTAAATAATTTATTTACGTGAGAGGTACTAATATTTTTAATGGTAGTACTAAAGAGTACGAAGTAGGTACTAAATAATGGCAAATAGTTTGCTTGTTAATTCCAACATGGCTCGGCCAGCGAAATTGACATGATTCAGTGTTCGTTCTGTGACGTTTATAAAATCATAATAGGTGCGGATAGCGAGGTTAAAAATGGGAAACCCCGCAACTGCCAGTACGGCGAGAAAATCCACTAGAAGTGCTACTGCTAAGGTGCTCTGGTCGTAAGTTGTAAGCAAACTAGCAGACGTAATGCCGATTTCAAAAAATCCCACTTTATCCCACAATCCCATTTTATCCCACAAGCAGTCAAAATATCCCATATAGGGGATACAAATCCCTCAAGTGAAACACAGACAAATCCCAGCTGACATTTTAAAGACAACCATAGTCAATAGCTTACTACGAAAACCAATTCAACTACTGAATATCAAACATTAAAATTAGTTTTAATAATTATTAATAATCCAAAATAAAATACAAATGCTGTGTTAAAACATCCCTTTGGTATCCCAAATGACTCCTTCACAATTTCATTAAGAAATGTTTTACAGTTATTTAGTATTTCGATAACACACCCACACACGGCCACTGAAACTTCTTCATCAATACAGTGATTCACTTCGTTCATCAATTATTGTGGAATCCACGGGAATACATTTATGACCTCTTGAATCCAAGATTTGAAAATCCATTACGCGAACCGAGATTCACATATGTTGGCTGCAAAGTTTTGTTATCTTTAATACCCATCCGGAAATCAAAACTTGTATTTATTATGTATTGCCGTCTTACCACGAAGCAGTATTTTGGCAATGTTTAAAGTGTTAGTGCAACTAAATAATTATCGTTAGATGCTGCATAACTAGAGACTCTAAAATACAAGATAATGGTGTCTAAAATACACACCATTAGACAGGTGAAATTTTAAACTTCCATTTTAGTATATAACACATTACTTAGATCCATGTATTTAACCTAAAAGTGTCTTGCAAAAACATGGGTATTCCCGAGTATCGCGAAGTTGTTGCAGTTTTGCCAGTTGACAGACCGAAATTGCAGTGTTTTCAACATGGTCTTGGAGGTAAATTTTAGCAGCAAAGGTCGCTACAATTGTAATCGGTGATTATTTTGTATTGGATTTCGCCTGCCTATTGCCGTTTGCTATCAGCGGTGTTTTGTTTACAGGTTTTTGGTTAGGTTAGATTTTTGTTTAAAACCGCGTAATCCGTTGCTAGGCAATAAATATCCAGTGGCTAGGCTAGAAGCAAAAAGTGCCTCGAATTATATGTAATGAAATAAGAGGAAACAAAGATTAAATTGCGTGCAAACAGAAGCTCATACGCCAAGCATTTTATTTTATAAAAATGTGGTACGACATTTTCAATTTTCGAATAATTGACCTTGGTTGTCAGCCTCATTCCTAATTGTATCTTCGCGTAGATTGTTCAGTATTGCAGATTTGAAATACGTTTTGTAAATAGTTTTTCGCGTGGGTAAATACTAAAATAGATTGTTTATTTAGGCATCTTACTTGTTCTTAGACGCCTACAGATGACGTAGAAAAAAGTGTAATGCCTAAATATTTTATTTTTATTTACGGTCGGGCGCAGTAGAACTAAAGTTAATTTCTTTTAGCTTGTTTATAAAGTTAAGATTGCTTTTCTTGAGTACAAGGTTATTGATATATTATGTTAACTTAATTTCATTCGTTGTCTAATTTCATATAGTTAAAACAATAATGGGGGTGCCAGGGACCATCCACAGGGAAGGGGAAGGGGTAACTTTTGGTGACCGCACCCCCCAAACATGACCACAAAAAAAAAAAAACCAAAAAAAAAAAATAAACAAAACGAAAACCAAAAAATTATAGACAATAGCTGAAACAAAGAACCCAGGTTTTTGGGGTGTGTGTGTGTGGCTTTGAGTGGGGTTTTTGGGGGGGGGGGTTTCAGTATCCGCCCCTGCTAGAGAGTCACCGAAGTTTAAATATTTTGTTGGAAACTCTATACAGTATTTTGTTGTAGTTAAAGTTAAGGCATAAATCATCCATTTAATCAATTCTCAGCATACCACTCGATATTATTATTTAATTGAGCTTTAGCTAGCTCTAAAGTCTCTCAAAAGTTCTACAAATACACAATTTGTACAGTTATTACAGGGTTAACAATTTCTACTAAGAATATTTATTTGAACTTTTTTGTTGCAAAAAGGTTTACACGTTAGCCAGAGCAAGAACTGCTTAGAGATTTGTTTTACATAAGAGGATGACAGCCACCTTTTAACTTTAGTTTTTGGCCTTATGTGGTTTTTGGCTCAAGTTGCAGTTTTATCCTCATACACGTTTAAAGACCGATATTCTCGATTGCTTTTTTTATGATGACGATGATTGAATATTTTTAAGAAGATTTAACTATGTCTTTTTGATCTTTCCTACAGTCTTATTATAAATCGAAACCTGACATCCACTGGCGGCCAGCGTGCAGCGACTGACGCACTCCACTCCGTGTTTTCCACTGTTTGTATAATGGTTTTCCCATCGTCGTTTCTGGTATAATTGTACAAACTCTGGCTATTCTGTTTATCTGCCTATTCACTGTTGCTCGAGTCTGATTGGTTTAAACTAGTTTCTAGAATTATTTGCAACCGAGAATCAAAGCTAGATCTTATAGTTATTAACATCTTGTCACAAAACAGTTATCCGAATAATCCGACCCTATTCAATCGTGGGTTTCATTGCATGCGTCTATGGTTGGATGCTTTGAGTATTCACCCATCAACTACGCACTCTAGGCTGGTCTATTTATATTACAGTGTTTGTTTTGATCCGTAAAATAATTTTAATATAACTTTTAAAGAAAGATTTATTGATTACCAGTAAGGTTAACAATGGTGTTAAGTAGTTACGTTTTCTTGTGGAAACAATATACCTCAAGCATACTACACGCTTGGCGTGTTTTTCCTTGGTTTTTCTTGCAGTGTTACAATATGCAGGCCTACCTAGACCCAGATCCCCCTCTCCACAATCAGCTGGTCACCAAGGTCGTGACGTCACAGATCTGGTGTTTGGTTCTTTGGAACCGACCTTGAAATTACCGGCCGTTCAACATTCGCCGTGTCTGCGCGCACCAAGTCACTGAGAGCCACTGCCCCAAATTACAAATGCCTAGAGAAATGTTTATATAGTCTGTCCGTGGCTGAAGCTGGCGAGAGAGGGGGAGGGGTTGCAACCCTCTCCGTTGTTTTGAAGTTTCAAACGCCTCTTCACTGCCTTATGGTATTTCCCTTTCATCTCTGCCCCATTTTCCTGACTACGCCCTTGTGCCATTTATCCGCTGACAGTCAGACTTATGTAACCTGTCGTTTTTTTCTTGGCCATCAACCACTTCCAAATGGAATCCCGTATATTTGCCGGGTATTCCGTTCTTTGCTTATTACTGTTATAAATAACCAGATGCAATTTGCACACCACACTATAATTAGCGATGTCCAAGAAAATAGTTCAAATAAATTAAAATGTATATAAGAATAACATTGAAGCTTTAAAGTCCAGTGGACAAAACCCCTAAAGCATTTTAGGAACCTAAATATGCCTGCGTGTGGCCTTCGGTATTAGCTTACGTTGAGGATTTTAAACTTAATAGATTCTGGATGTTTGCAACAACCCAGATTAGATATGACAACGCCTTATTTATACAATAATCAGACTCTTATTTTAATTTAATAAAAAATGATATTCAAGATAACTACACCTTGGAGTGCCTCGCTAAAAGACCGGTTTGATGGGAAAGATAGTGAGTGCACAAGGTTTTCACTCAACGCCTGAAATTGTCTGGAGGCCAATTAAATACCGGAAGCCAACGGCATTGCGTTCGCAAATACGTAGGCGTTCACCAACCAACTAATCACTTTCGGATCCAGGAGTAACAAACAATTATGGCCAATAGTTAGTGGCTTTAGCGAGTTACTGTAGGGAATAAGTTATTTCCAACTCAATTGGTAACAAGGTAAAACGTAGGCTAGGAACCATGATGGATTTTCGGTTTAAGGCTCCCAGATACCAAAAACACCATTCGTTAAAATTTGCGTGGACTTGGATATAAGTCATTAAAGCATAAAACACCTATGCTATATAGAAACCAATGATTTAAATTTGAACTAAACTGGATTTTATTTTCTGAAAATAGTATATGCTGAATACATTTCCCCATAGAAACTTTAAAATTTTCTTTAATTACATTAAGCGCTTTTTAAGTCCTTACAAGATTAATTTGTTTTTTTAATTGAATACATTAATCAGTAATTTAATACAAATAATGTTGGATTGTCTAGTTGTAAAATGTAATAATCAATTTGACATTTTACTCATAAACTTAAATACTATGTTAAGGGTGTCCCACGTCTCAAATAGATTATAGAGAAACGATTTACCTAGAAGGATGAAACCAAAATATTTCCCATTAATAGTCTCAGAGGCATAAACAAAACAAATTGTTTAACCTTTTTCAGGGCGTTGCAAACACTAGGATTCACTAATGCAAATTCTACAAATGTAAAAAGTAAACATATCTCATGGTGTAACACTCATAACTCCCTCTAAACTTTAGAAAGGGCGTCTTAATCCAAAAACTGTCATGAACATATGGTATCTCTCGATCCATTTTCCGTCTGTGTCATTTTTAGTTTGTTTTGACCTCAACAAAGTTATGAAAAACCTTGCGTACCAGTATCTTTTTTATAAAATGAAACTTATTGCACCTTTAAGCTTGCAGCATCTCATTTATTTCCCCTGATAATTTTAATCCTAAAAAATCATCCTCTTAATTTGAAAATGTTTCCACAAATTGTAATAAAGTTTGTATATCAGAAAAACATAATATTTCCCCCCAGAAACAATGTATATAGGCCTATAATATCATGTCAACCACCATATAAAAATATCAACTAGCCTAGTAAATAAGATTTAAAATAATTTATAATGTAACAAAATTGCTTCAAACCTTTATATTAATTTATTTCAAATCATTACTTTTCCCAAAATCCAATTTAAGCTCTTTAACAGTTAATATAGTGTAACTAGTGAAGTGGGCATCACGTGCTGAAGAATGATTAAGTGTGCAATGCCAGGTATTAATTATTGTAACAATACCCTAGTCTCTCTCTCTCTAAATGAAGCCGGCCTGGTGTTAACATATTCCATAAATTGAGCCTCATACAAAATGTGATTAATACCCTTTAAATAAGTATTTTGAATACCAAAAGTCAAATTTTTATTTTTTTTGGGGTTACAACCCACTAAGCTATTTTGCAGTTTTAAACGCCTCTTCACTGCCTTATGGTATTTCTCTTTCATTTTTGCAACGAAGCTCTGCCTCATTTCTCCTGACTACGCCCCTGTACCATTTATCCGCCAACAGTCAGACTTATGTAACCTGTCGTTTTTTCTTGGCCATCAACCACTTCTAAATGGAAACCCGTATATTTGCCGGGTGTTCCGTTCTTTGCATATTACCGTTATAAATAACCAGATGCAATTTGCACACCACATTATAATTAGCGATGTCCAAGACAATAGTTAAAATAAATTAAATGTCTATAAGAATAACACTGAAGTTTTAAAATCCAGTGGACAAACCCCTAGAGCGTTTTAGGAACTTAAATATACGTTGCGTGTGGCCTTCGGTATTAGCTTACGTCGAGGATTTTAAACTTAATAGATTCTGGATTTTTGCATCAACCCAGATTAGATATGACAACGCCTTATTTATATAATAGTCAGACTCTTATTTTAATTTCATAAAATACGATATTCAAGATAACTAACTACACCTTGCTACGCCTAGCTAAGTGAGTGCACAAGGTTTTCACTCAACGCCTGAAATTGTCGGAAGGCCAATTATATACCGGAAGCCAACGGCATTGCGTTCGCAAATACGTAGGCGTTCACCAACTAACTAATCACTTTCGGATCCAGGAGTAACAAACATTTATGGCCAATAGTTAGTGGCTATTTAGCGAGTTACTGTAGGGAAGAAGTTATTACCAACTCATTTGTTAACAAGGTAAGACGTAGGTTAGGAACCATGATGGATTTTCCGTTTAAGGCTCCCAGATACCAAAAACACAATTCGTTAAAATTTGCGTGGACTTAGGCATAACTCATTAAATCATAAAACACCCCATAGAAACTTTAAAATTATCTTTAATTATATTAAGTGCTTTTTAAGTCCTTACAAGATTAATTTGTTTTTTAATTGAATACATCAATTACTAATTTAATATAAATAATGTTGGATTGTCTCGTTGTAAAATCGATTTGACATTTTACTCATAAACTTAAAGACTATGTTTAAAATAGATTATAGAGAAAATAGATAGATTATAGAGAAACGATTTACCTAGAAGGATGAAACCAAAATATTTCCCATTAATAGTCTCAGAGGCATAAACAAAACAAATTGTTTAACCTTTTTCAGGGCGTTGCAAACACTAGGATTCACTAATGCAAATTCTACAAATGTAAAAAGTAAACATATCTCATGGTGTAAGGTTAAGGTGACCAGATCTGTAGAAGCCTAAAGCGGGACATAGTTTAATTAACTGGATATACCGTGTTGTGGGGAGGGGGGTACGGAATACCCCCTACAAAAATGGGGGGTCCGGTGGCCCTCCCTGTAAGGCTTTTGCCCACACATTACGTACTATTGCAACAACAGGTGTTGTAATCATATTCATAAAATCATTGTTAAATACAGAAACATCACTGTGATATGCAAAAATTAACTGATAAAAGGAAATACTGAACAAAAATACTGATTATAGTCAGAGGAGTGAATAGCCTTCATTAACTTGAATCTTAATTAAAACTGAACTCAGCTTAAATGCACGCCACTTTTTAGCAACAACATGCATTTATTTTTGTATAGTTATAACTAGTATGACTTGTTCTCGTCCATAAATTGTTCTGACATTTTAAACTTTTTCCACTGGTGCATAGATACCAAGCATAGATAGTGCACTAGCTCAATTAAAAGCTTAGAAAAAATGTCAGGACCCGGTACCTTTGCTTTGCTTCAAAATGTTTGAACAATTCAACACAATGATGGTCACCGGGAGTCTTGCATTCTAAATATTACAACAAATATATTGGTTTTTATGAATCAATGAGTATTTTCAAGTCAAACTGCTAAAACGGGACAATAGGCTGTCCCTAGAGGAATCGTGGGGACGCCGGGACATACCTCGCTAAGACGCTAAAGCGGGACTGTCCCGCCAAAATCGGGAGGTCTGGTCAACTTATGTAAGGTATACAGTTTTATATCAAAATTTTGGTGGAAACCAGACTCATCTCAACCGCCTCAAAATAACAGGTTCCTATATTTAAAGAAAAAAGTATATTTACGGACGAATCTTTATTTTAATTTAAAATAATACTCACGTAATATATCTTAACTACACATTAATAAGTTGAGCTTTACTTTGGTATAAGTTATCCAGGTTTTCTCTAGCCTCTTTCATCAACGTGTTTTGCAAATTAAATTTAAAAGGGAAAATACATTTTTGTTGATTTTCGGGTGAGTCAAATAATATAATTTAAATTGCTGTTGAACAGTATTTAACCTATTGGAGACACCTCATGTATGTGAGACACTCTGTATACAGCGTGTTTCAAAACTCTCTAAAACTTTAGAAAGGGTGTCGTAATCCAACAATGTCATGTATCTCTCGATCCGTTTTCCGTCTGTGTAATTTTTAGTTTGTTTTGACCTCAAAAGAGTTATGAAAAACCTTGTATACTAGTATCTATTTTATGACATGAAACTTATTACAACATTAAGCTTTCTAAATTGATAAGTATACATGTGGGTAGATATAGATTGAATAGACTTCCGCCTCATCACTCGATATTAGCAATTTTCTTTCCTTTATTGATTGATTTCATATAACCATATTTGCACATTAAAAAAACACGTTATTTACAAATGTTTTAATTTGTAACGACATGATGTATTGGTCACACCGGAAGTGTATCACCGTAATTTACAAAATAGTATTTAAGCGAAACTCCCCTATAGCGAAGAAGCTATTACCGTAGTCGGCATAGTAAAACCTAGGCCCGGGACCTTGATAACTTTTCGTTTTGAGGTCCCCAGTCCCAAAAAACACCATTCGTTCGAAACGGTATATATATATATATACAATATCATAGAACTCTATTTAGAGTTCTATGGTGTGTGTGTGTGTGTGTGTGTGTGTGTGTGTGTGTGTGTGTGTGTGTGTGTGTGTGTGTGTGTGTGTGTGTGTGTGTGTGTGTGTGTGTGTGTGTCCGTGGGTGCCATAACTCTCGTAAAAAAGGTTAAATTTTAATAAAATTTGGTACAAACGTGTAAAGCAACATTTATGACTTTAAGTTCGAAATCCAGGTAGATCGACCCAACCGAAGTGGTATTTTGGGGGTTTTGAACCCCAAATATAGGTTTTTTGAAGTTGTTCATGTAATATTTTGAAAAGTCAAATTTTAGTATTCACCATTGGATTCAGCTTTAAAAAACACACAATTTGGTGTTTTGATAATTTCTCTACGTCAACTGGTTACAGAGATATTGAAAGTGCTAAACATAGTACGTTGTCCAATGCTATTCTTATGGAGAATAAGAACAAATTATATCTCGCTTTATGAACGTATACTAAGGAAACTTGGTATACGGCTTCATCTAGTTGTGGTAAATTGTTAATTCCACAAAAAAAATTTACCTATAATTCCCGTAGCAGCAAACCTGCGTACTCAGCCCCCATGTTTTCTTATGGAGAATAAGTAAAATGTAATGTACCCCTTAATTATGAACATAAATTAATAAAACTTGGGATGTTGGTTCACCTAGTTGAGTTCTATTGATATTTTCATTAAATCCTATTTGTTGTGTTCCATGTTGCAGCAAACCTGCGTACTCATCCCCCATGTTATTTTTATGGCGAATAATTCCAAATTGTATATATCTCTTATTTGGGAATATATTTTTATGAAACTTAGTATATGGCTTCATGTGGTATTAAGACATATATTACGCATTGGAAATTCGCTGAGTACGCAGGTTTGCTGCGACGGGGGTATATTTAGTCATTGTAACTTTATACACTAACTACATGCTGTGGTCACCTGACAAATGTATTACATTATTTTGACGGCTGGACAAGTTCGTGGTTTCATTAGTGCTGTGGTGCGGTGTAACGGTGTAACACAGCAGCAATGAGCACAGAGTAGTGGATTAGCAACATGATGAATGCACGAGCAGGTCCGCCTCCGCCGCCGTGGCGGGGATTACGCCAAACAGACGGTCTAACACGTGAGAGCTGCTGATTAATGTGGCTTTAATCAATATAAATATACAGTCTATATTGAACAGTCAATATTTAGTTTCGTTCGATAAACACATTTAAAGATTATTTTTGTTGTTGTGATCCAGGGGCGGATCCAGGGAGTCACGTTGGGGGGGGTCCTGGGCGTTTGGGGTGGGGGTGGGGGTCCGGGAGTCCACCCCCGGAGATTTGTTGAAAATTCCATATAAATAATTTTATCGGCCGTAAAAATAGCCGATCATTATTGATTAAAATGTGTGTATCGGCCAAAAAAGAAGAGACTGTTTAAGAATTCATGGACGAAAATCAGCAATTTTACCTGTTATTTCCGATAAAAAATGGCAATTTGTCCGCATTTCATGGTCGCCGTAACTTTTAGACCGAAGACGACATGTGGACGTAGTTTCTCGGTCAAAAATACCGCAATAGTTTATACCCAAACCGCAATTCAAAGGCCAACACGCAGCGGAAGGATCAAAGAATGTTATCGTCGAAAACGAAGATTTTACCGATACTAAGATCGAAACAAATTTTATTGGCCGAGATACGGCGAATTTAAAATACACCCGAGATACATATATTATCGCCCTAAATTAGCAGTATATTCTCATTTTGCCGTCTAAAATGTCAATCGAGCTGCATTTTTAGCCTGAAAATGGTCAAACTGTGTTTATGACAAATTTACCGATTGTGCGTTTGTTATCAACCAAAATCTATAATTTTACCGGAAATTTACAGAAATATTACTAGCCAAAAACTACGACCGCAAAGTTTGTTATAGGCCGAAAATTGTATTTTGCTTACAAACAGTATTTTATTCCGGGCATGTACTTAATCGCTCAAAAACGGCAATCGGACCGCATTTTCTCAGCAATAAATAAAGCCGGGTCGTGTTTAACATACCAGAAGCGAAGTCCGAAACGCATTTTATCAGGCAAAATCAGAGATTTGGCCGTGTTTTATTGGTAAGAACATAAATTTTGCCGCAACTTGGTGGTAAAAAAAACAAACAAAATGACTGAATTTTTTTAGGAATAATGGACTGGACCGAAAATGACGACCAAGCCTCAATATATGCAAAAAATCCCAATCTAACTGTGATTTATCATACAAATTGGCAGTCGGACCATATTTTCCCAGCGAAAAATAAAGCCGGATCTCGTTTTATAGCCCCGTATGACAACCGGAACGTATTCTTACGAATACAATCGGCGATTCGACCCCGTTCTAAAGCCAAAGAACGCCTATTTTTTCGCGTCAGATGGGTCAGAAACAGGAATTTAGTTGCATTTAATGGCCCGAAATGACGATCGGCAATGTTTCTTATTGGCTGAAAATGACAACCAAAACTTGTTTTATTGACTGGAAACGACAACCGAGCAGGGCCAGATTTCTAATCTGGCAGAAAAGGCTGCAGCCTAGAGCGGAAAAATTTAAGGGGCGGCACTTTGGCAATTTACTAAAAATTGAAAATATACATTTCTATTACTTTAATAACAGAAACTTTTAGACGTATCTTTGATATGTAGCGTATTCATTTACTGAAATGGAAATATGTTTATTCTTCTCATAGAATAATACGAATTTACTCCACATAATTTTGTAGCACATTTTTCATGTAGTGTAATTTGGTTTGACAACACTGCAAGGCGCAAGCACAGTGATTCGGTCTGACAACCCTGTAAGCCCAGTCAGTGTCACTACGCTGTCACAGGTCACAACCAAGGAGTTCTATTGGTAATACTGGAGACAACACCAATGAACAAAATTACAAGCCGTTTTTGTCAAATTTGGTGAGGCAAAGAACTACTCGCTGGAATCGAACGAGTCGACAAAGAGATTCAAACAAATAGCTATTCATAATTTGAAAATTAATTAACTTGTATTTGATAATTTTTTCATAACTTATCATATTTTACGGAAAGATTAGAAAGGTACATAAATCAATCGAAAAAACTAATTCGTTCCAAACTTTATTACTTTTATTCCCGTGATTTGCATGAGTAGATTCACTTTTAGAAGTAAATCAACCAATTAGGATAGTTCAAAGAACGATGAATTTGTCTCACCAGAGTACCAACCTGAAATTACCGGCTGGCTTTTTCGACAAAAATAGTGGAGCAGTGTTACTTCCTGTTATACAATAAACCTCCTTGCTCACAACAAACCTTCCTAATCTCTCTTGTTTATGTTTCGGTAAAACAGTGTGTCCAGCGGTGATGAAAAACGGGAATGTTTTTGTATTCTGCTGATCCTGTCTAGTTATGATTATGTTGTGATTACTGGCTTAAATTATTCATGTTTGTATTATGGTAGCCTGTATAACATCTATCTATTTAATGCCAACAAATAAACCAGTAATGAACTATTTTTGTGTAGTTTTAGTTTTACTCTTTAGCACAATTTAATTTGAATAACTGATTCCATAATTTTTTGTTTAAAACGAATCTATAATATGTATAATAACGTTTTGAGTCTATTAACTGTGAGTCTCTTAAAGGGAGAGGGGGGCGGCAAATTTTTTTCGCCTACAGGTGGCATACTCCTTAAATCCGGCCCTGCAACCGAGCCGCATGAACGAGAACCGCCGAAAAAGGCGTTTTAAACTAAAGTAACGAATTTTCGCCGAAATTCCCGGATAATTATTCGATTTTCCTGGAATTTCCGGTCTGTGGATACCCTGTAGTAGTATTACAGTCATATAAGTCTGACTGACGACGCATCAATCAGACAAGTCGAGATGACGCTGCTGCCGGGCAGACGTAGCGCTGGTGCGGGGGTGCGCGCGCAACTCCATCCTTTTGCCTTGGGAGGAGGAATTTCCCCTATCCCCCCCCCGTGGATCCGTGCCTGTTGTGATGGGGTTGTAAATAAACGAAAATTCTATTTGCTGATGAATTGGAATAGTTATTTATGTATTAAGAGCGTAAAGTAGGTCTTTGTGGCTAAAGAAAAACAGTTACCGAACGACGCACAGATAACAGTTTTACTATATGTTCTTAGATCGTAATGAAGCGATTTAAGTGGGGTTGCAGGGAAAATATGTTTGGCTTTTAGCTGAGCTTACGATAATTAACGGGCCAGCATTTATTTTTGGTCACGTGACTTTGCGGCCGGCCTGCAGCTGTTAGTCTCATTTAAAATCAATGCGCTAAGCTGACCTCCCACCCGTTTGTTACACGTATTCAACAAATAAATCACTGAATATTTACGTTTTGTGTATAATTATATATTGCATAAAAATAGAAGACATTGATAGTAATATCATTCAACTTTTCAAAATCTACTAGGACTTGGCAGGTTTACAGATCTTGCCCTTCTATATCTTTATTGTTTACGCTGAGGCGATTTTTGTTAACCAAGCCCCTCTGTAATTTCTGAACTGATTTTGATGATAAAAAAGTCACAATCCGTAGCACAGCAGTTTTCAATGTTCGATGTTTTTATCCTGAAGGGCATGGACAACGAAATATATTTGCTATCAACTTGGCAATATATAGATATATAGGCTCCACATCCAACACCTTAAGAGTTCGCATGACAGGTATGCCCACAGACGACGACATGACAAAGCCTCTGGTATTTCATGGGAAAGAACACGGTGGTGACAGTTTTGAAAACACTTACAAGGTTAAGCCGATTAGGCAGCTAAAGAATAAGTTTTCCGTGGTATCACTCAGCAGCCTTGAACAAGCCTGCTAGATGATAACCAAAATAACGATAATTTAAAAATATTAAAATTGAAATATATTTTATACACATAAATTAAACACGTATACGTCCATGGCAAACACCTACATCACATAGCAAATAAGCCCATATGAAAATTGATAAAATAAAACAGATGTTATTACTTTATCATGATATGTTATCTTTAAGATTTTGTTTATCTAATTTGTTATTACAATGTAGTACTTCTGAAGATGGGAAACCGAAATATAAACGTAATTCTTTGATAATTTTGGTTTTTCTTTAAAAAAACATATATACAGGGTATCTCTCGTAAGGTGTATCAGTAGTGAGAGATGGTGAGTTCTACGCCAGCAGGAGCAGCAGTACCTCCTCCTCCTCCTCCTCCTCCTCCTCCTCCTCCTCCTCCTCCTCCTCCTCCTCCTCCTCCTCCTCCTCCTCCTCCTCCTCCTCCTCCTCCTCCTCCTCCTCCTCCTCCTCCTCCTCCTCCTCCTCCTCCTCCTCCTCCTCCTCCTCCTCCTCCTCCTCCTCCTCCTCCTCCTCCTCCTCCTCCTCCTCCTCCTCCTCCTCCTCCTCCTCCTCCTCCTCCCCTCAGAGCGATCTGGCTTATCATAGGTCGGATCTGAATTCTGATTGCAGATTATTGTTCGTCTTGTCAAGCCGAGTCATTTGAGTACCCACATCGTACACTTTGGATGATGTTTACAAAAAAGGGGCCCGCACCACAATTTTGACCTTTTTTGTTTTTTTGCATTTTCGGAATCTCCTCGTCAAGACGAGTCATTTGAGTACCCACATCGTACACTTTGGATGATGTTTACAAAAAAAAGGGGCCCGCACCGCACTTTTGACCTTTTTTTGTTTTTGCATTTTTGGAATCTCCTCGTCAAGCCGAGTATTCTCAGTACCCACATGACATACTTTGGATAAGTAATACAAGAGTTTAGCAGGGTAACTCTACAACCAACAGAGCTAGCCCATCAGCGCCTGCGAACAATTGAACTACCAGTGAATGCAAATTTTGCGGAGAATATAATTGCATTGCTTTGGATTAGAGCACTTGAAGGGGAGTGTATCGATACCAAGTATTCCCTTCAAGTACTCTACAACAAGGCAGCTGTTCACACAACCGACCGACGAGTCCAGTCTTGTCTGGGATGCAGCTGCCGTAACTGGATACCCCAACAGGCTGGCGCTTGACGCAGACGTTCACACAAATAACCGTCGCGTCACCCTCCTGTCTGGGAATGCGGAAGCTGTAATTTGATACCTCGACGGGAGGGCGGTCGACCCTTCTAGGACCCCATAATTATAGACCACCCGCGTCGAATTCCGAGCAATAAATCACCAGTTGTCAAACACCCACGGTCTCATTCTTGATCTAGTCTTCAACAATTCCTGAAGTATGGGGGAGCAAAAATCTCCCCCTAACCAATTATGTGTTAGGGGGAGCGAAAATCTCCCCCTAGTAAACGGAACACCAGGCGGACGAGAAATTGGAGCGCGTATTGAGCGGTGGTGGTTATAAGAAGCGGGTCGCGACACGCCACAGTCTCTCGATAGACTTCTTCGAAGACGGACGTCTACCGGACGTATGCAAAGACAAAGGAGAACTATAAAGAGGGCAAGTAGGTGGAAAGTTTAAACGAAGAGCAATTACAAAGAGGATAACATCGTTAGACAAACGTCGTAGAACTGTAACGAAACGACGCCGGAGAACAAGGGATATTTTCAATTAATTCGATAACAATGTCGTTTATTCATCAGAAATCGTGTGAATGTGTGAAGACTGAACTGGACTTGTTTTCGTTACCGCCTACGCAGACCAGCATTGAGAGTGGCAAATGGGTTCAATACAAACCGGTCTCATCGCTGACGGACGATTCGCCAATAGAGTTTGTAATACCCGGTCACGGTGACGAGTACACGGACCTGACACAAACGCTATTACACGTGAAAGCCGCTATTGTGAAACAGGACGACACTAAAGCGGACGGTGGGCAACCTGCTAAAGAGGTGGGCCCGGTGAACAATTGGCTCCACTCGATATTCAGTCAAGTGGATCTCTATCTCAATCATAAACTGGTGTCCCCACAAACTAACACGTACGCTTACCGTGCCTACTTGGAAAACCTACTGAACTACGGATGTAGTGCGAAGAATTCGCACCTGACTAGCGAGCTGTTTTTTGAAGATTCGGCCGGACTAATGGACGATTGTGACGAATTGAACGAGGGATTGAAAAAGCGTCGCGATCACACGAAAGAAAGCGATGTTTGCGATATGGTCGGTCGATTGCACATCGATCTGTGCAATCAGAACAAATTCATGTTGAACGGTGTCGAAATGCGATTGCAACTTAACAGATCCAGAAACTCGTTTTGTATAATGTCCAAAACGCTAACTACCTACAAGGTGACAATTAAAGAGATTAGTCTTTTCGTACGTCGATGTAAGATCAATCCGAGCGTATTGTTGGCGCACAGTAAAACTCTCGAGACCGGCACGGCCAAGTATCCGATCACGCGTGTAGAAGTGAAATCCTTCACACTACCCTCCGGTATAATGAGTAAGGCTTTAGACAGCGCATTTCTCGGTCAGTTACCGAAACGTGTGATAATTGGACTGGTCAGTAATCTTGCGTTCAACGGAGATTTCAAGAAGAATCCTTACAACTTTCAACACTACGATATGAATTATCTCGCATTGTACGTGGACGGTGAACAAGTACCGGCCAAACCGTTACAGCCCGTTTACACATTGAACAGTGAGACATATATACTCTCTTATTACACATTGGTCACCGGCACCGGAATCCAGTTCTCCGACGCAGGTAATGAGATCAAGAGAGGTGACTATCCGTACGGTAATTGTCTTATGGCGTTCGACTTGACACCGGACATGTCCGCGGCTGAGTCGAGTCACTGGAATCTCCTGCGCAACGGTAATCTACGTATCGAAATTGGATTCTCCAAAGCGTTGCCCGAGACCGTCAACTGTATAGTGTACGCCGAACTGGACAACGTCATCGAGATCGATCGTCACCGTAACGTGACAGTTGACTTCAGCGGGTGAATAAAAGCGAACGCCAAACAGAAAAATTGTCTGACAGCGAGTGCGTACAGCTTACTTCAAGGGTGAGCAGACACATCGCCAGTCAGTAGTACGGTTGAAGTCGCACGGTAAGGACGTGAACATGGACGCTTACGCTTCTGCGGACGACTATATCAAATCGTTTATTCAGGAGATTGAGGTTATGAACAATAATGCTAGTGATCAGGCATTAACCTCACCACAGACATCATCTTTAAAACCAGCCACTGCCTACAAGAGACGAAGGAGGCCAACTCCCATCGAAGTGGAAACCAAGAAACCAGGATGGGTGCCAAAACCAACAGATGATTGTCCCATAGTGTCATGGATGGACGATGGGAATACTTTTGCCGTTCAAAACCCGGGAAACAAAGGACAAATTTTATTGAAAATGGAAATGTACGATGGTACAGATATGGTGTTCATGTGCGGTTTATTTTTGGACAAAGATGGTGAAATAAACCAAAGTGTTAAACAAGTAGTTGATAAAGTGGAAAACATGTGGATCGATAAATCAACAGGAGTACCGAAAATTACAGGCTTAACTCAAACTGTTACACAACGCAGTGCAGTTTCGCAGCCAACGTCGAAGAAGCGAGCTGTGAGGAAGAAACAACGAGTGTCGCCGGCATTCAATTAGAGCATCCGCATTCCCAGACAGGAGGGCGACGCGTCGGGTTTTTGTGTGTGAACACCTGCGCCCGACCCTTCGGACCACCCACATAGAAGAAAATGGCGGCGAGGGTTTATAAGGCGGGGCCCCGCCCGATTGAGCATCATTCGCCACCAGACCACCACCTCACATAGACCTACTCCAACTACTACTAGAGATGTCGAGCAGCAGCAGCACTTTCAAGCCAGAGTTTTCGATTTTGAACGGCACTGCAGCAACCGCGGACCTGAAAGCAACCCTCAACAACTGCAAGTCTGACTCTCCGCTATACACCAGGATAGCCGATCTCCGAGAGGAATGCGGCTATCTCATCACTGCGATGGAGCGAGCCACCACACCCTTTGGCGAGACGATCATCGTGATCCTGGAGGGGCAGGTCGGGGACGACTTCTTTCTGCGAGTCTACCTGCCTAGGCGCTTCAACGAGGCCCTGAGCAACACCGACATCGAGCGCTACAACGGCGGTTTTGGAGAACGCCTTCGCTTGGTGAAGCGCAGTCCGAGGGGTTCCAATAGCAGATTCACACCTTTGGAGTTTATGTAAAGCAAGACTTGAAGATTATGTAGATACCTTTGTAAATTAGTTTTCGTAGTCAATACTTATAGTCACGTTCAGAACATAACCACTGTGTTATTTATTTCACTTAACCCCAAAAATGTCCTTTAGTAGTAAGTTTAAGAGTGTGAGTATGGTAACTGTGAGGTGTTTAGCTCAGTAGTAATCATGGGCTTGATGTGGAAACATCCGTTCTCAGCCATCGTGGCGGGACCTTCGGGTTGTGGCAAGTCTCAGTTTGTGTCAAAGTTTCTAAAACACATTACAGAAATGTGTGACACACCATTTACCAGTATAAACTGGCATTATGGTAGTGGTGGCGGCGGTGGTGACTCGAAAAATGTCAACATTAACCACATAGAAGGTCTACCGAACTTGGAGGATTTTTCTGGTAACGAGCCGATACTTGTGATTATAGACGATATGATGCGTGAGGCCGACAATCGTGTGGTGGATCTTTTCACAAAAGGTTGCCATCATCGCAACATTAGTGTGTTTTTCATTACACAAAATTTGTTTCATCAAGGACGCGGGCAGAGGGACATCTCATTGAATGCGCATTACATTGTGTGTTTTAAGAATCCTAGAGATAGAGTTCAGATTAGGTACTTGGCCAGACAAATATATCCAGACAGCCCGAAATTCATCGAGGAGGCGTACGCTGACGCTACGAGGAATCCACACGGCTACCTACTGATAGACTTGAAACAATCAACAGACGAGAATATGCGAATACGAAGTTGCATATTTCCAGACGATTCTACCAACTATGTGTACTTGCCAAAGAAAAGGTAATTTCGCCATCAGTAGTAATCATGTCGTGCTTGCGGAAGGACGCAGCTCTGCTTACGGCTTTCATACACGCAACACCCAAGGAGCGGAAGGCACTGTTAAAGGTGTGTGACAAGAGCCGCATTCGCTCAGTGTGTGAGTGCGCATACAACGTGTTGCGAGGTAACGTTCCTCTGGCGAAGAAGAGTAAAAGTCAGTTAAGCAAACACAAGGTGACGCTACGTCGATTGGTGAAACGCGGCGAAGGCTGGTCAAAGAAACGAAAGTATCTCATACAAAAAGGCGGTGGAATCTTTATACCATTACTTTTGAGTGCAGTACTACAAGCAGCATTGAGTAGATAAAAATGACCGGTTTCAACAATCAGTTCTATTTGACACTGCCCAGCAACAGTTCGATGCAGTATTATCCGAAAAATACAGTTGCAAATTATATAACACATTTGCCGAGAGCTATTCAACTGGACGCTGGCGACTGGGAAATTGCACTTGTGGAAGCGCACTATCCCTGTACATTTCTATCAGTCGGTAATGACGAAACAATTGACATTTGCATACAACCGCAAGAGGAAGCAAAAGTGAACATAGAAGCGTTGGCGCGGGTTATGGACAGCAATGCCGATGTAACACCAGTAGTGTCGGCTACTCCAAAACAAAACCACAGAATTAAATTGAAGACTGGTGATTACGCAAATATTCAAGAATTGTGTGATCATATCAATTCACAAGAACTAGCGATTACTTTTGGTGTAAAGTTCACCGTTGAAAACTCATACAACAAATTCATTGAAGTATCGATGGGAACTGATGTTGGAAAAATTACATTAAGTCCAACGTTAGCGCTTCAATTGGGATTCGATCCGAATGAATTGACGCTGGAAGGTGATGCAGTTAACAAAAGCATCCGTTCGCCCAACATTCGTCTTGGCTTACCGTCACACATGTACGTGTATTGTGATTTAGTCGAGCCGCAGATGGTCGGCGATACAGTCGCACCGTTATTGAAAATTGTCAATATATCCACGTCTACTTATGTATACGGATTGCATAAATCAACATCATTCATCGATCCGCACTATGTGCCTGTTATGAATAGATCTTTTGACAGTGTGGAAATTGACTTAAGAGATAACATTGGTAATCATTTGCCATTCCACTTTGGAACGTCGTGCGTGAAGTTACACTTTAGAAAAGTAGCTAGTCATTAGCACAAAAAAAAATGGAACATACAAAGAAGATGGTAGTTGTGCCGCAAGAGTTGATTGATCGACTGCAATCAAATGCTACGGATAACAGACCGACTAATCTATCCAGTGAAAACAGCCTCGACGCGGAGATGCAACAAATATTGAATAACAAACGCATGGACGATAGTGAAAAGTGGAAATTGTACAAACAAGCGTTACATCGCTTCTTGCATATTGCAGAGAATAGACGTCAACCGATTAGCATACCAATCGTTGAGACGGGTGGGAATGAGCATAGTCGACGATCGCACCCCGCTGCGGAAGGTGGTCCAGTGGAAGAGATTGTGGAAACGTTTTCCAAAACTTACAGATCTGATGCCCGCAATCTTTTACGTTTCATGAAACGTGACGGCAGCTTAATCAGTTGGGACAGTGGCTATTCAGTGTACATCAACGGTGTAAAAATCCCAGACTCAAATCTAGTGGATATCTTAAATTGTATAGTAAAGGTGCGTATGCGTGATTACACACCGCCAGGATGGCGGGAAGTGCTCAACGCATTGAAAGCGATGAACGTGCCAAAGGACTATATGAATAATCTAAGAGCGCTTAAGGAAATAAATGCCGAATATCGATCATCATTCACAGGAGGAGAAGGATCAGACGATGAAGTGGAAGACACCGCAACTGAATCAATACTGAGAACACCGCTAATAAATCGACTACGATCGGCTAGAGGAAAACGTGCAACATCTACACCGGTGCGAGCGGCAGAGCAGTTTGATTTTTCAAATAGAAACAAGCCGTCGTCAAATCTGGACAAGTGGGAAACGTACACAGGATAGGTTTTCAGTATTATGGAGCGTTTGTATTACAATCCCATCGAACCTTCGTCGTATGGCGGTGTAGCTCCTTTAGCGCGAGCTGCAAAACCAGTTTCAAAACGCAAAGTGATTGAATGGTTACAAACACAGGACACTTACACATTGCACAAACCGGCACGCAAGCGTTTCCCGCGCAATCCTTACATAGTGTATGGTCCATTTGAATTGTGGCAAGCGGACTTGAACGATATGCGTGGTCTTAGTAAACACAACGACGGCGTCAACTACCTACTGACTGTAATAGACGTGTTTAGCAAACACCTGTATGTGCGGACGTTAAGGCGGAAAGAAGGAGCTGAAGTGGCCAACGCTTTCGAGGAGATATTTGCTGAAGCGACCGACACACCTCGCTGTTTACAAACTGACAAAGGTACTGAATTCACCGGTGCCAAGACGAAAAGGTTATTCAAACAATACGGGATCATCTATGTCACTACACAAAACCCAGATGTTAAAGCGGCCGTAGTGGAACGCGTGAATCGCACTTTGAAAACACGCATGTGGCGATATTTGACTTACAAAAACACATATCGTTACGTAGATGCGTTGGACAAACTGGTTAGCGCATACAACAACAGCGCTCACAGGAGTCTAGGCAATAGAATACGACCAGTCGATGTGACTGTCGACAATAAGCGAATATTGCATCAGGTATGGCGTCGCATGTTTGGTAAGATACCGCGTCGTGTTAAGCCAAAACTGAAAGTTGGCACCACAGTGCGCATATCTAAGGAGAAGGGTACATTCGCAAAAGGTTACGAGACTAATTGGAGTAAAGAAGTGTTTGTGGTGCGTCGTGTAAACACATTGATGCCTCTGCCAATGTACACTTTGGCGGATCTCAACGGTGAACAAGTGACTGGTCAGTTTTACGAATACGAATTACAAAAAGTGACAATATACAACGACCATCTGTTCAAGATTGCTGAAATACTAGACACTGCCGGTCGCGGTCGCAGTAAACGTTATTTCGTCAAGTGGGAAGGTTACGGAGACGAGTTCAATTCTTGGGTAAGAGCGATAGATTTGCAAAATGCCTAATAGCAACCAGTTCTATTTGACATTGCCCAGCAACAGCTCAAAGGATTATTTTCCAAAAAACACAGTGTCCAAGTACACTACACATCTGCCGAGACAAATTCGATTAGAAGGCGATGGCGAGTGGGAGATGGCTTTGGTCGAAGCGCATTATCCATGTTCCTTTATGACTGTGGACGAGGAATCGTGTATTTGGCTCGACTATAAACTCGTTCTGCCGAGTATTCCCGTCACACTCAGTGTCGAGCACATTATGCTAAAGATGAAACCCGGTTATTACAAGAACATAACCGATTTATTGAAAATGATCAATAAAGCGAAGGATGTCACACAGTACTTGTACTTTGAGTATGACAAAGAGCAGGACAGAGTCAAGATCACGACAATGGTGGACGGTATAAGCAAAGTGCATTTCACCGAAGCGCTGTCTCTCCAGTTGGGTTTCGATCCGTACGAGAACGTTTTGTCAAATGACCTCACAGCGATATGGCCACCAAATCTGACTATGGGACTGCCGACACACTTGTACGTGTATTGTGATCTGATTGAACCGCAGCTGATTGGCGACACTACAGCGCCGCTTTTGAAGATTATCAACATTGACAGAGAGAACTACACACATGGCGCGCATAAGACTGTGCATTTCACCAGTCCTCATTATGTGCCAGTTATGAAAGGAACATTTGAAACGATCGATATTGACCTAAGGGATCACGCTAGTAAAAAAGCGTCATTCCTCTTTGGGACGTCGTACGTGAAGCTTCATTTCAAAAGAGGAGCTCAGCGATGATGAATACAAATGATCCCTACATGGCGTACTATCGCCGCCAACAATTGCAGCAGACCGGCGGCAGTATCGAGAGGGTATTTCGCGGTGCACCCTACCAGCGCGGACATGGAATTGGCAGTTTCCTAGGCGGTATGTTCCGCACCATCACACCGCTACTCAAGTCGGGAGCCTCTGCTGTGGCCAAAGAGGCGTTGAAATCCGGTGTTGGATTCTTGGGCGACATGGCCATGCACCAGCGGAACCCCAAAGAAGCCGCTAGAGATCATTTCAGCCAGTTTACAGACTCGCTAAAACGCCGGGCGGACGGCAAACTTCAACGTGTGCTAAGTGGCGGCGGCGGCTCTCGCGCGAAACACCGTCGCGTAACGCGAAAGAATACCGCGAAACACCGGCGCGCTACTCCTGCGCGAAAGACTAACGCGATACTCTCGCGTAAGAGGAACGCGAAGCGCGCCATGTTCGGCGGCCATTCGGCGGCGGCACACCTCAGTCTTTGGCGAAACTCCTTCGAGGAAGGTCGTCGTCGTCGTCATCCAAGAAGAAGGGCAAGAAGAGGAGGACAGTTAGAAGGAAGAAGAAGACGAGGAAAGCAGTGAGGAGAACGTCTGTACGCGATATATTCAATTAACACACACGCTAGCAATGTCGTTTCTACATCAAAAGTCGTGTGAATGCGTCAAGACGGAATTGGACTTATTCTCCCTACCACCGACGCAGACCAGTATCGAGAGCGGCAAATGGATTCAGTACAAACCAATCTCCACACTGACTGATGATTCGCCCATCGAGTTTGTTGTGCCCGGCAACGGCGAAGAATACACCGATCTTTCGCAAACAATGTTGGAAGTTACAGCGTCTATTGTCAAGTCGACAGGAGCGGCAATCGCAGATGTCGAAGAATCGAACAAAATTGGCCCAGTCAACAATTGGCTGCACACGTTATTCAGTCAAGTCGATATGAGTATGAATCAGAAACTGGTCACACCACAAAACAACACTTATGCATATCGAGCGTATATCGAAACATTGATGAACTACGGCTATGATGCTAGGAAATCACATTTAACATGTGGACTGTGGAACGCGGACGACGCCGGCTATATGGACAATACTCTGGACGATAACGATGGACTAAAGGCGAGACGAAAAATGACAAATAAAAGTCGTGAAATCGATATGCTCGGTCGCCTACATGTGGACATGTGTAATCAGAACAAGTTCCTGTTGAACGGTGTGGAACTGCGTTTTAAACTGATCCGATCAAAAGATTCCTTCTCCATTATGTCGGATGATGGTGAATACAAGGTGCACATTGTTGATGCGAATCTCTGGATACGAAGGTGTAAAGTTAGCCCCACGGTACTGTTGGCGCACAGCAAGACGCTTCAGACCGGCACAGCTAAATACCCAATCACCAGAGTGGAATTGAAAACATTCACACTGCCGTTTGGAGTGAGGAGCAAAACTTTGGACAATGTGTTTCTAGGGCAAGTGCCGAAACGAATCATTGTCGGACTGGTCACGAACGCCGCTTATAATGGCGATTTAAAAAAGAATCCATTTAACTTTCAAAATTTCAAAACCAACTACTTCTCGCTGTACGTGGACGGTGAACAAGTGCCGTCCAAACCGCTACAACCACACTACGAAACCGGCAAGGGAAAATACGTGATGGCGTATCACAGTCTGTTTTCAGGCTCCGGCATACACTTTAGCGATGCTGGTAATCTCATAAATAGAGACGATTACGACGATGGATACTGTCTGATGGCATTCGATCTAACACCTGATATGTCAGCAAGCGACACAACTCATTGGAACCTAGTGCGCAACGGCAGTGTGCGTATGGAGATTGCTTTCGACACGGGGCTCACAGAGACTGTCAACTGTCTGGTATACGCAGAGTTTGACAACGTCATCGAAATCGATCGTCATCGCAACGTGTCTGTGGACTTTGGCGGTTAGATCGTCGGCGGTGGCGTCGTCGTCCTCCTCCTCAGTCTACAACCAACATTCGCACAAGATGGATCGTTTATGCAGAGTACCGCGTAAAAATTTCGCATCTCCAATTATTGTGGATTTTCAATGTTTCAAGGACAACGCAAATGACTACATTCTGAAGGAAGTGTGCGTCTTGGAATTGGTCAGTGGAACACTGCTAATGCATCATATCGCCAAACCACCATTCAGTCGAGATTTCCTATCACAAGAGAAACTGCGTGAAAGCTATTGGCTCACAAAACACTGTCACGGATTGGAGTGGGACCAAGGTGATATCTGGTATCATGTGCTAGAGGAAAAGTTACGTGCATGTATCGCCAAACGACCGATTGTCTACGTCAAAGGTGCTGAGAAAAAAGAGTTTGTACGATACAATTTCATCGCGGATCACTGTACTACTAATGTCATCGATATCAACGATATTGGCTGCGGATCACTATCGTCAATCAACAGTCTACTATCAACAAACACGGTGCGATGTCGCCACCACAGAACAACTCACACACGATGCGCTCTAACCAATTGCATCACATTGCGCAGTTGGTTACATCTAAGTACAAATATCGATGACGCTGATGATTACGCTGACGATGGTGAGAGTGATACCAGTTCCTGCTTTTGTTTTGCTACTAGCACTACTACTCCTACTACTGACTGTGGCGTCGACACAGTAGAATGAATACCTTAGAGATACAAAAGTGTATGGCTAAACTGCCCGTACAGAATGTTGGTGTCTACGCTGCGGATCAATTGCCCCATTATATTTCACCATCTACTGCTATGATTGTGAACACTGATCCACACAATGAAGACGGCACTCACTGGGTCGCTTTCTACCTTAACAAAGGAGGAGGAATAATTGAATTCTTTGACAGCTACGGTCAACCGCCACATCTTCAATTCTACCAAGGATTCCTGAGACGCAACGCTCGTCGCTACCTGTACAACGAGCATCGCCTTCAAAGTGACAACACTCTGGTCTGCGGTCAATACTGCCTTGTATTCCTGTACTGCCGCACCCACTACGGCATGAAGATGAAGGACTTTGTACAGCTCTTTGAACACTCTTCTGTCGGCCACAACGACGCACTGATCAGAAGACTCTTTGCACAAATGTATACCAATTGAATTTTGAAATTTTTTTTCCAATAAACTAGTTGTGTACTCAGAATAAAAAAAAAGAAATATTCTCATTATTTCCCATCCTCGCCTCCTTTAGTAATTACTTTTAGCAATTAGTCAGACAGACACATATTGAACGAGCAAAACAGATATTGAATGCAAATTTTGAGGTAAAAGATGAATGTAATGCTTTGAACACATACTGCAAAGGGGGGTGTATCGATACACCCCCCTTCAATTACTCTAACCCAGGTGGGAAAGTCCTACTAATGCGTGTTGGTGAAAACACTAGGTCTGACCCAATTTTGGACATACCTATCATACAATGATTCTAAAGTAACATTCATATCCTCGCCTCCTTTAGCAATTACACTTTTAGCAAGTAGTCAGACATTTTAATTGGTAGTTTACTTTTGAATCTTAAGACTATGTGAGTGGAGAAAAAAAAAGACGAATGTATATACGAACAATTTGGCTATTTATTTACACACCTTATAGATATTTTACATCGAGTATGTGCTCCTGAACAATTGAGATTGACTAGCAAAACGAGACTCGACTCAAACTAATGACTAGAACAAAAAAAAAGGAGAACATTTCTAAGTTTTACGAGACTCGATACAAACTAATGACTAGATTTTTCAAAATAATTTACAAGTCAAGTCAGGGTCTTTGGTAATATGTCACAACCACTCAACGCTCCTCATCCTCCGCCTCTTCATCGTCTTGAGGGATGTCTTCGGGCTCAGGTGGCACGTCAATATGTCCCCAAGGCAGTGTATTTACACCATCCGGAAGGATGTAACGCTTGTCATCATTATAGCTCAAGGATAGCTTCTCGACTTGAACTGTGAAGACGCGGTGGTTTCGGGACTGGAACCTGGTGTTGATGGTTCTTTTCAACACGCCATTGAAAAGACATTCCCGATAGTCGTCAGAGGTTAGATTGTGTTTTACAACACCTCTAGCGACTCCCTTGGCGCGCTTCACCGTCATGACCTGCAACTCGTCATCTTCGGTCCTCTCCTCGAACTCGACAATATCCATGAAATAAAGTTTCGAGCGAAGACCGAGGTACTCGAGCAGAGGAAGACCGTTGCACTCATCCTTAAACTTTCCGATGACTTTTGCGTTGATGGGGCTGTAGCAGGGATGGTTCTGGGGGTACGCACTGGTGTCAAAATCATCCAGATGCTCCAACATGTCCTTATAAACATCTTCAGTCTGGACGTCGAACACGAAGCTGTCAGTGTCCATGTAGTCAACCTTCAGACGATCACCGTAGCGGTTCTTCATCTTCCGAAGGAAGTCGTACATGAGCCACTTGCTCAGATCGAGGACACACATTCCGACGTAGAGCGGTTTGTCCAGGACGATATTGACTTTCGACATGTGGACAATGGCGACATCATCGTTGAAGTAGGTTCGGTCCAGGAAGTTTGACTTGGCCACGTACTTCCTGAACATCTCCGGCGTACACACCAGTTTAGAGTTCATTCGCTTGCGAACATTCTCGATCGTCTTGCCAAAGACCGCATTGTTCATAAGCTTGAAAAAGTCTTGTTCAAACTTGGTCGTGGCCTTCTTCCTCAGTTCGGTGTTCATTAGGATGTAGCTCTCCAACCACCGAGACTGACGGAACGAGATGACGCGATGCACGTTCAAGAGCTCCAGTCCGTTTTCCAGCGCCTGTTGCAGTATTCTGTAATGACAGATGTAGTTCTTCTTGTCATCCAGAGTCGTAACGAGCTTCTTGAATTTCCCTCCTGGCGGACGTTTGGTCTCGCAGCAGTAAGGAAGATCCTTGTGAAGGTCGTGCAGGTGGGCGGGGTAGCGAAGGTCAACTTCCAAGACGTAGCCCGTGGGTCCTTCGGGGTCCAACGCTGCAATATCCAGGGACGCGATCTCCTCGCGGCTGAGCCATTGGAAGTGTCCCTGTGGAAGACACTGGGACATGGCCCAACCGTAAAGGTTGTTGGCGTCCAAGTATAGCAGGTGATGCGTTGGCTCTTCAGGTCGTCGATCTTCAGGGCGACATCCATCATGATTGGCCTTGGCGTGTCTGGTGATCGCCTGGGAAATACCTCCTCTGATGCCTTGCTCGAAGAAGAGGTACATGTCAAAGTCCTGTATCGTATCAAGCTCCACTCGACAGGTCCTTAACATGACATCCCAGGCGTATGACGGTAGGGTGTAGTAGTGCGCAGGGTCTAGTTCGTATTCAGCCATCGACGTGTCCCTGAAGCGTTCAAAGACGTCAGTCAACAGCGCAATGTCACAGCGCAGGTACTTCTCGGCGTAGTCCTTGAGGTTCCTACAACCGAAGGTTTCCCACACGTTGCGAGCATGCTCGTAGTCTGCATCCGTGATGTCCTCCAGGGTCAGGTCGTTGCGAAAATCTCGCTGCAGAGGCAGTTCCGTAGTATCTTCCAACACGGCGTTCGACGTTACAAAGTTGTACGGGAACACGCCTTTCCTACGGACTAGATTGAAGAGGTGGTCTTCGGGGAATCTCTTCCTCGTCTCCAAGAGTTGAGCTGGTGGAAGTGCGGCTGCGAGGCTGGCGAGGCTCAAAGCCAGGAACCTGTAGGTGTCTAGGAACCTGACTCTGAATCCTAGCTGCCTTTTTCCACGCCCTGGCATCCCAACCGGTGTCGATGTTCGGTCGAACAGGAATCGCTTCGTAAAAGCGATGTACCGCTCTTCCGTGTGAGCCAACACCTCAACATCACCAGGGTCGACCGCCAACTCCCGCACTATGAAGTGAGCGTCGTAGTTGGAAAGGTTGTGAAAGTAGCAGTTGACTACTCGCTGCTCCCTGTAGCGTAGGTTACATGATCTGTGCGCAGCGCCACGGAACTCGTAGGGCGGTGCGTGGTTGTGATCACGAACCTTTGGGTCTTCGCTTGAAAATGTCGATCCGCAGAGGTAGCAATTCGTTGTCGAGTTGTACTGCATCGTTTCCGCTGGGGTCAGGACAGGGCGCAGATTTCTTGCTTCGTACAGGAAGTTCCACAATCGCTCAACATCAGTTTTCAACATCTCCATAAATGTCTTTGACGCATCATCCCCGAAGTAGACTCGAGGCTCAAACTCCTCAAGTCCGTACGAGTCGATAATCTGGTACGCAAAGGCGTATGGGATGTGGATGTGTGTGGCTACTCCTCCGTGCGGTTCATCGAGTTGTTCATCCATCTCCGCGGTCGGCAGTAGAGCACACTCAAAGTCCGCGTAGATGGTGAAACGCTCGCGTCTGGTGAACTCTGGATGGCTGAATTTGATTTCAGTCTTCTTCGGTGTATCCATGCGGATAGGGGCCGAAGCGGAGCAGTATCGCCTGTGCTCCTCCAGACGCTGAGCGCCCGTCAGACCGAGCTTGTTCGGACGGTTGTCAAAGTGCGCAAAGCACCGCTTACAGATGAATATCCTGCCACGGTTCGCTGTGAGTTGGGGACGGATCAGTCGGCCAAGGTCTTTGATGTATGCGTAGTGGCTGTTCCCCTCCTCAGTCACGTACAAAAGGTCGCAATGGTCTTCGCGCTCATGCCTACAAATCTTCAAGGGAAAGACGGTGTCCTGATACTTGGGCCGTCCGTTAGGTTTCTGACCCACGCGCGTGTGATCAATACCATAGACGTTGATGCTGATGTTGTTTGTCCGCTCAAACGTCTTGATACTCTTCAGAGCAACGGGGAATTGAAGGCCAGTCCAATCGTAGTGGGCGATGATGTCATCGGTGTACAATGCCGGTCTTTTGGGGTGATCTTGAACAAACTTGCTCAGGACTGCATACATAAAACACCGCTCATCGGTGTTCAATACGTTGATGACTGCTTTGGTGTTCTCTACAGCTGCCGGCAGTGGGAGCCAAGCTCGACCATCTTCACCTAGAGGAGTGTACTCGTTGATACCGACCTCCAAATCACGAACGCGAATGTATGTCCACCCGGAGCCGATATGCTCACACTCAGCCTTCTCTCTGATAAGCTTCGCAAAAGCTGTTGAAATGTAATGGTTCAGGTCCGAGGTCGCCGTCAGCGGAGTCATCTTTGTCTTGAAGTTGCGCAGGCAGGTGTTGTTGTTAATATTTTTGAATTCACACTCCAGCTTCAAATTGACCTTAATGCTGCGGTGTTTCGCCAAGGTGTTCTCAAGCAACTCCGTAAGGCTCACAATCAACAACGCCATCACTTCTCCGATTGTGACGAGATTCTCCATCGGTCGTTGCAGACGGTAGGTTAAGAGGCGGTTGCGAAAACCCCGTTGAATAAGTGAGAATACGGGGCTTGACTGTCCTGCTCCAGTCATCTCAACATCATCGGGTTGCGGGTGTGTGCTCGTACCGGGTTGTGGCTCCGTGCTGGGTCCTGCCTGGGGTTCGTCCTGTACCATAGCCGCTCGGTTCAGGATCAGGTCCTTCATGATCGGGCAGGCGAACCGCTCATGTTGGTCCTTGTTGAACAGCCGGGTGAACTCCCGACCGCAGTATGTGCAAGAGAATCTTCGTTCTTGACCATCGGCGTGAAATTGCTTGGTGTGGGCTCGAAGGTTGTCTTCCCTCTTGAACGCGGTGCCGCATGTGTCGCATAGGAACCTGCAGACTCTGCTGTGGGTTGATTCCACATGTCGACGCAGGTTTATTTCGCGACGGAAACGGCGACCGCATTCATGGCAGGTGTGGTGGCCAGGACCCGGTCCTTCATCTGAAAATAATAACAAAAAACAGATTAGGATAACTAAAGATCCAATTACCCTCTCTCGAGAATCACATTTCAAAATGGAGTTATTAATTTAAAATATCAATTTTCGAACAGGGAATGTAATCTTCTGTACTGTTTGTCTACATTGATGATCCGGGGTTCAAAGCTAAGGATGTAGCTGCAATATTGAGCTGCACCAACCCTAAAGAAGCATTATGTTTTAGGGGGGAGCAAAAATCTCCCCCTAGCAATTACATCAATGGTACACCAGTTGACAAACACCCGAGGTCTCATTTTTGCTCTAGTCTTCAATAATTCCTGAAGTATGGGGGAGCGAAAATCTCCCCCCTAGCAATTAAATCAGTTGAACACCAGTTGTCACGGTCACATTCTTCTGGTCGGTCAAGAATCTTGAATCAGAATTCAGATCCGACTTATGATAAGCCAGACCGCTCTGGTGAGTCGACTTGACGGGGCGAACAATAAAATAAGTCACTGTCATGTTATTTATTTTTTTTTTTATAAACAGCTTTCTACTCGCGCAAAATAATTAAAGCTGTTAAATAAAAACAAGACTTTTATCACTCTCCGGTTATATATAGCATAACATATTCCTGTATTACTAACATTTAGGTCTGATTAAAACAATAATGCAACACACAAACACGTACCTTGCTGCGTTGGTGGTGGTGGTGGTTGTGGTCTCAAGCCATGGAATCTGATGTGGTGTTGCATCAAATTGTGACTACGCACGTACGCACAGCCGCAGATGGTACACTTGTGTGCGGCGTTCATCTTAAATATGGATTATAAAGTTTTGATAATCACAAATAATACAGCACAACACAAACGTTTTAAATAGTTTAAGGATGCTGGACGCAAATCACAAGTGATCATAATCAGCAACTAACACGAATCGGCAGAACGGAGCAGGATCGGACTATCACGTCTACGCGCACTGAACTCTCGAACTGAACTGAAGGAGGGCTGGCAATGTGGGGTGACGCTCCCGCTCTCCACTAATGGATTTCGGAGAAGGCCGAAGCAATAAATCTCAACCGCTGTCTGGGGTAAAGACCTCCTGCTGCCCCTGCTGCGCCTGCTTGGGGTCGGGTGCAGCTGCACCCCAGACAGGAGGGTGACGCGACGGTTATTTGTGTGAACGTCTGCGTCAAGCGCCAGCCTGTTGGGGTATCCAGTTACGGCAGCTGCATCCCAGACAAGACTGGACTCGTCGGTCGGTTGTGTGAACAGCTGCCTTGTTGTAGAGTACTTGAAGGGAATACTTGGTATCGATACACTCCCCTTCAAGTGCTCTAATCCAAAGCAATGCAATTATATTCTCCGCAAAATTTGCATTCACTGGTAGTTCAATTGTCCGCAGGCGCTGATGGGCTAGCTCTGTTGGTTGTAGAGTTACCCTGCTAAACTCTTGTATTACTTATCCAAAGTATGTCATGTGGGTACTGAGAATACTCGGCTTGACGAGGAGATTCCAAAAATGCAAAAACAAAAAAAAGGTCAAAAGTGCGGTGCGGGCCCCTTTTTTTTTTGTAAACATCATCCAAAGTGTACGATGTGGGTACTCAAATGACTCGTCTTGACGAGGAGATTCCGAAAATGCAAAAAAACAAAAAAGGTCAAAATTGTGGTGCGGGCCCCTTTTTTGTAAACATCATCCAAAGTGTACGATGTGGGTACTCAAATGACTCGGCTTGACAAGACGAACAATAATCTGCAATCAGAATTCAGATCCGACCTATGATAAGCCAGATCGCTCTGAGAGGAGGAGGAGGAGGAGGAGGAGGAGGAGGAGGAGGAGGAGGAGGAGGAGGAGGAGGAGGAGGAGGAGGAGGAGGAGGAGGAGGAGGAGGAGGAGGAGGAGGAGGAGGAGGAGGAGGAGGAGGAGGAGGAGGAGGAGGAGGAGGAGGAGGAGGAGGAGGAGGAGGAGGAGGAGGAGGAGGAGGAGGAGGAGGAGGAGGAGGAGGAGGAGGAGGAGGAGGAGGAGGAGGAGGAGGAGGAGGAGGAGGAGGAGGAGGAGGAGGAGGAGGAGGAGGAGGAGGAGGAGGAGGTGGAGGAGGAGGAGGAGGAGGAGGAGGGGGGAGGAGGAGGAGGAGGAGGAGGAGGAGGAGGAGGAGGAGGTACTGCTGCTCCTGCTGGCGTAGAACTCACCATCTCTCACTACTTGTATCAAACCGGTGGCAGACGAACCACTTGACCTATAAGGATGAAATAAAATTATTTGAGGGTCACTAGTTCGAATCTTGGAAATTTCAAATGTAAACATACGTCATGTTATACTCCATTTTAAAGCCCTTTGACAGTCAAACATTTTGGTGAAAACAGAATACACTTATCTCTATCCTTTTCAAAATGGCGGCCATTTTTGCGAAAAATATTAACATTTACGGAATACTCTGCATCTGCTAAACCAAAAGACATATATTTATTCTGATTCAAATTTCTTACTCGTATTAAACTCAGCTTTATCCTGATACAATACCAGTATTTAAAACATAGTAAAAATTACAAAAAAGTTGTTTGAAAATGTTTACATGCCCAAAATTCAAACAGTCAAATAGAAAAAGTATATGAAAAAGTATATAATTTTAAAGGTGTTAGGAATCCTAAAACTTTCTAATTTACATCAACCTCGTATCTCTTTTTGTTCTTTAGCAACCAACAAAAAGCTTCATTTCCCCATATAAAATACATGTTATTTCTACATAACACTTCCAAATACTCTGAGGCCTCTTTTATAAATGAGTTCGAAATTTTGGTGGAAATAAGACTTTTCTTAACCGCCTTAAAATAACAAGTTCCTAAATTAAAACGAAATACCGCGTTCGGATGACTATTATAATTCATCTTTTTATCCAGAATAATATTACGAGCATATTATAAGTTGTCGACGAGCTTATTTATTCTAGAATGCTTAGCTGGAGAGAAAAAGTGAAGTGAGAGGGATATTTTTGTAAAGAAACTACAGATAACAATGTTTCTAGCAAACATATGTTTCAGGTTAAATTAGTAGGTAAGTCATTTAAGGCTACGATAAATAGTAGTGGCTTAGATAGGAAGTCTGGAGGGACTCCACACTCCAGGGTTACCTCGTCTCATCATTCACAACTGGACTTTTTAAGGTAAGGTATCTAATTTAACAAAGAGGTCTTCATAATAAATCCAGTCTAAAGCCATGCTTAGGTCACATCGAGGGGCCTGATAAAAGGAATTTAAACCTCACGAGTCAGACAATCAGTGGCAACCAACTGAGTCCCGGTCCCGGCCGACTCCTGTAAGATCATGAGCCGCCACCTCTGGCTTGCCCATGGGACTAATGGCGTTACGGTACCTCGCTGTCTTTAATTCACCGCACAGGTCAGTAGCCTAACGTTTTATTTGACTTTCTGATTATAGTGTTGATATTTTTTTGCTAATACCAATCTGACTAAAATAATAATTCATTTATTGAACAAAACTACTAAGAAACAAGTTTACACTTTACTTTCCCTTTAAACTATGACAATACGTATAACATTACAGTATAGTCACTATGGGTAGTGATTTTTATAAATTTATTGAAAAACCTTTTCGATTTCTTATTTAGCTTCTAAAGCAAACATTCCCTCTGGATGTAGGTTTATTTGTATTCTTTGTAAATTTATCTTGCAGGGGTATTTAAAAAATAGAAACAAAATAATAGAGACATATTTACGATAACAGTTTAGTACAATAACATCGATATTTCCGTGTTTCGTTGGCTGCAATACAGAACAAGAATGAGCAGAATGATAAGAATGTGTTGCTGTGATATGACGACAAAGTTGTCTAAAAATTCCCGAGGAATTCATATATTATCTCCTTATTATAGTGATCCTGTTTATAATGTAAGTAAACTTCCAAATAGTACCCTCATTGCAGTGTTAATGTCTAACTTCGGTTATGAGTAGGCTAAGTTTTAAAAACACTATTGAAGTTTAAAATAGTATAATATATTAAACTTTTTTTAAAGGTGCCTTTGAACTAAAAAATCCTCAAAACATCGTAAACGTTAAAATACCCCCGTTGCAGCAAACCTGCATACTCAGCGAATTTCCATGAATATATAACATAACACATTAAAACACTTACAGGATTCATAAGATATACATTCTCAAACAAGCGATATTTAAAATATGATATCATCTATAGATATCTATGATATCACTATTCTCCATAAGAATAACATTGGGGATGAGTACGCAGGTTTGCTGCAACAAGGAACACAAAATAATGGTTTTTTATGCAAATATTATTAGAACTCATCTCAGTGAAGTCACATACCAAGTTTCATCCATATAAATTCATAAATAAGCGATATATAACATTTTAATTATTTTCCATAAGAATAACATGGGGACCAAGTACCTAGATTTGCTGCTACGGGAGCCATAGGCGAAAATTTCTTTTGTCAAAACAACAATAAACCACAAGCAGATGAAGCCATATACCAAATTCGTCAGTTTATGCTCATAAATACGGGATGTAATAAAAGACGTCTTACAACACTTAAGATATATTTACACTTATACTGATTCACATACAGACGGTAAACATATATAAAAGATGGTACTAGGCTATCGATTTCGACCAATCACACCAGTCATCATTAGGCCAATGATAGAAGTGACATTAAAATAAAAAAGTTGTTCATAAATAAGCGAGATATATATTTTTTATTTTTCTCCATAAGAATGTCCCGTAATAGGATGAAGCGAGGATTTGTAATCCCATCATAATAGGCAGTATAGGTACCGGATTAATTAATTAAAAGTAACTTACCTAACCTCACCTAGGCCCTTAGTAATACTTCGACCAGCCTACCACATTCCAGTTTATTGTTGAATCTAGTAGGCCTGTATTAGATGAAGAACCAAAATGTATTCGCCCTGAAAAAGAAATACTTACCACATAAACATTCCTCTCAGAATAGTCATTGTCTAAACAATTTGTCTTTGAATTCTGTATTGTTAATTTTCAGAGGATATAAATAGGCTATAGGCAATAGGCATATATTTGAACAAGTCTTTAAAGCCCACTTACTTCTGGCCTACCAATGCACAACTTCAGTCAATGTCACTTTTGAGAATCAGGCAATAATTATGGGTCAAATTATTGCCAGGGAAAAAGCTAGTACAGTATCCGGTAAGACCTAGGCCAAATGTGAAAGTATTCTCGTTGGTTGAAATCTAAACAAACATTATCATATTTGTAACGTGTCGCAGATTAATTGACTAAAAGTAACTTACCAAACCTCACCTAGGCCCACATTAATACTTCAACTGGTTTGCACATCCCAGTTCGTTGTAGAATCTAGTAAATTAGGTGAATAACCAAAATTTATACACCCTGAAAAAGAACTACTTACAACATATAAACTTACCTCTCAGAATAACAATTGTTTAAAATTTGTCTTTGAATAGAGTTAAGTTTAAGAGAATATAATAGGGGTAACCCCAGGGCTCTGAGGGGTGGGATATTTCCGGCTCAGAGCCCTGGGGTTACCTTAGTAGGCTATGGGCAAAAATTTCAGTAAGTCTTTAAAGCCCACTTACTTCGAACCTACTAAGGCATAACTGTAGTCAATGTTACTTTCAAGAATCTGCCATTGCCTTCCTTATATCAAACAAATGTAATTGCCTTCCTTAATGTAATGTCAAAATCGCAAATTAATATAGCTATGAAAATATGTTAGGATAACACTAACCTATGACTGTTTTTATGATTTTATAGGATATATGAGTTGAAAAACTAAATTTGAGTTTTTCCAAAAGCCAAAATGTTATTTGAACACATGACATGATAGCTGATTTAAAAAAAAAAAATGTTACGAAAAACAAGAGCAACTAATTGCGTTTTTCCAATGGCACCAAACACTTCCGATTTAACCAAAATTACTGACACGGCGATTTTTGAAGACAAGATATCAGCACTTACAAGTCTCACGCACAAAATTGTGTTCAAACTACAATTAGGCTATATTGATCCGTAACTGCTACCTACGAGGTAATTTTTTTATATAAAAATAAAAGTTAAGAACCTCCTCTTTTAATTTATTGTCAGAATCACAAATGAAGAAAAGTTAAATATGAAACTATGTTTACTATAACTAACCTATGAATTACCTACCTAGGCGTTTAACAAAATTGAAATGTAGTAGGTTAGAGATCTATATCTCTTACTGAAATAGACCCTATAAAGTTTTAAGTAGCAATTTTAACCCACAGCGTAGGCATGGAACAACGATACATTAGCCTCAGGCTGTTTGGTGACTTTAGTATTGTTGTTGCTGAAATACTGAACACTGAACTGACCGGCCACTGCCGGCCAGGAGACCACAGACTACAGACGACATATCAGTTGTTTTGGTTAGCTGCTATTGTCAACATCCGGCCCGAGTCTGCTTGACTGCAAAATCAGTTGAGCGACTGTTTGCTTACCACCTACTACCCAACCCAAGACACATCTGAATATTTCCGGAAAATGAAAAAATATAAATATACCAAAATAATAATCCAATTATAGTTTATTACCACCCTTCTTACAATTAAGAGCAACCCTGAAAATTTCAAAGCAATTCATTAAACCGTTAAAAAGGAGTTAGCGTAACAAGTGAGTGACTAAACACGAGTATGAATGATTCAACTCGCTTCGCTCGCTTCATCCAATTAGACAACTTACTTTGTTTAGCACTTTTAATATCTCAGTAACCAATTGACGTAGAGCAAAGATAAAAATACCTAAGTGTTTGTTTTTTATGCTGAATTCAATGGTAACAATTAAAATTTGATTTAAATAAAAATTACATGTGGAAACCCCAAAAAACACATTTTTTGGGTACAAAACCCCCAAAAAACCCCTTCGGATGGTGCGATTCGTCTGGTTTTCGAACTCGTTCAAATAAATGGTACTTTAAACATTGTACCAAATTTCATCGGACCTTTTACTTTCTTCCCCTATACATAGTATATGGAGAAAGATTTTCTTCTTTAAATCTTGTAGAGTTTTTATGTTTATATATATTGTTTTCGTCAAAATTTTCGAATTTGATTTGTTAGTGGAAATATTCGTTTTGGTGCTCCCTGAACCCAAAAAAGTGGTTTTTACGTGATGTCTGTCTGTGTGTATGTGTGTGTGTCTGTGTGGATGTGTACAAAGCTAGAGCCCTAACCAATGGGCCGATTTTTATCAAATTTGGTATGTAGGTACTAATCCACGATATCTCCAGGTTTTTTTCATTTTTTTGAATTTTTGATTTTTAAGGGTAATTATCCCCCAAAAACCGCCAAAAAACATGAAAAATCAAAATTTCTCAAAAACTCCCCTAACGATTTTGATTAAACTTTAGTCGTTTGTAGAACTTTAGTTCTCCAACAAAATGACAGCACCCGCATTCCTGTAAAAATTCGGGTTCAGAAATTACAGGACTTAAAACATCAAAAATTCAGTTTTTTTTATTCTTCATAGAAAAACATAAACATAAAAAATTTAATATTCACCATCAAAAAGAGCTCAAAAAACTAAATAATTTAGTATTTTTAATTACTATTCTACGATTGCTGGTTGCGGAAAAAATTGAAATTTTCATTTTGCGGTAAACACAGTACGTTGTCCAATGTTATTCTTATGGGGAATACAAAAATTACTATTTCTCTCTTATTTACTGATCAATATCATTCAAACTTGATATGTTTGTCTAGTTAGCATTGACCAACAGAGTTAATTCGAAATATGTTGCCCCTTAATAACCCTGGGGGGGAATAGGGGGCATTTCCCCTCTTAAAACCACGAGTGTAGCAATGGATTATGTTGGGCCTCCAAAGCAGGGATTTGGGTGGATGTTTTGTAAATCAACTTGTTTACAAGATTTTCTGTACATTCGACCGTGCTTTGTATTCTATATTTAGGTAATAAAAAGTAATTTATTCATTACAGTTGGGCTAAAAGGGAGAAAGTATGTTTCAGTTTCCTGATACCGTTTATTTTAAGAGAGTTACCGTGCTTACGGACACACACACACACACACACACACACACACACACACACACACACACACACACACATATATATATATATATATACAAATTTAAAGTAATGGTGTTTTTGGCATCTGGGGACCTCAAAATGAAAAGTTATCATGGTCTCGGGCTTAAGTCTTACCATGAGACCTACAGTAATAGCTTCTTACCTATAGGGGAAATTCGCTAACAACACGATTTTTTGTATCCTTACACAGCATTATAAAGCAGTAAAATGTTACATAGATCGAATATAAGTTTGTACATGTGCATTTAACTTTGTAGTAGAACAGAACAGATAGACTACCAGATGGTGGACGCAACATAATAAGGTCAAAAGCAACGTCTTCACAGTTATTAGCAATAAAAGAGTAAAGAGTAGAGAGTGCGGTGCCTCCCGGAGTACGGATCATATGCCAGTTGGACCGGAAATAACTCTAGCAGAGAGTGCGGTGCCTCCCGGAGTACGGATCATATGCCGGTTGGACCGGAAATAGCTCTAGCAGAGAGTGCGGTGCCTCCCAGAGTACGGATCATATGCCGGTTGGACCGGAAATAACTCTAGCAGAGAGTGCGGTGCCTCCCAGAGTACGGATCATATGCCGGTTGGACCGGAAATAACTCTAGCAGAGAGTGCGGTGCCTCCCAGAGTACGGATCATATGCCGGTTGTACCGGAAATAACTCTAGCTAAAAATATCAAGGACATTGGCTAATTTACTTTCTAAAAACTCCTATAGAAAAGTGAATTTACAAAATAATTATTCACACCCTGGCCTTAATTTTAACAATAAATGTGTTAAAAATACTCTACAGCGTGGATTTTTCCAGTTCAGATCACACAAATAACTCTTTATGACACGTCTGTTTTAGGGCGCCATGTACAGCATGAGTTCTAAAAACGGGGTTTGACGTAAACAATGAGTCGGTCTCAGGCATAAAGCCTGAAAAATGCTCTCCCATCCTCGTGATCCTAATCAATTCATCATCTACGTCGCACATCTGTGTTGTTGTTATACATTTCCAGTTCGTGTTTAATCACTTCCTTTAATCCTTTGTTTTATTTGAAACATTCTCCAAAACGAATATCGTCCAAAATTGTAAAATTAGGATCAACAGAAAAAAAAAAACTATTATTGCCTTTACACGGAAAGTCATCTAATTTGCAAAAAAAGTGATGGAAATGATATTGGGTGAGGATTTAATGAGCAGAATTATCTTTCCACGTCATTTCTAATGAGAACATGTTTTACTTTTCACCGGTGCATTTTTCTTCATTCAGAACATCTGTACAATTATTCGAGAATAATTATGGACGAGAATGTACGCTGTAGATGTTAAAAAAGAAATGATAAGTCTTTATAAGTAAACAAAAACTTGAAGAAGTAGTTGAATGCATTGTAATTGCATGTCTACTGTCGTAGTTGAAGGGAAAACAAAGTTAAAACTATAATTTTGTATAATTTTTTAATTAATGAATGAATGCTTTTCTTAGTCCAATTGGAGTCTGACGGAACCATGTAAAAACCTTTCAGATAACCGAAAAAAATGTTTTCTTCAGCATTAGTAGCAGATTAGGGTACCTTAATGAGAAATCTTGCGCAAACTATAAAAGTTTCTTCAGGGACGCAAGGTTTTTAAATGAAATGCTTAACACACCCAGTTATCTGTACCATTTTCTTAGCAATATTTGTTTAATTTAATGTTTAATGTTACTAATCAGTAGTAACTTACCTTGTTTCTTAGTCTGTTTCTAACTGTGATGTGTAAAGCCTGTCGTCCCACACTATATTCACGAATACGTCAAAATGTTCATGTTGTTGCATATGTTCCGGAAGTGTTGGAAGGTGCACGAATACCGAATACATTACTGATTAAAGCAGAGGTGAATGTTCAGTAAAGTTTCGACCGAATGTTTGACCCCTGACGTATTCGCGAAATTATTTAGTATGGGACAAGCCGTAACAAAATAGAGAAAGAGGAATGAGGAAAACAATTTTTCTGAAAAGATCCTGCCCAACATCAGTGTAGAGAATTCGCCCGTTTATAGAGAATACAAATATGCTGAGTTTTGATATTAAACACTAAGCGTATTTCTAAAGAAAAGTTTAATCACAGAGAAAGTCGATTTAAAACGTCATCATATTTATTTCAATGTCGTTTGCAACCGTAAAATGTACTGTAATTGCGTTACAGCAATATATAATTAAAATCAATTTTTCATATGTCTTACTTCGTCTTACTATGGTTTTAAGACATAAATGTACTTTTTATGAAGTCGCTCGCTATTTTAAACAAATACGTAATTTATGGACCGCCATGCGTGTATTCATCTCTAATGATTTTCCAAAGTGATGTACGCAGGCACTGATAGGCAAACCAACACCTGTACCTGGATTGCCTATTTCCCAGCGATCGGGCGTTTGCACTGGAAACGGCGGCGGCGGCGGCGGCGGTGGAGGTGGTGAAAGAGATCACAGGTGTATGCATGCAATACTTTGTAATATTAGTGACTTAAACTTAAGAGTGGCTCCATCACGGAAGATTTCGCATTTTTACCTTCTTCAACCAAAAATCCAATGTTAAATTTTAAATCCCGTACAATTTAAATCTTCAACGGATTATTCAAAATCATTGTTACACAGGCAAACCATTTTAAAGAAAGCAAAACACTATTTATTTCAGTGAGGAGAATATGAATATGAGAAAGATTTGCTTATCGAAATATTTGTAATATTAATAAATACAAAAATGTTTAGTATATACTGGATATTAGGGAAGTTATATTAATCAATAATAATTGATAATATCCAAATACTGCTCACTGAAAATACTAGTTATCCTTTGTTATTTTAAATGAGTTTTAAATTAATTATTTAGGTAATTCGTTGAGGAGGGACTAGACTTAAACGTAAATTTTTATTTTATAGGAAAATCAGATAGAAACGCGATATATTTATCGCCACCTCTCAAGAAGATTAATCATCATCAAATGCCCTTTAAAGGTTTTACGCCCTTAATTTTTAAGGTTTTACGGAAACTATTCATATATCATGAATTTGTAGCTTTCGAAACATCTTAAAACTACGGTAGTTACTCGTAATACCCACATGAGCTCTTATTGGTGAAATTAATTTCTCCAAAAGTTACATTTAATCATTGACCTAAACAAAGTTATAGTTATAAAAGTGATTTTACGCGATGAATTGCAATCATGCAAAACTTGCAATCAACACTGTAACTGTTTACGGTTTTAAATAATTGTTGTTTTTAAATTCGTTAAACATTTTCATCACTTAGTGGTTGAAAATCAGTCATCGTAGAATTTGAAAATACGATTAAATGCGACAATACAAGCAGGAGCCGAGGAGAGGGGAGGGCCCATGATGGAAGTCTTTGTCTACGGGATTGGCCCGCAGTCAGGCCCTAGTGACTGCGCCCGGCCGTCATCTAACGGGCTACTTTTGTAGGAATTTTAAACGATTTTTCTATTCAATTTGATATTAACATATCTTTTTACGTTCCGTAAACAAATCAAGTGGAAATAAAATTTCTTAATCGTGATTTTTGACCCGCAAAACGATTAGCAATATTACATATTTTGTATACATGTTTGGTACCAATGAAAAACTGTTATTCTCTAGATGTGCCTTTTGGGGGTTTAAAAAAACACCACCTTCAGAGCTTTGCCTCATAGGCTTTCAAAGTTTCAATGTTAATCTTATGGAGTTATATTTTATTTAGTTAGTCAGCTGATTATAATGTAAATCAACTTTTAAAACGTCTGGCTCTATGATAATTTGTCTACGTGCTAGTTTATATTGTTTGAAGATACAAATAGAAGAGTTACGGAAATCAAGGGCTACTGACTTAAACGATTTCACTTTAATATCTCTCAACAAATAACAAAAGTTATATTCGTTTACGAAATTATAGTCATTGTTTAAAATAATAACAAACATTAAGCTTTATTTGCGAACGATTGCTAATTTAATAATACAATTTATTGGATAATAATTAATTAGAGGAATATCAATCATATATCTGTACTTGTTCCTGACGATGAACTTTACTCAGGGAAGGTCAGTCAGTTTGTTCTAAATTACATCTTTATGTCCTACAGTATTTTACTGTAAAATCGCATATTGATTGTTTGAGTGGTTCTTTGACAGTTTACATTTTGTATTAAATATCTGTTAAACTTGTTTTGTTTGAATTTTAAAGTCAACGAGACAAAAGTTAAAACCTTATCGTTATTAAATAATGTTTCACAAAATTAAAGTTTCTGTGTCCCCGCCAATTAATTTCAGAGTCTATACATTGTTTTCAGAGGCTACTATTCTCTGTGTTTTGAGAAATCCTTCCTCAAACACTTGAGATATATTTGAACACAACCACTGCTGGGATTAGATTATTGAATTTACAGATACTTTGAATGTATAAGAGTTTAATTTATTCATTTAATACATTAATAATCTACAGTTATGTCCACGTGATTTTTTAAAATTTACTCATTTGATGTTTAATTCTACGCTTCTAGAAATTTGTATCCCAATTAATTTTTTGATTCTTTTAAAACGGCTGTTTAAAATGATTAAATTTAGTACACTTCTACCCGTGAATTTTTACATTTTAGTTTTCAAATACTTCAGAAGAAATATACACAAAGTCGTTTAAGAATAAACTTTTAATTTTGTTAAGTTCTCCCCTACGTACCAAACAACTACTACGTATTACCAAACAAATACTACGTTATTTCCCAAGATAACTTTAAAAACAATTGTATAAAATATATTAAGTACTAGGCACTATAATTAAGTTTATTGTTATGTAGATTGCTTTATCTACATTCAGGAGGGTTTATTTACATGACTCAATTACAGAGTCATATGAGACTACCATTGACAATATATTTACTAATTTAGATAAAGAGAATTTGAATGTAGTTGGTATTAATACTCAGTTATCCGACCACGACGGTCAGCTACTTGTAATTAATAGCAAAAGAAATTGTTCCTTCAAGTCGGTGTATTTTGAATATTCTCGACACTTTAATGATAATAGTTATAACAAGTTCATTAGGGAATTGAAGTCGGAAACATGGGCCAATATGTACATGGCTCCAGTCAACTGTAAATATGATGTGTTTCATCAAACAGTCATGTTCTATTTTAATTTATGTTTTCCAAAGAAATTTTCAAGACGTCATGTAAATAAAACATGGCTACCTAATGAATTGAAGTTTGAGAAACAAAATATAATTGATTTTGCAAACTAAAGAGTAAAATAATGCACAAACATTTAAGACAAATTAATAAACAGTTTAGTAAAAAAAGTGACGTCCTGAAAAAACAATATTATAAAAATAAAATAAGTAAATCTTCAAATGTAAATAAGACCTCTTGGAGTATTATCAACTCAGAGGCAGGCAAAATGAAGGTAAAAAATCAAAACATGACTCAAAGATCACACATTAACAAAGATTTGTGCTCTGACCCTTTCATTATTAGTAATCTTTTCAATGACCATTTTACAGATTTAGTTGGTACTAGTGTCATTCTTAATTTGTGTTTATCAACTATAGATAGTGATAAGATTTCAGAAAAGGAAGTGTGTAACAGTATTTTCAGATGTAAGCCTGTTGATGAGAAAGAAATAGACAGTATAATTAGTAACCTCAAAAATTCATTTAGTACTGGTTATGATGAGCTACCTGTGGTGCTCCTGAAAGCAGCAAAATCTGTTCTAATAAAACCTTTGACACATTTAATAAATTCATCATTTATATCTGGACATTTTCCCGATAAGTTAAAAATCTCAAAATTGAAACCACTATTTAAAAATGGTGATAAATCTGACATAAAAAACTACCGACCCATTGCACTACTTCCATCAATATCAAAAATTTTTGAAAAAGCAATGTTTAACCGTTTAGCCTATTTTCTGGAAAGCTGCAATCTCTTAGAGGACTGCCAACATGGTTTTCGCAGTGGAAGATCTATGTTGACAGCAGCTACCGAATTTACCGAATCTGTTATTGACAGCTTAGATAGTAAACAAAAAGTAATTGGTATATTCATGGACATTACTAAAGCTTTCGACTCTATAAATTATGAACATCTTCTCAGTACATTATTTAATTTTGGAATAAGAAAAAATTCACTTAATTGGCTGAAATCATACCTTTGCAATAGGAAACAGTATGTTGAAACAATTTACTTTAATAAAAATAATATGAAAATTTCTCAACAATCTAAAATTAGAACTGTGAAACATGGGGTACCACAGGGGTCTGTCTTAGGCCCTCTGTTATTTATCTGCTACACAAGCAATCTCCCAAAACTGACCAACAATAGCCAATTATATCTTTATGCAAATGATGCCAATCTTAAAATATCAGATTCTTCTGAGAATGATGTAGAATTGGTATCAAAAGCTGATTCAAACCTTTTATCAAAATATTTTAATGATAAACAACTGTTACTTAATCCTGATAAAACCAATTTTGTTACATTTAGAACTCACCAAACAAAATTCCCAATCAAACCATCAATTGGAATTAATAACAGTTCCATCAACGTAGATTGCGTAAAATTCTTAGGATTAGAAATAGACAAAAATCTTTCATGGAATTCACACGCTGGAAAGTAGCTTCTAGAATCCCTTCCGGATTATTTGCTTTATCAAGATTGAAAAAGTTTTGTGACTTTGAGTCTTTAAAAGCAGTGTATCATTCTTAAATTCATTCAATTATCTCTTTTGGTATATAAAATAGAAATAGACATTCTAGTTTACATTATATTACATTTGGTTTAATATGGAGCAACATCTACAAATAATTTAAATTATATTCTAAAATTACAGAAAAAAACAATAAGAATGATTCTTAATCTTAAACCAAGGACATCAGTAAAAGAAAACTTTGTTTCATTAAAAATAATGACAGTTTATGGGCTCTATGTCTATGAAACTATTCTGTCAGTAAAAACAAGGTCAAATTTGGTAGACTTAGTCGGGGATAACCATAATTATTATACCAGAAGTAGAGGATAAATTGCCCTGAATCTTCACAGATTAGAACTGTACTCCAAGAAGCCAAATATATAGGGTCAAAATTCTATAACAAACTCCCAAAAGATATCAGATCTACAGTTTGTTTTTCAGAATTTAAGAAAAAACTAAAAATATTTCTCATTAACAGAGCTTTATACTCTTTAGAGGAACTGTAGTCTTAATGACATCCAATCTTGATGTAACCAAACTTGTATTAGAATAAGTAACTAAATGACATTTATAATTTGACACCATTCTTGTATATTTTTGAAATGTACATAATTGAATAAAGATGGTTTGAATTGAATTGAATCTTGAGTTAGTGCAACTAAGCTTCATTAAACAAGACCATAGCGATTATTGGGTACACAGAACAAAATTTGAATACTATTTCCTCGTGCAGTTAAACTATTGAATAGTAAAAGAAAGGAGAACTTAAAATCTGAGGAAGGACTCAAGTTGTTTCCATCCCGGAGATGAACATTTCTAAACTTATCGCAAGACTCGGAGAACAATTTTAATTTAAACGTTTCTGACTTTGAACATTTAACAGCGATACTTGAAGCTTTAAGTCAAATAATGTTTTACAACAAGTATTGCAAAATTAGGCTTCAGATAGGGTTAAAAATATGTTTAAAAAATGTTAATTGTATTTTCCGTACATCATCAGACTCTAATTCATCAATACATCTTTTTTATACAAAATACAGAATTATGGAAAAATATTTTTTGTAATTTGTATTGTATTGTAACGCTCCAGCTCCAGTTTCCAATCCCAATCACAGACGTCAGTAACAAGGTTTAAGATTTTATAAATCTCTCATTACATTAAAACTTCAATCCTCCGTCAAATTCCTGAACCCGAAAACGAAATATGGCATTTTTACAATATATTAAGATGTTTAACCCAAATAATCTGTAAACTTACTTTTTGTTGAACATCGGTACCCACAAATCTAAAAGTATAAAATTATAAGTTTTTCGTGATCTGTTGACTGAAGATAAGTCTGTTCGCTTATATTTAATATTCAGAAATATTTTACCGTAGCGCATCCGCAGCCATTTGAGGGGATTCTCTAACAATTATAATTTTGAGAGATTGATTCCAAAACTGGCCCGGGGCGGATCCATTGACTCATTGTTGGGAACAAAAGCCTTTGTCACATGTTCGACTACTCTGATACGCGCTCTCTCAAATCTCGACATCTCGAATACTCTAATTTAATATTGAAACTTTAATTCCTATTCACCCTTTAACAGAGGGATTGTCTATCCATTGGAGCTTTACTCAAATATGACCGAATTATGTTTTAACTATTTCACAAAATGTCGTCTGTTTGATGTTATAATTTAATTGCAAAACTGGCATTTTAATCTTGTGCTCAGAGTGAGTTAACGATGAGGCGACTTCTGCAGAGGTTTTACAAACTGTAAGTGGACTCCACATATTACGGTTATCTCTTCACACAAACAAACTAGGAAGGCTATATTGTACTTCGACTTAAAACAAATTCAAATATATTATAGTGGTGTTTATTAACCTTCGAGCTACAAATCCTGCTGAACCATGATACTGTGAGAGATAACTTCCCTGGGATATAATGAGCTCTTCGCCCCCTCCATCTTGCTCCCCTCCCACCACCTTCGGCGAGCGGTTCGATAAAACACGATCGAATATAATGGATTACTTGCCTATCCAAACTTGATTTATGGTATATTTAATAGGGGGGTTGTTTATTTTACCATTTGAAGAAAACAAATTAATTGAGCTGGGGGTTCTTTTATATTTCAAGTATATTAAATGATGAAATTAAAACCATTTTCATGTATGACTTTTCAATAAAATGTACTTTTTATGTTAAAATATGACACCATTCTCGCCGTCTCCTGCAGTGTTAGGGGTACATTGTCTTGGAGTAGCAACTAGCTATAAACACCCTAGTAATTAAAGGTCGAACTACTGCGCAACATTGTAAAAGGTGCACACAAATCAATTAATTACCTATAAGAAAACAAACTATAAAACAATCGAGTTCATTTTACCTAAGATATCGTTACTAAGCGATTAGTTTAACTGAATAAATTGACATTATTACACACTTCATACTATTAAAGTTTATTAAATGTATTAAAATTCAAATTACATATTATAATGTATTATGTATACAAGGTGTACATAAAGTCCCGCACGGGTTTAATAGTTTTTGAATGATAAGAGATAAATCAATAAGATTTGGTACATCAACACTACACCTAAAAATCTCCTTTTTGAAGGAACTATCAGTTTTCTGTCATATCATGGGGATGTCCCGCAAGGAGTCAGAAGGAAATTTTAAATAGGAGCATAGGTCAATATGCACATCACTTTAAAGGGCTTATCTAGCAGAGTTTAGTGCCGCAAACCACACTAAAAAAGGTTGATCCAGTAAAAATTGGCGGCTGTTCAAAGGTTTTACTTGGTTACATTTTATTAGTAGCCACAACCCCATTAAAGCAAAACTGCAACTAAATGAATACTGCAGCTAAATACTGCAGCTAAATACTACATTATGCCTGCCAATACAGAAGTGAATTATGACGTTAGTTATCCTCAAGGGTTACAAATTTGGTCCTAATCTATTGATAACGGGGAAAAACTGGTAACATTAACAATTAGAAAGATCTTATCTTTTTTTAATAAAACCTTTGAACAGCCGCAATTTTTTACTGGATCAACCTTTTTTAGTGCGGTTTGCGGCATTCAACTCTGCTAGATAAGCCCTTTAAAGTGATGTGCATATTGACCTATGCTCCTATTTAAGATTTCCTTCTGACTCCTTGCGGGACGTCCCCATGATATTACAGAAAACTTATAGTTCCTTCAGAAAGTATATTTTTAGGTGTAGTGTTGATGTACCAAATCTTATTGATTTATCTGTTATCGTTCAGAAAATATTAAACCCGTGCGGGACTTTATGTACACCTTGTATATACAATACGTATGTACATGAATGTATATCACAGTCGTCAACAATCAGATAAATAAAAACCCCTCTAAAATTCTTACAAAGCCAAACAAATAAAATTAAAATTATCGGCAAGACAAAACTCATTTAAAAAATGACATTCTTTATTTAGGAGAAACAACATTCCTTCAATTTGTGGAAGCATTTAATTATTTTAATACTACTAGGCAACTTATTATATATTTTGACACCGGATTATATATGACTATAAGGTAGTAAAAGTAAACCTAATAATACCCATCCTTTTTCCCAATAAATAATACTGCAACCTTTTAATACTGCACTTATTGTTTCAGTATTTCACTCTGGATGGATGGTTTTATTTCAGAATGCAAAAAGGTTGTTTCTTTATGGAACCTGTTCTTGCACTAAACAATTTATATCTACAAGGGTAATGTTTGATTTTAAAGCTTAGTATGAGAGTATAAGTTCGTTTAAAACTATTAAGTAGCCTTTACATCTATTTATGTGTATTAATTGTTTCTTTTGGTTTCCTAAACACAAGTGCAGCTTCAGAGAGCGGTGCAGTAGCCACCCCGCTATCGATAATAACTGACCTGAATTCTCTTGGCAATTTAGGTTAAAGCCTTAACATTATTAATATTAGTCTATACTGTTCACTGCTGTTCTCAAAGTTCTGTATAGCAATATAATAATAGTTCTAAACTATTATCATAGACAAATAAACCTGGTTTATTTTTCTATGCTATTATTCTACAATGAGGATGTGTACATTTTTGTCACTGTTATATAGAGTGTCCCGCGAGAGTATGACACAAATAAAGTATTCGATAGAACTAATAAATACCCCCATCGCAGCAAACCTGTGTACTCAGCGAATTTCCAATGCATAATATATGTCTTAGTACTACATAAAGCCGCAAACCAAGTTTCATAAAAATATATTCACAAAGAAGCTACATATACAATTTAAATTATTTTCCATAAGAATAACATTGGGATGAGTACGTAGGTTTGCTGCAACAATGAAAATAAAAATGTGTTTTTTTTTGTAATTATCAATATAATTCAATCAGGTGAAGCTATGTACCAAGTTTTAATAATTCATGTTCATAATAATTAAGGGAGATATAAAACTTTACGTATTCTCCTTAACAATAACATTAGGGATGAGTATGCAGGTTTGCTGCTAAGGGGATAATTAACAAAAATCAATTTGTTGTGCAAATATCAATATACCAGTACTAGGTGAAGCCACATATTATGAAGTCATATTATCAATATAAGTTCATAAATAATCGAGATATCAAATTTTAAATATTCTCCATAAGGATAACATTGGACAGCGTACTGTGTTTAGCACTTATCTCGGCAACGGTTGGACGTAGAACCACAATTTAAACACCAAAATGATTGTTTTGTAGAGCTAAACTGATTGGTAAAAGTGAATGTGAACTTTACAGTAAAATTGATTGAGGTAAAGCTAAAAACCATTTTACCATAAGATTAACATGTTCATTTTATGAACACGTTTTTTGGATTTTCTCTGCAACCAATTAACCTAGGATAATGATTCAAAATACTATATTATTTGTTTTTTAACCTCTATAAAATGGGCAGAACAAAGATTGTGAGTTTTAAAAATTTCAGTGTGAAAAGTGCAAAAAACTGATTTTTGAACAATTTAGAAACCCCATAAACCCCTTTCCCATGGTTCGATTTTTCTGGTTTTCGAACTTAAAGTAATGAATGTCACTTTACACATTTGAGCCAAATTTAATCGAGATCGGACGTTTTTTACTAAAGTTATCGCATTCAAGGACACATAATATATATGTGTCCTTGTAATATGACATTCCAATATGACATTGGAATATATATATATTACACACACATATATACACACACATATATGTATACATTTGAACGAATATAATTTTTGGCATCTCGGGACCTCAAAACAAAAAGTTATCATGGTTTCGGGCTTAAGTCTTATAACGGTAATAGCTTCTTCCCTGTAGGGGAAATTCGCTAAAAGGGGCAAAAAAACTTCGTATAATCTTTTTATGTCTGCCCGTATGTGATTTTAATCACTGCAGCATATCTTAGGAACCACATGCGGAACTGACTTGAAACATAGCATTTGTAATATACTATACTAGTTTAGGGCTAATTTTGTTCGTTAAATTTGGCGTGTTTTATCCGAAACCGTTTCAAAATGGCAGACACTCCAATATGTTAAAGCTTATGACAGCAAACTATTGAGCATTTGATCAAACTATTATACAAATGTAAAATGTAAAGCCATAAAGGATGGTATGAATATTATAGCTGACCAATTGCAATGTTTATGATTAAAGTCGTGCAAATGCTATGTTAATTGCCAGAATTTCCCCGATTTCTACTCAAAACAACTGGAATTGCTCAGCTATGGGCCGAGTGATCTTAATAATATACAATCCTTTTTGGTTTCAAATTTCAAATGTTTATAATATGCAGTTCAAGTACTCAATAATTTGCCGTATTCAATACCGTATATTAAGTCTTAACAAATTGAAATGCCCGCAGTTTTGAAATAGTTAGAGCTAGAAACGCCAAATTTAATACTAAACTAGCCCTAAACTAGAACACACGTGTCAAGTTTCAAATCAGTTCCTCAAGCGGTTCTTAAGATTGATTAAAAATCACATACAAGGCAGCCAGACGGAAAACGAAGCGAAGAATCAAGTCTATACGTGTTTGATGAGTTCTATTGAGTCTATTGGCTCCTTTTGATGAGTTCTACCCAAATCCTGCATTTGTGCCATACTCTAGCGGGGCTCTCTGTATAAGTAAAAGAGGTCCATTATTAGTTATTGAAAGAAGCTATCATTATATAATTGGGATCGCTACACAATGAAAGTTAAGTGGTTTCAGTAATCGTATTCAAGCATAAAGACCGAACATAACTCATAAATGAAAAATAAATGGCGAAAGTTTGTTTTTATTGCTGATATCCACAGACATGTACATTTTCTTATACCTAAATATCACACATCTTTGATTATTTTGACAGTATAGTGTGTGTAAAGTTTATGAAGATAAATATATGAGTAGTCTTCGACAAATCTTACTTATATATGTACAATATTTGTATTTATGGAAAATTATTGTTTCATCTTAAAACAAACTCTCCTTAATTTTTAATTTCAAATCAGAAATATTTTATAAAAAAGCGACAAGAGTTGTAAGATGCGTCCAAATTAGAAGCATTTTTATTGTTAACCATCTTTATTTCAGTTGCATATAATTGCACTATTAATAACGCAAAAATAATAACATAAACTTGATTTTCATAAACCGGTTGAAGATTATCTAACCCATAATATCGTTAGTTTTGATATGAATTAAATTACCTACTTAGCTTTTGAGTTATGTTTCAACGTGCTTTACAATGCGGTTGTATTGTAACTGGTTTAACTTGATTAAAACAACTATTAAACGTTACATAATAAACGTATTTGTTCTTACCATAAGGACTATGCATAAAATAATGTTTATATTAAAAGCTAGGTAGCATAAGTTGTGAACTCATTTTATACTCCAACTCGCGCCAAACCGTTGCCCCGCGTCCCTGTATGTGCCGCTCCGGCTGTCCTCCGATTCGAAACACATGTTTGCCGGCCCCGACTAAAGGGTCTTTCGGGTTTTATTTTTCAGAAAGAGGGAATTCAGTTAGTTGTAAAGTGAAATCTGAGAGCGCTGCCCCCTCTCCGCCCCCGCCGAAGACGCCTCGGCAATACAGAGCAGCGCGTAGTTGTGAGGCCGGCCGCGTGGTGAGCCAACGTCGCCCTCTCGTACGCGCACTCACGTACACGCGCGCGCATACTCTTGGATCTGTTATCAAATTTGTATAAGTTGTTTGTAATGTCGTGACGTTCAGTGGTTTTAATTAGTTTTCAGCATTCCCTTGGATTCGAGGTAAGGTTATTTTTTTAAGTTTACAGATGTGTAAAAATGCGATAGAGGTAGGTAACTCTCAATACAATACACAAACAACATTTTAAACGTTTACAAGTTAAAGTAAAAATTAACTTTGAAATGTATTCAATTTTTTAAAATAAAATAATAGTTCTGTTTTGAATCATTAGAGCATGATAAACTCGAACACCTTGTAAATATTTACGAACTAATAAATAATTTATTTTACATTTCATCAAATAATTGTTTAGATATCACTGCGAACGATCCTCGTGGGTGCATCAACAGGTATTACCAGTAAACTGGCATTTGCTAAATAGCTTATTTCAAGAAATCCTCAGAAATCAAACTACAGTAACATTAAACCAACATAAGAACATGGACAGTAGCCTATAAAGAATATTTTGTATTCTGGAGGAATAAAATTAACCTTAAGTAAGGTATTTAAATTTAATATAAAATTAATTTTGTATTCCTATTACAGTAGAAAGCCATTTGTTTGCAATTAACGCATACAGGGAAATTTGCGTGGTTAATTACATGGGTATAATATCCCTCACGGGGTATGTATGTATATCAGTTAATATTTATAGCTAATTTTTACATTTATCATCTGTAAGTAAAACAAGTAGTCCTAAGACAAGTAAGTAGTAGAGTTATTACAAGTGTGAGAGTAATCAAAATACCCCCGTCGCAGCAAACCTGCGTACTCAGTGAATTTATAATGTATAATATATGCCTTAATACCATATAAAGCCGCATACCAAGTTTCATAAAAATATATTCACATATAAGCGATATATACAATTTTAATTATTATTCTTCATAAGAATAACATTGGTGATGAGTACGTAGGTTTTCTGAAACAAGGAACAAAAACAATTGGTTTTTATGCAAATATAAATAGAATTTAACTAGGCGAAGCCACATACCAAGTTTCATCAATACTCAATCATAAGTAAGTGTTATATAGCATTTTAATTATTTTCCATAAGAATAACATGGGGGCTGAGTAAGCAGGTTTGTTGCAACAAGAAACAAAAAAATTTGTTTTATGCGAATGTCAATAACTCAATAAGGTGAAGCCACATACCAAGTTTTATTAATTTATGTTCATAATTAAGGCAGTTAATTAAGGGATAATTAAGGGACATTTGACTTATTCTCCATAAGAATAACATGGGGGCTGAGTACGCAGGTTTGCTGCTACGAGGATAATCAACAAAAAAATCAATTTTTTGAGCAAATATCAATATACCAGTACTACGTGAGGCCTCATACCAAGTTTCATCAATATACAATCATAAATAATGGAAATATTAAATTGTATTTATTCTCAATAAGGATAACATTGGACAACGCACTATGTTTAGCACTTTTAATATCTCTGCAACGATTGGGCATAGAATCACAATTTAAACACCAAAATGATTTTTTTGTGGACCTAAACTTATTGGTAAAAGCAAATGTGAAGTTTACATTAAAATGAACTGAGGAAAAGCCAAAACCCTTTTTCCCATAAGATTAACATGGGAGATTTTATGAGTAGGTTTTTTTTGGATTTTATCCGCAACCACTTAACCTAGGTTAATAATTAAAAATACTATATTATTTGTTTTTTAAGCCCTATAACATAGTCAAAACCAAAATTAAGTTTTTTTAAAAATTTTAGGGTGGAAAATGCATAAAACTGATTTTTGAAAAATTTAAAACCCCCCTTCCCATGGTCCATTTTTTCTGGTTTTCGAATTTAAAGTCATGAATGTCACTTTACACATTTGAGCCAAATTTTATCGAAATCGGACGTTTTTTACTCAAGTTATCGCATTCACGGACACACACACACACACACACACACACACACACACACACACACACACACACACACACACACACACACATTCATATGTATATATACACATTTTAATGAATAGTGTTTTTGGCATCTGGGGACCTCAAAACAAGAAGTTATCGTGGTCTCGGGCTTAAGTCATACCATGAGACCTACGGTAATAGCTTCTTCCCTGTAGGGGAAATTCGCTAAAATTAACGTTTTAATAAATATATTATGTTTAATTTGTCATAACTCGTCGTATTTGAAAGAACAGTTTATTTAGTAGCATGATAAGTATTGTTAAAACTAAACAAGATAAATAAAATACGTCTTACAACACTATTTACACTCATACTGTACTTACATACAAGACGGTAAAATACACACAAAAGATGGTACAAGGCGATCGATTTCAACCAGTTACACCAGTATAAAAATGCCTTCATTGTGTGCCTTCTAGTGTGCAGATTAATGGGATGATGAGGAATAAAGAAAAGTCTTCTTTAACTTCTGTAAAAGTATTAAGTTGTTATTTATTTATTATAGTAAATTATGAGATCCATGAAAATATGAAACAATCCATTAAAATGAGTTCTGCTAGCTTGTTAAGTGCGTACTCGTTTCCAGAACTCGTATCCAGAACACCGCACCCTGGATATTGTTTTTAAATTATTATTTTATTTAACCAATATTTAGCTAATCCAGCAATATAGTCTGATTTATTTTTGCTTCTATAAAGTAGGATAATTGGCTTCGGAGGACGGTTGTGGAAGATAGTTCTTTCATTTTATTAAATGTGTATATATTGTGCTTAATATATATATTGAATAAAAGAATAAGCTCAGTGAAATCTAATTGTTATAAAATTAAATGGTGTCAGTCCAAAGCATTAACTTTCAATAATGTATAGACTTCCCTTCAAATTGAGACTCATCGTGGGTAAATCAATCTTACCACAAACCTCAAACGTAATGTATAACAAATATCGTGTTTCTGTACAACCCCATAAAATAAGGTAGATGTGACGGTAGCTGACAGTGTTCCCGTAGCTGACAGTGTTTCCCTAGCTGGTAGTCTTCATTTCTATAGCTTATAATGTTTTCTTTAAATTAAAACAGATAATTATTATATCGTTGATTATTTATTTTTTTTTTTTTAACAAATCAGTAGTACTTGACTATGTTTTTTAGGAATGGAAGCTCTTTGTAATACTGGTTAACAGTGAAACCCCCTTAAGACTTGGCTTTTTAGCTAATTCGTTAAGGAGGTGAGTTCATTTGATTAGTATTTTTATATAAATAATTCATTTAATGAACGTCTAAATGTTGCTAAATGGAATAAGAACCTATTTATGAATGATTTTACGTCATCATTTTAGTTTTTGACAAAATTAATTTAAAGATATAACGGGTGTCACGTACAGGAACACGAAATTCGTATGTGTTTCACGAGCTGACAGGAGATTTCAGCTACCGTTAAATTAATTGTACACTGATTGTTAAATTAAGATTAGGTATACATTCTTAGATAACAAATTTTTTAACATTATCTCTCAACATTTTAATAAATTAAAAAATTCACACCATACAATATTCACCGTTTAAAATGCATTGTTTGATTTTAAAGATACACCCGATTTATTTCGACACACTGTGGAGGTCACCTTTTAAACGGTGACTATTGTATGGTGTGACTTCTTTAATTTATTAAAATTTACTGAGCGATAATATAAAAAAAATTGTTATCTAAGAACGTGTGCCTAATCTAAGTCACTGTACAATTAATTTAACCAAGTATTTGTAATGTTTGAGTGCATATGCTTGATTGTCTGCTTGCAAAACCATCTCAGTAGCAGCTCAAATAATCTCCTTCAAGTAGCAATAATCACTTATTTTTGACAATTATATACATATAATTTGACAATCACATGTGATTGAACAATTATAAAAAAAAGTTCCTTGGAAAAACGCTAGTGTTTGTTAATTCAACGTGTTTTGGTAAAAGAAAGAATTTAAATTACTTTTTCGGTTAGCAGCCAATACAATTACAATGTAAGGAGGTGTCAGGTCATGGAACAACCTCTGTCAGATAGAGGCACAAGCCCATTTTACCCTGCCAGCTAGACCTGTACTTGAACATGACTTCATTTTATTGAATATATTTAAGTAATTTTATATCTTAGAACACTTTTATGAATTTTTAATCAACACATACATTGGGTTTTAATTTTATCCAAAATTAACGTCTCAAATTCTGAGGTTTTGAAAATATAGACAAGTTAATACACTTCATTTCTTATACTGTCAGCTACCAGTACACTTACCTTAATAACTACTGAACTGATCTTAAGATCCTCAATTCACACAAATGCTTGTTTGAATTCGTGAAAATTAACCTATACCATACAACCTTAACCAACCCTAGCCATAAAATGAAAAAAATAAGGACAAATCTCTAAGCTTTACCTACCTAGCCTGCGCGTTACCTTTACTTATTGATATAACAATGCTTTCCCTACAGCTGTCGCTATGCTTTATCTATTGATATCTTTATGTTTTGAGTATAACCGTGTAGTAAACATATTATGCAGACTTCTCAAGTTATTTAGTCGCTGCAACATATGCAACACATCTGCAAAGAATTAAAATCACCAACTCAATTGCATCCCACACCAACTCAATGCCCACAATGCACAGAACACAATGTCATGCGTCTACCATCCTCGGTATAAGGGTGGACAGGAACACCAACTCAATGCCCACAATGCACAGAACACAATGTCATGCGTCTACCATCCTCGGTATAAGGGTGGACAGGAACACCAGCTCAATGCCCACAATGCACAGAACACAATGTCATGCGTCTACCATCCTCGGTATAAGGGTGGACAGGAACACCAACTCAATTCCCACAATGCACAGAACACAATGTCATGCGTCTACCATCCTCGGTATAAGGGTGGACAGGAACACCAATTCAATGCCCACAATGCACAGAACACAATGTCATGCGTCTACCATCCTCGGTATAAGGGTGGACAGGAACACCAACTCAATGCCCACAATGCACAGAACACAATGTCATGCGTCTACCATCCTCGGTATAAGGGTGGACAGGAACACCAACTCAATGCCCACAATGCACAGAACACAATGTCATGCGTCTACCATCCTCGGTATAAGGGTGGACAGGAACACCAACTCAATGCCCACAATGCACAGAACACAATGTCATGCGTCTACCATCCTCGGTATAAGGGTGGACATCCGTCTTAATACGCACAGTGTTTTTTTTATCTACGCCAGTGGCATCTTTTAACGTTTTGATAGGAGCGGTCAAAACCCTGGTCTTGTTACTAGCTAAGGTCCTATTCTTTTATATTTTAAACAACAAGGCTATTCTACAAAATAAAGCAGACTGTAAATTTTATATTTTTTAAATGTTCAAAAAGTTTACAAAAAAATTAACTACACAAGTTCAACTAAGCTCATCAAAACTGATAAGAAGGTGTCTACAAGTCAACCCCTCGTTATTGAATCCCGAGGCAAGGTCGGTTTTGTAAAAGACTAAAAGACCTATTAGTTCCACCGTTTTTGAAGATCAAACAGACAATCGTTTGATTGTGCCGCCCTCCCCTGCCACCCTTCCGCCAGATCCCTCATAAAGCCGGCAATGTTGTGCCGGAAGTCACTTTACAACCTTCACTTCCCACAATATAAGCTTCGTCTGGAGCAAAAAATGTAAAACAAAGATCTTAAATATGCCACACATATTTTCGGAGTAAAGGAACATGTGATATTGAAAGGTGGCGCACTATTCTCTAAATTGCACGTACATTATTAAGAACTTTTTTCATAGGATGATGATTGTGGATCTGAAATGTAATTACTTTCAGTTTTGCTGAAACGGATCGCATGCATAAACGATGTTCGTAATTTAAGTGTTTTGTGCAGTAGGTCAGTGTTCAATTTTGACGAGGAAGACTAGGTTCTATTAATGTCCCCTTTCAAAATTGTAGTTATGGTTCGTCTCAAACATTATTTCACTATTTTAAATCCCTTTTATTTAAAGAGTTTTTGTTATTAAAAACACATATTTTGTATTATTTAATTAATGTTAATGTTAGTTATGAATGGATTAACAGATTTATTTTGAAAACAAAATAAATACAATTAAAATACAATTTAATTTAACTTTTGGTCTTCAAAAATTATGCAGAAGATGACTTTAATATGTTTTGCTTTTAAAATTTACTTTGATTTTGTTACGTAACACAACAGGTTTGGGGTGGGGTAGTATGCTTAAGTGCTACGGTGTGTTACATGGGGGAGGGGAGGGAGTGGGTTTGAAATTATGAAAAATGCCTTACATAATATGTGTGTGGCCCCAGAGGGGTTAGCGTGATCGCTTTATGATCTGCAGTTTGTCAGATCGATCCTGAGAATAAACTGAAAATGTGGTGAAGGTTTAATATTGGACCCCGTAGCCTTTGGGCATTAGGATATTAGTTAGTTAATGATCCTGCCAAATTAATTCGCTGGGAGTAGAGAGAAACCCACAAAGAGGGGCCGTATTCGGCACTTTTTTCCCATGTTATTCTTATGGGGATCAGTTTTTGCACCGACGCCCGATCCTACCCTACACAAATTTCCTTTTTGGCCAGTACCCTTGCCTTAAATACATTTTCCCCCTATATTTTTAAAATCTAAAAAACTAACTTTGTTTAAATTGATGTTATTGTTCTAGGGTAGTGGCCCAAACCCGGCCCTACGCTTTCCCCTACTTTACATCCTTTGTGAAAATCCATAACTCCACACTAAATAAACAACACATGTAAACAACTTAGAAGTGCACTCGGTTATCGCCACTAGCGCGACAATCAACCTTGAAGGAGATTCTGCAAGATCGGCACCAAGGACACAGCGACCGATGCATAGTAACCGATGCGTAATTTTACAAATTAATTTTGTGAATTATCGGCTATATAAAGAGCTGCTGCAGGCTAGGGTCCTCACTTCATATCCTACAGCCCCAGCACCAACAAGACCTTCAATGTTGCAGATTTTAACTTAAAATTCAGTGGTTAAAATAATTTCGGCTAAAATATGCTTTTTTTACTCTGGACTTAGAAAAAATTCAGTGGTTAGAATAATTTCGGCTAAAATATACTTTTTTACTCTGGACTTAGACAAAATTAGTGCTTAAAATAATTTCGGCTAAAATATGCTTTTTTTACTCTGGACTTAGAAAAAATTAGTGCTTAAAATAATTTCGGCTAAAATATGCTTTTTTTACTCTGGACTTAGAAAAATTCAGAGTGGTTCTTATCACTAATGACTTAAATAATAACTTATGACTTAAGAACTTTGAAGATGAAAGGGAATCGTTATTTTTGAAAACATTTTCATTTTTGATTAAAATAGCTTAACTTTTGATAATTACTTTTGTTATTTATTTTTTTATTTTACTTTAACTACTTTTTATATTGGACTTTTGGAATTGTTATTACATGCTCTTTGACTTGGGTGTTTTTTAGTATCTTCAAAAACACCGCGGGGAGCGGAAGCACCGGGGAAGCAGAGCGGTACTGGATGAAAAAAAATGCAATTTTCGAAAATTGCATATATCTCGAAAACGGTAAGAGATATCGAAAAAATAACGAAATTTTTAAAAATACCTGTGAAATAGGTTTCGGGGGTTCCCCACCCATTCCAGGTTTCAAAAATTGTTTTGACCCCTTTTGGTCCAAAATTTTTTTGACCTTTGGCCTTTAATTATATCTTCGTTATTTATAGAGCTATTGGGTTGAAATTTGGTATATAGGTACATATAGATGTGAAACATTGTTTGGTAAAGAAAATTATCAATTTAGGGGACACACCTGCGCGCTACAGGCGATAATTTGAAATTCAAAAATTAGCTCCCATGTGGTTGTTTATCATCCAAATTTGATATAACTTGGATTGTACATGTAGAACATCAACCCCCACTTGATAGTGTGTACGGATTTTTAAAAATAATTTTTGTTTCTTTTATAATTACAAATTTTGGTTTTCCAAAAAACCCTCATAACTTTTTTGTTTATTGAGATATAAGGTTCAAATTTGGTTTGGAGGTACTTTATACAATTATCTAAAAAGTAGTTTCCCAGATTTTTGATAAAGGGCTTAGTTTTTATAAAAATTTTGAATTTGTGTTTATGTCTAAAATCTTCATATTTTGATCGTATTTAAATTTTTAAAATGGTAATTTTTGTTTATAAAAAGCAGAGCACGACATCTCTACAGTCATTTCAACACAAAATGTTGACTTGTGCAGTCTGTTTTATGTCTTACTCCAACAGAAGCAATTTATTACGCCATTATCGACTTGTTCACAAAGTTATTCCTAAAATTTGTAAAAAATGCCATCAAATATTTGATAATAACAATTTTAAAATGCATATGCTAGAGAACCACAATACTTGTAATGTGTGTAAGAGAGTCATCACTCGGAACAAACCCCGCCACCACCTACTATGTGACAAGCAGCCCTATAATGTGTTTAAGTTTCAGGGTGAGTCTGTGTATATTTTAAACACCCTTCAATCATGTCCTTTACCAATAAAATGGATTCTTATTAGGAGAGTGAAATTTATCAAACACACAGTTAGTAAGAATGGTGAATTATTAATTGATAAAGAAACTATCGCTAACTTTCGAAGTTTAACTAATTTATCAATTGAGAAAGCACAATTAAAGACACAAATTGAAAATTCACTTTTAAAAATCGACACATCTTTACACAAATTTCAATCAGAAGGCAGTGGATGGATATATGACCATACCAAATACTGGCAGCTGCATGTTTACAAGTATAAACCCCTAACTCCCAAGTCATACATCCCCACACCAGAAAATATAAAATCAAAACACGCTGTTTTAAATATTAAAAATAGTGATAATAAATGTTTTTTGTGGAGTATTTTAGCAAAATTAAATCCAAGGAATTGTATAAATGAACATGCAAATCGAGTATTTTACTACGAACCCCACGTAGGTCAGTTAAATATGACAAATATAAAATATCCCGTAAAAATATCCGACATTGATAAATTTGAAAAACAAAATAATATAAGTGTTAATGTATATGGAATTGAAGGACAATTAATATATCCATTGAGAATAACTAAACTAAATAGTAATACGCACGCAAACCTGCTGCTTTTACAACAAGGCCGCAAATCACATTACTGTTTAATTCGTGATTTTTATAAGTTAATGCTACGGTCTACAAAAGATGACCATAAGAAATATTTTTGCAAGTTCTGTGTGCAACATTTTTACACTAAAGATATATTGGAACGTCACATAACATATTGTAAAACCTTTGATGCCCAAAGAGTACAAATGTCTAAAAAGGATACATTACAATTTACGAATTACAAATATCAACTTAAAGCTCCCTTTGTGATTTATGCAGATTTCGAATGCTTTATAAACTCTGGCAAACTCACTCCTTCTGGATTTGCTTATGTTGTAGTGAGAGATTCTAAAATTATTTACGAAGAGTTGTACAGCGGTAAAAATGTAATGGATGTGTTTTTCGAAAAGTTATTTAAAACTTATGACTTTATTAAAAGTCAGATGGGAGTATATGTTCCCCTTGTAATGACTCCAGAGCAAGAGACGTTATTCCAAGACTCTACACGCTGCCACATATGCCGCCAGCCGTTACTGTGTGATAAAGTGCGCGACCATTGTCACTTAACAGGCGAGTTCAGAGGGCCCGCCCATAATTCTTGTAATTTAAACTATAAAGTAACTAAGAAAATTCCAGTATTCTTCCACAATCTTAAAAACTATGATGGTCATTTATTAATGCAACACTTAGGAAAATTTAATCGCAAATTGAATTGCATAGCCAAAGATATGGAAAAGTATATTTCATTCTCTGTTGATGATTTAGTATTTTTGGATTCCTACAACTTTCTGTCCCTTCCCTTAAGCAAATTAGCTTCCAGTTTAAATACATTTAGATTTATAGACAATCCACTACTACAACGTAAGGGCGAATTTCCGTACGAATACATGACAGGACCAGAAAAGTTTTTAGAGCCTCTCCCATCCATAGAGCCATTTTACAGTAGTCTAACTAAAGAATGTATATCTCCTGCACAATATGAACATGCTAAAAACGTATGGAATCATTTTAATATAAAGAATTTAAAAGAATATCACGATTTATACCTTAAAACAGATGTGTTGTTATTGGCTGATGTGTTTGAGACATTTAGGGACTTATGTTTAAAGGATTATAAACTTGACCCTGTCCATATGTACTCACTGCCTGGACTAACACGGGAGGCATGTCTTAGAATGACCGGCATAAAATTACAATTATTTCGCGACATTGACATGCATTTGTTTATAGAACATGCCATTAGAGGCGGTGTAAGTATGATTTCCACGCGCTATGCTAAAGCCAATAATAAGTACATGGGCGAATATTATGACCCAAATCAAGAAAGCACCTATCTTGTATACTTAGACTGTAACTCGCTATACTCTACAGCAATGTGTGAGTCGTTGCCCATCGATGGCTTTAGATGGACAAATGAGAAAGATTATAAATACAATCAAAATGAAAACTTTGGATTTATTTTGGAAGTTGATTTAAAATACGATAAAAGTTTACACGATTTGCATAATGACTACCCGCTCGCACCAGAAAAAATGAATGGAAAATTAATACCAAATTTAAATGACAAAACTAAATATATTTTACATTATAAAGCACTAAAAAAATACGAAGAGCTGGGTTTGGTAGTTTCAAAATACCACAGAATTTTAAAATTTAGACAGTCGAAATGGCTTGCACCCTATATTAATTTTAATATTGAAAAGCGACAAAAAGCTAAACACGATTTTGAAAAAGACTTTTACAAACTGTTAAATAACAGTCTCTTTGGTCGAACAATTATGAACCAACGTAAGTTTCGTGATACACATCTTGTAGACGAGTCTAAGTTAACAAAGTACGTTACAAAGCCAAGGTTTGACTGTAGCAAAATGTTCGATAACAATTTGCATGCTGTACATTTAAATAAATTAATTGTAAAGTTTGATAAACCAATATATTTAGGAATGACCATTTTGGATATCAGTAAAGTAATAATGTATGATTTCCACTATCATTATATGTCAAAATTTAAGAATAAAAAGTTCCTAATGACAGACACAGACAGTCTTGTTTATTCTATAGTAACAGAGGACTTTTACAAGGAAATACAATGTGACTTGGACTGTTTTGACACCTCTGCATGTAGTAAAGACCATTTCTTATACTCTGATAAAAATAAAAAAGTTACGGGCAAGTTTAAAGACGAATTAAATGGTCAAATTATGTATGAATATTGTGGTTTAAGGCCAAAATTATACTCTTTCATTCCTTTACAATGGTTATACGAAAAAGAAAAGCAAAGTGAGCTAGAGGTTAAAAAGGCAAAGGGGGCTGACAATGCTACAGTTAAACATCTCTTAAGACACCAACATTACTTAAACTGTCTTGCAACCGGGGAAGATTACTATGAGAATGTTACAAGAATTAAATCCACAAACCACCATCTTCAAACATTAACGATGAACAAAAAGGTACTCTTTTTTGATGACGACAAGAGGTTTATTCTGGATGGCATTAACACTCTTGCCCTTGGTCATTATAAAATTGGTCAAACATAAATCTATATTTCCCATTATTCTTTGGCCTTTCCTTGTCTATTACAAAAAAGCCATATTTAGACCTGTCCCAGCATTGATGGCAGAGATTTCTAAATTGGTTAAATGAAAAATCATTTCCCACATGATTGTTATACACATGTTTTAAATTTAAATCGTCTTGTTTAAATAATATTAGAAAATTAACATTGTCACGTAAATGTTTGTTTACTTTACTGTAAGATTGACACAAGTAAAAACTGTTAATATTTTTGTGTCTGCCCATTGAGAAAAATTGTGTGATATTTGGACTATTTATGTCGTCAAATACAACTATTGAGTGTGATTCTACATCATTTGGTGTGATTTCACAGTTTGAATATGTGTGTAATTTAACTTCATCACACAGACGGAATATTTCAATTATTTTTTTATATTTTTCTTGTTCTAAAGATTTGGATATTATATATAAATTTGTAAACTTTAATCCTTGCTTTTTTACAATTAAGTTATAAATTACAACGGTCTTCCCCGAACCGCTAGGCCCTATTATAAGACAGCGAATATTATTAGGAAATAGACCCAACTTCTTTGGTGTATTTTCTTTATGTGCTATTTTAAATTTGTTCTTTTGTTGAATAAATGACATTTTTTATATAATAAAAATGGCAAAGAGAAAGTGTAAAAAGGTCCAAGGTAAGGGATTATTCTTAAAGCCATATAGAGGCCGTGGCTTGTTAAATACCCTTATAAACAACCTTCCTTTCCCCCTCCACATCCCGTCATATTCATATTGTGGTCCTGGAACTAAGATACGTGAAAATTTAGCCAGAAATGTACCTCCAAAAAATAAGCTAGACTCTTATTGTAAAGAGCACGACATATTTTACATGAATAATCCTGATACAGCCGCCCGGAACAAGGTAGATATGAGATTAGCGGACCAGGCTTGGACTAGGGTTTCGGCAAAGGACGCCAATCTGGCCGAAAAAGCAGCAGCTTATGCAGTGACAAATTTGATGAAGGCCAAGGCAAAAATGGGAATGGGATTAAAATTTAATAAAAAAGATGGACAACTTTCAGCTGTTAGAGGCCGCAAGAGACGTGCCTCACTTTCGAGGAGTGTACCTAAAAAACGAGCTAAGAAAACAGAGACCAAAAGTAAGAGAATGTGGAATTATTAATTTAGACAGTGACAGGGGCACACATTGGACAGCATATCGTAAAAATAAAGATATTGTAATATATTTTGACCCATTCGGAATACAGCCTCCAAAAGGGGTAATTGAATATTTTGTACCATTTAAAATTTACTATACAACTGATCAAATACAAGATTTAAACAGTTCCATTTGTGGAATTTTATGTTTATCATTTCTGAAAAATTTTAGTTTATAAAAATGGATTCATTTACTATAACATTTACGGGTACAGAGCCAGAGTTGAAGTCGGTGTTCTTTCCTCCTATAGAATTAAATGGTGATTATGTAATTGGACTGGTAGATTTTCAAAGTTATAATTCTATATTTAATGTTAAAAAACCTCTAAATACTTTGACATATTACAAAATGCACAAAATTACAACCCCAAAAGGGGAGGTCACAATTGACGAATTAAACCGAGCATTAGATGGTAAAGTTGAAGTTATTATACAAAATAAAGTAGCATTAATTAATACAAAAGTCAAACTTATATTTTACAAAGGGCTAGTTCCAAAATTAAATAAACTTTAAAGACACAAAATTAACTATAGACGAGGGTGAGGATGTTTATTATTACGATCAAAAAGCTCCAAATGTAATTGAAATTGCTGAAGGTACATACGAAGTGTTTGAGCTTGCGAAGGAAATTCAAAAGCAACTCCCAGATTTTGTACTTATAGCCGATAATAAAACTATGAAAGCCACATTACATTCTGGCCATGTGTTTGATTTTACAAAACCGTGTTTAGGGTCTGAATTATTGGGATTTAAAGGATTTTCTACTCCAGATATTGCGTTTAAATCCGTAAATAAAATCAACATAAATAATGTAAATGTGATTAGAGTAAAATGTAATATTGCGAATGGGTCTTATTTAAATGGTGACAAATCACACACCATACACAGTTTTTACCCAGAAGCTCCTCCCGGCTACAAAATTATTGAGGTCCCCAGAAATATTATATACTTCCCTGTAAATAAGAGAAGTTTAGATGTTGTTAGCATTACATTTGCAGATCAACACGACAAGCCAATTGAAATTAATAAAGAAGAAACTACAATTACTTGCCATATAAAAAAGATATGAGAATTTACAAGAACGGACTGAGTGTGCAAAATGCCAGGTTTCTGCGATCAATTGGGTTGAAGTTAAAATTTTCTATTAATAAAAATGGAAGATGTTCTAGACGTTACAGGAAAATTCCAATACGACGATAGTGTGGTTAAAATTACAAATCACTCCTATGTTCCACACAACACTTTGGCAATAAATAATTCCGATGAAATTCGAATATGCATAAATAATCAAGATTTACTAACACTCCCATGTAGGAGTTATCTGTATATTAAAGGAGAAATAGAGAATCATGATAAAGGACATTTTATAAATAATGCATTTGCATTCTTACTTGACGAAATTAGATATGAAGTTGCTGGTAAAGAAATAGATATTGTAAGAAATCCGGGAATTTCCAGTCTTATGAAAATATTGTGCTCTTACAATAAAACAACGAAATTGTCAAATGTAGCATTTGATTCTGATGAAAATTTAAAGGAGTTCCATAAAAGCGGCAAGTTTAGTACTTGTGTCCCATTAGAGCTGTTAATGGGTGTGTTTGAGGATTTTAATAAGGTTTTAGTAAATGTTAAACAAGAATTGGTGTTGAAAAGATCCAAAAACGACTTAAATTGTATATTAACAACATCTAATGCTCCAACTGGGGTCGATCCTATTCCTAAAATTACACTTAAATCGATTCAATGGGTGATGCCGCATGTGGTGCCATCTGATGGGGAGAAGCTTCAATTACAAAAGATGTTATTGCAAAATAAAAATTTGCAAATTGCATTTAGAAGTTTGGAGCTACACGAACTCCCATCATACCCCGAAACCAAGAGACATACATGGTCAGTTAAGACGTCTTCGAGTTTGGAGAAGCCCAGGTATATTATATTTGGTTTCCAAACTGGTAGGGACAACAGTGCACGAAAAATAACTGATGAATTTGATCACTGTAAATTGAAAAATCTCAAAGTGTTTTTAAACTCTGAATATTATCCTTATAGTGATTTAAATCTCGACTTTGAAAATGGAGATGCCTCTAAAGCTTATGAGATGTTTGTGAGGTTTAGGGAGAGTTACTACAACACCGTCCCTGATCCTATGTTTAACAGAGCTGACTTTATAAAGAAATATCCTCTAATTGTAATAGATTGTTCTAGGCAGAATGAATCAGTAAAAGAGGGGGTCGTAGATATTAAATTAGAAATTGAAACTGCAGAAAATGTCCCTTCAAACACATCTGCATATTGCCTAATAATACACGATAAAGTGTTTGAGTATAATCCTTTGACAAATGAGATAAATAAAATGTAAATAAAATGAAAACAAATATTCAACAAGAATTGGTAGACTCTGCAAAACAAATAAGAGAAAAATATAGGGCGTTAAAACGTGGTAAATTTCTAGAGGCTGAAGAGAGGTTCCAAACATTCCAACCTTTAATAGAGCCTTTGCAAGAATTAAAAAATTTAGCCACAAAAACAGAGAGGCCAGTTCTCCCAATGATTTTAGAAAAGACCCCGTCTAGAATACCAAGAATAACACAGATAACACCACACAAATTAGATTTTGGTCTTTTAGCATCAGACTATTTAGGAAATTACCTTAGTAGAAGTAGTATGACAGACACCACATATGGTATTAGGCGAGAAGGAAATAAATTTTTTATTGGGAATCAGGAAGTTCAAATTGCCAATGATGATGTTACAGTTGGAGAAAAAATGTATAAAGGGACAAAGGGATTGTGGGAATTGTTAACTTTAAAAGAACCCGTAAACTATAGTCAGGCTGATTTGCAAAATTATAAAGAGATTTTGGAAGCTACAAATGCACATTTAAAGGGTTATAAAACAGGTGCGGCGATGTCAAGTAATAAACACACTAAATATCTTAATATAATTAAACCCCTGTTTAAGACTGTTGGTGAAGGTTTAAGGCAGGTAACTGGTAATAAAATAGACTATGTTTATTGGGACGATCCTAATGAGCTTGTAGATAGGTTAAGACTGCTTTGGTTAAGCCGATTGGCGGGAAATTCTGGAGTGGATAATGAGATAGATTCTATCATAGAATAATTGAGGGAAAGTGGAATTGTTTATTAAATAAAAAGATGATAGATAAATTTTATCGCGTATATAACCCGTATAGTAAACCAGAAGCTAGAAGTTTTAAAGAAACTACTTTAAATCTAAAAGATGATGGTTGGAATGCTTTAAATTATAAAATTAGTAGTGTTAAAGGTGGGGAGTTTACTGATGATGTATCGACTTTGGGGCAGACGTTAACCAGAAAAGGTGATGCTTTTGTACAAGGTAATACTAAATATAAGTTTTTAGAATCCAAGAGTAATAATTGGAACGCTAATAAACGCAAAATTACTAATGTTAAACGAGGTGAAAGCTCAACCGATGTACCCACATTAGAGCAAACTTTAATAAGAAAAGATGGTGTCTTTGTACAAGACAAAAATAATTATGAATTTTTGGAATCGGAGAATGGTATTTGGAATGCCAAAAAGCGAAAGATTAGTAATTTGTTGGCTGGTAAAGAAAGCGATGATGTTGTAAACGTCTCTCAAGTACCAAAAATGGATCTAAACTTTTGGGATTTTAATAATAAAAGGCTAGTTCGTGTTAAACCCGCTGTTGATGAGAACGATTGTGTTACAAAACATCAGACTGTGACTTTAGACGGTCTTAAATTTGATGGTAAAAATAAGCAATTAACAAACATTTTACCTGGAACATTGCCAAATGATGTGGCGGTTGTTAATCAAATATTAACAAAAGGTGAGAAAAGCATAATAAAACAGGGGGATAAAAATTATAATGTATTAACATTAGATAGTGATATGTGGGATGCAGAGGACAAATTAATAAAGAATGTACCTGAAGGCAAAGATAGGAGTGATATTTGTTTAATGTCACAGGTTTTGAGGTATGACGATAATATTAAAACTTTTAGACAAGACAATATTAAATTTGATATTTGTTTAAAATCACATGCATTAAGGTTTAACAATAAAACTAATAAATTTATGCAAGACAATAATGAAATCGATTTGATGATGTACAATCCTAAATTGTTGGTTGCAGACCCTACATCTTTAAGCGGATTTAAGACTTTAGATGGAGAGGCATATTTGCCAAAAAACTATGTATATCAAAGAATGAGTGATGGTATGTTAATTGGTAGCAATGGAGGTGTTTTTGAAACGACAGAGACTGGCAGATACGTTAACATTAAAAATAAAGAATAAAAAATGGAAAAAATTGCTTACGAATTGCATAAGCCCGCGAGAAAGAACTTTGTTAGAAGGTCTTTTTAGGTGTTGGGTATAAACGAAACTGTTCAAATAGATTTAATAGATATGCGGGATTATGCTAGAGAGAATTGTGGGAATAAATATATTTTAACTTTAATAGACACATTTTCTAAAAAAGCTTATGCTGCTCCACTAAAGAATAAAACTGGATTAGTAGTCACAGAAGCTATAAAAACTATTCTCCCAAAGGGAGTTAAAAATATTCAATCTGATAACGGAAAAGAATTTTTTAATGAACATTTTACCAAACTAATGAAAATTCTAAATATTAATCACTACCACACTTACTCTACAACTAAGGCGGCTATTGTGGAAAGGTTCCAGAGAACTTTAAAGAATTGGTTGTATAGAGAGTTTAGTGCACAAGGGAGTTACAAGTGGTTGGATTTACTTCCAAAGTTAATAAGGATATATAATAATAAAGTACATAGATCCATAGGGATGAAGCCTAACCAAGTAAGTGCTAAGAACTCTAAAGATGTACATGAAAGGTTAGCATCTAAAGTACAAGTTAAAAAGCCAAGATATAAGGTGGGGGATAGTGTAAGGATATCTAAATATAAACATGTATTTAGTAAAGGTTATACCCTTAACTGGACGGGAGAGCTTTTTACAATAGCAGAAGTTAAGAAAACAAAGCCTGTGACTTATATTTTGAAAGATGAAAATGGCAATATAATCAAAGGAGGATTTTATACAGAAGAATTGTTAAAGACTAAATATAAAGACATGTATTTGGTAGAGAAGGTAATTAGGAGGAAGGGTGATTTATTATATGTCAAATGGCTCGGGTTCCCAAGTAGCCAGAACTCGTGGATTTCTGCAAAGGATGTATTAAAATGAATTTAGAGCAAATTTTAAAAATATAGGGGGAAAATGTATTTAAGGCAAGGGTACTGGCCAAAAAGGAAATTTGTGTAGGGTAGGATCGGGCGTCGGTGCAAAAACTGATCCCCATAAGAATAACATGGGAAAAAAGTGCCGAATACGGCCCCTCTTTGTGGGTTTCTCTCTACTGCTGGGCTTTGTCAGGAACAAGGCTACACAAAGTAATTTCACTCATTATACATTTAATTCATTAATGCGCCTTAAAATACGCAACTAAGATAGGATGGCGTCTCAGAAAGCAATAAAGCAATATCAAGGCCAAGGCTTTGTCCGAATTCACCAATTGTTTAAAAGTCGTTTCTGATACCCAATCTAACCATCACCGAAATAGATAAGAAAACTAGGATGAAGAAATATCCAAATTCACCAAAGGTCTATCCTTCAGGGTAATATGTGAAGCCCGGTGACAGCAATTGTTTACTTCGGTATGGAATTACACCTTTCTCCTCAACAACTTGACGATTGCAGATTGTACTTTTGTTGACAGTATATACATATTGTATACACTAAGCAGTAATACACAGTCCCATTTTGATATGTAAAAACAAAAACTCAGCAACAATATTTTCAAGTGTACTGTACATACAAGTTAGACAGTAATGTGTAATAGTGTTGTGCAGAATAATATTATAACTAAACCAACAACGATAAACATATAGTAAATTATAAAACATCACACCAGACTTTCAAAGTAATAATGCCAACAACGAAATGTTAACGATCATTTTAAGGTGACTGGGGTCGTTTACCTGACTGCGGGGCATGGAGTTTATGTGGATACTGGATATTTGATCACCCTCGATTTATATCTGCTTTGGCGTTAGTCAATTTGGATCAGAAATGTCCCTCAATCCATCAGTGAATTTTATGTGACCAAAGTAAATGCTTTGGGGAAGTACGTGAAGCACGAACGCCTTTTTTTTATTTTAATGTCTCTTTGAATTAAAATGGCAAACACGAGTTAATGTCAAAATTTGTTTACAAGTAAAAAACTGTTAAAAGATGTCAACAGATTAGGGTAACCCTTATTACAACTGTCTTTAATCACTACGCTTCAAGATTTAGTATAACTACTCACACAGTAATCTACAACAATTAAAACCTAATGAACAAATTAGAGGCGCAGCGTAGAGCGTTGCAATGCCACGTGACGTCTATTTCCGGTCATGCGCATGTGCATGCGTTTCTTCCGCTTTTATAAATCATTTATTACAACAAATAATGAATGCAAAAAGAGTTTTTAATAAGTCATAAATCATTTATCAGACGTGTTTGGTGGGTTTGTAAGTAGTCACTTCGCTATCTTTTTTACATTGGGCACATGGTATTAGTAATTCGTATTCGGCGAAGGAGCTTTTTATACTTATCTAGACGTTGCGAGTAGAATTTGAAGCAAGTTGCTGTGATTCACTCAGTGGCTTAGATCGTGCGTAAAGCAACAATCAATTATCAAATGTTATTTCAATGTACTAAGACTTAATTTGACCTGTATTGTTGAGCACGTATTACGCTTATTAGTGAATTTCCTATGGAAAGCGAACTATTAGCATGACCCGCACGGTGAAACTTAAGCCCGGGACCACCATAGAAGTTCCTAACGTGACCCCCTGAACACGTTTTGGGGGGTCGTTCAACATTTTATATTTATATATATGTGTTTGCACTTTAGCGGTCGCATTTATTGTCCGATTTACTTCAAATTTGGTAGGGACGTTACTTTATATAGTCAGTTGGGCAAGTTCGTTGGGCAAAACAATCGGAAATCTCTAAACCTCTTTTTTGGGGATTAATCTTTCAAATTTCGAGTTTTTGGGCTCAAAAAGGGTCAGAAAAGCTCCGGATGGAAAATTAATGCTTTTAAAAACATGACAATTAGTGAGGCGAAACTGTGAAGTCCTCTCTCGTCATTCTAGCATAAACATTTACCGAGTTATTACAGAAAATGTGTATCGACCAAACACAGTACGTTGTGTTATGGGGGATTTACATTAGAAAAGCCTGTTATTCATTTGTTGGTGTACTTAATCATCCCCAACAACCTCACGCTAACTTTCAAGCCTGACTGGACCTTCTCCTAACCTTATAATGCACAAAATTGGGTTCCCAGCATTGCAGGTAAATTAAACCAAGAATATCAAAACAGCCAAAAAATCAATGTTTTCTCATTTCAATAAAAATTAGAATGTAAATTAGTATGTTTCACACTGATTTTGAGTTTTTAAAGTTTTTTATGTGGGAATTCACTTCCCTCACGTCAGCGTGCTGCGTGCGAACTCGTTTCACAACATTCCGTTGCCAAATAAAATTAGTGACTCGTTTAATTGATTTTAAACGTTTTGAAAACTTTGAACGTTGACTTTAGTTTATTTAAGTTTAGTTTACTTTAGTTTATTTAGGTTTATTTTACTTAAGTTTATTGCTTAGAAACTCGACGGCGACACTTTGAAGTAGGTGTGTTTCTGCTATGGATATGTTGCGAGCTGTACAATACTTAAAGTACATTTGCATTTGCAATACAGATATGATCTAGGCAAACCACCCTTATTGTAGAAAATTATTTTTACTGTACCGCAATATTTAAGCTCTATAGAACTGTATCTTTACATTTAATACATATTTGGTATCAAACAAATGCTCTTACTCCCTGAATGTGTAGTTTTGGTTTTTTGAAATACCTCACTCACGGAGGAATCATTGCATTTACACCACCTCCATGGTCTCACTATACTAGCATACAAATGTTCATATTACGTTTTACTTGGCTATGTTCCAATTCCACCATGATAAATAAATTTGAATTAAATGCATATGCGATAAAAACGTATCTTTATACTGTAGGTGTGTTTGGTGCCTTTTACCCTCAACCGAATACCTGTAATGGTAAATACATTCAAGATGCGTATATCAAATGCAAATTCATCTAAACCTTATCGTCGTCGTGAAGCTTTTACGACCCTAGAATCACGATCAACATCACCTCAACACCCCACAACCCGAGGCACGCGCGGAGGGTGTGGTGGGGGTGGGGTGGGCAGGAAGCGCGGAGGTGAATGAGTCTGGAAATAGTCTCGAGATTAACGAGGCGCCGCGACGCTCCGTCCGCCACGCTCACTCTCGTCGGTACCTTTGGAGGGTCGTGAATACAGACTATACCTGATCCGCGACAAGAGTGCACTGGGGTTGCACAACTCAGCATTATCACTGCTGTTGATGCGCAAAGTGGGTACTCAGATACAAACCGACGAGGGTAGTTTACATTGAACATTATCTTGATTTGCACGTAAGGGAGAGGGCAAAGAAGCGACGATCGTTTATCACAAAAGCCATTACAATGACTAATTTAGGAGTTTGGTTTATGCTTCATACTGAGCATGTCACTAGACTTCACGTAAACTCACCACCCACATCATGGAACATGATGGCGCTAGGTCAATTTGACAACGTGACGTTGCCACTTCTATGACACTTTCAGAGAAACTATGGAGTCCAGAGTGCAAAGCTTTTTCAACCTTGGTACATATCACAATGGGAAATTACAAAATGTTTTATATTTTTAAGTGTCATGGAGAAAACCAACAAGTCAAGGCATAAGTCAACATAATTGGAATTACTTTTAATTATAAGGACTTATTTAGAAGGGATAGTATCAAAGTTGGACTAAACCAAAACAGGACGACGACAAAATTGGACAGTGTTAAACCCGGGCACATTTACTTTTGATTATAGAGACTAGTATCAAATGAACACAATTTAAAGTGTCTAAATTTAGTGGATGCGTAAGACGTCTAAACTGGACAATTATTTTTGTGAAGATGTGCCAATATCATACGGACTAAAAAGGGGCTGGGTTTAACGGTATCTGACTTTTACGCGGTCTCCTATTATAGTAGCTAGAGAGTATTTTAAGATACCACCTTCGCGTTACAGCCAATCTGCATCCTCAGGGAATACCGTTTACTGAGAAAGAGATTGTCAACACTGATTAATATATCAACAGTTTAAATTCGATAGAATATGTTTTTGAATTAAACAAAAAAAGCAAAAAAACTGTACAAGTTCTAAATGCCACTATATCACTATTTAAGACTCGTGCGTTTGTAAAGCAAATATGAAACTATTAGGGGTAAAGAAAGAGTGTGATAATAGCATATTCATGTAACTACTAGATCTCATAAACGCTAATGACAAATCTGTGTTTTAGCGCTAAAACTAAATATTCGATTAGGTTTATTGTCCTTAAATTCTAAATATTCTGGATCTTTAGGGACGCCTAAGAAATGTATTCTCTTATGTATTTTAAATGGACACAGAAAATACAATGCCCCCGTCGCAGAAAACCTGCGTACTCAGCGAATTTACAATGCATATATATGGGTATCATTACTACCTAGAACCACTTACCAATTTTCACAAAAATACATTCATTAATATTTCATTAATCATTCATCATTCATTAATATAATGAACGATATATATAGCATTTTATGTGTTCTCCATAAGAATAACATTATAATTGAGTACGCAGGTTTGCTGCAACAAGAAAGAAAAGAAATATGTTTTTTGCAATTATCAATAGACAATTTTTATTAATTTAGGTTCATAACTAAGAGAGATATAAAACTTTACTTATTCTCCATATGAATAACATGGAGGCCGAGTATGCAGGTTTGCTGCTACCGGGAAAAATCAACAAAAACAATTTTGTTTGTACTAATATCAATATACCACAACTTGTTGAAGCCACACACCAAGTTTCATCAATATACATACATAAATAATATAAATATAACATTTTATTTATTATCCATAAGGATAACATTGGACAACGTACTGTGTTTAGCACTTTGAATATCACTGCAACGGTTGGACGTAAAACAACAATTAAAACGCCAAAATGATTGTTTTTAAGAGCTAAACTGATTGGTAGAAAGAAATGTGGAGTTGTTAGTGAAATTATCTGAGGGAAATGTATAAACCGTATTCACATAAGATTAACATGGGAAATTTTATGGATACATTTTTTTAATTTTCTCCACAACCACTAAACCTAGCTTGATGATTCAAATACTAAATTGTTTGTTTTTTAAGCTCTATAAAATGACTATAACCAAAATCTAGTGTTTTTAAAATTGTAGGGTAAAAAGTTCAAAAAACTGATTTTTGGGAAATTTTAAACCCCCAAAAAACCCCCTTCCCATAAACCGATCGCTTTGGTTTTCGAACTTAAAGTCATAAATGTTACTCTCCACATATTCACCAAATTTCATTAACATCGGGCTTTAACATCGACCTACATTGTTCTCTATTGACAAAGATGAACTGTAGCTACAAGACATTGTGAAATCCTTCTTCCATAAAAATGAGAAGAAAAGATCGGACAGAAGTGAGGCAGCTGGTCGGACGTCGGACGAAGTGGTGTTGGTGATTTATGCCCCAGACACTTCCGCAGCTTCTGTGGACTATGGAACTGCCTGTCTACCTCACATGCGGAACCGCTCAGACAAAGAACGGCAAAACTTAAACTTCTTCACAGCTGGACCTTCCCCTAATATGGGAACGGATTATCAACTTTATACGGTCGTGTATAGACCTAAAAATACTGGTCTATACAAATAAATGGAAAAATTGTAAAACGACAGTTTGAACATAAAACCAGCGTGTCAATGATTAGTCTTCAAGTGTTACACATAGTTCCATGATAAAAGTGGGCATTTCACTGAATCCCCCATACCTTAGACATCCTGCATTATGCTAGTAATGATATAAATCTGAAGACCTATAAGTATATTTGAAGACCTATATGTATGTTTAAATCTGAGGATCTATGACGCATCAATTATCAAAACGATGGGGCAGAAACCTATTAGGAATATAAACGTCGACCCATAATCAAACATAACATATCCATTTCAATTACAAAAGTTCTTCAAGGCTCCGCTCTAATAACCTTAGGCCAACGTTAGTAAATCTCACTAACAAGTTTGATTGACTCAGATGTTTATTTTCACATGCATTAGTCGAAAAAGTTCAACAAATTAACCGCACAATGCACAGTAAGTAGCACATATTATTATTAGTTCGTCTTAAAGACGAATAGTTTGGAAATTTCGGGTTAGCTGTTAGCCACGATAAGAAGGTGAATAAATTAATTCAATTAGCCTGCCATGTTAATCGACACAAAGGCCCATGGTAAGCCAACTACTCAATCTAAATTAGGGGACAATTCAAAAAGATATATCTTGGTAAAAAAACACTGTTAAAGCAGTTAAGTTGACTATAATTCTTTGAATGACCAGTAGTGACACTAGAACTGTACATACTTAAATCATCTATATATCGAGAGTCGAGAGCCACGAATCGCAGCTAGTTGCCGATGTTTGGTACATTCCGTTGTTTTGTTCCACTATTGACTAGCTTGTTTATGAGGTATTTTCGCTACACAGTTGGCAACAGCGGCGGGTGGCGGCAGTCTGGTGGCACATACTGATCAGCTGATAGCCGCCACAGAGTATGGCGCACCGTGACAACATATATAAATATGTATAACAGTGTGATGATGCGTGTTTCAGATATCTGGGAGGCAGCGGTGATGAAGATGGCCGGCCGCACAATGGAGGCAGTGGGTGAGTGTCACGTGACTTCACTACTAACCCGCCGCCGAGGGTTTCTTGAATAACACCACTTCATTTTGGGGGATTAACATTTCATCCGTGTCTGGGTTTCCTGTCGGGGTGCGGGGCGTTGCCAGTCGTCTATGTATGGTCAAAGTGTCGGGTATGGCGCTCTTGCATATGGAGAACTCGTTCATGAACAGTGAGTTTCTAACTTTATAGTTAAAAAATTAAAAAATCATTTAAAATTAAAAAATAAACACGAATGAGTTTAAACATTATATATTTAAAAATTATGTTATACACGTTAGTAAAATGCCGTATTTAAGGATATCTGCGAGTTTTTATCAATAATGTGTTTTTTATTATGCAAGTTGGATACTATCCGGAAAAGTAATGAAACACATATTGACATATTTTTTAAATTATTATTATTATAAAATCATACATTTTCTTCCTTTGACAATTATTTGTCAGTTATCTGTATTGTTTATCAAGAGTAACCATGTATTTGCATCTTCTTAAGTAGACTCGGAAAATCAAGAATTTTGTTTTGACCTGACGATGTCTGGGGCAAATACATTAAGATTGACGGGGCGTTGACAGCAGCAATTGATTTCTTCTACCGTCATTGGCTGGTTTCACTCTTCAATTTAAAGTATCCATCTAAACGTTAAGCCCTGATTGCAATTTAATTACATTTTAACAGTTGAAATATTGCATTCAACCTACTACTGTAGTTTAATTAACAATGTAATACTGGGAGTACTAATTTTCTTATTTCATTTTTTAATTTTAATATTTATTTAACATGAAGTATGTACGTATACGTTTCCACTACAAAAAAAAAAAAAACACAAACAAACACAATATATTAAAGACTTTAGTTCATCAGATTGTATTAAATTAGGTTCTTTGCTTATTGTCATCGTCTTTATGTTAGATTGGGTTTGGATTTACTGTTGATAACGGCAATATTGGAGATCGACTGGTATTACATCCAATCAATAAGTTTAGAAACTAAATTTTTTAATTTCAAAACACTCAAACGTTTAAATATGATGAGGATATTGTGCATTAAGTTTGTTTTTATGTTCTTCTACTTCTTGATCTACCCATAGTCTTGTTATTTTCCGAACTGTAGTATGCAGTGCCCTCGGTAATCCAATTTTAAAGCGATTGGTCATGCCATGTGAACAACAATAGTTTATTTTACAAGTCGTGTGTATTTTATTATTTTATAATCCGGATTATCGGATTTTAATATTTCTTATTGAAGAAGTCAGTAATGTAAAAAAATATATTTAAGCATATACCGAATGTGTATTAAAATAATATTCTAATTTGAACTGTTTGCTGATTGCTCCTGCAGTGTTGACGATTATGCAATCCCACAAACCAACTTCAAATATTAAAACCAAATTTAAACCTTGCGCTTTTGGAGTTTCACACACAAAGTTACAAATAATTTGTTTTAAGAGGTGGTAAACTTTCATAGGGTGAACTTGAATTTAAAGAGCGAATAAAACAAATTTGGCAGGAAATTATATTTTTGGTGTAATAAAAACACATAGTTTGGTAATTAATATCTGGAGTGGCCCATTACCTAACAAACAACTACTAACATAAGAGCCCGGAACAGTAGAAGCTTCAAGGTCGAGCCTCAATCTCTTGCCACACGATGACCCACATCGCAATGTAAATCACCTGTTTTTCATAAAACTGTTTTGTGAGTGACCTTAGCTTCTATGGGTTTGGATTCTTTTACAGATAAAGGGAACCTACGGCATTATAAGACGAGCGTTTTTCGTAGCGAATTCATCAATCACTAAGAGAAAGGTGAAACTTGAATCAAGCCAACTTTCTTTATGTGTGTATCTACGGCAGTGGCATTTTTAATTTTTTGGTATGTAATGGTCAAACTTTCATCAAATCAATGTTTTATACCACCATCCTGCAGTATCTCTGCAGCGCTTAACATCTTAAAATAAAAAATCCAATAATTCAAAGTTAAACAGTTATCTTCCCTCGAAATGAACTGTTTGAAGTAGGAGTTTATTTTCGCTCGACAAACCACATAATAGCCGTTTGTCCCAACAATAGACGATAAATCCGCGAGTCAACCGGCCCATAGTCGCGTCCCCACGTGGCGTTCGCGCGGCACAAAGAGCGTTGCCAACGGTGTGTTACCATCGTCTGTCGGCCGCGGGCCGTTCCCGGCAAACTTGCATCTCGTGTATGTATATGTCTTCCTTATCGAAGAAGGAACATGTTGTCAGTTATAGCATTCTACGAGAGAAGTCGCGACAGTTTCCAACCTCATAAGTTGGGAAAAGTCATTAAAATCAACGGTATAAAACACTGGCAACATGTTCCTTCTTCAATCTTCCAAACACTAGCAGTGAGTTTGTTTACTAAATGCAGCTGAACCTTTTGCTCCTTTTTCTCAATTTACTTTGGCAATTATTTTTTCCAGTCGAGTGAATCTGCTTTGCTCAATATCCTTTGCTTCTGTCAAACGTACTCGCAACTCTCGTTCCCCTCTATCTATATGGGGATAATATAGGCAGAAAACAAGGAGAAAGAAAATTAAGTAGTGTCTAACCCAACTCTGTGTCGGTTGTATCTTTATATAAAAGGTTTTGAAGAAGTCGTGTTTTAGATGGGGGTAGTCTCCAAGAGTAGTTTAGCAAAACATAACACATATTTGATTCCATTTGATAAATGTTACCTTAACAATGGGCAAAACCACATTGATACCCAACTAATGTTAAATACCCCCGTCGCAGCAAACCTGCGTACTCAGCGAATTTCCAATGCATAATATATGTCTTAATACCACATAAAGCCGCAAACCAAGTTTCATAAAAATATATTCACATACGAGCGATTTTAATTATTCTCCATAAGAATAACATTGGTAATGAGTACGTAGGTTTGCTAAAAAAAAGAAACAGAAACAATTGGTTTTTATAGAAATATAAATAGAATTTAACTAGGCGAAGCCACATACTAAGTTTCATCAATATTCAATCATAAATAAGCGATATATAACATTCTAGTTATTCTCCATAAGAATAACATGGGGGCTGAGAAAGCAGGTTTGCTGCAAAAAGGAACAGAAAAATGGGTTTTTATGCAATTATCAATATAACTCAACCAAGGAAGCTACATACCAAGTGTTATTAATTTATGTTCATAATTAAGGGAGTCATTACATTTTACTTATTCTCTATAAGAATAACATGGGGGCTGAGTACGCAGGTTTGCTGCTACGGGAATAATAAACAAATAATCATTTTTGTGTGCAAATATCAATTTACCAGCACTATGTGAAGCTACATACCAAGTTTCATCAACATACATTCATAAATAATCGAGATATCAAATTTTATTTATTCTCCATAAGGATAACATTGGACAACGTACTGTGTTTAGCACTTTGAATATCTCTGCAACGGTTGGGCGTAGAATCACAATTTAAGCACCAAAATGATTGTTTTGTGGAACTGAACAGATTGGTAAAAACAAATGTGAAGTTTACATAAAATAAACTGAGGAAAAGCCAAAAACCTTTTTCCCATAAGATTAACATGGAAGATTTTATGAGTAGGTTTTTGGATTTTCTCCGCAACCACTTAACCTAGGTTAATAATTCAAAATACCAAATTATTTGTTTTTTTAAGCTCTATAACATGGTCAAAACCAAAATTAAGTTTTTTATAAATTGTAGGGTAAAAAATGCAAAAAACTGATTTTTGGAAAATTTAAAACCCCCATAAACCCCCTTCCCATGGTCCGATTTTTCTGGTTTTCGAACGTAAAGTCATGAATGTCATTTTACACATTTGAGCCAAATTTCATCAAAATCGGACGTTTTTTACTCAAGTTATCGTGTTAACGGACACACACACACACACACACACACACGCACACACACATATATATATAAATTTGAACGAATAGTGTTTTTGGCATCTGGGGACCTCAAAACAAAAAGTTATCATGGTCTCGGGCTTAAGTCTTACCATGAGACCAACGGTAATAGCTTCTTCCCTATAGAGGAAATTCGCTAAAAGTACACAAATTAAATGTTTCAAATAAAAATAGATTTATCTTCTTCTGTAAAAAGCTGAATCGTACCAGGAAATGTTGAGAACATCATCTGACACCTGACACCCAACAAAAATGTACTGAATTTAAGGTCTTTGCATATTACAAGATCTGAGAAAACAGACTGGGTTTATGATCAAACCTTTTCCAGAGGATAAATTATATCATGGGGGAAGATTTAATTGCGTTCTAACTGCCAAAAATATCTACCACCCCCTTGAAGTTTTTATTATTTGATAATTTGTTTATCTGTTTACACCTGTCTCGCTGATGTGTCAAGACAGGAGGAACAATACTAGTTAAAATATCATATTGATTGCTATCGAAATTTTAATCAGAATATATGAGACGTTTTAAACATTATTTAGTTTATCAAAAAGCACCCACCCATAGTTCACATTTTTGAAAACATAGATCTGTAAATTAGGTTTTATAAAGAATAATTCCGAATCGTGATTTTTAACGACTGCGACTTTTTTCTTGAATAAGGATTCAACAAGATGCCAATCTATCATTCATCCTATCGCTAAATTGGCAACGTCCATACTTGGCATACTTGTTCATGGGCTAAACATTGTTATGGTTTTGGATCCCTCCAAGTCCCTTCAGTCATCCGAACCCTTAAAAATATCAGGAGATTCCTTACGAACTTTTAAGTTCTATGTTTTATCCTAAACGGTTAGATATTAGGTCTAATGTGCAGTCAGTGATTTCGAATTGTTTTCCGAAGAAGAGGATACACAACTAAAACGACTGTTCTGTTTCAGATAACCCGTCCTACTTCACCGTGCCCGGGGGTGGCAAATTCTCCCTGCTACGGCGCCGCGGGCTGGGGGCGGGGGCCGGGGGCAGCACCTCGCCTCCCGTGTCCCCGACGTCGGTGTTCCCCAGCCGCCGCCACTCCCGCACCCTCCTGAGGTCTGTGAGCGCCCAGAGCGACGCCTCCCTCCTGGTCCTGGGCAACCCCCGGCTGTGCGACCTCGCCCCCGCGCACCGTCCGACGGCCGCCGCCTCCGCCGAGCACCTCCAGGTAGGAGCGAATGTGTTGTTGGGGTTGTGGATGAGTGAGAACGATGGTTCTTGTTCTCCTAGGATGCTGATATTAAAGCTATTACATTACATGTGCTAAATGAAATTTTCCAAACCCCGCGATAAAAAAAGAGATTCGAGATTTACGATTAACCGGCCAGAGTTAATTTAAAATGTCTTAGGATCTATTAATCTGGGAATAACGGCTAGATGACTAAATGTGTTAGTTTGAATAAAAATAAGGAAAATTATATTATATTAAAAGCACTTTAGCATTATCAATAATTATGAGCGAGATTGTGTTTCGTCAATGATTACGCAATTTTGTATTAAGACGAACTCTTTCAAATAACGTTTACGAATGACGATAAATTTTAAATCAGTCGTGATCAATTTCAGCAATCTGTTTCAAAGCTTTATATAGGACTAGCTGTTTCCGCAGGCTTCGCCCCACAAATAATTTATAAACACTATGAGAGTTGTGTGTGCTGCATTCTGCGGTTAGCCCGTGGAACTACTACGAATCAAGATCAGCTGTTAGCGAATTTCCCCTATAGGGAAGAAGCTATTACCGTAGGTCTCATGGTAAGACTTAAGCCCGGGACCATGATAACTTTTCTTTATGAGGTCCCCAGATGCCAAAAACACCATTCATTCAAATTTTTATATATGTATATATATATATATATCTATATATATATATATATATATATATATATTTATTTATGCATATATATATGTGTCCGAAAGCACAATAACTCTCGTAAAAAAAGTCCGATCTTAATAAAATTTGGTACAAATATGTAAAGTACCATTTATCTGAACGAGTTCGAAAACCAGACAAATCGCACCATCCGAAGGGGGGTTTTGTACCCCAAAACGGGTTTTTTGGGATTTTCACATGTAATTTTTATTTAAATCAAATTTTAATTTATACCATTGAATTCAGCTTAAAAAAAATTTGGTATTTTGATCATTGCTCTACGTCAATTGGTTACTGAGATATTACAAGTGCTAAACACAGTACGTTGTCCAATGTTATTCTTATGGAGAAAAAGACAAATTTTATATCTCGGTTATTTATGAACGTAAACTGTCGAAACTTGGTATATCGCTTCATCTGGTTGTGGTTTGTTGATGTTTGAAGAAAAAAACAATTTTTCGCCTATGGTTCCCAAAGCAGCAAACCTAGGTACTCGGTCCCCATGTTATTCTTATGGAGAATAATAAAAATTTTATATATCGCTTATTTATGAATGTAAATGGATGAATCTTGGTAAGTGACTTGACTTAGATGAGTTCTATTGATATTTATATAAAAATCAATTTTTTTTGTTCCTTTTTGCAGTAAACCTGCGTACTCATCCCTAATGTTATTCTTATGGAGAATAATGAATATTTTAAATATCGCTTATTTATGAATATATTTCTTATGAATTCTGGTAAGAGGCTCAATGTAATATTAAGACATATATATTCATGTGAAATTCGCTGAGTACGCAGGTTTGCTGCGACGGGGGTATATTTTATTTTCACTAGAGTCCGCCCAGTGGTCGAAATTCGACCAAATATTTGAAAAACAAAAAATAGTATAATATCTAGTGGGCTCTGTGGCGCTCATATATATCTCTCTCCCTCTCTCTTTCCCACCCCCTTCCCCAACCAAACCCACAGGTAACTTTGTTCAATGTAGAGTTAAAACGGATAGCAGAAAAGCGTTACTATTCCAGTATTCAGTAGCATTTTTATTTATCTCTCAAACCTCTCCACCTCATCATCTCCACGTCCCTCATCCTCTCCCCAACCTTAATTCTCTTTCCATCCCTCATCCTCCTCTCTCAAAAAACAGGTTTAATTTATTTTAATGTAGAGTTAAAATAGATAAGAGAAGGGTGTTACCATTCCAGTAGTGATTAATATTTTTATTTATGACTGAAACCTCCCCACCTCATCCGCTCCCCGTTTAATGTGGAGTTATAACGACAGCAGAAGAGCGTTACCATTCCAGTAGTCAGTAGCATTTTTATTTATGCCTGAAATCTCTTCACCTCATCCTCTCTCCGTCCCTCATACTCACCCCATCACAATAAGGTTTAATTTATTTGAAAGTGTAGTTAAAACTAAGGAGAGAAGGATGTTACCATTTCAGTAATCGATGGCCTTTTTAATTATGTCTGACACCTCTCGCAATCCCTTTTTTCTTTATTCATGAAACCTCTCCACCTCATCCACTCTCCGTTTAATGTGGAGTTAAAACGGTAACAGAAGGGCGTTACCATTCCAGAAGCCTTTTTATTTATGTTTGAAACCTCTCCACCTCATCCTCTCCCATGTCTCATCCTCCCCCCTCACAAACAGGTTTAATTTGTTTTAATGTGGAGTTTAAAATGATTAGAGAATGGTGTTACCATTCCAGTAGTCAGTAAAATGTTTTATTTATGAATCATCTGTTCTTGCTGTTATGCTACATATTTATTTTAAGTTGTTATTCCGTTACCAATGTGGCAACCCACAAGGCCAATGTTATTTTTTTCAAATTTCAAATTAAATTTTCTCCATTTCTCAGAAAGTAATGTAAATTACGATAGTATTGTGCACATCTACAGAAAAATGCATTTATAACGGTGTGCTTAGATTTTTCCTACGATGCGCACGAACTGAGAAAAACGTACGACAAAAATCATGCTTGCCTATTTATTAATATAATAGATTAGCTCAAACAAAAATGAATGTCCATAAGAAATACATGGGAACTTTGTCGGTATCTCTGGTGGAGCCCTAAGGTCAGATCAGGATGAAAACCATTAAGTTTTCTTATTTTATGCCTAAATAATCAGAATACAAATTTCAGCTCTCTACATACATGGGAAGGTGGAGAATTAGTGATGAGTGAGTCAGTCAGCCAGGGCTTTGCCTTTTATAGATATAGATTTAGGTCTTTTTAATAGTCTATATTTAAACCACTATTTGTTAGTGCATTTAATCAAATGTTAGTCCACCGTTTCAAATTTGAAGGTTTTCCGTGACAACCCTCTACATTTTGCATGTCAAAATGCTCGTTGGGGTTCCTACTTTAGGGCTTCGCCTAATTGGTATTTAAATTTTTATCAAAACGATGATTTAAATTTTTTTATGGTAAACGATGATTTTATTTGGTCAGGTTAAATACTCAGTTGACTCTTTTAAGTTTTGATCTGGGTATTTCCAACGAGGCTTTCATGTTATTGTACAATAAATATTGTAAATCCACTGTTCAATGTAAAGTGTTTTATTTTACACCAAAATAAGGGTGATATTAACTCCATCCGAAAATTTATTCACACTATGGCTCTATCAATAAAACCAAATAAAACATCTTTCCCTCATGATTAGGCCCAAAGCAAGGACGACCTCCCCCTTCATCCAAGGCAGGGGGCGGTAAAACACTCGTCCACCGAGTAGATGGCCAGCGAGGAGGGTCAATGAATGATCTAGGTCCACCGAGTAGATGGCCAGCGAGGAGGGTCAATGAATGATCTAGGGTTGCGGAAAATAACTCCATGAAAAACTCCTACGTCATTTTGACGTCAGAGGTTTGGGATAGTTTTTTAGCCACGAACTATAAGGCCAGATAAATTATTATGTATTTTAAAAGACCAACATTTCACGGTTGAAGATGTTTAATTAAGTGGAGATAATTTAATCAAAATCTCAGTAAGTCCATAGCACCGGAAAGCTACCCCCAGAAATGTATCCCTAGAAAACTACCCCAAAGACTTATTTCTCGCCCACAACAACACTGGACAGAGCTATCGGTTCCGAGGAAGCGGGTGACGCTGTGGCGGGTTTAAGCAATTGCCGCCTAAGGGCTATTAAGAAATCCCCCCAATATAATCTTTGTCCTTTTCGCCGCCCAGGTTTACCCACATGTTATATATCTTAATTGGTTATTTTGTGACAGTATCTAAAGAAGTTACAAATTTACTGAATGAATAAGATTAAGAAATTTCTGTTATTTCCTAGCTGAAAAAATTAGTAAAATAATGTATAATTGACTTGATTCACATAAACACAGTTCAATATTCAATATACTCAATGATAATCAACCCTAGAGACAAATGTTGGTGTTGAAAGGAGCAAAGCAGTGCTAATTTTAATAACAAGAAAATCCTTCAGCAAAGGCCTAAAAATCCCTCCTTACACTTCATCAAACATTAATTTTTACACCAACACACTAACTACTGAAAATAATAATAAATAACCTGTAAATAAGATATGATAACACTCTAGCCTTAAAATTCGTAATTCGGACCATTAGCCTCAAAATTCTGACTATTTTAATCCTGAATTAAAATACCTATAGTTTTCCAGTCATTTTGTAATTTATACTTTATGCAAAGAATTTTGTATATGTTTTAGACGATCAAAATATAAAATGAATTGATGTAGGCCTAATATTCATAAAACTCTACACATGTTCAAACACTTCTTCTAGTTTCACCTCCATGATGTTTTAGATCTAATGCATTCAAATATAATACCTACAGGACACTCTCTGACAAATAACATTCAAAGAGCGTGCCGTCATATTTGGTAATTTGTCCTGTTGTGATGTCAACTTGTTGTTGGGACGGCGTCACTGTCATTCGACGTACAAGGCGGCTTGTTTTCAACACTATTTCCAAAGCCATATTACAACGGTGTTTTTATTTAAATCAAAACATAACTTTGCTTCGAGATAAACAATAATACCCCCGTCACAGCAAACCTGCATACTCAGCGAATTTCCAATGCATACTATATGTCTTAGTACCACATAAAGTCGCATACCAAGTTTCATAAAAATATATTCACAAATAAGCAACATATACAATTTTAATTATTCTCTATAAGAATAACATTAGGGATGAGTACGTAGGTTTGCTGCAACAAGGAAGATAAAAATGTGTTTTTTTTGCAATTATCAATATAACTCAACCAGGTGAAGCTACATACCAAGTTTTAATAATTTATGTTCATAATTAAGGGAGATATATAACTTTATGTATTCTCCATAAGAATAACATTAGGGATAACAATGCAGGTTTGCTGCTAAGGGGATAATCAACAAAATATCAATTTGTTGTGAAAATATCAATATACCAGTACCAGGTGAAGCCACATACCAAGTTTCATCAATATACGTTCATAAATAATCGAGATATAAGATTTTAAATATTCTCCATAAGGCTAACATTGGACAACGTACTGTGTTTAGCACTTTGAATATCTCGGCAACGGTTGGACGTAGAATCACAATTTAAACAGAAAAATGATTGATTTGTAGAGCTAAACTGATTGGTAAAAGCAAATGTGATGTTTACAGTAAAATTAATTGAGGAAAAGCTAAAAACCATTTTTCCATAAGATTAACATGGGTGATTTTATGAACACGTTTTTTGGATTTTCTCCGCAACCATTTAACCTAGCGTAATGATTCAAAATACTATATTATTTGTTTTTTAAGCTCTATAAAATGGTCAAAAAATTGTTGTTTTTAAAAATTTCAGGGTGAAAAGTGCGAAAAACTGATTTTTGAAAAATTTTGAAACCCCATAAACCCCCTTTCCAATTGTCCGATTTTTCTGGTTTTCGAACTTAAAGTCATGAATATCACTTTACACATTTGAGCCAAATTTCATCGAAATCGGACGTTTTTTACTCAAGTTATCACATTCACGGACACACACACACATATACAGAATGTCTCTGAACTCTCTACCAACCTTTTCAGGTATTATTCCTGGACCATAGACAAGCCAAAATATCATATTCAAAATTTCTAAAACTCAAAAGTTACTCGTATAGCCGCCATTTTGTTTTTTCACATAGGAAATTTTAATTCGAGAACGGCTAGTTATAATTAAAAGAAATTTGGTATTTAGCTTTATTCCCTAAAAACCTAATTACAGAAAAAAAAAATTTTTACAATCATTAATTTCAAAATGGCGGCTGGCTAAAAATTTCAAATGTAAATATCTTAAAAACCGCTCATAGTAAAAAAATTACATTCATTACGTTTTATTTAGAGAATTTAATTGCAAATCTAATGACACAAAATTTACGGAAATCGGTTCATAAATAACGGAGAAAATCCATTTTTAAGATATTGCATTCTTGTCAATATCAACTGTTATCATGTGACATCGCTGCTAGTGAGCCACGTCGATCAGCTGTTTCAAGTATAATTCCACTAAACAGCTGATTGATCAATGTATTGTTAAAATTATTACAGTTTCCTGTTACAATGTGTCTTTTTCCTGTATGTTGCTTATTGTTAATCAGTGTGCTGCTTTTTAATAGTAATCTGTGTTAACGTATTCAGTATTCATATTTATTGATAAATGGCTAATTATAGTGTTGCAGAGTATTGCGATATGCCTTTTTATTATGGAGCTGCATTTGGAAATGCAAATGAAGCGAGAAGGTTGTATAGCGACTATTTCCCCAATAGACAATGTCCTGCTGCCAAAACGTTCACTGCTGTCCACAATCGTCTCCACGCAACTGGTACGTTTCATGTGAGTATGGCAGATACTGGTGCTGCGAAGTCGGTGCGTACAGTTGAATTTGAGGAGGAAGTCCTTCGTAAATTTGAAGAAAATCCTCGAACAAGTACTCGAGCTGTGGGTAATGAGATGGGGGCAGGCAAAGACACCGTGTGGAGGGTACTCAATGGAGAGAATTTGTACCCATATCATCTCCAAAAGGTTCATGCCCTTGAACCTCAAGACTATCCAGGTCGGGTAGATTGTTCCAGGTAGTTCCTGCACAAACTGGCGGACGATTCAGATTTCTTGAAATACGTTCTTTTTACAGACGAATCCAGTTTTAACCAGGATGGTATTTTCAATACCAGGAACAGCCATGTTTGGGATTCTGAAAATCCCCACGAAACTGTTATTTCCAGCAAGCAACACCGTTTCTCAGTTAATGTTTGGGCTGGAGTTTTTGGGGATAATTTAATTGGCCCCTACATTCTCCCAAATAGGTTGAATTCCCCCACCTATCTTGTGTTCCTGAGGGACATACTCCGAGAACTTCTGGAGAACGTCCCCTTGGCAGACTTACAGAACATGTGGCTGCAACATGATGGTGCTCCTGCACACTTTGGGCAAATTGTAAGAGATTTCCTCAACCAAAATTACAATCAGCAGTGGATTGGTCGCGGGGGACCGGTGTCATGGCCTCCGCGATCACCTGATCTTACTCCCCTAGATTTCTACGTTTGGCGGAGAATGAAGGAACTTGTTTATTCAACACCTGTGGAAAATGAACTGGACCTGATCGGTAGAATTGTAGAGGCGGCTGCGGTCATCCAAGAGAAAAATGAATTTAAAGCTGTCCGGCAATCCATGACATCTAGGTTCACGATGTGCAATCGACTTGGCGGTGGGCATATTGAACATCGTTTGTAAATACTGTAGAATTGTAGTCATATCTCATGTAACTAAATCCATTTTTTTGTAATTTTAACGCATTTTTGATATTTTATGTTTTATTTGAAGCATTAGTGAACCCTGGGAATCGTAAGGGTATCAATCAGGTGATTGGTGCAAATGAACTTAATAACAGCTGGTTAATGTTTTAATCAGCTGTTTGGTGGAATTATACTTGAAACAGCTGATCGACGTGGCTCACTAGCAGCGATGTCACATGATAACAGTTGATATTGACAAGAATGCAATATCTTAAAAATGGATTTTCTCCGTTATTTATGAACCGATTTTCGTAAATTTGGTGTCATTAGATTTGCAATTAAATTATTTGAATAAAACGTAATTAATGTAATTTTTTAATATGAGTGGTTTTTAAGATATTTACGTTTGAAATTTTTAGGCAGCCGCCATTTTGAAATTAATGATTGTACAAAAATTGTTTTCTGTAATTAGGTTTTTAGGGAATAAAGCTAAATACCAAATTTCTTTTAATTATTACTAGCCGTTCTCGAATTAAAATTTCCTATGTGAAAAAACAAAATGGCGGCTATACGAGTAACTTTTGAGTTTTCGAAATTTTAAATATGATATTTTGGCTTATCTTGGTCCAGGAATAATACCTGAAAAGGTTGGTAGAGAGTTCAGGGACACTCTGTATATATATATATATATATATATATATATAGATATATACATATATACATATATATAAATTTGAACGAATAGTGTTTTTGATATCTGGGGACCTCAAAACAAAAAGTTATCATGGTCTCGGGCTTAAGTCTTACCATGAGACCTACGATAATAGCTTCTTCCCTATAGGGGAAATTCGCTAAAATTACATCTAAAATATGTCTCAAGGTTATGAAGTTAAGTTTAACTTTAACATTATGATTCGCCTAAAATGCGACGAGATATTAATTTAAAGACTTCGAATATCACAGTTTTTCATTTAATGAAATGGGAGATTTTGACACCGTCCCACCCAAAATATATAGTGGCCTCGCTTGGAGTAAAAAACTGCAGCCAACATGCTGACCACCATTTTGACCCTCTGTCAATTATGCTGTCATGGCAACAACCAATCAAATCCTCTCTTCACAAATTATGTTAGTCTTTACTTGTCTTTGGTCAGATGTTTTGTTAAAAGAAATATACTCCAGAATGAACGATTATGTGGGTAGCCTTTGATGGTAAATATACGTTGGCTGAAATAACTTTCTTTGTTACCTTGAGTTTGAAAATGAATCGACAATATCTTTGTAGTCTAAATTTTGGTATTGTCATCTCAAATTCTATTGTTGCAACATTTCTCAGCCGTGTGCCTTAGTCATTATTGATATTGTGTAAAAAATAATTTTAATGCTATGTGAATGTACGGGTAATCTTGGAAGTCCGTGAGTCGGAAACATCATTAAATCATTGTCTAAGACGCCGACGCAACTAAGGCGTATTTTAAGGCGAATATGAATGAATGATGATGAGTGTAGAATGGGTGAGATGCCCTTATTGAGCGTAGCTCTTATACTACACTCTGGATTGTTGTACCACGTACCACGTACTCCTCCTGAACGGCTGAAGTGATCCGCACGGAATTTGGCACGGTCATATTAACCAACTATGGGAAGGTATAAATCTGAAATGGTCTAAATCGGACATCAGGGTTCTGCCCTACGGCCCTATTAAAGATACAATGTTATTTTAATAGAAGAAATATTTTATTTGGTTTATTTACTGTGTTTTGATTATACAGCTGATATAAGGATAATATCTAACTGCAGACTGTTACTTGTAAATACAGTAGTTTTCTGTGCAATTGTTGTTTTGTTTAAGTCAGTGGTTTGTTTACCTAAATAATTAACTATAACAAATGTATGTGTTTGTTCTTACGTAAATGCCACGTTTACGCAGAGGAGGCGCCAATCTTGGATGACGCACCGTTGATGCATCCCGCCATGATTGAAAAAAATATTTGCTCCGCTCAATATTGCAAGTAGACAACTGCATTGCATACCTAGTTTAGCCTGACTAGTTTATTACTGACTATAAGACCGACTGATTCTTTAGCCAGGATCATTAATTAATAGCCCAATGACCAATGGCAGCTAGATCCAGTATCAAACCTTTACGTCATAGTGGCGCAGTGCCTGATGAGCGGAGCGGAGAAGTTGAATTAACTGTAGTTTGTGGCTTGCCGCCCTTTCTCTGTAGCGTAATCGTCTTATCGCTAGTACGGATGAATGACAAATGCATTATGACTGTTTCGAGGAACTGCAGTGTTAAGGACTGCAAGCGTAATACATTAGTCTCTGATTACTTTAAAAGAGCCTTTACCTTTAAAAGGGCGGCACACCGTCATTGTCATCCGCTTTCGTCAAAATGTTCCCCGTTTCAACCTTTCTTTTGTAAACAACTTATTATTTTTTCTGTAAATCAGCCGCCCCTAAAAATTTGCCACCCTGGGCTACAGCCCCTATAGCCCCCCCCCCAAATCCGCCACTGGTGTGACGGGGCTGATAGATCTACCCAGTGTTGTTGTGGGCGAGAACTAGGTCTTTGGGGGAAGTTTTCTGGTAGCATAGATTTCCTGTAGCCGAGTTGTAAAGTTAATTATTCAACCGTTAATGTGATAGCAATTTTGATAAAATGATAACGTACTGGGTGTAGAGTTCCTGCCGCGGGCTAAATTTCATATGGCATTAGGCTCCACCCTTCGTGACGTCAAAATGACGCAGGCGTTTTCTTGGGGGTAGTTTTCCGGCGCTCCATCGTTATTCACATATTGTTCTCCACAGAATTCAGCACAAGCGAATGTGTTTTGCTCTCCATGGTTCTTCTCAGTGCAACTGGGATCGTCAGGGATAGTTAATCCTTGTTAAACTGATCCTTGTTTGGCAGGAGGACGAGGGCGAAGTATTCCTGTGTGCGGACGGCGACGCGCGCTACTACAATCTAACCGCTGCCTCTAAGCGGGAGGGACGCCGTCGTCACAGCTTCGGAGAGTTCCTGCGATCCTCCTCGTCAGCGACCTCCCCCCAGGCGCCACCCGCAGCTCCTGAGTCCAGAAAATGCCACTCGAGTAGGAAGCGATGTGACAAGTGCTCTGAAAAAGGTAAGAAGTTGTTGTATCTCAGTTAAAATTGTTCGGAAAGGTTTACAAATGCATAGCAATTGCTAATTTACATGTCATTAAAAGAAACCCGAAGATGTTGAGAACCATCATTGCCTTGTTCTATTCATTGTTAAACAAAGAAACAAAGCAAATAAACTCCAGTTATTTACTTGTCCGGCGTAAGGGGAGAATCTCTTCAAATAAAGCCATTCAAAGCGTTTGTTTTATGTAACTGCCAATGTTAAAAGTGGAACGAAGTACTGTACAACAAATAACTTAGTAACTATTACCAGAACCGAATTAATTAATGTTCAGCGCCAGTTACGCATTAACCTTGAGGACACGTTAGTCAGCAGCTCTTCGTGATTGTAATCACTGATTGAAAGAGTCATATGTTCTACTCCATTGTGCATTACATCACTTCATTGTCTTGTACATCACTTATACATCGTGAATGTAATAACTGATAGTAAGGGTATTACATTTATTTCCATGTGTATTTTACTGTCATGTAGGTGTGCTTTGAGTTCTCATATTATAAATCATTACAAATTAGCAATGGAATCAAGAAAAGATTTAAATAAATTAAAAAACATTTTACTTGAAAACCCCGTCTATTACATTGATGATGATTTCCGGCAACTATAAACAAAAGAAGCTCATACGAATATCCAAGAACCAGCATGATTGTGAACTTCTTTACATTTTATTCTCCATTTTTATACCAACACGTTTTTCTTACATATTGTACACATTGTAAAATGTTTATACAATAAAGATCTGTATCTGTATCTGTAGCTGTGTTTTCTTTCCATGGACGAGCAGGAGTATTGCTTGGTACAGTGAGCAAAACACGTGACATTGATCTGCGAAATGCCGGGTTCGATCCCGTCAATCTCCAAAAGAATTATGCTACTTGATGATACCGCGATCCTGTGGTTCGGAGCCCAGCTTAAGTTTTAGAAAACCTTAGAAAAATATAACCTTAATAGGCCTCTGAGGATAAGAGAATGTTCTCCTAATTGGAGAGCTCTCTTCTTTTATATATTAATGAATTCAAAACAACTAAAGAGAAGGACACGATATTTACTTTCTACAAATCTCACATGTTCCACAGAGATGTTAAATAATAACACTGAGGTCTGTTTAAATTGCATACCCAGTACTCCAACAATAGCTCTTGATTCTCCAAATCCCAAATCGCCCTGTTTACATCTCTGTTCGCGCTATTTCGATTCATTATCCCCACCCGCGCGTCAGTTTCCACAGAACTGCGGCTCTGCTATTCCCTGCTATTTCCAAGATGCCCCATTAAACGGTGGTAGTTCATCACTCCCACGCCAGGCCGGGCGCCGCTGGTTAGCTTTACTCTCCATTGTTTTATCTCTGACTCATTCATTCACCGCAGCCATTTCTATTTCTGTCGCATCGTTTTCGGCCTAGACCACGCCAGATGGCCGGATCATTTATCGTTTGCACTCTAGATCCCACCATGGCCGTCTTTCTAGAAAAGCGCGGGATGTTTGTTCTCCGATCTTTGCTTTCAGATTGTGTAGATGTTGATTCAACAGTTAATCAGTCCGGTTAGTATTCATAACAAGCAGATAACAAGTTGTGTAAACAATTTGGCGTTTGTACAAAATAAAAAGAGAATGAACGTTGTTTTCCTTGAGAACAATTTTGCATCATAAGTGCAAAGTAGGAATTTCGTTCTTGAATGGCAAGCTAATTCACTTCACTATTTGTGTTTCTGAATCTAAAAGTAAATAAATGGACAGCTATAGGCATACAAATTCGAAATGGTAATACGGGCAACCTATGTGATCAGGGTCTATGCAGTAATCTACAATTTGGCATAGACGTATCAACTTTTGAACATGCTTTTCGTTTGTGCCACCGGAACTGTAAAGACTTAATGATAGTTAAATGCTTGACACCAGTTATTTTGTAGACATGTAGACCGTATCATCCGCTACTACTGGTTAAAAAAATTAAACCCAGAGGTATTTTAAATGAAAAATTGAATTATTATACATCACTCCTCATTTTTAGCGAATTTCCCCTATAGGGAAGAAGCTATTACCGTAGGTCTCATGGTAAGACTTAAGCCCGAGACCATGATAACTTTTTGTTTTGAGGTCCCCAGATGCCAAAAACACTATTCGTTCTCGTTCAAATTTATATATATATATATATATATATATATATATATATATATATATATATATATGTGTCCGTTAACACGATAACTTGAGTAAAAAACGTCCGATTTTGATTCAATTTGGCTCAAATGTGTAAAATGACATTTATGACTTTAAGTTCGAAAACCAGAAAAATCGGACTATGGGAAGTGGGGTTTATGGGGGTTTTAATTTTTCCAAAAATCAGTTTTTTGCATTTTTCACCCTACAATTTAAAAAAAACTTAATTTTGGTTTTGACCATGTTATAGAGCTTAAAAAAACAAATAATTCAGTATTTTGAATTATTAACCTAGGTTGCGGAGAAAATCCAAAAAAAACCTGCTCATAAAATCTCCCATGTTAATCTTATGGGAAAAAGGTTTATGGCTTTTCCTCAGTTTATTTTAATGTAAACATCACATTTGCTTTTACTAATCTATTCAGTTCCACAAAGCAATCATTATTTTGGTGTTTAAATTGTGATTCTACGCCCAACCGTTGCAGAGATATTCAAAGTGCTAAAAACAGTACGTTGTCCAATGTTATCCTTATGGAGAATAAATAAAATTTGATATCTCGATTATTTATGAATGTATGTTGATGAAACTTGGTATGTGGCTTCACGTAGTACTAGTATATTGATATTTGCACAAAAAATTGATTTTTTGTTGATTATTCCCGTAGCAGCAAACCTGCGTACTCAACCCCCATGTTATTCTTATGGAGAATAAGTAAAATGTAATGACTCCCTTAATTATGAACATAAATTAATAAAACTTGGTATGTAGCTTCACTTGGTTGAGTTATATTGATAATTATATAAAAACCCATTTTTCTGTTCCTTGTTGCAGCAAACCTGCTTTCGCCAGCCCCCATGTTATTCTTATGGAGAATAACTAGAATGTTATATAGCGCTTATTTATGTTTGAATATTGATAAAACTTAGTATGTGGCTTCGCCTAGTTAAATTCTATTTATATTTGCATAAAAACTAATTGTTTCTGTTCCTTGTTTCAGCAAACCTACGTAATCATTACCAATGTTATTCTTATGGAGAATAATTAAAATCGCTTATATGTGAATATATTTTTATGAAACTTAGTTTGCGGCTTTATCTGGTATTAAGACATACATTATGCATTGGAAATTCGCTGAGTACGCAGGTTTGCTGCGTCGGGGGTATTAATACATACTTGATTACGAGAAAATAGAAAAATCTTCTAGACTCAGTCTGTTCGCGGCCGGCCACAGGATCACAAACCTACAGACCAATGTAGGTTTGTTTTTTAATATTTAACGGTTTACTTTATTTATTTTAAATTTTTCCTTTTATTAATAGATTCATGAGTGTGATGTGGTATCTGCATGTTGAAGACTTGAAGACAGCTGAGTTTTTGAAGGTATAACAGCATAACTTTGACTGCACTGATGGTCGAAACCGGTAGCCGATCACCGATGACAGCCCACGTACCCGACTAATTCCGACTGATTAACTGTTGAATCAACATTTGCACAATCTTAAACCAAAGATCGGAGAACAACAATTAATATTATTACCTACTACACTTAAAACACTTAGTTTGATAAGTAATTTACACTTTTACAGTATTATGTGGTGTTGTGAGACGTAGTTTATTTATCCTGTTTAACTGTAACAACACGTATTAGAACAACACGCTATTAAAGAAATTATTTGTACATTGTAGTGTAATCAAACAAAATGTCACAATTCCAAACTTTTGTTCATTAGATACAATTTATCCCTCTCTCATGATCCTACTCCCATCCCATAGCTAGGAACTGTTGTGTTTTGCGCAATACTTCCTAGGAAATACTTTTGAGGAAATTGTAAGGTGGGAGGAGCATTAGAAGTAACACAATGCCTTCATCGTTAGCTTGATGGCCTTCGTATTCTCTTTAATTGGACATGACGGGTAGTAAATTATCGTTAACAAAATTAGGAATTTTAGTGAAAAGTTTATTTCATATTTCAGCTATTTCAGTGCGTTTTACAAAAAATTACTTACTTTTAATTAACTAACTAACTTAACTTTTACTCAACTTTTATAAATTAATTTATGTCCAGAATACAGTAATTTAAAGTAAACCATTGTCTACAAAACACAATTAATTTGTGTTCAAAATTAAAATTACAGATGTTATGATGGTTAGATTGGTTGGTGTAATTGGTTTAGTGTCCGTGCTCCCCTATACATTCCGAGGAGTTCATGAAATGTTCTGTAGCTCTAATATAGGTGGCCGGAATAAAATTCGGTTCAAACATTTACATTTCAAGTTATACAGCTATTATTGTTAACCCTATATTTGAAATTTGAAAACGACAAAACATGTTTTACCAAATCAGTATTCAAAACAATGTACTGTATTATTGTATTAAATATGATCTAATAACCTGAAAATTCTAAATTCTAGACAAAGTCAATATTTGAACCTATATATGTTTCGATTTTATTTCAACATATTATTTACACAAACATGATTTATTATTTAAAAAATCTATCTGTGTTACTTGTGACAAATAAAGATAACCCCGATTGATAACGATTTGGATCGTTTCAAAATGTAAGATTACGGGAGCTTAAAATGTGGCATTACACAAACCTTCCTCAAACCAAGTTTTAAATTTAATGTAAATAAAAAACTAATCCAATAATCAAAGATCTTTTAAGAAATTTGATTTTTCCTCGACAGTATCCATTTCTTTCAGCGATTACCCTGAAACCAGTAGTATTCGAAATTTACGAGACCCAAACGATCAATTTATAAAATATAACATAATTCATAAATCATATACTTTTTCAAACAAAATATATTCATCAAGTTCACAAGATTGCTTCAACATTTTACAATTGTACGATGTAAGAACCATCTCCGAGCCTTTAATACCCCTGAATTTAACATCCTTTCGGGTAAAAATTCTCAGAAGGGTGGAAGATGAAACTTGAACGGTTTTTAACTATAATGTCACGACGCCCTCCGACACCCGCTCCTAGGGTAGTCTGTTTTTTGCCCTCACCAGCTCGCCACTCATTGTGAAGGCCTCCTTCCATTTAGGACTAAGGCCACTCCCAGGCCGACGGACAAACAGGTGGCTTGCATTTGTCCTTTATTTCCTTTTCCGTTAGATTTTAGATTTGTTTAGGACGTCCATATATCGCAGTTACACGAAATCTATGACACTCGTAGTCATAACAACAGTTCACTGGTGTGAGTGGACTCAAAACGTGTTTTATGCGGGAATGACTTTTTAAACACACGTTATTAATTTTAACTACGCGTCGGCCCGTGCGGGATTCTGCACTGCAAACCAAATTTCGTCAGGTGATCAGATGTTCTTTTGTTTACATTCTCGCTCCTGCAAAAAAAAACTATTCCCTTTATTTATCTTTCATATTATTCAAATTTCCGAGAAGCGGTACATTTTTAGACCGTGGATCTATTTTTCGTAAATAGCTTTAAAAAGAGGGGTAAATCATGGAATTTGATAAAGGGATAGGGAAGATCTCGTGGACTGACAGAAAAACAGGCTGCAGAAAAAATACATAAGATTTTACGAACACATCTGTTAGATGGATAAACCAATCTGAAAATATCCTCCCTCCATCTTTCAATACTGATTAAATTTGTTACTTCTAATATTAAAACTTTTAAATTGTATTTATTTTGTATTTAACAGCCCTAACCAAATAATTCCTTATCAGCAATATTTTATTCATCGTAGTAACTATGAAATTTGTTATAGTATTTGATTTATGTTGCTTCTGACGACGTTATAATATTGAGACGAAACATGTGACCACTCACATTTGAATATTGCAGCATCAAATATTTATTTAATATTCAATATAAACTAGACTCATAATAATAGATTTACATTCCATCAACTCCGTGCGTCTCATCGTCTCAACCATGCAGCTAGCACATGATCCTGTGTGCCGTGTGCTGTGCTGTGCTGCGCTGTGCTCTACAACGCGGTCTGCCGTCGCGTCGTGCGGCGTGCGGTGTGGGGTGGGCTGATGTTTACCGTGTGTTATATATAGCGGCAGGTGCGTGATATGGGGGCCATGTGAGCTCTTATCTTCCACCCCTCGAGGACTTTATGGCTGATTACAAAATATTAAAAAACTATAGTGACAAACTGAGTATACAAACATGTAATTAAATAACCAGAGGTTGGAAGATGTTGCATCTAAGTAGTTTTTTTTGTTATTCCATCGCCAACGGAAGCTTTATATCACATAAATGTTTTTAAGAGGAAGTGGACCAAACCCCTCAAAAGTTTTTGGACACTCCAGGAATCGAACCCGTGACTTCTGAACCGAAGTCCAAGACGCTAATAAACTGTTGGGATCGTGAGATGCTTTTGAAAGTTTCCCGCTTAAAAGTATTGTAGCTTAAAAATGTGTACATAGATAGTTTATATTTTCGGAGTAATTATAGTTTCGGCTATTTTGGCAGTTTGGTTTCCAAATGAAATTAATAAAATGGCCCAAGGCGGTTTTTGAACGCGCTGTACGTTTACGTGCATTACGTTATGTGTGGCGTTATATTATTTACGTACCTAAATCTGTTAAACGAATGGTGGTGCTTGTCAACGTTTTATCTTTCATCCTTGATGTATATTTCCTGCTTACATGTATATCTAGAGTGTCAAGGTACATACATACATACAATATATTACCTTAACTGGGTGTTCTCATCTTGAAAGTTTATCCCCGAAAGTCACCTTTCTACAAAATGTTTTGACTCGATGTATTCCCAACTCTCTATTGGATTACAGTTGTTTTGACTTGGCCAATTAACCCTCAGTCGAGGGCATCCATCCAATGGGCGGCCGCTCAAATCAGTTAATTGTTCCGATTGTTCTAAATAACGTCTCAACGCAAAGCTTAGTAACAACTCAGATGTTCACGGTTTATAAGCGTAATAAATGTTATAGCATTTGTAACGACTTACTGATTTTTTAGTCGATAAACGTGTGAATCTTACTTATATAATTTTGTTAATTTGGTATCTTGTCTAACTTTGTTCCCCGAATTTCAGTTAGTTTGCGTTTGCAGGACTTGTCAATACTCTGTTTTTCTCTTTCGGTCTTTTGTCACTCGAGCTGTGGCGTCAACGCCAATGGTTCAGCCAATGTTTATCGACATCGCCCTGTCACTTAATGTAGACAATCCGCGGTCGACGTCAAACAATGCTTGCCGCTGTGTAAACGCTCCACACCCGAGCAGTGCTTATATCGAAAATAGCGATTACGTCATTGAGCATCAGTAGTGTTGTATTGCGTTATACTAAACAGACTATTTTACGTTTACTTATTTTGTCTGAAAAAAGTGTTGATGAAATATTGCTTCACGTATTTTTTAATTACAGCATTTACGGTATTAATTTATCTGCTCATACATCCACATTATGCAGGTGGAAAATACACTTTTTACATTAATACGATTCATAAATACATAAAAAATCTGAATGAGAATACAATTATAGCTTGTCGCATTTGAGCTACTTAAGTAGCTTGTCCCAAGGAAGTGTTGCCAACATTTCTGCCTCGTCCTATCTTTTATAGGCTTTCACTGGCCAGATTTAATGAACTTTTCATGGAAAAAGGCATTGCTGTATTTTAATAACGTTTTACGGTTGTTTCATGAAGCCGTGAGAATGATATCGTAATTTAAACTCGCCGTACGATATTTCAACTCGAAATTCTGTCAAATTTATAAAGGTAATATTTCAGGAATAGCATTTTCGACGTTTAGCATCGAATAGCAACATCAACGTCAGAGATATTATGTTAGGAGGGAACATAAAATGCCTTTAAGGAAAGCGGTTCAAACTCAAGTAGTATAGTGAACTTCTCGGGAATCGAACCCGCGACCTCTTGAAACAAAGGCCAAGAAACCGTTAGGCTTGCAAGACGCCCCAAACATATTCTGTTTTCCCAATAGAGCACGCCTTAGTTTTATTTTCTCCTAACATTGTTACTGTGCACAAAAACGGGAAGCGCCAGCTAAAACCCATATTTTCACACATCAATTTCTTCTATATTTCTTTACTGGTGCCACATGACGCATGAAGCGACCAAATATAAAAGTGATCCCGTCCGACGTAATTTACTAACGAAGAGCGATAACACCAACCAGCACCAGGGCGGCGAGTAATTTCTTTAATGTTCAGATAAATTAATGTGCGTATGGCGTGAGATGGGGACGCCCCCGCGACTGGAAATGGACTGGGGGAAGTGGCCGCGGTGAGCCGCCTTTCCACAGTACCGCTAATACAGTATTCCGTATATACCAATCCAAATAAAGCTGTATTCTAAAATACAACATGGTTCAATACAAGTAGTAAACTGATTCATGACCACTTGAGAGGTCTTCCAGTCACGAAGGAGTCACGATTATCCATTGGTCTTAACCCAGAATAAGACAAGTGTTTATTTTTGTAATATAAGTAGTCTGTCCTCAACGTGGTATTGTAATCGTTGATGTTCGGTCCTTGAACAAAAATATGTAGTTAATCGAATGAGCAGGTTTTTTTAACTAACTAACAATAATTCTACTATTGTGTGAAAGTTTGGATGAATGGTAATTTTAGACTTCCATGCAAAAACGACTGGACCGATTAGGCTAACATTGTGCATGAAAATTGTGCACGTTACACATCACATTAACGTATAGACCTGACACTGTCTACATCCAACCTTATGGCGCTCCAACCCTAATCCTGTAGTGCTGTTCAGGTTAATATTTTTAATGTGTTTAAATTGTTTGCGAGCGAAGGCACGTGTAACAGCTAGTTGTTTAATAAACAAAAAAATAATATTTTAACTTGATATATGGGCTTTGTTTCTAATATAAACTATGCTCACTGGTCTTAAAACGCATATTTTTTCTTTAAAATTAGTTATAAATCAGGTAAAGTGAGAGGGCACGGGAGGTATTATATTAACCTAATATTAACTAAAAGGTTAATATTAGTGCTGAAAATGAAAATGATTAACAGATAGTCTATTGTTATTGTTTTGTTATTTTAATTTTAGCAGGGTTGGCCAACGGTTTTCAAAACTATTCTATAAGTAACCTTCATCACACTGGAAAAGCTCCACCTCCATAACATTTCAAAATTGCTCTAATTTTTGGAGTTAAATTCAGCAATGTTCAATCAATACATATATTTACTGTCTGCTCTTCGAAAGATTATTTTGTCCTGGAAGGGAAACGACTACCAACACTATTTTGTAGGAACATAATTTAGTTTGAAAAGGTTTCGGAATGAGCTCTGTTCCTCAAGTGGTGTTTCTCTGGTCTTTTACGACCCACGGGCTTCAGGGTTAAAACTGGAAGTGTATTTATGTTTCTTAAACGAGAAAACAGTTTCTGTCTTGAACAGAGTAGATGAATTTGTTTCAAAATGTCTTGGCTTTTGTTGTCGAGTGGCAAGTAACTAATATCAATTGCTTCTAGTTTTACTTTATTACGTTAAAATTATAATATTTATGATCGGCACTTAATATGTAATTTTTTAGGTTTTTATATACACAAGTGTTTATGTTCCTTTATCTTAAGGTATTGTTTTTTAACACTTTTTCAGGATTTAAAATATCTTGTTATATTCACACCGTTTAATTTATGTAAGGGGATAGCTAGCAAGTTGACAGAGCAGTGAAATTAACCCTCCACAAACCACGATTACCTTTGTCAACGGACAAAGTGATTTGATTTATTTTTGATTGTAAGATTTTATAAGAGCTGATCGTTATTGGTTAGCCATCAAATTAGCTCCTTTCAGTAGTGATTGCCGATTGACAGGATTATATTGTTAAGTCAAACACAGTTTATGCAAGATATACCAACCGAAAGTCAAAATATCTCTGAATTATGTGCAATTAAGATAGGCTTAGAAACGTACGTACTATATTTTAAAATTTAAAATAAAATACTTTTTTATCTCCTAAAGTGAATATTTTCCACAGAGCGTATTGTACAGAGCGTATTGGTCTGTACAATTATTTGGACAGAGTCAGAGTTCTGTTTATAAATCCATGGTAAACAGTTTATGCGGGGTGATTTTGTACAAATTTGTTGATTACTGTGACTAACCAACTGACACCCCGTGCCCGCCATGAGTGCACACATAGGTTCGTTGCCCCTGGGACCCATATAGGCGAGGAGACGCGGGCCTCAAGAAGGTGACTTCCGCACAGTTATTAAATTAAAATCAATTCAAGTCCCCCTCTGCGCTCCTTGCCCCATCATCATCGGAGCCCTCCGCCATCAAATCGTTCCTATAAGTGAGGTTTAGTCATCTAAAATGTGTTATGTATATTAAACCTTCTTCTTGCTCATTAACTTTAAACTTTCGGATACGAGGATTTAATTGGCGATGAAGAGTCATGTTTCAAAGAAATTAAAACTGTGCTTCCTTTATATCTTCCATATCCCTAATTCAAAACGTGGAAATTACCTTAGAATAAGATTCATCATCAGGTGTTAACACATTTTTTCCTGCGTTTCATAAAGTGCCGTTATTTAATATTCCCTAGAATTGAATTCCATAGTATACGATTGCTAAACAAATTGTTGTTTGATATCTAAAAATACACTGTATAACATTTGGGTTCAAATCATTTGCTGAACAAATTGCTAAGTTTTATAGGATTTATTGTTTATCTTCAATCAACTCACAACTCACAAGATTCAGTGTTGATGGCAAAATACTTGCTTTGAGTATTTTTGATTCAGGTTGACGCCTTGAGACTTGCGAAGTCTTACGTTTATATGTCTGGTTGGTTAAATCTAAAAGTCTTAATAATCATTTGACAACATTTGTATAGCGGTAAAGCAATAACTAATAATAATCAGTTTTACTGGTTAAATAATAACTACCGATATACATATTTTTGCTCCATATCAAGGATGAAAAGTAAGCCTTGATATTTGAATGGGAATTGCTATGAAGCGCTACTATTATTTTAGTTGTAAAATATAAAACACTATATTTAGCTAGAATTTTTAAATGATAATTACGTGATTATTATTTATTCTTTGTTGCATCGCGTTATTTTTATTGTTATTTTATCGCTAGATAAGTCAATAAGGACGTGGTGTTTTGCGTTTAAACTTTTGTCAGTCGTATGAATGTACCTTATTTCTACTGTTTGTCAATAATTACTACGTAATGATAAATAGAAGCTAAACAGCAGGCGTCAGATTAAAAAAAATATATTTTTAGAACGCTATCATAACGCATTTGGTCGCTAAGCATTAGTTTGTAGACAGATATTTCAAACGTTTTTCGTCATTTAATTTGGTATTTTAGTAGGAAGTGAAACCAAAGTCGGGTCTTACGTTGATGAAAATTTAGTTGTTCTATTCGCTTATAAGCTCAGGTCGAACAGAGAACACTGTTTCTCCGCCAGTTTACCAGGGCGCCATCGTCATGTGCAGTCCAGATGACCTCCCCTGTCCTCTCTCGCCCCTGACACCCTGCCCCGGACTTCCGGTGGGACATCTCCGAGGTTGTGGAAACTTGCTCATTAATGGCAGGTCATTAATTTCCACTAACTGCTGACCAACGCAAAGCAGCGGGCGGTTCTTCCGTTGCTGACTATAAGGAATGAGTGATTATGACAAAAGAAAAGCTTGACTAATTGACAGATTTTAGATTGACAACTAAATGCAAAAAAGGGAAACTTGATGATTGAATACACAATTATTTAGATTAGTAGTTTTATGTTATCATATTTAAAACATTAACTACAATTAATTTAAAATAGCTAGAGTAAATACAAGTATAAAACTTAAAATTGCATTTACTTCTGAATCAATAAGCGATCGGGTTCTAGTAAGGTAGTGATCAACGACAAATTGAATAATGAATAATACAATTCATTTTCTCATTTTCACATTACATTTACACTCCAGAACAGTCAATATTTACAATCACTTTATTAATTATAAAATAATGTCCTTTTCAATCATCGCCATGTCTGAAACTTTTTACATTTAAGTTTAAAAACGAGTTCGCACGCAGCACGCTGACGTGAGGGAAGTGAATTTCCACATAACAACTTTTAAAACTCAAAATAAGTGTAAAAACATACATGTGTTCCAATTTTTATTGAAATTTGAAAACATAGATTTTTGGCTGTTCTGATGCTTCTGGTTTCATTTACCTGCAAAGCTGGTAATACAATTTTGCGCATTATAATGTTAGGAGAAGGTCCAGTCAGGCTTGAAAGTAGGCGTGAGGTTACTGGGGATGATAAAAGTACTCTAACAAAGGAGTAGCAGGCTTTTCTAGTGTAAAAACCCCATAAGACAACGTACTGTGTTTAGTCTAAACACATTTTCTTTAATAACTCGGTAAATATGTATGCTAGAATGACGAGAGAGGGCTTAAGACTTTCGCCTCACTAATTCCCATCTTTTTACATGCATTAATTTTACATCCGGGGCTTATCTGACCCTTTTTGGGCCCAAAAACTCGAAATTTGAAAGATTAAACCCCAAAAAAGGGGTTTGGAGTATTCCGATTGTTTTGCCCAACGAACTTGTCCACCTGATTACAGAAAGGAACGTCCCTACCAAATTTGAAGTAAATCGGACAAAAAATGCGACCGCTAGAGTGCAATCACATATATAGTTAGAAATATATATACAATTTTGAACGACCCCCCAAAACGTGTTCAGGGGTCACGTTAGGAACTTCTATGGTGGTCCCGGGCTTAAGTTTCACCGTGAGAGTCATGCTAATAGTTCTCTTTCCAAAGGAAATTCACTAATAAATACATTTAGTTGATAAACATAAATGAGAACATCAATCCTGACTCCCTGAAATGAAATAACTTTATATGAGTGATTGGTGATTGCTAATGATTTAAAATGTAATATCGTATTGCTATTATCGCACAGCTTCTGTGCCTCTTACCACTTTAAAACTACTTTGGCTATGCATTTATTTAAAAATAAATAAATCCATGTGTAAACTTTCCCTAAATCGCTTCTATTTACTAGAATGATTTGAAATAGGAGATAACAAACTGGTATTGTTAAAAAACATTGGATCGTTTATACTTTATTACGATATTTGATAAAATGAAGTACGTATCAAATTATGCAAAACTCAAGATACCTCGGTCCTTAATGACTAGTTTAATGCCATTTGAAACAGCCTCCGCTCTTCGAAAGATAATTCAATTTTATATTTATCGATTTGAAAATTGTAAAATGCACCCAGTAAGCAAAGAATCGGTTTAACCAACTGATATCCTGTTAAATAATTAGTAATGCATTATTTTTACTATCCTTTAATTAATTTAGCTACAGAGTATTCCTAGCTATGTTAGGGTGTATTTTTCCTACTTGAAACAAGCCTAATAACTTTAGTCTTTGAGAGAGGAAACGTGACCTCTCATTTGCATTGCTTTCATGAAGGCAAAAGGGGGAAATTTGTTATGTATGACAAGTTGTAGGGTTAAATTTGTAACACGTTTTTAGGTTACAGTATGTAAAATTACTTTTAGATTTATCAAAAGATACTTTAAAAATAAAAATAAATTTAAAGCCTGCTTCATGTTATTAAAGCCTATCTTCAAGATAGATTTAAATCTATTTTGGAAATTCTTCTCAGCTGAACTCCTCGGAGTAACGGGTGGAACATTTTTTACTGGATATTCGACTAATTTCGTGCTCCGGGAGGCTAATATTAGTGGTTATATTGGCGCCGCCCCCCGACCGGAAGTGAGTTTCTAGCGTCACCCACAATGTGTACTTCCTCTCACTCCTTTACCAACGACAAATACGCCGCCTTGTTCTACACGATGACATCTCGCCGTCAAATAACGCTGCCGACAAATTGAGATCCACCTCAGCCACACAAACGTTAAGCTGTCACCTTCGACAGAATGAGCAGGAAGTTTAGACTTCTTTGGTTATTTTTACGTTGTTTGCTTTATTTTTGAATGATACTGTCGGAGGCTGGAGTAAAATGGAGATGGCTAATTTTATCTTATCGGCCGTTGTTGTATTGTTTACTGCTACTACTCACCTTGCTGGGTTTTTTTAAAAACGTTCATCTCTGGAATCGTCAGGCTTAAGGTTTTGGAAAGGGATGTCAATGTTAGATAGTAACAAGACCAGGGCTTGGACCGTTCCTTACCAAAACGTTAAACATTTCTATTGGCATAGCCATGCACAAAGAAAAAACTAGCCTTGAAGTAAAATTGGTATTTTACTATTGTACCACCACATTATGATTGCGTTTTGTACAGACTACAGTTTTTGTGTAATTTGTCCATTGATTGTTCTTTTTTAGCCGTACTTTAAAATTAACGTTAATAGTAATAGTGTTTGAGTCGCCGGAATACTGCCCCCAGAAAAGTACTCCCAAGAAAAAATGCCTACGTCATTTCGACGTCATGATGGGCGGGGGCCTAAAGCCGCATGAAAGTTGGTCCGCGGCTGGAATTCTACCCCCATTTCATTATAATTTTTCAAATTGCAATCACATTAGCACTTTAATAATTAACTCAACAGTTCGGCTCCCGGAAATATACCCCCAGAAAACTATCCCCAGAATACTGCCCCCAGTGAACTAACTCCGGAAATCTAACCCCAGAAATCTCTCCCCAGGAAACTCTCCCGAAAGAGCTCACCCCGGAAATCTATCCCCAGAAAACTATCCCCTCAAAACATACTCCCCACTGTAGGTAAAAGGTAATGCAGGTAACGTTTCTCTACCACTAAATAGGATCATCACACCTACGACAAATGAAGCGAGAACTGAGCTGTTTACGCGTAAATATTTGAGTACAGATTTAGATTGACAGCTAACATTTATTGTGACTATCATTTTCGCTGTCCTCAGGTATGCCGTATAAGGTAAGTAAATTAATTAATTCGCCTGTCCTTTTTAGACGACGAGGATAATTATTAGAGACGCGATTGATCGGAGTTAATTTATTCTTTTTTATAAATTTATATTATGTCTAATAAGATACAAATCAGAGGAATAGAATTTAGTACAGTTTTATTTAGTTATTTCAAAATTAACACAGGCTGTGGCCCAGATTATCAATAACACAGCATGGTTTAGGCTAAGAAAATATAATACAGAGTACTAAATAACCGATAAATGATATTTCCGTTTAGTGGTAGATAAATGTTACCTACATCAACTTTTACCTGCAGCGGGGAGTTTCATTTGAGGAGGTAGATTTCTGAGGATAGTATTCCAGTGATCGTACTATACAGATTATTTTTCTGGGGTTAGATTTCTGGGACTAGTTTTCCGGAATTAGTATTCCGGTAGTTGTACTCTGCAGATTAGTTCTCTGGGGGTAGTTTTCCGGTGTTAGATTTACTGATAGTTTATTAAATTACCACCACTTAATTCAACTACTTGAACCGTGAAATTGTGGTCTAGTAAAATACTTAATAATTTATCTGTACTTAAATTTCGCGGCCGGAAAACTACACCCAAACCTCTGACGTTAAAATGACGTAGACGTTTTCATAGGGATACTTTTCTGGGGGCAGTTTTCCGCCACTCCGTTCTGCCCTCTTCATTCCGGTTAAACGGGGTTTTACCAATGAATACAGACCCTATAGGGTCTGTATTCATTGGTTTTACTGTGCAATCACTGTTAGGCTTATTAGTGCGAACACTGAATGTGTTTGATAGTTTGGTGGGCTTTGCATATATTTTCTCACTGAAATGTTTAAAGTAGCATTCACACATTTTAGGAGTAGGGATTTGTTTCTTGAACAAACTATCTTTCCAATTTCTTTCACCTCCAACAATTTTTATGTTTTATGGTTATGTTTTTATAGTGAGATTTAAAGTACTGCTGTATGTAAAGAGACAATATTAATAAATGTGATAAATTTATGAATGATTTTAATGAGATAAATAAATGAAATCTCTGTACTAAATTTGGGATTTTGTCATTCAAGGGCAGGTCTATTTGAGTTATTTCCCGTCCTTTCTCAATCAGTGGTGACAAATGTCCTCAATAATTTATTTAGTAATGTATTTCCAATTTGTTGTACTATGTATGTTTACCTCTCTGGAATTGTCGATACCTAACGAAAACCTAAAATACTTTCTAGTTTTATCTTCGATTATAAATTAATGTTTAATGATGTGTGAACACATGAAATGGATATTAAATCAAGTTTCGATAAATTAACTTACTTTACATTTTAAAATAAAAATACTACTTTAAATTTTAAAATCTAGCATGAAGTATTGTTTTCTATGATCGTATTTGTTATATTCCCAAGAAAACCCAAGTTCTGTATCATTACTTTTACATCAAAACTACCTTCTCAACTTACAGTATTTTGTTGTCTGGCAATTAAAAAGTAATCAGGAACCCGTCTATGTATCAACTCAATTTTTTTAACGAAATTTTACAAATCCGGCTACCATAAAATCCTGTGAACTATAAAATAACTAGTTGATTCTTGAGCCCATTGAGGTGATTGGACGATGCGGGGAGGTCTTACTGAATGGCCACTGATTGTGAAGGGCTATTGTACCAGGGGGCGGGGGATAGGGGCCCTGCATCTTCCCCTCCACACAATCTGTAATCTAATATTGGTTAAGAGTCCATAGAACAGAGTTAAGTAGCTTATTATGTTACCATTGTCATGAAAACGTCAGTTTCAGTAATACAAGTAGATATCATATAGGAAATGTTTATGATAATCAAAGATACTTCAAGGTTTACAAGATAATGTCAGGAAGATTGAAACCATAAACCTATAAATCTGGTGTTTTTGTTTTTAACGATCCTGACAATTTTAAATTTACATCTGCTTAAATTATCTATTATACTAATTCCCCAAGGAATTTCTTGTGTACAGCAAATCGCTTTTATTTATTAACCGATTTTGATGATTGAGGTTTCAAATTATATTATAAATGTGAATTTCTCTGTATAAGTCATGGAAACATTTTTTTCTCCCTCAGTTCAATGTGCTTCACCCCATTGGGCTTAAAAGTGTCCATGTTATTCTTATGAGCAATAGGTTTAATAGATCAGAAAAAGATGTAGTTGCAGCAACAATTTTAATCAGCTCTTCATTCCTGAATTCTTTGTGCGAAGCACGGGTAATCAGCTAGTTAATACAATTTAGCCAATTTAAAATACTGTATAACCAGAGGGCTAGCAATTTGAATGAAAAGAATGTTTTTTTGAGTTCTTACAGAAAACATGACATTTATGTATCGCATGTGGGTGTTTCTCACGAAAGTGTCTGATTCAAGTATTTTCACTCCCAATATAAAATAATGAGCAAAATGTATTTATCTTTTAAGAAGACTTCTGTATTTATCAAAACACAAAACACATATTACTTAGTTAAAAAATATAATAACCATATGAAATGTCACTTTCGTGATATGTCGCAACCAAACCTTCAAACAATGAAATTCCAGAAATATACCTAATTGTATTCCTGATTTTAAAATGCATAGACATATGAATACTATTAAGAATATGATACTAATAACATGATTTAAAATTGTTAAAAAATATAATAACACATAATAGAATACACTTCCAACCGCGTCAATAATTAGATAAATTTTATTCAAATGAGGACGACTTTTTTAGTTTTTACTTTAGCAGCCCTGTTCTACATCCTTCCCGTAAGAAGAATATTTCAAGGTTGTAAAATGTTTATGTATTTATTTGTGTCGATTTAAGAAACATTAAAAACCAGGTGAGTATATTTTTGTTCTGTCACACTCCTGTGTCCTTCTAAATATGATACAAAAACATATTTGCTAACGTATTTAATAATGCATTACTAGAGAACCCGCGTTGCTCTGCAGCATCAGTCAGTGTTGCTCTGCAGCATCAGTCAGTGTTGCTCCTTGAGTTTATGAGTAAAGTCTAGTCAAATTAAAATAATGCATGTTTTTGTTGGTAAAATCTAAAAATACTTTTTGGTTAGCGGTAATTCTTTCAAAAATTATACAAATATCTAGTGAAAAGATGTAGAAGTTTTGCACTGAAAAAACTAACCAGTTTTAACTATAAATAAAGGTAATGTTCTTTTTATGCTTGAAATTGTTATACCTAATATTATTCCCGCCTGAGTTCAGCATCAGCAGGGTTTTCATGTGGAGGGTTTTCATGTAACAGCTGCGACTTCTATGGCCAGTGTATCTGCTTAAAACAGTTATAGGGAGATAATCTATGACCTTACTATGATGGTTGTTTTAAAATGAAGTATTATTTTTATAATTACTATATTGTTCTTACATAGTTTATGAATAATATTCTCAGGATTTATATAACAATGCTGACTGACTGAAAATTCATTCATAGGCCAGGCTATGACTAAGAAAATCCATACTTTCGTCATAATAACATTTTGAAGGTCATCAAATTACACGATAGACGATGAAATATATGTACAAATTTGAACGAATAGTTTTACCATCTGGGGATCTCAAACCAATAAAGTTATCATCGTCTCTGGCCTATATAGGCCTTAGCTTCATGTCCCCGACTACGGTAATAGCTTATCCCCTTTTGGAGAAATACGCTAAAAAGGCAATATGTTATCATCAATTATGATTTTGCTCATTGTGTGAGCTAATGGTAAAGTGTGATGCAGAGGTATTTTCTTGTTTTAAGTAAAGCTCAGAGCAATTATGGCTTTAATTTCCTGGAAAATACCTATATAAAAAACAATCACGTGAATAAAATATAACAGCAAAACTTACAAAAGCTACTCTGAATTTGTTTATGCCAGTAAGATTTATTTTGGCTTTGACGCTAGTTTTGTGATGTCCTCTTAAGGTTGCCCCCGTTTTTAGGTCCAACGTAGAACTTTAGAAATAATACCATAGTGCTAAAAATTGTCAGTTTTAAAACCAATAGCTATATACAAATACACATACGGAAACCCCACATCCAGGAACCCCAAAGGATTATAAGAGAAAATATTTTATGAAGTTTACAGAGAGAATCCAGAAACATATTAGGCACGTAAAATAAAATACCATTTTGTAGAAGAGGGTTCATTAAGGAACGTAATGAATTAGATTATCATTCATACGTTTTAAGAAAGCTTTCAACGTCAATCGAGGTTAGAAGTTGGTAAAAGAGACCTAAAGTTAATATAAAACCTCAAAGCATAAAACGTTCCCCTTCAAATACACACGCTGCCTTCTTAGTTCTCGTAGCAGACTTTCTCAACCTATCATCGTACAATAATAACTGGATTACATGTGCATTCTTGACTATATAAATACCGGCAAATAACATTTTTATTATGTGCTGCATTATTTTTTGGCGAACTAAATTAACCCTCTTGGTTAATAAACACATGTTTTAAGTAAACATCTGATGTAAACAAACTTCTTCCATAAGATTATCATGGGAACTTTAAGAGCCACTAGGGCAAAGCCCATTGAAGATATGTTGGGTTGGATGGGTAATGAACCATCCAAACATAAAACATTTTGTTTCCTATGCATAAATACCCATTATTTTATTTGTATTTTTATATCAAACAATGAATTTAATAATTTAAGATTAACATGGGATCTTTAAGAGCCACTGGGGCAACGTCCATTGAAGATATGTTAGTTTGGATGGGTGATAACAGATCTAAGCATAATTACCTACCACTTAAAAAATAACATGCAAATAGACCCTATAGAACGGTTTGACGGACTCGAACAAGTTTTGCAATTTTTTAAAGTATTTTTTTATTTTATGATTGGATTTTTTCATTACATGTTACAGGAAAGTTACCTCAAAATTGCAAGCGATTCTAAATTTGTTTGTAACTAACTAATTGACTTATAGTGAAATATTTTGTTTCGTATACATAAATACCTATTATTTTATTTGTATTTTTATATCAAACAATGAATTTAATAATTTAATCCTCATGTAAAAAACTGGAACTGTAATTTTAGTGAATTATCCCAATAGGAAAGAAGCTATTATTACTATAGGTGGCGTAGTACGATCTAAGGGTGGATCGCGATATATTTTTATTTAGTTCCCTAAAAGCCATATTTACTATTTGTAAATATTTATACTGTATGTGTGATTCCTACGTCAAATTGAATATAAAAGGTTTGATCTTAATGAAATTTGGTATAATGTGTAAAGCGTAAAGCATCACATGTTTTCATGAGTTTGAGGGGGGGGGGGGGTTATACCCTAAAAATAGTTTAACAATTGTTGACATAGAATATAAAAAACAATATTTTGAATTTAACTTTAAACAACAAACAATCTAGTATGTCTTTTCTAATTGTAGTATTTTTTCGACATCAACCAACTGTTGCATTCGAAAACATACAAAACCCAATTACTACGTTATAGCACAGACAAAGGAATATAAATAATATGGATTATTTATATGATGTGGTTATAGTAAAATTCTGAGTGAAAAAATCATTTAAAGATTATCTAGGAGTGACTACGGCTTGTAATAATGACGATTAAGAGTTCATTGTCAAATACATGACGAGAGTCCCTGTAAACAAGTTAGTTTTTTCCAGACAATGTGCGATATTTTCAATATTGACTTTTATACAGACATTATCGACATTATAGAGCAGCCTGTCCTTAATAACGGAAAATATTTAGTTTGGACATAAATTTAAATGTGCTTAAGCTCATTTTATAGGAATTGTGTAGAAATAATAAATAACTGTAAAATTCTAATGGTATCTTAACTGTTGCAGAGGCTTTAAACGAATTTTATATTCAAGTTTATTGGATCTGAAGATAGGCAAATACCTTATTGTTTCACTTACTTAATACAAACACTAATTAAAGATAACAATGATATGTTCTTGATTTTATTAATTTATTTAATCAGTTTCCCAAAAATATTAAAATGTATGTCATTCTCCTGGTTTTGCCGTCGCCCTTCTGGAACTGTTATAAGAAAATATTATTTATCATGTTTAGGTCGCATAAAGTATGTGATCTATGGCATGAATATTTTAGTACCGTTTTGTTATTTTACTGTGATTTTTTATTGAACTTTAATTTAATTTATTTTTAGACATGAAATCAGACACTTGTGGGAGAATCACCTATGTATAAGTCAAGTGTACAAAGTGTTTGTTAGTAAAAACCGACCTTTTATGAAATTTATTTTAGTGTTATCAGTCAAAATATATAAAATATTAATGATAATGTCATTTGAAGTTCTTAACACATTGCGTAAAGTATCAGCCAAGGATAAAACCCCGAAGAAAATTAAATACCCCCGTCACAGCTAACCTGCGTACTCAGCGAATTTCCAATGCATATGATATATATGTGTCTCACTACTACCATAGAAAAATAAACTAGGTACCTGGTTTATTTTTCTATGCTACTACATAGAGCTACTTACCAAGTTTCACAAAAATACATTCATAAATAAGTGATATATAGCATTTTATTTATTCCCCATAAGAATAATATTAGGACTAAGTTCACAGGTTTGCCGCAACGAGGAAGATAAGAAATGTGTATTTTTGCTATTATCAATATAACTCAACCAGTGAAGCTACATACCAAGTTTTATTCATTTAGGTTATAACTAAGGGAGATATAAAACGTTACTTATTCTCCATATGAATAACATGGGGGCCGAGTATGCAGGTTTGCTGTTACGGGGAAAATCAACAAAAACCCTTTTTGTGCATATATTAATATACCACAACTAGTTGAAGCCACATCGAGATATCAAATTTTAAAACACCAACATGATTTTTTTTGTAGAGCTAAACTGATTGGTAAAAATAAATGTGAAGTTTTTAGGAAAATTATCTGAGGAAAATCCAAATACCCCCGTCGCAGCAAACCTGCGTACTCAGCAAATTTCCAATGCATATATATGTGACTCACTACTACATAGAGCTACTTATCAAGTTTCACAAAAATACATCCATAAATACATCCATAAAGTGATATATAGCATTTTATTTATTCTCCATAAGAATAACATTAGGGTTGAGGACGCAGGTTTGCTGCAACGAGGAAGATAAGTAATATGTTTTTTTTGCAATTATCAATATAACTGAACCAGGTGAAGCTATACACCAAGTTTTATTAATTTAGGTTCATAATTAAGGGAGATATACAACTTTACTTATTCTCCATATGAATAACATGGGGGCCGAGTATGCAGGTTTGCTGCTACGGGGACTATCAACAAAAAACTTGTTTTTTGTGCTAATATCAATATACCACAACTAGTTGAAGCCACATACCAAGTTTCATCAATATACATTCAAAAATAATCGAGATATAGAATTTTATTTATTCTCCATAAGGATAACATTGGACAACGTACTGTGTTTAGCACTTTGAATATCTCTGCAACGGTTGGACGTAGAACAACGATTAAAACACCAAAATGATTGTTTTGTTGAGCTAAACACATTAATAAACAGAAATGTGAAGTTTTTAGTAAAATTATCTGAGAAAAATCTAAAAACCTTTTTCCCATAAGATTAACATGGGACAAGTTTTTTTGGATTTTCTCCGCAACCACTTAACCTAGGTTAATGATTCAAGATACTAAATTATTTGTTTTTTAAGCTCTATAAAATGGCTATAACCAAAATTGAGTGTTTTTAACATTTTGGTGTCAAATTTGCAAAAAACCGATTTTTGGAAAATTGTAAACCCCATAAAACCCCCTTCCCATAGTGCGATCGATATGGTTTTCAAACTTAAAGTCATAAATGCTACGCTCCAAATTTGTGTCAAATTTCATCAAAATCGGGTGTTTCTTTCAAAAGTTATCGCGGTAACGGACACACACATATATATATAAATTTGAACGAATAGTGTTTTTGGCATCTGGGGACCTCAAAACAAAAAGTTATCATGGTCTGGGGCTTAAGTCTTACCATGTGACCTACGGTAATAGCTTCTTCCCTATAAGGGAAATTCGCTAAAACCTTTTTCCCATAAGATTAACATGGGGAATTTTATGGACGCGTTTTGTTTTACTTTTGTCTACAACCACCTAACCTAGGTTAATGATTCAAAATACCAAATTATTTGTTTTTTAAGCTCTATAAAATGGGAATAAACAAAATTGAGTGTTTTAAAAATTTTAGGGGGGAAAATTAAAACAATAGATTTTTGAAAATTTAAAACCCCCATAAAACCTCCTTCCCATAGTCCGATCAATCTGGTTTTCGAACTTAAAGTCATAAATGTTACTCCACACCTTTGTGCCAAATTTCATCAAAATCAGGCGTTCCTTTCAAAAATTATCGCGGTAACGGACATATATATATATAAATATATATATTAGTTTTAAGCATAATTTTAAAAACAGAGTACCCTTTTTGGTTTTAACATAATATGTTTTTATTTATATATCTATATATATATGTTATTTTTTATTTTATATACATAATATGTATATATATATATATATATACACACACACACACACTCACATATATATATATATATATATATAAATTTGAATGAATAGTGTTTTTGGCATCTGGGGACCTCAAAACAAAAAATTATCAAGGTCTCGGGCTTAAGTCTTATCTTGCCACCTACGGTAATAGCTTCTTCCCTATAAGAGAAATTCGCTAAATTTAAGACAACTCAACTTAAACCAAGGTGGTAAAACTGGAATAATCTGGACAGTTAGTTAGTTGGCTCAAATGAAAGTGGGAGCGGAGCATTCCCGCTAAGTGGGAATAACTCGGACGACAAACTGTCTAATCTGTCCTCGTACAACAAGGTAATGTCTGGTTGTAACTTTCCCATCACTTACTCTTCTCATGTTCTGAAATATAAAGGAAAAATATCAGGATCGTGAATACATGTTCAGCCAACAATATTCAACCAGAACCTATGAGTGTGGAAACATTATATCATCAGACATGAATAGTGTAACTTACCCCATGTAACTTACAGAATGAATGTGATTTAGGGAAAGAGAGAGACACTATAAAAGTGACAGGAAATACCACATTAGGACAACGGATTTCCCCTAATAATAAGGACGGTAATAAATTGTGCATGCTTCTCTCTATTAATGTTAGCCCCTCTTTTCTTCAGAGCAAAACAAAACAAAAGTGCATCCTCCCTATACTCTGTAGAACAGAGGGGAATCTGGGAGGAAATATACCCAAAATTAGTTGAAAACGGGGTTATTACCGAAATCCAATGACTATAAATAACACCAAAACTATATCTTATGCAAATAAGACCTTGTGATTACTGAATAGGACAAAACTTCTTTGATAGCCCTAGTGGAAGTGATGAATAGAAATCAATAGAAATATTTTTAGTGATTCGTAGTGATATCAATACGTAATTGGATCAATACGTATCACTAGACATCAATACGTATCACTAGAGATCTAAAGAAAATTGTTTCTATTGATGCCTAGTGATACGTATTGATCTCTATTGATACGTAGTGATATCACTACGTAATTGGATCACTAGACATCAATACGTATCAATAGACATCAATAAGAAATTCTATTGAGTCTTTAACTGGTATTTTTTAATTAAAACACAACAAATCAATGGTACTAACAGGTATATTCCAAAAAATTAAAAAAATTAAACAGTAAATTTATGGCCTAGGACTAATATTTACCTACTTACTTGTTGAAACAAATTGTTTTAAATGCATCAAAAAACACTAAAATCAGGGCCTTTATTTACTTACTTGTTCACATAAGTAAAATACACAGCCAACACTAAAATTTGGGCCTATATACTATTCACTGATTTCCTTGATCTTGTTTAGTGTGGCAATTTTCTGAGTGATGTACTGGCCGATACTGCCACTTCCAAGCTCAATTTCTTTCTTTGCTGTGTTAGGATTTTCCTCCAGGATTCTTTCTTTGACAATTTCTGTGAACAAATAATCATGCAAATAAGTTATGTGGTAGTAAAAACGTGAAATTAATGTTTAAAATTAATAATTTTACATCACTACTATATTTTTACTACTTTAACACATTATTATCACATTTGTTTAGATGAAGCAATCGTCAAGACTTTCACATGATAAAACGTTAAATAAATACCAGTACCGTTCATGAAAAATCACATTTTGACATCACCATATTTTATAATTTTTGAACATTTTGTTACGTTGTGAAAAAAACTTACAATGATTTTCGTGTGAATCAATCATAAAAACGTTAGGGCCTGCTGTAAAATTTGTTGTATGAAATAAATACTTGAAAATAATTTGTTGTGCAACTCTATATTATTACCTTTTTCACATTTTATGCTAATTTTGTAAGTAGGCCCAGCCATAAGGGTATTCACAGATTTTGATTGATGGTTTGGCAAGTATGGCGAGGGGAGGTTTATATGGGCTTATTGATTTTTTATTTATTTTTCCTACATACAGTAAGTTCAACTGAGTAAATTTAACTGATACAACCTTACAATCATACACATGGATCTGTGAGTGATATATTCAGGAGGACATCGCAACAGTCTTGTTTTCTGTAAGGCCAGTAGTGCCGATTCATATCCGTCAAGGTATGTGGCGACCATTATAATAATAATTTTGAAAGGTGTCAAGGCTATTTAAAATCTTAGACCTTGGATAATTGAGTGTGAAGCCTACTGTACCCAATCATACATTTTACCTTTATTCTTTAACATATTAACAGAACAAGTTTAAAAAAAATGTCACCTGGATTTCTTCTTGGGTAAGGAGTTTATTCATTTTGGGTCCGAGCCAATTCTTGATGACTCCCTCAATGGGTTTTACTTTGGCCTCAGCAAACTGATTCATATCTTATCAGCACCTAATCGGACACATGATAATTAAAATAAGTTTTAATTGAATAACAAATCAACAATTTTCTGAAAGCACATAAATTAATACGTCATATGCCTACATTAAACATAATGGTTTGATCCGGTATAACGATTATTTAGGTTATTCGGTTATGTTATGTTTCAGTTTTAGGTGTCTTGAAATCTGTCCAGATAACAAACGTTGATTCCACTATTACTTAAACATGTATTATCAGGAATAACATTATCGTGTCATGTCATTGTCACTTTTTTAAATTTTATTTTAAGTTTAGGCCTACCATAATTGAAAAACAAAATAAACAAAACAAACATGACGTAAGGATTTATGTACAGACTATAAAATATTTTGCAATAGATACAAATATCAACCTAATTGATATACCGTATCGAACAATTTCATTCGGTTCTTTAGGCCTATATCGTTCCGCTTATTAAAGTGTATCCTACACCTCCTGGAGATTGATAGGTCTAGTGTCAGGATTTATAATACAGAATTAACTTACTTTGGCAAAAGAAAACTTTAAAAACTCACCGTAATAATGCAAATTATAAGTTATAACTTAGGTACTGTAGGTCTAGTTCCTATGATTTCTCGAAAATATGCATGACAGGAACCTGACATCGAGGACTAAATTAGTCTAAGTACTCAAATTTACATTTCAATACAAATTAAATGTGTGAATTGTGTACCAAGTAGTTATTGAGGTTATGCTTATAGTTAGAAACTTAAAAAGTGTATGTCATTTATCTAGAAACAGTACAGCTTTAATGCAAAACTGTATAACTGAAGTAACTCTTGAATGAAGATTATGTAAATATACTCAATTAAGAAACCAATAAAGCCTGGAAAACTTAAAACTTGGTAAGAAATATAATCAGTTGCCAAGCACAGGTTGACCGTTGACCGTTACAGCTTTCAGCAGACGTCATCTGTTTTGGTGGCCGGGCGGTGGTTAATGGAGTATTTTGGTTTGGGACCTTTGCAGGCGCCGCGCACGTTTTTTTCCCCTTTGCTCATAATGAGACTATGGGATGTAATCGGCAGTTTAATGTTATTGGTGACTGGTAAAAAGCAAGTTATGCAATTTGTATTTTCTTATTTTATATTAGAATTGTATATACACCATCTATATGTCAACTGTATATTAATAAATACATTCTAATTAAATTTATATTCTCCATGTTTTATTGATAGTTTCTGATCATAATCCTTTTTATTAAATTTTTTTAAATAATAAAACTATGAATAAAACTAGGTATATAGTTACACTGATTATATATATATATATATATATATATATACAGGGTTTCCGAAAAAGAATGATGGGATTTCGAACGGCCGTTGCTTGGGGACTATTCAAGATAACTAAACGATTTAAACGCCAAATAGAAGAGAAAAGAACTAAGTTTTTTTTCATACCTTAATATGTTTCGATGTGAGCTCCATTTGTTGCTCTGCATACATCGAAGCGATATTCGATTTCTCGCCAAATGTTGTGAAGCATCTCTGGTGTCACAGTTGCGATCGCTTCCGAAATTCGCCCACGCAGATGTGGCAAATCACGGATTTTCTCAGCATAAACAATGTTCTTTACGTAACCCCACAAAAAATGTCCGAAGGGGTCAAATAAGGACTCCTGGGAGGCCAGGGAATAGGCGCATCCCTGCCTATCGAACCATTTGGAAACTTGTTGTTAAGTGTGTCGCGCACTTCCAGAGGGTAGTGAGGCGGGGCGCCGTCCTGCATCAAAATGACTCGTTCACCGGCTTGTTCTTCAATTTCTTCAATTTGAGGAAACAAAAATTGTTCTAGCATATCTAAATTATGCCATTAATTGTTTTTTCGACGAAAAAGAAAGGCCCTATCACCCTACGTGCGCGACACACTTAACAAGTTTCCAAATGGTTGGATAGGCAGGGGTGCGCCTATTTCCTAATGGTTTTCTGTGGGGTTACGTAAAGAACATTGTTTATGCTGAGAAAATTCGTGATTTGCCACATCTGCGTGGGCGAATTTCGGAAGCGATCGCAACTGTGACACCAGAGATGCTTCACAACACTTGGCGAGAAATCGAATATCGCTTCGATGTATGCAGAGCAACAAATGGAGCTCATATCGAAACATATTAAGGTATGAAAAAAAACTTAGTTCTTTTCTCTTCTATTTGGCGTTTAAATCGTTTAGTTATCTTGAATAGTCCCCAAGTAACGGCCGTTCGAAATCCCGTCATTCTTTTTCGGAGACCCTGTATATATATATATATATATGTATATATACTTTCATTAGTCGACATAATATTGTGAAATAAACAAGGACATTTACCTTTAAAATATGTACCAAAACAGTTAACAAAATTAATTTTAAAACAGTAATTGATTTTTTATAATAATACAACAATAACATTCCGTAGTTAAAAAATATATTAATATAGGATTGTTAAAATGATTTAGTAATACAATTTTAAAATTAAAAAATATATTAATGCAGACATGTTATAATAATATAGTAACCATTTCATAAGAAAACTAGCAAATTGCTATAGACTTTTGTAATAATATAGTGCCTAATAACATTTTTTCATAATTTAGAATTATATATAATATTTATTCATTTGGCATTGTAAAAAAATTGTAATGGTTATCTTTTTCAATTAATAAAATTATATAATGTTGTCTATTGATGTTTATTTACCATGATTTTAATGATGTCTATTTACTTGTAGTTGTTGTAGTGATCTTTATTGATATCAATACATGTCAATAAATTCTTAATGATTTCTATTTACCTCGGTTTTAATGATTTCTATTGATGTATAGTGATACGTATTTACATAAATAGACTTCTATTGATATCACCGAACGGTCTAGTGATATCAATAGAAATTTCTATTGATTTTTATTCATTTCTATTGATTACTTCCATTAGGGAGTGTAATGGAAATTTTTATCTTTATTTTAAGCCCTAACACAAATCTTAGTTTCCATCAGCGAACACTATTGAAGAGATTTAGCACGTGGTTGGTATTTATCCCCATTACATTGTTTCGCCGAAGACAACCGACGATGACTATTTACAGTCAAAACGCCAGAGCACATCGTGCTCAGACTAGACACCTAGACAGACAGCTGTCAACGTCAACCCTTCCTACAGCAGTGACCGGTAGCCGGTGGCCGGGGCTATGCTATATCCGTGGCCGCACGTGTTCCTCCATAAACATCCGGCCGTGCCGCGCACGCCCCGTACGTCGCCGCTTTTAAACATTACTGCATGTTGTACAATAAACTTCCACCTAACATCTGCCTAAGACATACAAACAACGTCGGGTGAACGACTTTATGGACTCGGCGATATTTTTAATGCAATCTGCCCGTCAGCTGCATTTATTCGAGTCTTTAAACTTAAACGATAGGCTTGGCGGTGTTTTAAAATATAACGTCACTTATATAGTGTCATGCTAGTTTGTGGTGATCAGATATGATTAGCTGTAAATTATGGAAGCTCAGTATGGCTCGAGGAGAAGAGTCAATCCCCTAGACGCTCAGTTTGGTTCTAGGAGAAAATATAGTCAATCCCTTGAACGCTCAGCATGGTTCTAGGAAACGAGCCAATCCCCTGGACGCTCAGCATGGCTCTAGGAAACGAGTCAATCCCCTGGACGCTCAGAATGGCTCTAGGAAACGAGTCAATGCCCTGGACACTCAGCATGGCTCTAGGCAACAAGTCAGTCCCCTGGACGCTCAGCATGGCTCTAGGAAACGAGTCAATCCCCTGGACGCTCAGAATGGCTCTAGGAAACGAGCCAATCCCCTGGACGCTCAGCATGGCTCTAGGAAACGAGTCAATCCCCTGGACGTTCAGCATGGCTCTAGGAAACGAGTCCATCCCCTGGACGCTCAGCATGGCTCTAGGAAACGAGTCAATCCCCTGGACGCTCAGCATGGCTCTAGGAAACGAGTCAATCCCCTGGACGCTCAGCATGGCTCTAGGAAACGAGTCAATCCCCTGGACGCTCAGAATGGCTCTAGGAAACGAGTCAATGCCCTGGACACTCAGCATGGCTCTAGGCAACAAGTCAGTCCCCTGGACGCTCAGCATGGCTCTAGGAAACGAGTCAATCCCCTGGACGCTCAGAATGGCTCTAGGAAACGAGTCAATCCCCTGGACGCTCAGCATGGCTCTAGGAAACGAGTCAATCCCCTGGACGTTCAGCATGGCTCTAGGAAACGAGTCAATCCCCTGGACGCTCAGCATGGCTCTAGGAAACGAGTCAATCCCCTGGACGCTCAGCATGGCTCTAGGAAACGAGTCAATCCTCTGGACACTCAGCATGGCTCTAGGAAACGAGCCAATACACTGGCCGCTCAGCATGGCTCTAGGAAACAAGTCGATTCCCTGGACGCTCAGCATGGCTCTAGGAAACGAGTTAATCCCCTGGACACTCAGCATGACTCTAGGAAACGAGTCAATCCCCTGAACGCTCAGCATGGCTCTAGGAAACGAGTCAATCCCCTGGACGCTCAGCATGGCTCTAGGAAACGAGCCAATACCCTGGACGCTCATCATGGCTCTAGGAAACGAGTCAATCCCCTGGACGCTCAGCATGGCTCTAGGAAACGAGCCAATACACTGGCCGCTCAGCATGGCTCTAGGAAACAAGTCAACCCCTGGACGCTCAGCATGGCTCTAGGAAACGAGTCAATCCCCTGGACGCTCAGCATGGCTCTAGGAAACGAGTCAATCCCCTGGACGCTCAGCATGGCTCTAGCCAATCCTCTGGGCGCTCAGTATGGCTCTAGGAGAAGAGTCGATTTTCCGGAATCTCAGCAGGGCCGTATTCAGGGGGTGGCAGGGGGGACAACTGCCCCGGGTCCAGGTACGTCAGGGGGGACCCGGGCGACCGGGCTGGTGTCTTATTTAGGGCACTGTTGTCTAAAATAAGGTCACCAACTTGGATCTGGACAGCCCACACCACCAGGCCTGTCCAGGGACCCGTGAAAGCTAAGTACGCCCCTGAATCTCAGTATAGCTATGATTAACTTTGCGTTTTGCAAAAGTTAGAATAGCTCCACTTAAATCATTTGCCACTAAAATTTGTTGGAGTGAAAGATGTAAACCGGGACCGGTCGAATAGTTCATAACAAATGGGAGGGATGGTTCATGATAATTTTTTACAGGGTGGTATTTATTGTTGCATCTTCGGTGCGGATTATTGGCACCCGAGATGATATCATCTTTTGGTGATATTTCCTCTGAATGTGGAATTTGCCATGGGTACGTTCATTTTTATTTCTTAAATGGCGCAATGAGATAATTCCTATTATTTACTATTTTGTTTTAAAAGTAAAATTTTTTAAGTCATTGTTAATTAATCTAAACCTCGGAAACTGCTCGCGAAACATCTAGTCGACGTGCATTGTAACTTTATATTTATATTTTAGATTATTTAATCTCTTCTCTTTTCAGAGCAGTCAAAAGTTTTCGTTTTTTGGCTCATTAGAGAAAATAAAAATCTCGGATTAATTTTACTCTCTTTAAAGAACCACACATATTAACAAAGTGGCAACGTTTATTTACCAAATAGTAAACAAAAATTAAATAATTGGTAATTCTTTAAATGCATCGCTCGAATATGATTTGATTCGCGATACCGGTGTGTTTCAAACTGTACTTCCTATGGGATCACACAAAATTAACTGTGGGTGGACCTTTAATATCCGGATAATCCGTCCCCATGTAGTTTAACCTTCTAGTATTTTTTCATACGGTTGCCTAGTGGGATTAAATATAGTTTATTGATCATAACACAAATATCATCCAGTAAATTTAAACTACTATAAGTAGAAACCCACAACTTCTACTTCTGATGAAAGAGAGTGGCCAAGGGCGCGGCCAAGCGAGTGGTGGAACTGGAACTACTAGGTGGTGCGCGGGGCTGCAGGGGACGGAACTACCGGCACGTGACCAGTAGCTTCCGGTCGTCAAAGGAAGGGATTCAGCCGTGACTTCCGCGCAGGATTTATCTGAGCTATTAATATGGAGAGTTGGATAAGCTACAGTGTCGTCTTGGTCGTCTTCTTCCCCACGTTCATTGTCTCGACCTCAGCCTCTAGTTTCCATCCCAGGGATGGACGGGGCTATGAAATAGACTAGAAGCGCTATTTCCTAATTGAAACTAAAAACTTCCAATGAGAGAGATTCTCCGAACCAACTAATGGGTAGATATGCTTTGATTTTATACCTTTCTTGCCTTACTTGGAGTCTAGCTTTGAACACTCCTAGTGTGACAGTGGGAAATTTCCGTCCATCAGTTATTTTTGCTTCCATTATGTATGATCTTTCCAACCATCAACATCTTCTATCATCGCATCCCATACGCAAAGAGCCAATCAGCTATTGTAAGTTCATGCTTTTCTAGCCACTGATCACAAAACTAAACCTTGCCAAAATGCCCAAAAAATGTACGGTATCTTTAGTCAACAACTGAATTCAACAACAATCGTCTTTGACATTAACGCTTAACCGGGAGGCCATGATCAGAACTGTAGTAGGGAGCGTTGCACCTGTTACGTAACTGTCAGGATGTTAGGATCAGGACACAGGAAGGCAGGATACAGGACGCGGAGGATGCACCGAGGAGGTCCTTCTAGGGCCACAGGAAATGACACGTCCGAGAGACACGTTCTCACGTTCGTCAAGTCAAACACATCGCAGGACATTCACCAAGCGGTCTTGACTAAACAGGCAAACTGGGGTTCCATGTGTACAAACAGTGGCCAACCGGGATGCTTGCCAAATTAAAAAGAGGGCGACAGTTTTTGCTCCAGTCACGAACGATTTCGTGTTTTTTCTCAATAAGGCCAACGCTAATTAACAATTAAACGGTTGAAAATAAATCGTTGGTTCTCTGATCATTTTAACCTAGTGAATCCAGGTTATTCTACCCAATACCTAGTGAACCCAGAAAATAAAATGTTCATCGCAAACAATAACAGTTAAATCAATGTTCAATATTTCCATTATTTGGTAAATTGTTATGGGATAACCTTCTTAAAAAGTCGTGTCGACAAATTCGCTCTTATTTCCAACAACCTACTAGATGGAGTAGGCCTATTCATTACTGCAGTACAAATTGTTTAAATAGACAAGGAAAAACAATGTCTCGTTGCGGTATGAACATTTTAATCTATACCTACAACAGATAAACGAATATATAGGCTATACAGAACATGGAGGCAAAATTATGTATGTGGAACTACTTAACAATTTAAATTCAGATCAAATAATCATAGACGTTGGTTCGGAATCAATTTACAGTATTAGTAATGTTTCAATGGAGTAAGTAAGTAGAATGTTCGTATTCTTTAAATATAATTATATTATTTATTACATTATTTGTGTTGTTCCGTCATATCTCCCACAGTAATTACATTATTTGTATATATTTAGTTTGTAATTATAATGTAATATATCCCTCTCTGAAGTATTTAATCGTCATTAAATGTATTCATTTACCTCCATAATGGCCTACTTATCATGTTTGGTCTGAAGAGACCTGGTAATATTTTCCCCCATACAAGGCAGGTTATGAAGGCTACATTCCTACCCGCAGCTCCCCATCGTAGATGCAGAAGACGTGAGCGGAAGTTTTATTTCCAATAATCAACACATAACTTCGTCGATGCCACACATATTTTTATCAGAGTGGATTTCATGATGATTAATGCAAAAGCGCTTCACTTTTAGTAGTACACTTTTGGAAAATTGTCTTACGATATTTGGAGTTTAGAAATATTTGTTATTTATATTTCATGCATTGCACCTAACCCACCATCAAGCAAACTAATATAATTTGCAGATGAAAAAATAATTTTGTTTGAAAATCTTTAAAAATGTAAAATGACCTTTAAACCATCCACCTTTAGAATTAATTAATTGGGTAAATGAACTTGGTTTAAACTGATCTGAATCCAACACTTTGAGTTTTTCACTAAACAAAGAACAGCAAGAAAATTCCCTTAGCATATTAAAAAATTGGCTCTAACTAAAAAATTGATTCAAGCGGTTAAGACAATACTTAATGCTAACTGTATTAAATGTTTGTTTGTTTTGTATTCGTGCGTGTCCCCGTCCGTGTGTGTTTGTGACATGTGTAACTTTTTAAACTTTGACAGTGACTACGTGTTTTACAACTAGATTTCGACGTGTAGATTTGAAAATGGGACAACAGTCCCGAAACTAGTCATCTACTAGTGATTTAGGATTGACGACGGATAAGGTACGAACCTATTACTTCAAGTAGAATTTCAATCCAGGAGGCAAATTATGAATGAAATACCACATAGTAACACACTACTTGTATATAATTCAGTCATTACTTTCACTTATTTAGTACAAATGAATTAACAATTGAAAAATGTAATTTTAATTTTCCAAATTAACTGCTTGCTTTACCGTTGTACAGTACTGAATTTGATCAACTTAAGTTTTCCATTTGTGACATGTTTCTCGCAGTTTGTTTAATGTTGTCTCCTTGGCCTAGTAATCGAATTTCTGCGTCTCCTATGATTCGTCTGAACCTCGCCCACATAGGTAATGCATATAACTACTATCCCACTATTTTGACCACAAATCAATCTTTTTACAGAGTAATCGATTTCTAATATCGAGTCTTAACCAACACCAGGGACTCCCTCGATCCTGTAATATAGTCGATGCATTTCTGTTATGGTACGATAAGTTGCCAGTTTTGGTTATTGATTTACATAATATTCAAGTTCCGACCCCCGCCACAGCGCCGTGCTGCATGCTGGCACGGCACCCCCAAACTTGGGCTCGGCTGCGTGAGCGGCACACATAAACACATGCTTATATATACTGGGGGGGGGGGCAAGACTCATCCTACAGTTCAGCTATCATCCTATAATCCTTTGTTGCTCATCCTTGTTGTCGAGCAAAATCATGCGAGTTTCTTTCTCGATGACTATTTTGCCAGGTTAATTAAGTTATAGTGTTATATAAACCTATTTATCTCGTAACCTGACATTTTACAATTTTTGCAATTACATAGGAGAGAGAGAAATCATCAACTCAGAGTGGCCGGTTCGGGATTTGAACCGGGGTCCTTCCAGATTTGACGCGCACACGTTTCCTTCTACAATCTGTTTCTAAAACGCTATTCATGTGTACAAAATACTTCATACAGCAACAGTTCTGCTGTATATTCAAAAGCTCACTCATAGTTTTAAGATTGATTGAAATTATATGACTCGTTTACGTAACTATGCAATGGAAAAGACCTCTAAAAAAAAAAAGAATGTGGAATGTGCACATTTCAAATTGGTGCTCTCTTATTTCACGTCCATCAAATTTTTAAATTTTCATTGGCAGAAGGTTGATAACAAATAATGGTTGCGAAAAATCAGTTCTTCAACAAAAATCAGTTACGAAACAGTCTTCCTCAGTCCTTCTTGGTCGTCCTATTTCTAATAATATGATTTCTAATAGTGTGATGTTTTCATGTGATTAGCTCTTTAATAATGGCGCATACTACTAAAAACTGCCGCCAAAAGGGTCATAAAACATTTATGGGTCGTAAATTCGGAGAAGAATATAGGCGAGTGAAGAGCCGCACGGCGCCGTGACGTCACTGTTGACCTTTCCCGCCAAAATAGTTGACATTTGTGGATGTTAGAAGAAGATTTCAGAGTCATAGTGCAAGTTACTGTGAGCAATTTCAATAGTCTGCAATTTACGGTTTAGCGGTTTAAATGAACGTTAGCAGTTTAAAGTAGGAGGACTCTATATATTGTAGGTATTTTTGCTATTTGTTACTCATTAACTTGCAATAATTAATATGTTTTCGAAAATTAATTATAGATTTTTCTGCTGTAACAGGAGATTCTGGTGCTTTAATAAATTATACCATATCAATCTATGGAATAAAAACCCTTAATCAAAGGAATAAAACGGAATACAAAACCAAAAATTTAAGTTTTCAATTGACAGAAAGTAGATTATATCTCAAAATATTCCGCGAAAATAATAAGAAAATGTAAACAGTTCCAGCCATTAATTCCAACAAACACTCAAACGCAACTGTATAAATAAATTAATGTAATCAATAAATTTCGCCAAGTATTTTCAATTATACAGTTGTAAAGCAACGGTAAAGCAAGCAGTCAATTTGGAAAATTAAAATCATATTTTTAATTTTGTTGTATGTTAAAATCAGCACAATATACAATTACATTAGGGAATTAAATAGCCTGACCTATACAGTTGTTTTAAACGGTAATATAAGGCAAAATTATGAATACAATTACGATAGTACAGTACTGATATTGTGAATTAAGAAATAACGCTTGTAATAAACTAAAAGTATAAAACCAATATTAATAACATTTCATTAAACAAAATTAAACTACACCTTAGAAATTTACAAACAGCGAATAATAAAATAATTAATAATAGTGATGCTCTAATATATATTTGTAGGTTTTCAAAGTAAAAGTAACACGTAAAATGAGTGATATTTTGCCACAGAGGTTTTGGCTCTAGTTTCTAGCTTTGATCTTGTTAACACCCGCAATCATGTTTACAACCCCTTTAATGCACAACTGTTGTGCTATCTCCTTTGGACAGATGCACTTCTCTCAGTCCCAAGCCGTACGACTGTAGTTACAAGTGAGTTACGACCATTATCGTAACCTGAGCTGTCACAACTAAGAGCGTCGTAAGATAAAAGCGACTAATACGGTGGATGGCAACATTAATCATACAAGTCAAACTCACGCCACGCTACGCACCACGACCAGTCCGAGCATACTGCATACTGACTTGGCATTCTACACCTGTATCGACACAGCTTGTAAACATATAATAAGTTTTAAAATTATCCTAACGTTATCAGGTTACTAAACTGAGATGGTGATAGGTACATAAACCTAAATATAACAGACTGAAAATGAGGTATACTCCATAGTTTTATTTTAAACCGCATCTTATTTTTTATTCTCTTTGCATTATCTTTGCACACTGATCTTTTATCTATATATTTAAGGATCGGGAAATAAAGGGTATTCATGCATTTTAAATGCAAAACATTGCAATTAATTTTGAATGTAATGTCAGTGTGTCAAAATATTATTGTTATTTTTAACAAATTATCCCTCCTAACTTCCATAGGGAATGCACCCACTTCTCTACGTAGGCCAGTGGAAATAGATTTTAAATAGGAAAAAGTTAAAAGAAGAAATATTTTGCAGTAAAATGTGCAATGTGTAACGTCTTCTTAATCTAATACCAAATAATGTATTTGTTAACTTTTCTCTGCAACCTGAGTTGTCATAAAATAATGATTTAAAAAGCAAATTTGGTAGTTTTTACGCTATATTTGTATAGAAACGGCATATTTAAGGAAAATAATATGACCACTGAATCGAAAAATCAACGTGTTCAGTAATAATTCCTAAAATGTCTATTTCTGAATCAATTAACTAATTATATATACCGTACATTTCTATAAACAAATTAGAGAAAATCCATTGTGGCGGCTTAAGGTTAGTTCACTCAAAGTAGAAAACTGGTATTTGAATCAAATGATCTTAGGTAACATTTTCTAGCAAAAAATATTTCTGCTTACAATATTTTTAAAATGTATTCAATTTTGGCACTAACCTCCTTGGCCTAACTAAAAGTACCAATATATTTGAAAACCGTTAACACATTTGTTTTTGTTTTAAGTTAAATAAAGATAAAGATTTATTACTTTATTAGATTGCTAACTTTTAATAATGGAATTATATAGGATTTCAAAACTTACATTTACTTTGCCCATTGAGTTTATTATTGGGTCATTAATCAATATAGTTGAGCAAACTTGCGTTTCACGAACGTAAATTTGATCAGAAATAAATATTACAGTACACACATATTATACAGCTTACTAAATTAAGTATGCTTTTCAATACATAAAACATCCTGCTGTGGTTACAAAATGTAGTAAATATAATGTATTTACTACTTTTGGAAATATTATTGCCTCTGATTGTACTTTTTATAATTTATCACAAATATAACTCTAGCATCTTGTGTTAGGTTTGTCTTCATTATTTCCATGAGAAGATTCTTAGAAGCGCTCATTACTAAATCACACGGTACACAAACTTCCCCTTCAGTCACTGATGTGTAACGGTAACGTGCGCGGCTAGCCGTCTCACGCTATCTCTCAGTTGTAGGAACTGATTCACTAAACAACAAGCGTCACTTATTGACTCATTAGTGCCGCTACTGACTACGACTACTGACTATAACTGACTGGCAGTAGCCGAGCACTGCTAGTAGTCCCGGCCAAGTCTACAGACGTGTGAATGGCTGTGTCACGAATTTGTTCCGCTCAGGACACACTTATTCCGGCGCTCTACGTTAGGGACACTGTTTGAACGACTATTTCTGAAGGCTCGTGTCTAATTGTTTAAATTTAATTTCACTCATCCAGTTCTTCTCACCTGAAAACAGGATCAAATTCTAGATCCCAAAACGTTGAGAAACTTGTTTTTTTCTAATTTAGTGATGGCAAATGTCCGCAATAATGTTTAAATGACAAACGCGTCTAAGTTTGTATTCGCAAACAAAGTAAAAGGTAATAAGAGAAATTGTAATTTTCCTTTCCCAGTATTCAATGAAGGATATTAATAACAAACTAGGACAACGGAACTATTGTACACAGTTAAACAGTTAGTTTATAAAAGAAAGTTTATTTCTTCTTCGGGGTTATACTCAGTTCGCCAGATCGATCCTGAGCAACATCCTGATGAGAACATGTTGTGAAGATTCGATCCTGGATCCTGCTGCAATTGGGCATTGAGCTATTAAATAATGACCCTGGCTAAATAATCACTTTTAGTCAGTTCACAAGGCACACAAGGCATCTCACCCATCCTATACACTCATCATTCATTCTTATTCGCCATATTATACTTCGGCGTTGGCGTCTTGGAGAGATAGAATATCTTTGGTTCTCTTATGCTCGTATAATGCTACACTAATATTGGTTAGTAGTTTAAAACTGAAACTAAATACACCTAAGTAAAATTATTTTAGTAGCCTACCCATGAAATGTGGTGTCTTAATTCACATGGTTATTCATTATAAAGTAAAATTGATTTATACTGTTTTGAGAAAACTGCAGGCCAAACTTTAAGAACCACTTACGTAAAACATTATCATTTTGATGGAAAACCTAGCTGTGTACGTTCTCTTCAACAATTCTCATTTAGGAACGCTGTTTGAAAAGTAAAATGTCAAATACATTTAACCTTTTAATTTTAATAAGCATTAAATTAATCCCTGCCCAAACTGCAATATAAGGTAGTACTATGTAGTTTATGTAGTTATGTAGTGTAAACGATAATAATGAAACAAACCTCACCAATAAATCAAATCCATTAAACTGATAATACCCATTACGATCAAACCAATCACCGCACTATCATTTTTTTTCTTTCAAACATCCACAAATGGTGATAGGCGCTAAATGAAATGACTCAGTGTGGCAAAAAGCGACCGACAAAGAGGACCTAGACATTGACCGTTTCGCTAATGATTGTTAAATGTTAAATATAAACACGAGTGATAACAATCCAGCAGGGATATTCGATTCCTGGTAGCGGTTATCAGCTGGGTCGCCGGAACTTCCGGTGTCTCCCGCCATCGCTCCCAGCTGTTCGTGCCATGGAGGTTAGGTTAGTCTGGTGTCGAGCGCGCTACCGTTCGTCTATCGCTGGTGTTCGGCTTTGTTTACGCTGTGTTTATTTCCACAACCGCGTCCAGGGCTTGCATTAACCTCTTTATGTGATGTGCCAAGTTTGAAGTTCCTTCCCAACCTCCCGTGGCGTGATGGAATGTTTACACGATGGTAAGACATCTGCTCCCGTCGTGCTATTCGCCCTCTTGTTATCGGTAGCATCTACATATAAGTACACACACACACACACACACACACACACACACACACACACACAAACACACACACACACACACACACACACACACATATATATATATATATATATATATAAGTTTATATATATGTTTTATTCCAAAACATTACATACAATTTAATTATTATTTTTGTTTATTAAACATTATTTCTTGACACAAATTTAAATTACCTATTATAATTTGTTTAGTGTAATTAGCTTTATATTGTCTCAGTGTTGATATACATATTTCTAATTGAAAATTGTGTAAATTCTTTTGTAATTTACACTACTTTAGTGCAATGGACACCTATTTAACTTATTGCGAAGATATAGCTTTGTTGCGCCTTTAAAACTGCTGGTTTTACAAATGTTTAGTAGTAATTGCTGTAATCCTAAAGTTGGTGTTGAAAATAAATTTAATTTACCCTACCTACTCATTCACTGTCTTAGTTTTAAAACGTTAAATATTTTTTAAATGAATTGTTTTCTGTAAGTTGACTAGTCAAAGTATTTAAGCATAACAGACTATCACAGTATTTGAACAAATATTTTTCATTGCTCATTCAAAAATAACAACTTTATATGCTCCTAAAATTAGCAATAAGCAAAATTTAGCTTGAAATAAATAATTTATTAGGTGCTGGAATTTAAAACCTGTATTATGAGGGTTTTTATATTTTGAGATTGCACTGAAATAATATTAAATTTTAGATTGAATTAACATTTCAAATACTGTAAAGTGTCCATTGATTTTACAACTTCACTATTCACATATATCAAATAGATTACGATTTTAAGACCTTGTGTCTTATTTAACAGTTTAATGCAAGTAGTTTTGCTCATGTCAATCATATTTTATTGAAAGCCAAATTGCAGGGCTAAGAATTGTTTAAATGTGTTTGTTCTTTTACACACCAAATAACACACTTCACACACTTCTAACGTACATTTATATACTAGCGTATTAAAGAATTGATAACAATTTATTTTTATTAAAACCTGAGGGTACATGATTATTTTTACACTCCTTCAAAATAAGGTGGTGTAATTGGATTTTATCTTCAGTAAATTAGTTTCTCCTTTAATTTTACAAAATAATTCAATACCAGCTGCATTATTTGATATTGCATTACTCCAAACTTTTGGTTTGTCTCCACTAACCTGATTTACTTAATCAATTTAATATGTCAGTTAGTTTATTTTTGTAAAAAAAACTTCGTCACCCTAAACATAATCTGAAATACACACTTTATCACCTGGGGTTAACTCTGGGCGAGACTTCTAATGATAAGAGTTTTATCCCACACTGTGACTTTTTAATTAGTGTTTCTATTAATTGATGTACAGTATACCAAAATAGGCTTACTTGTACAGGCTATTCAAAAACTAATGAAAAAACATCACCAGGTTATTATAAAAAAAAGTAAATCCACCATGTAATGTTTGGTGTAAGGTATGTAGTTTTCTTTCCATTTGCCTGTGTAGATTTGTACACAGACCTTAATATCCAAGAAATGGTGTTAGAAAAAACAACAACTTAGTATACAAAACAAATATATCAACAACAAAAAACACTTCCTCAAGGTAGAATATGACACATAGCATCTACATATAAGTGCACATACAATATGTTTATTCCAAAACATTACATACAATTTAATTATTATTTTTGTATATTACATTTTATTTCTTGACAAAAATTTAAATGACCTATTATAATTTGTTTAGTGTAATTTGCTTTATATTGTCTAAGTGTTGATGTATAAGTGGTGATGAAATAAAAATTGTTGTTGGTTTTTTTAATGTTTTTTTTAGGAGACTTACTAGTTACTATAAAATTTTGATTTTCTTAAAAATTTTGTTTCAAAATTGTACTAGAAAGTTTTTAATATTAAAGATTAAATACCCCCGTCGCAGCAAACCTGCATACTCAGCGAATTTCCAATGCATAATATATGTCTTAATACCACATAAAGCCGCATACCAAGTTTCATAAAAATATATTCACATATAGGCGATTTTAATTATTCTCCATAAGAATAACATTGGTAATGAGTACGTAGGTTTGCTGAAATAAGGAACACAATTGGTTTTTATGCAAATATAAATAGAATGTAACTAGGCGAAGCCACACACCAAGTTTCATCAATATTCAATCATAAATAAGCGCTATGTAACATTTTAGTGATTCTCCATAAGAATAACATGGGGGCTGAGTAAGCAGGTTTGCTGCAACAAGGCACAAAAAAATGGGATTTTATGCAAATATCAATATAACTCAACCAATTGAAGCTACATACCAAGTTTTATTAATTTATGTTCATAATTAAGGGAGTCAATACAAATGACTTATTCTCCATAAGAATAACATGGGGGCTGAGTACGCAGGTTTGCTGCTAAGGGAAACAATCAACAAAAACTAAATTTTTTGTGCAAATATCAATATACCAGTACTACGTGAAGTCACATACCAAGTTTCATCAACATACATTCATAAATAATCGAGATATGAAATTTTATTTATTCTCCATAAGGATAACATTGGGCAACGTACTGTGTTTATCACTTTGAATATCTCAGCAACGGTTGGGCGTAGAATCCAAATTTAAACACCAAAATGATTGTTTTTTGGAACTGAACAGATTAGTTAAAGCAAATGTGAATTTTACATTAAAATAAACTGAGGAAAAGCCAAAAACTGTTTTCCAATAAGATTAACATGGGAGATTTTATGATTAGGTTTTTGGATTTTCTCCGCAACCACTTAACCTAGGTTAATAATTCAAAATACCATATTATTTGTTTTTTTAAGCTCTATAACATGGTCAAAATCAAAATTAAGTTTTTTAAAAATTTTAGGGTGAAAAGTGCAAAAAACTGATTTTCGGAAAATTTAAAACCCCCATAAACCCCCTTTCCCATGGTCCGATTTTTCTGGTTTTCGAACTTAAAGTCATGAATGCCATTTTACACATTTGAGCCAAATTTCATCGAAATCGGACGTTTTTTACCCAAGTTATCGCATTCACAGACACATATATATATAAATTTGAACGAATAGTGTTTTTGGCATCTGGGGACCTCAAAACAAAAAGTTATTATGGTCTGGGGCTTAAGTCTTACCATGAGACCTACGGTAATAGCTTCTTCCCTATAGGGGAAATTCGCTAAAAACATAATTTTATGTAAAAAGGTTGTAAGGCCCAACATTTTGGTTAATACCAAGTTTCCTTATTTTTGTTCTCAAAGCAAATCGTTTCTGAGGTATTAAAGTTGTTAAAAAACCACTTACAGACTGATACGCAGAAAACTAAGAATCATTAGTTTGTGAATTTAGTTTGTTTTTGCTCAAAGGATGAATAAAAAGTGAAGTTTGGATCAGTTTCTAGACACACTGGACAACTCCTAAGCAATATTAGAAGTTAAAGGTCATAATCAAACACCGGTAACAATAAAATAATATTTCTTAATAAATACATTTTTATTTTTAAATGTGTTTTAAAAGACAGTATTCATAGTTATGACAGTTAATGTTATTGAGGTATAAACATTGAATTATTTATGCATGAAAATCATAATTTACTTGTCAAAAAGGTAGTGTATGAGTGGGAAAATGGCAGTTTATTAAATTTTGAATTTCTCGTTTATTTTAAACAGTGTCAATTAAAAAATATGGACATGATTTAATATTACTAAGTTAGTGAAATAAAAATCTTGTTGAGCTGTAACAATATTAATTGGTACAATAGTAAACGTATTGCATTATCATTTGAATAGTATTATTTATTCCTTGTTAAAGCCCTGCAATATTCTGGAATTTACAGAAAATAATTTTATGGAGGAATCTTTTACCCTGCAAAACTGCTATTTTCACTATTACCTTACTAAAATTAATTATTGTTGTAAAGTTATAAAATAGTAAACGGTGACAAAACAGTCATTCATTAGATATGTTTGTAGATGTTACAAATAGGACCAGTGGTGGATCCAAAGGTCAGGTTTGGGGGGGGGGAGGTGGTCACCGAAAGTTACCCCTCCCTCTCCCCACAGGTGGTCACTCATTATTTATTTCAAAACTATACGAAATTATACAACCAATGAAAACAAAGTTAACATATAATATATATCAACAAACTTGTACTCAAAAAACTTTCATTGTAGGCCTAAATAATTCAATAAAAATCGATAGTTTTAAGGTATGGGGGGTGGGCGGATGCCCCTATCGCCCCATCCCCCCTTGGATCCGTTCTTGTTTAGGACATATCAAAGATTAATGGAGATATTCACCCTTACTTTAGGTTTATCCAATTATGTTTTAAGAAAAACTGTTAAACTTCTAAATTTTCATATAATTGAAAAATGACACATAAACAGGACACAACAAAAATGAAGGCTGGTCTGAAGTGTAGTTGTATATCATTATCAAATTCACTTCAAAGTTACATAACTAAGATAAATCCACTTTCTCATATCTTATTTATTATGTAACCATGATAAATCTTGTATCAAACAAAGTAAAGCAAATAAATATAACAAAAACTACACTAGTGTTGATAGATTGATAAGTTCTTATGCAGCTGGTACATTAATAATTTCTTTTCATATCAATACTTTTGTCAGTTGAAGGTCATGACTGTCTGTTGCCATCCGTGTATGTTTCGTATTGAGAGGGGGCTCCAGTCCTCTGTCAACCAGCTTCTCCTATAAGGCCAATGTTAACTTTAAAGTTCTTCCCCTCCTCAACGGTGGATCCAATATCATTGGTTTATGACTCATTTTAAAAGAAAAAAAATACTGATCAGTTTTAGTGAGCAGTTTTTTGATATCACAAATATTTCACCCATAAACAACCTTAAATATTGAATGTTTTGAAAATTATTATTGTAATGTCAACATTTTGCTCACTGAAATCGCTAGTTCGCTCCTTAAAATGAGCCATAAATCAACGATATTGGATAAACCGATGAGGAGGGACTGGCTATGAAAGTTAACATTAGCCTTGTGGTGGAGGCAGGTGGAAACATGACAATTGACCTGACTGGAGCGCATTGTTAAAACTGAATGCAAAATCTTTTAAACCGATTGAGCTAAAATTGTTGTTGTAGTTAATTAGTGTATATGGATTCTAGATAGACTTACTCACGGATCAACAATCCCTCAGGGCTCTGCCCCATGGGTCACGGGGGGTATAATTTTTAATATTATTCTTATGGATATTTACTTTTATTTGACAAAATAATTACTGAATCAATGTTCTTCATTCGTTACAGTTCATAAGGTTGATCACAGAATGTAGCACGGACACAAATGAATTTTCAGGGTGAAGCTAGAACTGCAGTTAGTGTTATTATAAAAGTATCTTTATCACATGAAAAACCATTAGTTTCCAAATTATGGCAGGGGACACCCCTTTTTAGATATTTGGTACTACAGTAAAAGGGGAATTTTATACCTCCATTTTACTCATTTCATACAAAAAGTTAATTGGTCTGTGAACAATTTATCTCTTTGAAACTATTTAGAAAGCATGTTTGTGTGTCCCGTCGTAATATTTGCGGTTCACATTACCTGGCATGTCTCACAGCCAAGTTCTCTATCTCAGCTGTTGTGACGGTTGCCATTCTCCCCACTCTCTCTGCTGATGACCATTCCCGGCACGCTCCATCTTGTGCTGACCTGACTCTAAAGTCTTCCTCACCGCATATCCACCAGCCACACTAATTACAGCATTAGTGTGAGGTGTGTTGATATTTGTAATTGTTGTCAGTTGCATGAACTTTGCTCGCAGGTGTATGACAGATGCAAGTGCAGATACGGGAGCACCAAAAGTGTTTTAAGAGTCACACAGTACTAAATGAAAAATGAGAGGGCCGATTTTAGTTTATTTTATGTGCAGGACACAGTGAAGCTAGAAATATGAAATAATGTACTATTAGTTTAGAAAACTAAAACAAAACAATAATTATAATAATGATAAAAGTCAGAGAATACCAAAATAGGTTTGTCTGCAATATTTTTGCTTTTTTAAGTTTATATAACTATTTTGCATATGTACTACATTTTTCATTAATTTCAATCCATCTTCCTCATCCCATATATCAAATGGTAATGCTTTTAAGCGTAACCAACCTCCAAACGCCAGCCCGCCACTTCATGATGTAACATCATAATTTTAAACTTAGATGGGCTACAAAATTATAAATTATAAAGCATCAGCCTATCATTTTGCAAGGGTTTCAAATAAAAAATTGTAATTTGTAAGGCATTTTTGTTTTATTACACATAAAACATTTTATAATGGGTACCTTAAAAGATCTTAAAGTAAGAAACACACAAACAAATTGTATTAAAGCTAAAAACAATATACAATTGTCTAAGTTACATGTTGAACCCTTAAAAAAGCAAATTTACAAAACTGACAACAGTTACTGAGAACCGTTAAAAATGTTTACAAAAATCTGAAAAAATACCCCCATAGCAGCAAACCTGGGTACTCAGCGAATTTCCAATGCATGTATATGTAATACCACATAAAGCCACATACCAAGATTCATCAATATACAGTACATTCATAAATAAACGATTTATGAAATTTTAATTATTTTCCATAAGAATAACATGGCGGCTGAGGATGCAGGTTTGCTGAAGTGAGGAACACAAAAATTGGGGTTTTATACAAATATCAATACAACTCAAGTCGGTAAAAAGCCACATACCAAATTTTATTAATTTATCTTCATAATTAAGGGAGATATCACGTTACTTATTCTCCATAAAAATAACATGGGGGGGCTGAGTACACAGGTTTGCTGCTACGGGAATTATAGGCCAAAAAATGTTTTCTAGTGCAAATATCAATAAACCACAATGATATGAAGCAATATACCAAGATTCATCAGGATAAGTTGATAAATTAGCGAGATATACAATTTTTCTTATTCTCCATTGGAATAACATTGGACAACGTACTGTGTTTAGCACTTTCAATATCTCGGTAACCAATTAACGTAGAGCAATGATCAAAACACCAAATTGTGCGTCTTTTTAAGCTTATTCCAAGGAAAAAAAACTAAAATTTGTTTTTTTTCAAAAATGATGTGTAAAACACTCAAAAACCCCATTTTTGGGGTACAAAACCCCCCCAATATACCCCTTTGGATAGGTCGACCTGCCTGGTTTTCAAACTTTATATCATAAATGCTGCTTTACACGTTTATACCAAATTTCGTCAAAATCGGATAATTTTGACGAGAGTTACCGTGCTCACTGACAGATATATATTTATATACGAGTATATAAACAGTTTTGAACAAATGGTGTTTTTGGCATCTGGGGACCTCAAAACGAAAAGTTATCATGGTCCCGGGCCTAGGTCTTACCATGCCGACTACGGTAATAATAGCTTCTTTCCTATAGGGGAAGTTCGCTAAAACCTGACAACTAATAAATACCCCTGTAGCAGCAAACCTGCCTACTCAGCGAATTTCCAATGCATATATATGTAAGCCACATACCAATATTCATCAATATACATTCATAAATAAACGATTTATGAAATTTTAATTATTCTCCTTAAGAATAACATGGCGGCTGAGGATGCAGGTTTGCTGAGGCAAGAAACACAAAAATTGGGGTTTTATACAAATAGCAATACAACTCAAGTAGGTTAAGCCACATACCAAATTTTATTAATTTATGTTCATAATTAAGGGAGATAACACGTTACTTATTCTCTATAAAAATAACATGGGGGCTGAGTACGCAGTTTTGCAGCTACAGGAACTATAGGCCAAAAAATGTTTTTTAGTGCAAATGTCCATAGACCACAATTATATGACACAATATACCAAGTTTCATCTGGATAAGTTGATAAATAAGCGAGATATACTATTTTTCTTATTCTCCATAAGAATAACATTGGACAACGTACTATGTTTAGTACTTTCAATATCTCTGTAACGATTTGATGTGGAGCAATGATCAAATCTCCAAATTGTGCGTCTTTTTAAGCTGATTCTAATAGATAAAAACTAAAATTTGACTTTTTGAAAAATTATACGTAAAAAACTCAAAAAACCCATTTTTGGGGTACAAAACCCCTTAAAAATACCCCTTTGAATTGGTCGATATGTCTGGTTTTCGAACTTTAAAAAATAAATGCTGCTTTACACGTTCATGCCAAATTTCATAAAAATCGGATAATATTTACGAGAGTTATCGTGCTCACGGACACATATATATATATATATATACAGTTTTGAACGAATGGTGTTTTTGGCATCTGGGGACCTCAAAACGAAAAGTTATCATGGTCCCGGGCCTAGGTCTTACCATGCCGACTACGGTAATAGCTTCTTTCCTATAGGGGAAATTCGCTAAAAAAGGTAGCATTATGTGTTATTATATACTTATACATTACTTAAATACTAAATTGTGTGTGCCATTTATAAGAAACAACAAATAAAAGGCGGAGTGTCTCTACAGAGTGTCCCGGACCTCTCTACCAACTTTTCTAGGTATTATTCCTGGACCATAGACAAGTCAAAATATCTTATTCAAAATTTCAAAAACTCAAAAGTTACTCGTATAGCTGCCATTTTTTTTACAAAATAACTTTTAATTCAATAACAGCTTGGTGTAACAAAATGAAATTTGGTATATAGCCTTATCACTTAAAGACCTAATTACAGAAACAAAATTAATTTTTCAGATGGTTTATTTTCAAAATGGCGGCTGCTTAACAATTGTAAACGTAAACATCTCAAAAACTGCAAATGGAAAAATTGCAGAGATTATATCTTTTATAGATAATTTAATTACAAATCCAACAATACCAAAATTAAGGAAATCAGTTCATAAATAAGGGAGAAACTCCATTTTTAAGAGAATTTTAACATGTCAATATCAACTGTTATCATGTAAAACCACTGCTAGTGGACCTTAAAAATGGGTTTCTCCCTTATTTATAAACCGATTTCCTTAATTTTGGTATTGTTGGATGTAATTAAATCCCTACAAAAAACCTGATGGATGACATTTTTTTTCGTTTGCAGTTTTTGAGATATTTACGTTTAAAAGTTTTAAGCAGCCGCCATTTAAAAAATAAATATACTAAAAAATTAATGTTTTTTCTGTAATTAGTTCTTTAGGTGATAAGGCTAAGTACCAAATTTCATTTTGTTACAACAAGCCGTTCATGAATTTAAAATTCTGTTGTAAAAAATAACAAAATGGCGGCTATACGATTAATAATCCATGAAAAAGTTGGTAGAGAGTTCCGGGACAGCCTGTATAATTTCCTAGAACAAGCAAGTTCTGTGAATGTAATAAATTTTTAATTAAAGTCATAGGCTGTATAGTCCATCTGAACTCCAAATCATCTGATAAGAAGGTTATCACAGTGTCATTTTGAGAGACACCCTTTCTCTCATTTTAATTTTTCCCCATTCTTCTAGCCGTTATGCTCCCCAGTTTAACTATCAGTTCTGAAGAGTAGCAATGAAGCTGAAGAGAGAAAATTGTCAAAATTATAAAAAAATTATGTTGGATTAGTTTTATTTTCAATCAATTTTTTGTCATGTATTGAGCATTCACACTGTTATACATAAAAAATCCTTACAAAGAAAATAATTTTGTTAGTCTCTGTGCTAGTAAATTTAATATTGGTTGCCTGATTGTGACAAATTTAGGGGGAGTTCAACTGTTGCTTTTTTTCTGACTTAACTCGTGTAATGATTCTTCTCCCCCATTTTCATATAACTCCTTGTGTCTAGATTGTGTCTATGCCCTGAGGCAGCATAGAGGGCAAGATTCAGTAACTTAAGAAAATGCTCCAGTCACAAAATATTTATCTTTATTTCCTGCTTCTTCAATAAGACCAATTTTGACTTGTAAATACTGTCCCTCTACATCAGACCATCTGCAATGCAATCATTATTGATTTATAGCTCAACTTCAAGGACAACCAATCACCTACAGTTTTCAGAGAGCATAGCATAGGTTATATATATGGCAAATATAATAGCAGAGAAACATTTTAAAATAAAAAACATTTTTAATTTCTCTCCCCTATATATAGTATATGGAGAAAGTATTGTTTTCGTCTACATTTTTTAATTTGAGTTGTTAGTGGAAATATTTGTTTTGGTGCTCCCTGAATCAAAAAAAGTGATTTCTACATGATGTCTGTGTGTCTGTCTGTCTGTATGGATGTGTACAGAGCTAGAGACGACACCAGTGGGCCGATTTTGGTGAGATTTGTTATGTATGTACTAATCCACGATATCTCCAAATATTTTTTCAATTTTTAGATTTTTTGATTTTTAAGGGTTATTATCCCCCCAAACCCACAAAAAACCAGAAAAACCCAAACTTCTCAAAAACAGCTCTAACGATTTTAATTAAACTTAAGTAGTTTGTAGAGCTTTAGGTTTCCAACAAAAGACACCACGCACAATTCAGAAAAATTCGGGTTCAGAAGTTACAGGACTTAAAACATCAAATATTTTTTATTTTTTAATTTTCATAGCAAACCATAAATGTTAAAAAAGTGTACTTATCACCATTAAAAAGATCTTTAAAAACGAAATAATTCAGTATCTTGAATTATTATTCTACGATTACTGGTTGTAGAGAAAATTTAAATTTTCATTTAGAGGTAAACACAGTAAGTTGGCCAATGTCATTCTTATGGGGAATACAAATACCCCCATCGCAGCAAACCTGTGTACTCAGCAAATTTCCAATGCATAATACATGTCTTAATATCACATAAAGCCCATACCAAGTTTCATAAAAATATATTCACAAATAAGTGATATATACAATTGCAATTATTCTCTATAGGAATAATGAGTTTGGGGATGAGTACGTAGGTTTGCTGAAACAAGGAATGCAAACAATTGGTGTTTATGCAAATATAAATATAATTCAACTAAGTGTAGCCACATACCAAGTTTCATCAATATTCATTCATAAATAAGCGATACATAATATTTTAATTATTCTCCATAAGAATAACATGGGGGCTGAGTAAGCAGGTTTTCTGCAACCAGGAACACATAATATGGGTGTTCATGCAAATATCAATATAACTCAACTAGGTGAAGTCACATACCATGTTTTATTAATTTATGTGTATAATTAAAGGAGACATTACATTTTACTTTTTCTCCATAAGAATAACATGGGGGCTGAGTTCGCAAGTTTGCTGCTATGAGAATAATCGGTAAAAAAAAATATATATAAAGAAAAAAAATATATATACAGTTTCGAACGAATGGTGTTTTTGGCAACTGGGGACCTCAAAACGAAAAGTTACCATGGTCCCGGGCCTAGGTCTTACGATGCCGACTATGGTAACAGCTTCTTCCCTATCGGGGAAATTCGCTAAAATTACCATTTCTCTCTTCTTTACTGACCAATTTAGTTAAAAACTGATATCCAGGTCAAGTTAGCATTGACCAACAGAGGATATTTGAAATATGTTGCCCCTTAACCCTGGGGGGGGTGAGGAGGGGGCATGTCTACTATGTGGAGGCATAAAACCACTGTATGTAGCAGAGGATTCTGTAGTGCCAAAAGTGAGAATTGGGCGGACATTTCGTAAAACAATTTTTTTAGAAGATTTTCTGTACATTCTACCGCATTTTTTTAGAAGATTTTCTGTACATTCTACCGCACTTTATATTCTAGTAAATAAATAATAATTTATATATTAAAATGGGCTAAAAGGGAGAAAGTATGTGTCAGTTTCCTGATACCGTTTATTATTTTTAAGTTGGAACAGACTAAACTGGAGAAGTCAAGTTTGCATGTTATTAAATTAGCCAGTTTTTACTTTCTCCCTCTATACATAGTATATGGAGAAAGTATTGTTTTCGTCAACATTTTCGAATTTGAATTGTTAGTGGAAATATTCGTTTTGGTGCTCCCTGAACCCAAAAAAGTGATTTATACGTGATGTCTGTGTGTCTGCCTGTCTGTCTATCTGTCTGTATGGATGTGTACAGAGCTAGAGCCCTAACCACTGGTCAGATTTTTATGAAATTTGGTATGTAGGTACTAATCCACAATATCTCCAGGTTTTTTCATTTTTTGAATTTTTGATTTTTAAGGGTAATTATCCCCCAAAAACCTCCAAAAAACATGAAAAATTAAAATTTCTCAAAAACGGCTCTAACGATTTTGATTCAACTTTAGTCGTTTGTAGAACTTTAGTTCTCCAACAAAATGACACCACCCGCATTTCTGTAAAAGTACGGGTTCAGAAATTACAAGACTTAAAACATAAAAAATTCAGTTTTAAATTTTTCATAAAAAACAATAAAGTAAAAAATATTTCTATTCACCATTAAAAAGAGCTCAACAAACTAAATAATTTAGTATTTTGAATTACTATTCTACGATTGCTGGTATCGCAGAAAATTGAAATTTTCATTTAGCGGTAAATACAGTACGTTGTCCAATGTTATTCTTATGGGGAATGCAAATACCCCCGTAGCAGCAAACCTGCGTACTCAGCGAATTTCCAATGCAAAATATAAGTCTTAAACCACATAAAGCCGCTTACCAAGTTTCATAAAAATATATTAAAAAATAAGCGATATATCAAATTTGAATAATTCTCCATAAGAATAACATTGGGGATGAGTATGCAGGTTTGCTGCTACAAGAAACAACAAATATAGGGTTTTTGTAAATATCAATATTACTCAACTAGGTGAAGCCACATACCAAGTTTCATCAATATAAATTCATAAATAAGCGATATATGCCATTTTGATTATTATCCATAAGAATAACATGGGGGCTGAGGATGCAGGTTTGCTGCTATGGGAATTATTGGTAAAAATCTGCTTTTTGTGAAAATAACAATAGACCACAACCAGATGAAGCCATATACCATGTTTTGTCAGAATACGTTCATAAATAAGCGAGCTATAATTTTTTTCTTATTCTCCATAAGAATAGCATTGGACAACGTACTGGGTTTAGTACTTTCAATATCTCTGTAACCAATTGACGTAGGAAAATGATCAAAACACCAAACTGTGTGTTTTTTAAGCTGAATCCAAGAGTCAAAACAAAAATTTGACTTTTTAAAATATTACATGTAAAAACCTCAAAAAAACCCATTTTTGGGGTACAAAACCCCCCCAAAATACCACTTTGGATGGGTCAATCTGTCTGGTTTTCGAACTTAAAGTCATAAATAATGCTTTAAACGTTTTTACCAAATTGTATCAAAATCGGATCATTTTTACGAGAGTTATCGCACCCAGGGGGACACACAAATATATATATATATACAGTTTCAAACGAATGGTGTTTTTGGGGTCTGGAGACCTCAAAACAAAAAGTTATCATGGTCCCGGGCCTAGGTCTTACCATGCCGACTACGGTAATAGCTTCTTCCCTATAGGGGAAATTCGCTAAAATTACTATTTCTCTCTTATTTATTGATCAATTTCATTCAAACTTGATATGCTTGTCAATTTAGCATTAACCAAGAGAGAAAATTCAAAATATGTTACCCCTTAATAACCCTGGGGGGGATAGGGGCATTTCCCCTCTGAAAACCACGAGTGTAGCAATGGATTCTGTAGTGCCTCCAAAGCAGGGATTTGGGTGGATGTTTTTTAAAACAACTTGTTTACATGATTTTCTGTATATTGGACCATGCTTTGTATTCTATATTTAGTAAATAAAAAGTAATTTATTCATTTAAGTTGGGCTAAAAGGGAGAAAGTATGTGTCAGTTTCCTGATACCGTTTATTTAATCTGAGGCAGCGACCTTTTTTATTAGACTACATGGCCACGACTCGTGGAGGAAGACTTTGTGCCCCACCCGCCCAATATCCTCATCTACCAAAATGTGATTAAACAGTTTAAATCATTTGTATGTAGAAAAATAGTTTTATATGGCTGACAGTCATTTAATCTTGTAACAGAAACCATAATTTAAATTTCTGCAGTTATGTCCATTTATCACTGACTGTTGTATGGTTGTGTTGCAGTGTCCAAGGGTGGGGACCTGCTAGACACTGTGATCCTGTCCAGCTCTGCCAGTGAGGCTGCAGGACTGTGGGTTTCCTACCTCTCCACGTGCTGCCAGCAAGTCACTCATCACTGACTGTTGTATGGTTGTATTTTAGTGTCCAAGGGTGGGGACCTGCTAGACATTGTGATCCTGTCCAGCTCTGCCAATGAGGCTGCAGGACTGTGGGTTTCCTACCTCTCCACGTGCTGCCAGCAAGTCACTCATCACTGACTGTTGTATGGTTTTATTTCAGTGTCCAAGGGTAGGGACCTGCTAGACATTGTGATCCTGTCCAGCTCTGCCAGTGAGGCTGCAGGACTGTGGGTTTCCTACCTCTCCACGTGCTGCCAGCAAGTCACTCATCACTGATTGTTGTATGGTTGTATTTTAGTGTCCAAGGGTGGGGACCTGCTAGACACTGTGATCCTGTCCAGCTCTGCCAATGAGGCTGCAGGACTGTGGGTTTCCTACCTCTCCACGTGCTGCCAGCAAGTCACTCATCACTGACTGTTGTATTTTAGTGTCCAAGGGTGGGGACCTGCTAGACATTGTGATCCTGTCCAGCTCTGCCAGTGAGGCTGCAGGACTGTGGGTTTCCTACCTTTCTACGTGCTGCCAGCAAGTCACTCATCACTGACTGTTGTATGGTTGTATTTTAGTGTCCAAGGGTGGGGACCTGCTAGACATTGTGATCCTGTCCAGCTCTGCCTATGAGGCTGCAGGACTGTGGGTTTCCTACCTCTCCACGTGCTGCCAGCAAGTCACTCATCACTGACTGTTGTATGGTTGTATTTTAGTGTCCAAGGGTGGGGACCTGCTAGACACTGTGATCCTGTCCAGCTCTGCCAATGAGGCTGCAGGACTGTGGGTTTCCTACCTCTCCACGTGCTGCCAGCAAGTCACTCATCACTGACTGTTGTATGGTTGTATTTTAGTGTCCAAGGGTGGGGACCTGCTAGACACTGTGATCCTGTCCAGCTCTGCCAGTGAGGCTGCAGGACTGTGGGTTTCCTACCTTTCCACGTGCTGCCAGCAAGTCACTCATCACTGACTGTTGTATGGTTGTATTTTAGTGTCCAAGGGTGGGGACCTGCTAGACATTGTGATCCTGTCCAGCTCTGCCAATGAGGCTGCAGGACTGTGGGTTTCCTACCTCTCCATGAGCGTCCAGCAAGTCACTCATCACTGACTGTTGTATGGTTGTATTTCAGTGTCCAAGGGTGGGGACCTGCTAGACACTGTGATCCTGTCCAGCTCTGCCAATGACGCTGCAGAACTGTGGGTTTCCTATCTCTCCACGTGCTGCCAGCAAGTCACTCATCACTGACTGTTGTATGGTTGTATTTTAGTGTCCAAGGGTGGGGACCTGCTAGACACTGTGATCCTGTCCAGCTTTGCCAATGAGGCTGCAGAACTGTGGGTTTCCTACCTTTCCACGTGCTGCCAACAAGTCACTCATCACTGACTGTTGTATGGTTGTATTTCAGTGTCCAAGGGTGGGGACCTGCTAGACATTGTGATCCTGTCCAGCTCTGCCAGTGAGGCTGCAGGACTGTGGATTTCCTACCTCTCCACATGCTGCCAGCAAGTCACTCATCACTGACTGTTGTATGGTTGTATTTCAGTGTCCAAGGGTGGGGACCTGCTAGACATTGTGATCCTGTCCAGCTCTGCCAGTGAGGCTGCAGGACTGTGGGTTTCCTACCTCTCCACATGCTGCCAGCAAGTCACTCATCACTGACTGTTGTATGGTTGTATTTTAGTGTCCAAGGGTGGGGACCTGATAGACACTGTGATCCTGTCCAGCTCTGCCAATGAGGCTGCAGGACTGTGGGTTTCCTACCTCTCCACATGCTGCCAGCAAGTCACTCATCACTGACTGTTGTATGGTTGTATTTTAGTGTCCAAGGGTGGGGACCTGCTAGACATTGTGATCCTGTCCAGCTCTGCCAGTGAGGCTGCAGGACTGTGGGTTTCCTACCTCTCCACATGCTTCCAGCAAGTTGCCAAGGAGCGTAACAGGCCACCGTTCAAGTTAGTACACTCCCCTAAACTTTACCTCTCATTTTATTATTTTCTGTAATTTATTTTGCTTTGGTTCTGTGTCACTACTAAAGAAAATGAAGTTTTTTTAGTGTTGATCTTTTAGTTGGTTAAATAAAAGAAGCTCTGACACCTAAATTCTGTTAATTTTTTAGGCCTATGAAAAGATTATTGATGGTATGGTATAAACTAACTGAATAACTGATCAATTAAAGTCCCTAATGTAAACTGGTAAAATGGAAGGACCTGTTGCATTGGACTTTGAAACCTAGCAAACTTACTTGTCTCTAAGAATATTAAACCATTAATCCTTTGACTCCTGGCAAAAATGAGTATTCAGTCTCACAGTGCTACACCTGAGGGTGGCATGTCAGTGTGAAAACTGCTGGGGCATTGCAGCCGTTTTCATGGTAGAAGTCTTATATTTATAAAAGGCAAAGCACTGGCTGACTGACTGACTGACTCACTCATCACTAATTCACCACCTTCCCATGTAGATAGAGAGCTGAAATTTTGTACACTGATTCTTTAGGCATGAAATAGGAAAAATAAATGGTTTTTATCCTGTTCTGACCTTAGGGTTCAGCCAGAGACCCCATCAAAGTTCCCATGTATTCCTTATGGACATTCAATTTTGTTTGAGCTGATGAAAATACAAACAGCTGATCTTGATTCATAGTAGTTCCACGGACTAACCACAGAATGCAGCACACACAACTGTAATAGTTTTTATAAACATTTGCGGGGCGAAGCCTGCGGCTATCAGCTAGTACATAATAAATGAATTATCAAACTATCCAGTTACCAATTTATCAAATCAAGTGATTTAATGGTTTTGCTATAGAAATTAATGTACTGATTACTTTTTCTGAAGTAGATTTGATCAAGCACTGTGAGCCGAAATAATACATACAGTATTACAGGTACAGTATTGCATAGGTACAGGGGCTAATACAGACTATCATTTTAGGGTGGGTCATGAGGTCGTGAGTGAAAATCATAGTATCAAGCAACGAGCTTAGTATATCTAGTTCTATCATACAAATACTAATCTCCAAAAAAAGTGAAGCCTACATGGTGGCGCCATTTTCCCCTCTGCAATTTCAGTTCCTACGGCGAAACAATTAACCGCAGACCATAAAATAACGTAATCTGCAATTTATGACAACTGTTTTCCATCACGCAATAAAAAGGTATTTCTGAACACCATGTTTAAAAATTTGTGTGATTAAGATTAAATCATTTGAATCGTTAATGAATATGGAACACAAGGAGAAACACATTTACTTTTCAAATACAACTTTTATATGAAACATATTTTCGACCAAATATTTGCAGGAGACCATTGTTTTTCTGTGTTTTTTTTACAAACATATCATCTAGGGGGCTTCACTTTTTCAACCCAGAAGAGAACTCTTTAAGATGTATTAACCTCATTGGTATTGAGTATGCGTTTTTTAGGGGGTTTGGTAGTTAAGGAAAATTTGAAAATCCTTCTACAGAGAACGGAATAAATGGTTATGATAAACATTAGCCTACAAAAAGTTATGTGAGTTTTAGGCCGTAGAAGTTTATTTCACGGCTTTATTAAAATAAGCTACGAATTTACTGAATTAAATGTATTAATTGTAATATATTTATATAATTACTATTATTTCCTATGATTAAAAAGTAATAATTACTATATTATTTCCTACAGTTAAAATGTTAATGAACGACTGAACAATAAAAATATTGTAGAACTAACTTGACTCATATGGACACAGTTCAGTCCATATTCATTGACAACCAGCCCTAGTGTTTAATGATTAAAGCAGTAATAAAGAGAAAATCCTTCAACTGAGGGCCTAAAAACCCTCATGCCATCATAGCCATGCCTCATAGAACAATAAATTTTAACTTGTACACCAATGCATTGACTTGACTATTGAAAAGAGATTACATAGGCCTAACCTAAAAGTAGATGACGTTGTTTGGTTATTATCAAGGAGGTCCATTAGTTATACTGGAGACAACACTGCCTAACGATTTGCGTCAACAAAATCAGTCGGCAATTTGGTTAGGTTAGTACATCTGTGAGAAATAAATTAAATAATTTTGTTTTTTGAACTGCAGTAATGGATTCTTCTAAACGAGTCTGGTCATTCAAATCATACCCAAAAACACAAAGTGTTGACGGGTTGCCAAGTCCTAAAATTATATGATATCAAAATGTATTCCAAGTCAAAGATAGCACCTTTGATCTGAGATTGTTTATCACCACAAATTACTTAAATATGTTAAAACAACAATGCTCGAAAGATTGTTGGTTATTTTCTATCTGTTCTTGGCCAGCAGATAATAAATTTTTATAATATTCAATTATAATATTTAACTATACTTTATTTAGATTTTTAAATTTCAAAATAAAGATTTTGCATCAGTGAAGCTGCTGGCCAAGAACAGATAGAAAATAACCAACAATCTTTTGAGCATTGTTATTTTAACATATTTAAGTAATTTGTGGTGATAAACAATCTCAGATCAAAGGTGCTATCTTTGACTTGGAATACATTTTGATATCATATAATTTTAGGACTTGGCAACCCGTCAACACTTTGTGTTTTTGGGTATGATATCATTTGTTTTTTATATAATTGTTTATTCAAAATTTTTATAAATGAGATTTCAAGTTGAAATAAAACAAAATATATATCAAGGATAAAATAGTATAATATATTGAACATTAATTAAGACTAATTTACCTTAATATTACCTAGATAGTTTTTAGAATTTTCTGGCAGTTTTTTAAAAATTATAATATTTTTTTTTGCACCATATGGGCATTTCTTGACGTTCACTTTCTCATCATCTGCATCTATCCACTTATTTTTGTTTTGAATGTAAGCTATGTAATACCCTGATGCTGAACTGTTTCCTAAATGGAACACCGCATTTTTTAATTTGTATAGAACTCCATTAATTTTGATTTTTGCAATTTGTAGACTGGGTATTATTAGACTTGAAATTTTGTTATCATGTGTTTGCCGAAGTTGAAGTTAAAAAATTATGAAGTTACTTGTAACTGAGATGGATGTTTTTGATTAGTACCTGAGGGCCGAGCTTTGCTCGGGGAAGGCCAGTCAGATTGTTTAGATAACTTGGAATAATGTTTCACCACTATCCCCTACTGATAATTGGATTTTTTTAAAACTCATTTGCCTCTTTTCTAAATGTTTAGATCCCTCCAGTTGTTATTTATAGCTCAATGTCCCTTTGTTTTATTTTAATACTCTATATATACTCTATATTCTACTCTTCACTCAACAGTTTTAATCACTGCTCTCAGGAAAATACATGTTAATAATCATAAACAACGTGAGTATTACTTTGACAGTTCATTGATTGATTATAAACAGCTGTTACAATTCTTTTGTTTTGATTTTAAACTCCATAAGCCCAATGATAATTTTCTTAAATCTCTATATTTGTTTAGTGAATTTATCCTATAGGGAAGAAAGCTACTACCGTAGGTGGCATAGTAAGAGTTAAGCCCAAGACCATGATAACTTTTCATTTAGAGGTCCCCAGATGCCAAAAACACCATTCTGTAAAATTTGTATGTGTGTGTGTGTGTGTGTGTGTGTGTGTGTGTGTGTGTGTGTCCGTGTGTCCGTAAGCACGATAACTCGTAAAAAAGGTCTGATCTTAATGAAATTTGGCACATATGTGTAAGGTACCATTTCTTTGAATAAGTTCGAAAACCAGACGAATCGCACCATCCGAAGGGGGGGTTTTGGGGTTTTCACATTTAATTTTCATTTTAATCAAATTTAAATTGTTACTATTGAATCCAGCTTAAAAAAAAAACATACAATTTGATTATTTCTCTACGTCAATTGGTTACCGAAATATTGTGTCCAATGTTAATCTTATGGCGGATAAGCACAATTTTATATATAGCTTATTAATGAGCATATATTAATGAAACTCGGTATGTGGCTTCATATGGTTGGGATTTACTGATATTTGCATACAAAATCAATTTTTTTGTCCCCATGGCAGCAAACTTGCGTACTCAGCAGCTATGTTATTCTTATGAAGAATAAGAAACATGTGATATATTGCTTGTTTATGAATATAAATTGGTAAAACTTGGTATGTTGCTTCATCTAGTGGTGATCCATTGGTATTTGCATAAAAAACAGATTTTCTTGGTCCTTGATGCAGCAAACCTGCATACTCAGCCCTAATTTTTTTCTTATGGAGGATAAATACAATGTCATATCTCGCTGATTTATGAATACGCTTTGATGAAAGTTGGTAAGTGGGTTCATGACTTAGTGAAGTAACATTTTAAATTCGCTGAGTATGCAGGTTTGCTGCAACGGGTGTATTTTTACATTATTTGATTTTTCCTGGAGATGAGACCTGTCTAGAACCTATTTTTATCCCAGAAATTATTTATTTCCAACATTTTAAGGAAATCGTTGCTGCCATTATTGAGATCAGTGTCGCAAACAAACACGGACGCACGCACGCAAACCTTACTCAATGAGTGTTGGATAGTGATCATTTTCACAAGTTGTGCATATAGAGTCAGCAAGAGGGAACCAGGCGATAAATTGACTGCAGAGTTGTTAATCGAAATTGGCTTTTCTTTTAAGATGATTAGGATGAAAATATGGAATATAAATTTACTGTCGTAGCTGGTTGTTATGTGGTTGCAGTTTGAACATTTGTGGTTAATTGTATTGAGTGCCTGAATTGAAATTCCAGGGGTTGATGATTCGAAATAAGGCAATTTAAAATTCCGCACAGTCTTGTTGTTCAACTGTATTACATTGTGGTCCCAGTTGATTTATAATATCTATAGAATTTAAAATCTGGTAATTATCATTCGGTAGGATATTACCATTTTTTAGTGGAGCATTGGTGTCGTAATTGTTTGTTAATGTCACGATTGGTGGGCAGTTGAAAATACATTATAAAACTACATTTGCATAGCATGACACGCCATAAACCTCTTTGAAACCGAGATTTCCCAGTTCGTCTGTATTGTTAGTAATGTCTTGAATGGCTCCTAATTTAGTATTATGAATTTGCCAGCTTTGACCAGGGATTTTTTCTTGAGATTTTATTCCAATTTTTAATTGTTTTAATTCTGGTCGGTACTCACTCCTTGAACCTATTATTTTCAGATATAGCTGATGCTTGTGCCTTAACATTTTGAGGGTCAAGTTTAGAATTAATAGACCAGAGAGTGAAGTCACGCGATATAAAGACTACGTATGTTTGGCCACATGAAAATACTGCATAACCAGCATCAACAATACAACTGTTAAGCGTTAATCCCTGACTTTTGTGAATTGTAATTGCATATTATGCTACTGCAATAGGAAACTGCTTTCGGAAAACGAATGCTCCAGGAATTACTTCAAATTTTGTGGACGATCTTTGAATTTCAATACCTCTGTCTTTAAAAGTTATAATAATGTTTTTGATTGCATCGTGAGCATCTTTAGTAAAGTCTTTTACAACACCCACTGAACCATTAATAACAAGACCCTGACTTATTTATTAAAAATTATGCCAATTTTGGTGACAAGTCTATTTAGGCGAAACTATTATGTATTATATTATCGTTTGTATGTTATTTGAAACCCCTTAACGACTAGATGTGACTTTTGTGGTTTTAGAAAACGTCCTCCTTCAGGTCTTAGCCTCCTAAGCTCTCAAAGTTACAATGTTAAAATTATGGCAAAATTAAAATAAATTTAAATTGAACATATAACAGCTGTTAATACTGACAAAACACAGTAAAGAAGCAAGAACACAGTTTTAAAGCTAACCTCTAGAATGGACTTTTAAATTATTGAAAATGTGCTTATTGAGTAATTTTATTTAGTGAGAATATGCTCGTTCATTTTGAAGATGAACTTATTCGCTTGGCTCACTCGCCTCCAGGTTGAGCTCGTTCGCTACACTCACTCGCCTATATATATATATATATATATATACAGAACTAACTTCGGCATCGACAAAAGAACTTGAAATGCCATTCAAGTAGATTTTGTATTTCCATAATGAACATATGTTTATGCCTTTTAAGTATGTTTAGATATAATCTATATAACAGCTGTTTGGTGAAACTAACTTATATAACTAAATAACATACTAACCCAACTTTGTTTTTAGATTTGATATTATGTTTATTGCATATTATGTTATGTTCGATGTATTATAGTATGTATAGCTTAAACGAATTAAAATATTTTCAGTACCTCTATACCTTTTGTTTGGTTAAATTCACTCAATGATTAATTTGAATTTACAAGCCAGCTGATCAGATTTGTTTTGGAATACATGCATACTTGGATTTTTGTTTACGTAGTAAATGTAAACAAAGCAGACATCAAATTCAGTAACAATTTTGAAAGTGGAATTTAATATAATTTGTTTTAAAATATTGCGTTTGCAAACTTACAATTTAGTATCAAAAGTGTAATATGTGAGTAAAAACAGAAGTCTGTGCGAAATTTCGTTCAAGTTTGATGAGAAATAAAGTTCTTAGGCTTAATGAACAAAATGAAGTGGACAATTTGTGAAAAGTGCCAAAACTACAAGATTTAGGCTACTTTTATACGTTAATTTCTCGCTTCTCAGACTTTTCTTAAACCAACTGTTGTGATTTTTTGTGTTTATTGAAGGGGTTTAGCATATAAATGCACTGCCAGATTCACTTAAGGCTGTAATACGCTAATTTGAGAAGTGAAAAATCGTCTCATTCTGCTTCGTGTTAGTATAGCACGGGTCGTGTGGTGGACTTGGCGACGTGACACGACCGTGCCACTAGATCAGTGTAATAAAAGTAATCAAAATTGAAGCAAATTAATTTTGTTTGCTTGCTTCACGTATCTATTCTTGCAATAAAATGTAATAAATATGATCAAATCAACAAATAAAATGTTACTAACCAGTAGACCTCCTGGGTGAGTGCACCAGTGAATGACCGTTTAAGCTTGAGTTTCCACTTGAATCTTACATTGGAAAACAGGCTATTACGCTACAGTGTAGGGAATAACTTAAACGTCTTGCCTGTATTCTCCTGTACTTCCTAATGATAAAACTTAATGTATTATATTTAAACAGAGTATTAAAAAATACAATTTATCGTACATAAATCATTGCACCAGTGAATGACCGCCTATTTACCAGTTAATGACCGGTGTTTCCCCAGTGAATGACCGACCATTCATTGGTATCAGAATACCGACTATTTATTAGGATGAATTTACAGGTGGCATGACGTTAAAAATAGGTAACAAATTAAGTCAAAAGCCACTTTACCCTAAAAAGTGGTATTAGTCAGCTGATTTTGTTTATCAAAATCTTGTATATCTTGTACATTTTTAAAATTATTTTATAGGTTTTAAAAATTTAACATTGAAAATAGTTTAAAGTGCCGCCATTTTGCAACTAAAAGTTGTACAAAAATGAAATTAAAAATAAATTTGAATCTTACTTAGTAAGTTTTATTATTTATCTATCACTGTTTTTGGGATATTAAGAGTTTTGTCAAATAAAACACATACAGACCGACAGACAGAAAACACATGTTACATCACATTTTTTAATTGTATTAACCTCCCTCCTTCCCACCGAGTACCCTGTTAAAGATTCTCAGAGTCGAAGCTGGACACCCTGTATATTAATAACAATAACAATTTCAGGATCATTAAAATAGATTTGAGTGAATTAACACTGTTCATCTAGTAAATTACCGTAAACTTTAAGCCCCGGTAAAATTCTGGTTATAGTGTATCCACATGATTTCTGATGGGTTTTTTGTGTTTCCTAGCACTTAATCTGTCAGAAAACATTATTTCCAAAACTTTAAAAGAAAATTGATAAAAATCTAGTGAATTACCAAAATGGAATTATTTTACTGTTATTGAAATAACCTTGTATTTTGACACTATTCATGTACATGATTGTATACTGTGAATAAAGAAATTTTGAATCTTGAATCTTGAATCAGTTTCAATCAATAATCAATGAACAATGAAGAATACAGCTAACCTTGTTTGTACAATACGCAATAGTGGGGAAGCTTGAAGATGAACTGAGTGGAACACTTAATTTTTGTGTGTGTTACAAACAGATGTTTGACACTTTCTTTTTGAACCAGTGAAAGGGAGGATTCAAATCAGGCTCTAAAGTTACTTTTAAGACTGTTTGTGATCGACTAGGCAAAAGGAAAAGCTTAATATGATGTTTTTTATACGAAACGATCATTCACTGGGGGGTTGTCTGGTCATTCACTGGTGCACTCACCCTATATTTAATCTGTTATTTGGAGATTTTAGGTTAATTAACACCTGAATTGCAAAGCGTAGCAATGGTCATCCAGTGATCATGAGAACTAAGTCTTTTTCACTCATGAAGTACTAAAAACTGTCATAATTGTTCCAAAAATGACCAACTGATGAAATGGTAAAACGATTTACGGTGAACAATGGGTAAAATATGTGAAGGTCTGAGGCTTTTGGGGGGGGGGTCATGACCCCCATGACCCCCGCCCCTTGTATCCGCGCCTGCATAGGTAGGTGTGCAGACAGTGCATATGAAGGTGCATGTGGGTTGCGAGGGTTGCTTAAGGCTCCAGTCTACCCTACGGAAATATATTTTCTACTTTAATACTAGACATTAACTTTAATTTACGGGTTTATAACTATAACGTGAAATACTGAAACCCTTGCCTAGCGCCATGCAGGCAGGGTAGACCTTAGTCCTCAAGGGCACATACTATGCCCTTGTCAAGGGTTGGACAAACTATATATGTAATTGTACGAGAAATAACAATATACTCAAGCTCTGGTTTGCTATTTATTTAGTTCAATGCCTCTTCTTGAGAACCGATCCTATAGTTGAATTCCCAATTAAATGTTGAGACAAGCATTTAGAATTTTGAATATAGGAAGCTCCCAATACCATATTGCAACTCTTACCCACTTCTTCATTCCCCCGTCTTCACTCACCTCCACAGTGTCCTTCACATGCTTGTCTGATCTCCCCACTCCTCACTGTCATGGCAGGTTGCTGTGTCTCAGCGTGGAGGACGTGCTAACTGGCGTGACAGCGGCATCTCAGCATGACGCAGTGTTCAAGGCCCGACTCCAGCTGGTGATCCTGTGCCCGGTGTTGCTCGAGTGCCTGAGTACCGCCAAGGCCCCGGGACTGCTGGGCACTCTGCTACAGCCTGGGCATGTGCTGGCCATGTTGCTGGGAGTTACAGATGAGTCTATCACCCTGCAGCACAGAGCAGGTACTCTATGAATACTGGGTGTTCTGTAAAGGTCCCCCGTTCTTAGTTTTTGAACAACTGTAAATTTTCAATCAATCTTTTGTAAATGTTATCAGCGTAGGTCAAAGTACTTTTTTAGATGGTTAAGGGTTTCAACCCTTATTACTAAATAGGGCTTGTTGAGGGTAGTTTTTATTTTCCAAATAACAACCTCTAACAAGTTGCATATAATTTTAAAGAGGATACAAAAATAAAACTAATGCTGTAAACTTAACATGTCTCTGATGATTTAAACCAGGGGTCTCCAACCTATTTACCCTAAGGGCCAGATGATAAATCGTTCATGATCAAGAGGGCCAGTAAATCCGGGGGGGGGGTATGAAATCCCCCCCAAGGAGTAGGGGGGTTCGGGGTCTTCCCCGGAAATTTTGTAAAATTTAGTTGTTAAATGGGAGTTTTAAGGCTATTGTAGCAGTTTTTTTTTAACTTTGACTTTATCTTAAATTTAACTTTGTTAAATTAATTTGTTCATTTTAAGTAATTTTGATAAACTACACTGGACTGAACAAAGGTGATACAGGTTTTACTGATTTAAACGTATTTTTCAATGATCAGCACGTTACACTTTTACTATAACACAATTTTTGCCAAAAATATCGTCAATTCTAAATTAGCAATATTTGAAATATTTTTTTATCTTAAAGTTCTGTAACTAATAATAATTCGCCAAGTTGACTGCATCCTACCTGACCCTACTCCCCTGCACGCAACCGTGACCTTCACTGCTTACGTAATTGTACATGATCACATTTCTTCTGTCATCAGCTCTTTTATACAAACAAGGAAATTATCTAAGTTTATACTCAGGAGGGATCGGAGACGACTGAAACGAGATCCTTACCAGTGGTTGACAATAAAACTGAAAATGTTGAATACAATTATAAATTTATTTTTATTTAATAAAATAATTTAATACATTTTTCAATAATTTATTTGGGCTAACCGCGGGCCCGGGCATGGCCCACAGGCCCGGATATGGCCCGCGGGCCCAGGTATGGCCCGCGGGCCGTAGGTTGGAGACCCCTGATTTAAACTAAAGTTAATGTAAAAAAGGTATCATCGTATTGATTTTGTAACTGTCCCTCCTGAAAATACCACAAACTCACATTGAAGTGTGGGACTTAAAAGTTAAAATTGGTCTAAAAAGCAGGGGCAAATGCAAGATTTTTGTTTTAATTTTATGTACAACTTGACCGATAACGAATTTTCATTTCACTCCTTGTGAACCGTTTTCTGAAATGATAGAAAATTTAAAACCCCTTTTAACAGCACAATTTAAGGTACAATACTGTGGTCCTAAGATTAAACGGACATGGCAGCTCAGAGGTAGAGCGCTGGCCTCGCAAGTCAGTCTTGGCCAAGCGTAGATTCGATCCCGGCTACTTTTTCATGAGCAGTCACAAATGGCTTGCCCTTTATCACAAATGGCTTGTTTTTACCTTGCTGTCTTTAGATGGCGGCACAGGCCCATTGGCCTATGGCAACGGGCAGTTGAGGGTTTTTTTATAAAAGAATATGCTTTATGGTATGTATCAATGTATGATGTACGATTTCAAAAATATAACTCTATCTAGACGTATACGGACCCTGTCTTCTATTGAAATATAGTGACTCTTAGCAATGGCTTCTTAAAGGCAAAAATATTTTATGTTTTTAGATGACTCGCTATATGAAAGATTTCGCAAGAGTATCTATTTAGCCTCCAGGAATCCATTAGAGTTTAAACGTTCCTTTCAGAGGTCTTAGATTATTGGTGATTTTACACTATTAACAGGGGATCCTCAAAGTACACTTTGGTTATCCTTCCATTAATAACATTGATCAACGTATTTTATTATAAAAATTGTGAATGTACCATCTCTGACAATGAATAGTGCTGGTTGACGATGAATACTGGCTAAATATTATGACCGGTATCTCATAACAATAACCCCACTGTCACAGCCCTGCTGTGCTACGATCAGTGGCAACGGCAGATAGTCAAGGACCAGGACCCGATGTTTGTCGGAGATTTCCTCGGCACAGCGATGGACATCCTTAGTCGCTCCTGGCAGCTGCAGCAGGCTATCAGTCAGATACACAAAGATGAGAACAAGGCTCACTTCTCCGTACTGCCTAAGAAGATAAAAGTGGTGAGTTATCACTTGACTACTTATAGAGCCTTCTGCTGTTTGTTTAAAAATGTTTATAAAGTTAAAATTGTTGTACTCGTACATTATTACCATAGTAAATCCAATTTGCCTCACAAATGATTTCCCCTTATATAAGGATGATGTCCACACTTTGGCTGAACTTAGATGAGTGAAGGTGAGATAGCATGTTTGAAAAATCTCAGGGTTTTTTAGCTTTTCTTACAGCTTCCCCTTGGTGTTTGTTGGCGGGGAATACAATGTTTTTCTTGTGCAACACTAACATAATATGAGTATTAACTGATATTTTTCATTTATAATTCCAAGTTGTTTGCCAACTTCATTAATCGGCAAGTTTTGGACAAAGGATTAGACCAAAGTGTAGATGCGCATTAAAAAAATTAAAGTATTAGATTATTTCCGTGTACATCGTAAAACCTGGGTCATTAGCTTTTACGGAGAGTAAAAAATTACATAATTTTTAAACTGTTTTCTAGCTTGATTTTAATATGATAACGTTTAATATAACCGGTTCACCAGAATGTGTTCAGCCTCTTTTGCTTCAAAAATTTCACACTACTATTAATTAGAGCCATCCCACTGAGTTAACTATCCATTTTAACATCCCATGAAGTTATATTTTATCTACCAATAATTTGTAAATAGTTGGATTATAAAAGTTACTTGGTTGTTTCCTAGTCAGTATTCAAGATAGTGAATGTTGTAAAGACTACATGTTCACACTATCAATGATATATCATCTTCAGGAAGGTAAAAAACCCTGGTCGGTTACTTTTATTAAATAAAGTTTTAAAACGTTATTGCCTCCTAAGCAGGCTTTTGTAGTGGGTATTTGTTGGAATGTTTTCAACAAAATTCTTTATCAAGTAATGTTGAAGGTTCATTCTGTCATCGTTTTGTATCCTTGATTTTAACTCAATCCAAACAATAGATGTAACAAATATGTTTTCAGGGCCAAAATAAACTGCTCATCCTACTGGTTGATCCTTTGGAGCCAAATGATAACGTGCAGATAACCATAGATAAGAATGGACAGAAGATTGACGTTACATCATTCAAGAAACGAAATCCGTATACTCTTCAGTTTGTTGTACCAGGTAAATAATGGTTACTCATAAGAACAATAAAGTTGTTAGGTATTACAAAACAATCTTATTTACAATTTGGCTACTCTTTACTATTGCTTTTTTAGCCATTTAAAGTGTCTTTCTCCCCCCCCCCCCCACTAGAATGGATTTTAATTCAGTCTTGCTTCTTTGTGAAGTCTGTGTTTGTCATAAATGGTTGGTACTTGTAATATTTCCATTATTTTATTTCATCATGAATCCTGTAAACCAGCGCCATCCTTAGGGCGGCGCGACAGGTGCGGCCGCACAGGGCCTCGCGCCTACGAAGGCCTCACGCTCCAGGGATTTTATTACATAGAGGCGTCATGGTCATGGCAGGCAGCAGACGTGTAGACTTTTGACGATTAAAAACTAAAAAACCAAAGACAATGCACAAACAACTAGCAGTACATAGGCTAATGGGAATTAGTATTGTAAGGGGCGTGTTTGAGTGCTGTACTGCTGTCTGACACAGACTTGGTTGCGTACGGGAAGTATATAAAGGTTATGATTGATTTTTTACCCTTAATATTGAGGGTTATGATTGAAATTATATGTTTAGTCATAAGTAATTGTCTAAGTTTGAGTCATTATGTAACGTATTTTAAAAATGACTTACCCTCTAATAGTTTTGTATTTTACCACATAAACATGTGCGGGGGAGGGTGGGTTGGAAGAGGGAGTGGCAGGGGGGAGGAAAGGTAGTCATTGAAAAGGAAAGGCCTTGCTAACATTTTTTGCAGCAGGCCTTGCGTTGGCTAAGGACGGCACTGCTGCAAGCCAACATCATTGCACAATTGTGTGGATCAATGCATTATAATTTAGAGTTTTCTAAATGGCTTTTGAAATAAAACCATATTAAATTAAATAAATAAATATTTTAAAATATTAATATTAAAATACAAATAAATTAAATTACAAATACTAATATCAAAGTAAATATTAACTTTTAAATAAATACTGACTATAGGCGATATGCAACATAAAAGTGAGCACCAGAGTATTGCTTGCCTGAGTTATTTAATGAGGTAAGCGTGGCAAGTAGCCAACATTTCTTGGAGAAGGTTAGTCAGCCAGCAAACAGCTCTAAGATGCAGTTTTACTCCAATTTGTTCAAAGAAAGAAGTGGGGTTTACACAGTGGATCTCTGAATTACAAATAATAATTGATCATTAAAATGATGAAATACTAGTCTATTTACTACTGAATACTTTCTGTATTGTGATATAAAAACTCTGCTCACTGAAATTTCTAGGTGTTTCTTTTTTTGTTGAAGTTGAGGAAGTAATGGGTCTTAAACACTGACCTTAGCTTTATGGCAGCAGCTGGTATAAACACAATATCTTTGGTGACTGGCTCCCCTCTGAGGTTTTATACAACAAATATCCTATACATTAAAACACAAAATTAAAAATTGTTCCATCCACTATGGACCAATTTACACGCGTGTGGAGTCTAATGAAAGGGAATAACCCCTACATTTGCAGATTTTCCCTAAAATGTTGGTATCTGGTCAGTAAATATTTAAAAATGTGATTTCGAGTTTTCTTATTGCAATTTAATATGGGGTAAAATTTCAACTTTGCACCTCTTTGGACAGTTCATTTGAGGTTTCCACTAACCAGTTCTACACGACTTTTTTTATGAACGATCAATCTCTCTATATTAGCACAATTTAATTATATTTTTGAAATAATTTTATTTAGAATTTAGAAAAAAAACTGTTTAAAACCTATTTTATCACTATATTTGACAGTATTTTTCCTTGCAGCTACATGCCTACAAGTGTCCATGCTAGTCACAGTGGCAGTGGAGAGGAACGGCAAGTCGCTGGGCCACCGCCTAGTCAAGTGTGAGAGCCGCATGAGAGAGCTGGACCAGCTGCTGAAGTCCTCGGACAACCCTCTACAGTTCATGTGTCAGGTGAGATCACAGTACGGACACTAGGATGAAGCCGAGGCAGCAGTAAATGCGTGTCGATTTTGGCCCCCACTTTACTCCCCCTTCAGAGGTCCAGTCGAGTGAGTCAGGGTGGACACCAGACTATGTTCTATGTTGTAACTTCCGTGAATTTCTCGGCCAAATCCATAGAAGGGAAGTGTAGTGGGAGATGATTCTTGGTCTTAACTTGATCACTCTCTTGCTTCATCTTAATTGGCCCTAGCTGTAGCTCTTGTTCCTCCAAGCTACAAATAGTTAAGACAAATATTTATAAGAACCAACCCCTTAACACTGCGATGCCACAATACAGGGTTTTCCCCCACCCAAAAATTGATTTGATAGGTTTGACATTTTTAATTCCTTGCTAACGAATGACAGTTACACTGCATGACACTGTACTGAATTATAACACAACTAAACGTAATACAAGATGCTGATAGGTAGAAGCACAATCCATATAGTGGGCATTACTTTACTGTTTGTCATTGAAGAAAGGTATACAACCTTTCGAAATGCCACTCCTAGCATAGATTTTGTGCACTTCTAGCATAGTTTTTTTGCAGAGACATTATGTCGAAACAAGCTGAAATTAAGTCCAATTTCAGTTATTAAACCAGGCTGTTATCTTAACTTTGCCATATTTTAACCTCTGCACTACTTTTGTAAAAAGAAAACTACAGTAGAGCCCTGCTAATCCGAAACCCGCTATTCCGAAAATCCGCCTATTCCGAACTCGAGTTCGGAAATTACTTAAAATTACTTAAATTAAGAAGACATTAGTTTTTTGTGGACAAAGACATGTATTGTTAAACAAAGAAGTTAAAAATAAATGCTATTAGATAATTGGCTGTTTTTAAATCTCCCATTTATCCCTACTTTTTAATCATGTACACAAAGTTTCATTGCACTTATCTCGAAAAACAAGGAAGCAAAATAATAAAGTTGGCGATTACAAAGTCCTTCGTCAGAATAAATGTCACTGTCACTCATTTTAGAAAATATTTAAACTGAATATACTCATATAAACATAACCTACAACTTAAAATAAAAACAAAATGTGCCAATGTAAACCAATGAGATATATTTAACTCGGAGTGAACAAAAGAAATTAGCAGATCATCTGATTCTTACAGACACCAAAACATATGATGCTTATAACCTCAACAAAACAACTCATCAAACAAAAAACGGCATAAAGTATATCAATACTGACTACACAATAATACTCCACAACTATCTAGCTTCCATATTTGAATCATTTATAGAGCCAATAAGATTATTTCACTGACGTCCAAAATATTGGATGTCGGAGTTTTTCACACATTTTGCAAACATCCAATATATTTAACCGCGGAGTTTTTGGCAAAAACAGCGCCGTCCAAAATCGGACGTCGGAGTGCAAAGGGTTACCAAGTCAATACGTCCATGAAATCCGCCTATTCCGAATTCCCGCTAATCCGAACAGGGTTCGGTCCCAATTAGTTTGGAATAGCGGGACTCTACTGTAGTAACTTGAGAAATACAATTTTTACCAAATACAATTTTTCACAGCTATCAGTCCGTTACTTGACATTTATTATCTTTCCAGACATTAGGTCTCAGCCCAGGGGACAAAGAGCAGCTTGATATTTTCTTGGCTGCAGCTTTTCAACAGAACTTACCTCCTCACTTCAATCTGCTTCGATCTGCAGGGCTGAGATATCACTCGAGTAAGTGTACCAAGAACAAATAGTTGATTAGCTTCTGAATTGCTAAGATATTTTGTAAATTTATTTAATAATCACTTTTATTTTATTTTTATGAGCATATTTGATCAACTTGTTCTATGTTTCAATCATAGTTATTACTCATAAAATATAACTGATTCCTATTTTATTTGTCAAATTAGACGTGCTCTCTTTATGAAATCTATTAATTGAAAAAAAACATACTATCTTTATTGTAATGGATTAGAGTTCTGGAATTTTAGTTTTTTTTGGTGGATCATAGTTAAAATATATTGCATTGCCATTCCAGAAATTATAAAAAAGGCAAGTTTCAAGCAAAAGTGTTTTGTATGAAGCTTGGTGAGACGTTTGTAAGTGGGAGGTAGTGACAAAACCGGGTGCGTAAGTTTTCCTTTACCATACCTTGCTTTATTAAACAAGCTAGCTAGTGCTGGCCATCTCCGCAAAGTATTTTAGTACAATTAGTGACTAGAGGCAGTGACTATAAACCTGTAGTCAGGTGTATAGTCAATGCTATAGGTCATTTTTGGAACAGATTTAAATCCTGCCTTATCCAGATATTTGTTATATTAGACAGTTTTAGGTCAAAGTTGAAGGAATGTATAATATTATGTGAACTGCTTGGCCACCCACTTATCCTCACTCTATACAAGCCAAGCATTTAAAGGTTAAAACATTATATATATATTACTTCTAAATTATGCTTTTAGCACTTCTATTTTCCTCCTTCATATGTGACTAAATTTGAATAAATAAGGTACCCTACCATTTTAAACTTATATCCCCCACGGACAAATTGTGATTCTAAAATGATTTACCATCAACTATATTTCAATGAGCTCACTTAGTTATCAAACTTTCAACTTACTCCTCCATTCTACGACTAGGACAACTAACTCAAAACAGGTGACAATAAGTTTATGGATGAGATTTTAACAACTTTTGGATAAAGCTGAACATATTTCTCCCCTCTACCGTTGACTGATTTATAACCAACACCTGCACAGGTTGTGAGGAGTTCCCCACCCTGCTTCACTTTGCCGCCAAGTTCGGTCTAGAGAAGCTGACCTGGCAGCTGTTGGAATGTCCGGGGGGAGAGCAGGCGAGTCAGATCCGCAACTCGTGTCAGCTGACTGCGGCGGACTTGGCTGAACGGGCGGGGCATGCACGACTGGCCAACACCCTCAAGGGCTTCCTGGTAATAGCCTTAAGTGTTTGGTTCTTTTACCATTTAAATATTTTGTAAAACAACAAGCACAAGAACAAGATTCTTTAATCAGCAACAGTTTATGTTTGTTTATGTGCTTGTATATTTTGATTGTCTAAATGTAAAATGTTTTGAGTTCATCAGTGCAACCAGGTGTAGTTGTTAGAGCGACTGACTTTGATCTGTGATGTCTTGGGGTATATCCCTGCCACTCACTAATGGCTAAACCTCTCAACCTCTTAACCCCATTGGCCTTTCTCTTAACCGGCCACCTCGAGACTAGGGCCCTGGCTAGATAACGATTTAGCTGGTTCAACCGATGTCTAAAATGAACAATCAATTGGGATTTTTATGGATTTAAGTAAAGCATTTGACAGTGTCTGTCATGCAAACTATTGGATATACTCTCAAACCTTGGAATTAAAAATAGGGCCAACTCCTGGATTAAGTCATATTTGAGTGACAGAAGTCACTTTGTTGAGTTGAAATATCTCAATAATTTTAATAGGTTGACTTCATTCCACTCTTTAAGAACCCTTGTGAAATATGGAGTTCCACAGGGCTCACTCTATATTGGGTCCGTTGTTGTTTTTATGTTACATCAATAGAGTGCCAAAATTTTCAACATCTAGTAACGTCATATTATATGCAGACAACATTAATTTAAAAATTTCAGGAACCGAAACCAATTGTATTGAAGTATCTGCGTTTACCCAGCTAACGGATATTCAACAATATTTAGCTGGCTTGAATCTCTTATTAAATCCTTTAAAACAAATGAATTTCCTTCTTAGCTACTGAAAATAAGCATAAAAGACTATCAACTAATATCTGCCTAAACGAACATTTTTTTGGAAGAGATTAATGAAACAAAATTTCTTGGGTTTTACATTGATAATCATCTTAATTGGATTTGACATATTGCAAAAGTTTGCAATAAAATTTCCTCAGGAATATTTGTACTAAGATAAATATCACCGGTGTTCGATTTGGCAACTATGAAATCTATATATTTTACATTCATCCATTCTCACATCTCTTTTGGATTGGTTATGTTTGGCAGTACCTCAAATGAAAATTTAAACAAAATTTTAGTTTTTCAAAAAAAGCTCTACGGATAATGTTGAAATTAAATTGGCTCGAATCAGCCAAAGAACATTTTCCAATATTAGGAATCGTGACTGTTTGTACCGTACAGATTTTTGAACTGATTATGGCAGTTAAAAGGAACTCAAATTACCTATACTTATTGGGGTCTTATCACAACCATATCACCAGGCGTATGAATAATTTTATTTATGAATAATTAAAATTCTATGAGAAAAAGCCATGTTATGCGGGTATTAGGTATTTAATGCCTTGCCCACTGAATTAAATAATATTTCAGATTTTGATCAATTTAAAAACATGTTAAAGAAATTTATGATTTGTAAATCTTTATATTCTTTGGAGGAATTTTTGAGTAGATCTTATAATTATAAAAAACTGTGCAATAAATAACAATGTTATTAAATGATGCACCTTAGTATTAAGTTACAAAGCTTGTATTGATTACGGTATAACTGACGCCATTCTGTACTATTTGTATTGCAATGATGAATAAGGATGATTTGATTTGATTTGATTTGATAAACATTGTGTTCAATTACTACAGTAGACTCTCAGAAATCCGGGCCACGCTTATCCGGACTCTCAGTTATCCGGACTGATGATCTTGATTTTTAAAAATTTGTTTGATGCAAATAAAAACAAAAAAACGCAACTTCACGGTTTAGCGCCTTATGCGGTTTAGTTTTCATTTGACTATCCCACACTATACAAATTTCATGTATTTTGCTTCGTCAGTTTAAGTATTTTGATGCTCTGCTCCGTTCAGGTCTTCTCCTGTCAATGACTCATCAATAGCGATGTGAATCAGTAAACCGTTGACACTTGGCACATGAACGTAAACGCATATTGTCATAATTGTTCACTATAAAGGTGGAATTGATGATTCACACCCACCTCAAGCAAATCCGAATTTTTCGAAATCCAGGCCGGCCGGACAACAGTCCGGAATTTTTTAGAGTCTACTGTACCATCTACTGTTGTTGTTATCTACTGAACTGTATTTTTTGTAATATTGGTCTAGACATAGGATCTAGAAAAAACAATATTTTTGGCCTTAAATGATTTCTGAAGTGTATATTTCAAAAGACCCTGTCACTTTCATCGTGCGGTTTTCTTTATTAGCCAGTGCAGATCAGCCTCTTATATTTTGGTATGTACTTTTTATTTCTACGTTAGTTGTCTTTTGTTGACCTCGTGAATATTTATTATCTGAATAAAAGGTTTTGAATATTGTCTAGTACTGAAAGTATTGCTCTAATGTCATTGTTCTGTCCTTTTTCATTTGGTGCTGTTGGTGTGGCCAGCAAATGACAGAACTTTCCAACATGTACAGCTACCTCAAAGGCGTGTCTGAGAAACAAGCAAACGATTTGGTCATGAGTAAGTATCTTGTTAGTAATATTAAATGTTTAAGCTAATTCCGCCAAATTAGAATATGCCATTAAAGTGGTCGGAAAGACCTAGGCTCGGGAACTGTGATAACATTTTTTTTGGATGTGTCTAGACGCAGAAAGTATCAGCTTTTTAATTTTCTATTACACATTTATTATCACTGAATATTGAGTATTATGCTTTTCAATTTCAAGAAATAATCAGCAATCTCTTTATTGTATGCAGATGACTTAATGGCCAGTGAGAAAACTATGATGAATGCGGGTAAGACACCCCCTCTGCCATTGTACTATACCGAGATGACTTTAATGGCCATCTGGTAAAAAAAGGGTTGAGAGGAAATTTACCCCCTTCACTTGTGACGCTTAGCGACACGACTAGGTTTTTTGCTTCAAAACCGGGATGGGCGAGCTCCATAACCGTAGTGTAGTGCTTGCCTCTCATGTCCGAATCGGCCGTTACATCACGCAAACAGCTGTGTCGCTTTGCTGCCAGCAAGCCTCTCTTTCCTCCCCCCCGTCTTGTCCGAAAGCCCTAAGGAGACACACATCAGTCTTCCTAGATCATCCATCATCATTTTCGTCTATGGCTAAGTTGCAGATTTTAAGTTGTAGGATCCTTTCAAATGGAACGCTAAACACCTTCTTAAGGGGGCAAACCTTATAGGTTTGCGCCCTGATGCTGAGGAAATGTAGGAAAATTATTTATTGCAAATGACGCCTTGTCGTTGCATTCCATTTCATGTTATTCATTTTCACCACGATGCCTTAAGCATCATTTTATCCTGAAAATGTATTAGAATCATTTATAGTATACTTAGTAGCATTCTCCGTTTAAGACAACCATTTTAGTAGTTTCTGAGCATTTTAGTCTGGTTTAAATTCAGTCAATGTTTGGAAGGTTTAGTTTATGCTCCTGTTAGTATATAAAATCAAAGCTGGCTTAGCGAGGCTCATTCTGGTTCTGGGGAAAAGATCTCTGCCCTTCTGGTCACCCATCATTGTTTTCAATCAATCAGTCAGTTAATTTGCAACACAGGTTTGGGATTAGATAGCAGCACCTATTCCCAGTAACCTACCCAACAACTAAATCCGTCAACCAATCATTGTTAGTAGCAGAGTTAGCACGCTTATGTAGTAATATACTCCTGTTTAGTTAACCTCAGTAGCAGTACAAGATATCCACACCCTTCAGGCCCAAGGGTCATCTCTATCCCCTTTTACCCCCGGCTGCATAATCTCTATCACCTTTCCCTCCCCCCCCCCCCCCCCGCTGCATATGGTAGCAGAGCGTGGTTATGATCCACGAACCTCTGGGTTATGGGCCCAGAACGCTTCCAACCACCTCCCCCAACAACAAGAACGCCATGAGGATCTGCTGAACAATTTACCTTGTTCAGGCTGATCCTTGTTACTTCTGTCACTCAAATATGACTTAATCCAGGAGTTGGCATGTTTGAAAGTATGTTTTGTTTTGTTTTGTTTTTGTGTCAGTGGCAGTGGCAATTTTTAACATTTTGATAGAGAATGGTCCAAACCCTGGTCTTGTTACTATCTAATGGCAGTATGGTTATAGTAGTGATGGTGTGTAAATTATTTAGATACTGATAATTCACACGGTCAACCAAGAAACAATCAGTGAAACTTTACTAACGCCAGCTGTGATAAAATTATGCAATAAAAAACAAATCAAATGACTTTGTCCTATGGCACATGAGTAAGAGAGGATTGTGGTGGGGGTACCTTCCCCTCAGCCTTTTGTTTGCTAGATTGCCATCAAGTCATCTCCGTACAGTACATTGTTAATTTATATGGCCAACCAATAACTCTTAATTAAACTTAATGATGTATTAGGATCAGCTTTAATGAAATTGAAATATTAAAAAATATCCTTTGTCAATAGCAAAGGTAAGCAAGGATTGTTGTGGGGTTAAATTCCCTTTGATTCCCTTTTCCCTTGAGAGGCCAATAAGTAAACTTTGTACTGTATCAATATGCATTGAGCATTATTTCTTTTATTTAACCTGATGGTTAACCATATATATTTGGATTTCCAGATTTTAACTGCACAAACTACCTTCTTCCGCGCCCACTAAACAACACGTACTCCGTGCCACCAGCCGCACGTCCTGTACTGCACTCCCCTCCTCCCATAACCTCCCAGCCTAACTCCCCCCTCACCAACCTACAGCATCAGTACACTAACATTGAGTCCTACCAGGTCCCCCCCTCCCCCGTGTCTGTGGCTGATAACTTTGACTACAACGTCCCTTCGTTTCCTATCCCGATACACTCTCCCCTGGACAACTATCAGGTCCCGGGTCACGCCATCCCCTACAATCCCCCCACCCCTCCCACCCCCTCGTCACCTCTGGACGCTCTGCCACCTGGGGGATACATGGACATGCAGTCTCCTAGTAAGTATATGCTTATTTGGCTTAGTTTTGTTTATAATTTGTTTTAGTAACGATTATTTTATTTCTTGGGTTTTCAAAGGAATTGTTTATTGTATATTTAACCCAAATTTTCTCAATATTGAAATATGTTTCTTTGCCTATAAAGCTTTCAACCCTCTAGACCCAAGTTGCATAAATGTTCCACCTTTATTGGTGAAAACTACAAAGGTGCTAAAGTAAAATCATTCTTAGGACAACCTTATAGTTGCCAAAAGGTGATCCTCCAGCTAATGATCAGCATACATCTTATGACGCCTCCACACTATGGACAAATCAAGTCTAGGCGAGCGAAGGCAGATGCGTGACTGTGGATGGGTAGTTTGCTTCCGCTCGTTTTATTCAAGCTGATTATTTACACTGTAAACTGACTAAGCGAGTCTCTTGCTCAAAAATTTCGGCAAGAGTGTGGAGACAGCATAAAATATGCTACTGAAAAAACTTTGAACCCTTCTTTTTTATTAGATTATGTATTGTTAGGTAGATGTGTAAACAATGGCAGTATGTACAATTCTTTAACAAACCTCCAAAAGATATAAGATCTATAGTTTGTCTATCGAGTTCAGGAAAACCTAAAGAAATTTCTCTTCAACAAAGCTTTATACGCTTTAGAAGAACTTTTGTCTAGTTTAAATAGCTATGACCTTCATATAATTAAACTTGAATTAAAGTAAGAAACACTTGTATTAGAATTAGCAATAAATGATGATCTTAAATTGGCACAATTCTTTTATATTCTTGAACATATTCCAGTCAAAATTTAAACAGATCAGATCCCTCATTGGTGTTTGGAGATTTAATGTTTTCCATTTTTGAAAACGATTGGTAGCCCCTGCACTCCCTTCAACTACCACTTGTTTTGTTTTATTTTGTTTTTGTGTCTATCAAAAATGCCAGTGGCATTTTTTAACATTTTGATAGGGAATGGTCCAAACCCTGGTCTTGTTACTATCTAAGGTCGACCTGTTCTTAGAAAGCATCATTAATTAATAACCCAATGACAAATGGCAGCTAGGTCCAGTTTCAAACCTTCCAAAAATGTTGTGATTTTGATCAGGATCGATCTGGTGAACCTCGGATTACAAAGCGAGCACGAGAACCACTACTTGAATTGGTTTATACATCTGGTTCTATGTTCAGTTTTACTTGGTGGTCAGTCACGAAATTTATGAAGTATCCGCAGAGTGGCAACAGAATCTTTTTCTATACTTAAAGATTTGGAGAGGTTTTATTTATTAAACAATACATCATCATTGTTAACAGACAACAATGGAGTTGGCTCGGCTAATCGGCTGAGGCGGAAGATGACCCTCAACCTGCCTCATCACGAGTACTACAATTGCTCCGGAAACCATGACACCGGGTCTGCTCCGTACTTCCACAGCGCCGATGATATCCTCTCCTGCAAAAGTATGTACTTTTAACTCTGATTTGAATATGTTCTGCATATTTGAATCTAAAATCCTTAACATGCACTCTTATTTCACTGCTACTGTCACTGATCTTTGCATGTGTTATTATCAAACTCTTAAACCTACCACGAATGTTTAAAAGATGGGCTGGGCCTGAGTTAGAAAATGTTCATACCAAAGCCATGGCACAACAAGCACTTGCTTTAACGAGGTTGAAAAATGTACCTAAACTTGTTATCGTTATCATCATTGCATAGTGCTCATTGATAAACTTTCTGATTGATAGGCCTTACTTTGACTCTTGTAAATACTCATACATTGATGGTGGAGATTTTGATGGCTGACTCTCTTTTTGCGATATCTTTAGTTGTCAGTCACTTTTATAATCACGAGTTAGTGAAGGAAACTCATCAATAATGTTGATTTTTACTCTATTTTACCTAAATGTAACTCTAATAAGATATACATTTTTCTCCATAAATTGATTAGTGGTGATGATTTTGAACTTAAACCTTTCACGCACATAGTTCTTGTCAAACTCTTAACATGGCTTCTTATCCGTCCTGCAGACAATGACAGTCAACATCGAAACAGCAGTCACAGCAGCAACAGCGGTAAATCCTCGAGTCTCAGTGCTCAAGACGAACTTGCGGAGATCATCAACGACTTCAAGAACAATGTTTTCACCATTGCGGAGGTGGAGAAACTCGTAGAGAACTGGCAGAACAGACATGACGTGCAGCAGTCTTTCAAAGAGAAACAGGTGAGAAGTGTTGATAGAACAATATATACAGTATAGGCTGGACTGCAGCGATTAGAATACTTGCCTCATAGTTGGGGAAGTTGACTTGTTCAATCCGAAAAAAATACTGTAAGTGTACTCGAGGATATAAAATTTAATCTAGCAGTCGTTTGTCACTAGGCTAAGAAAAGGGAACCCCAAAAAGACACCCAATGAGGGGAGACCTGCCCGTTATTGATTTGTAAGATTGTAAAAAAAGGTCTACCCTAAAATAAGGCCAAGGAATGCAAGTTTCCTAAACAAATCACAATGTAAAATCCCCACTAGCAATAAATGCATATAAAAGTATATAAATAGTAGAAGAGAAGTATATTTTTCTACTAGACAACAGTGATCAGGTTTTTAATCATATTATAAAAAGTTTAAACTCACTGACATAAAGTCTAGTGCATTTTAATAAAGATGTATGGAATTCGGTGTAATGATAAACTGTTATATCTTGCTCACCAGAGGAAATCTTTTTCCATAAATGTATTGGGCTGCTGTAAAGAATTACAATTTTTGGGAAATGCTCCAAGAGCTTATGTTGTTTTTTGTATTAAATAATTTTCTGAGTTTTATACAACTTTTAAAACTTTTCAGAAACAGCTGAATGAAATGAGAGAAGAGTACGAAAGGATACAGCAAAAAATGAAAGAGAATATGAAGAGAGCCACTCCTTTTGAGAGGATTAGAAAGTTTTTTACAAAAGGAAAAAATAAAAGTAAGTATAACTTCATTACAAGTCAAAACCTCAAATGTTTTAACCATTTTTGTTTTAGGTTTATAAATTATTTAGCCTTTTAGAAATGGTATGATTGTTTGAAAATTAATAGTTTTAATGTTTTCTTCAGTCTGAAGATAATTCATAAAGAAAATTAATTGTTAAACAAACTTAATTTTCTACCTGTAACATGTATAAAAAATCAAATCAGGCTTTAAATTTATATTGTTAAAATGGGTAACTTTCTTGGTACTACAGAACTCATTACTGCTTCTAAGAAAATCCCTACGGTTGAAGTTTTGTTAGTCTCTTAACATAAAGACTTTCCAAAGTATGGGTTACTGAGTATAATATAATGTTATTATGGTGCCTTTTGTAGCAGTCAGTTAGTTATGATATACTTCCCCAATGTGTATAATTTTGTATTTTGTCTTTTAAAAGTGTTAATTAAATACACAAATAATCGTCCCAACTAATGACATATACACAGAAATACAACAATGCAAGTTTTCTGAAAATCCAACATCCAAATTTGTCATGGCACAGCCAGTCTAGTTATAATATATTGTTCATCTTCATACTCTTTCCTGTCTTATACGTAATCCCGATGTTTGCCAGATTGCAACGGAGAGTGCAAGACCAAGCCAAAGTCTGCTGGCAGTTGTAGCAGCTCAGCAGCGGTCTCTCACCGGCCTGCTAGCAGCCTCAGCCTCCAATCATCCTGCAGTATGTGTTACGATATTGGTCTCAATCATATATTGAATCTAAAGAAATGCATATTTTATGCTCAATGCAGATTTCGTCTGATGGCTTTTTCCCCCATTGATGGGTTGGAGACTTGCAGTTCTACAATGGCCAATGTGTTGCAATTCAAATTGTTCACCTAATGTGCACCTTTGCTCTTTTTGAGCAATATCGCTCAGTATTCCATAATTTAAATTTTACTAATGCACTTAGCAATTAACTAGTTATGAACTTAACTTAGTAACTTAGATATATAGTTTATTTGATTAGGTATTCATTCAGAATTTTTTACATGACTAATCAGTTGTTGTTATCCCAATGGGAAAATAAAAGACAATAACAAATACAACAAATACAAAGGGTGTGTAGTTAATCTCAAGCTTCCTAAAAATCAATTTTAAACTAACAAGCCGCGATGTTACACATAGGTATCTATAGCGTCATTCTCAGTCTTTAAAACTGACAGTGAAAATATCCTGCTTACCTGAACTAGGAGAAAATGTCATCCCAAAAAATAGTTTGTAATAAAGTGAGCCATTAGCATTTATGGACAAGGTGTTGACATTTTAAGTTGGTATTGTAGTGATGGTTGGTGGTAGGGGCTGACACTGTGTTCACAGTAGTGGCCCCGAACTTGGCCAAATTCAAGTCCTGGCAAGTCAACTGTATCAATACTTTTTAACACGTTCAGTGCGGCAGCCTGGATTTCCGGCGGTTGCCTAACAAGGAAACAAATGCAACTATCCTGAATATACACGATTAACATAGTGAATGCGTTAATAGGTGTTGTACCTCTTACCTTGCTGGATAATTCCCAGTAGGTCTGAGGCTCACGAAGGTAGAAAAAATGTGAAAAGGGGAAAAAAATAGTTAAGAAGAATAGTTTGAACCTCGTTTGATATAACGTCTTGTTATCTGACAGGTTCTACATCTTCTGGGCGAATGAGCACGGGAAGTGGCTCCAGCCTCGGAGACTCGGGCACTCACTCTGACTCCGACGACAGGAAGACCTCTGAGGTGTGTACAATTATTTTGTATTAATAAAACTTACATTCTTAGAATTTAATTAATGTTCATGCTTAAGTTTGCCTGTTGTACTTTGTTTAAGGGGTCATGGAATCAAGTGTATTGTATTCTTTCCTCGCACATGCAAGACATACACTTTCAATATCCTTTAAATTTACAATATACAAAAAACAACTAACGAAATTGACAGTAAATCAATGTTTTGTATGTTTATAATGGGTGTAATTTATAAAGTTTAAACCGTACAAAATTTAAATATAGCCTTATTCATTTTCAATTTTCAGTGCACATACAATGTTTTAGGCCTATTTTGTAGAGTTGGATAGTGTTCAATGTTATGCTGTCTACTTTAGTTTATTTATCTACCAATAACAACCCCATCATCTCAAGAACATAATTAGTAACTTTATTATATTCTAATGAAAATCCTACTCACTAAAATCGCTATATAGTATTTTAGCCTTGAAAATGAGTCTTAAAACCAATGATTCTGGATAGTTCATTGAGGTAAGGACAGGATGTGAAAGTTAACATTGTTATTTTGGGAGACACATGTGGAAACATAAATTGTTCTTTACTATAGAGTCCCCTCTTTATGTTGGATTCATTTATATACTTCATATACTAAGTAAAAATTAAATAAAACATTTTCTTCAGTTCCAATTATATCACGGAAACACCTTTATAACTTTAAACCAACCAAAAGAGATTATATTTGTTTCAGGGTTCAAAGCACGATTTGAGATCCAAAATGCTCGCAGGAAGACTTTATATGGAGATTCCACAAAGAGATTTTCCAAAATTGGAACATGAAATAGAAACAGAGAAACAGAAGCTTTTAGAATCACCCTCCAGTTCAGGATCCAAACATTGTTTTTTACACAGAAGCAACTCCCTGATTCAGGAACATACAATAGTGGAAGAAGCAGATGAAAACCCAAAATCATTAGAAGAAACGCTAACTACAACATCCTTGGCTAACAAAGAAATAACAATGGTTGATGTACACAGTATACCTTGTGACACTTGTGGAAACAAAATAGAGCCTACTTACGCCCAAGTGAAGAAACTGCCATTACCCCCATCTGTGAAAAATGAAGAAACAATCGAATCCATAAAGACCGGTGAAGATAAAGCTGAAAGTAATGAAAACAAACTCCCTGAAAGATTAATCATCGTAGAGGGAGATGAAGATGCTAGTAAACTATTAGATTACTCTCATTTGAATCTAGAGAATCTTTCCAAATGTAGTCAGCCTGATTATAAAAGTACAAATTCAAGCCCTGTTTCTGATCCAAACCAAATAAAAAAACCAAATGAAAAAGAGTCAAAAGCTGAATTCCAAGAAGACAAATCAACTTCGGAAGAGGAAAAGAATGAAAATGGCTTTGTGAAAAATATGGTGAATTTTATAGAGAATGAGCATAACTTCAATGTGCTAGATGACGAGATGGATGATACATGTGAACACTTGCTGGATGAAGCGGACACTGAAGTGGTATTTGAGCTGCCAGACTATGTAAACGTCACTTCTCCCCCTATCCCTCCACGACCAGCCTGCGGAAACGTCTCCACTTAAAATAAGTCAATATGTAAATATATGTACAGTATTCAAGCACAATTAATGCACCTATTTTTTTACTTTTGAGTACCAGTGTATATAATTTTCTTTATGTTTTATTTTTATACAAAGTTTATTATTATTTCTCATGTATTAATGTTCCTTGTAAAATAATTGTAATTCTTAATCTTTTTAAACTTTTTATTATTATATAAACGTGAATAAATGTATTTTTCCACCTTTTATTTATAAGTTTTTTACCTTGAAGATCTTCTTATAGGTCACATCTAACTACGTTATAGTTTAAAAACTGAATAAAGATGTACAGGAGAGAAATAAATCATAAATACAGATTTGGTGATTGGAAATTACTTGAAAAGTTATAGAACCCAACCAAAAGATACCTAGGAAAATCTTATAAAATCGCTTTTGTCCAATAATTTATTAAAGATTAATACCATACTTTCAAAATATTTTACTAATCTGTGTAGATGGAGTTTTCCATTAGCGCATCAATTACTAAAATTGATCCAGGGACCTTTATAATCAGTTTTCAAAGTAACCTTCAAACCACTCAATTATTTTAGAAGTCCAAGAACCAGACTATAGGAATGATTATCTTTTCAGTTTTTTTCCACGATTGACAAATGATAAATAATTGTTTTACTTACTACAATGTAGCAATCTAATATTATTTACATGAGATTTGTTTCAAATAATTATGTCATTTACAAACATCACTTACAATTATACACTACTGTGATTTACCTTATAGAGTCGTCAACGAGTTTAATATTAAACACGAATATGTTGACACTTAAAAACACATATTATTACGATTCAAGAGCTCTCACTGGTGACAAAACAAGTTGTCAAGAGGTCATCAAACTCAAAACAGGTGTTTCAAGGTGCACATAGGGAATTCTATCAATAAATACACAATAATAAGGTCAGGTCTTATGCTACGAGGTGATACCTAATTGGTCTTATGCACAAAATTCAGCCAAAAGTTTCATCAGGTTGATGTGGTTCTACACTTCAACGAGAGCGTCAAGTGAGACGGCAGCTGATGCATGCACTGCTAACGCTATCTTTTGTTTGAGTGCAGAACTTTGTCTACAATGCTCTAAGGGTCAAACGTCCGATCTTTTAACATTAGATCTGAGGTCCTTAGTGTTTTTGTATTCAATGATTCTATTTTCTTTTAATGTTTTGAAAAACAACAAATACTAGAGGGCTCTAAGAACCTTCATCATCAGAAGTTACTGGACACCATCTCAGAGTTTAGTTCCATAAAGACCAATGTTAACTTTGTGCCTCCGTTACTCCTCACCTGATTGTCACATTCAATTAATTTTGGTATCAAATCGAAGGTTTCGTTGTTCTCAAGTGAAACAAAAATCAACATTTAGAATTTGATAACCGATTAACACGTTCAATGCTGACAAACATGTTTAAACATAAAAAACACATAAAGTTTCAATGTTAATTAGAGGGCGGCAATTATCGTCCTCCGCATCCAACGTGTTAATGAGAAACAGTACTGTATTACAATTGAAAATGCAACAATTTATTATGAAATCATAATTCCCAAATTAAGGAACTGGAAATTTAAATTGATTTGAGAACCACTAAACCTTTATTTTGACACCTAGACTAATGCTTTTGGGTGAGGAGTAACGGAGGCACAAAGTTAACACCATACAAGTTAACCTAATGGAACAAAACCCCAAGACCTGGCAACTTCCAGAGAAAGTCTAACAAAGAGGGCTTATAAGCCAATAGCCATCTAATTTATCAACACCTTTTCAACTAAAACTTTTAACATCTTTTTATAAATACTGTATCCAAAATATAAGATTTCCAAACGTAGAAGAACAAGTGGGAAATTTTAATTGGCAGGAAAATTAAATTTATGATATATTTGATTTTTTAAAATAGAGTTCCAATCAATAAAACATTCACGTTTCTACCTGCTTCTCTCATAAAACCAACTTTAATTATCAATCCTCGTACCTCTAGAACAGATTATCCTAAATCGCTGGCATGAGTGGAATAATTTAATGCGTTCTTTAAAGATTAAGATTACCCTAGTGAGGCTATCCTATTGAGTAGTTGGGTCATGTGGGGTGCCCAATGGTGACTGTTCTTGGAAGGAGAAGCATGTCGAAACACTAAATCATTTTTAAATGGAGTCCACTCTTACACTGATCTGTATTTAATGTTTTTGGTGCATTTAGGTTTCAATGTTACTCGCATTACGACACATGTTCTAATCTGTTGATGATTTAGTCAAAATAATTCAAATAATTTTTCAGATGGAAGGAAGCTCTCATTTGCATTAATGTTCTTGTTTAGCATTTTCATTTTCAAAGGACTGGGGGTTACCAAATCTTAGTTCATTTTTCTTTGTGATGCAACTAATATATCCCACTGCCCAGATGTTCTTTACTCCATGTTCTCTACCGCTCTAAATACTTTCTACACTTATTATAATTCCATTCAAATATACCTATCTTAGGATAATGGGGTTTTTTAAGAATAAAAACGTCTATTTAATGTAAACTTATAAACTGAGACTTTTTTATTTGAAACAAATGTATTTACAATGTTCTTTGGGAGATTGCTTTATTGAAAACATTCATTGGTAAAGTTGGGCTGTGTGAGATTCTCACAGAACTTGTGCAGAATACACAAGCAACAAATTGTACAGAAAGACTGCTGTTTTGAACAAGAAAGTCCAATGGCTTTGATTAGAGCTGTGAGCATCAAGTAGTGGTGACGGTGACACCAGTACATATCAGTCTTAACTCACACCATTTATCTGTTGCTTATTGTTGCACTAGTTCTGGCCCAACAGTAATAAAGCAATTCAAATGTCATTCAATGTTTCTCACAAAAGCACCACATAATCTTCAATCATTAAAGAAATACATTTATCAAAAGAACTAATTCGCAAGATAAAGAGAAAAGCCTAGGACTGATCCCTGTAGAGCATAGAACCCCCAACAGTAACTCCCACATTATATGCACTTTTTTCTGCTAACTAGAAATGAAAAATGCAGTCAAATATTGCCTCAACAATCACCAACCGAATTTGCTTTTTAAATTAGTATTTCCGGTCAACACAGGATTTTGTTTAAAGTAAGGAAGACGCTAAACTTAATCCTTCAATAAAGTAGAGAGGAGAGAAATTATAGAAATAGTTGCGTCCACAAAAATGCAGGAAAATTATAATACCCCTGTAGCAGCAAACCGGCGTGCTTAGCGAATTTCCAATGCTATTTATATATCTTAATACCACATAAAGCCACATACCAAGCTCATCAATATACATTCATAAATAAACTATTTATGACATTTTAATAAATAACATGGCGGCTGAGTATGCAGGTTTGGTTTCTATGCAAATATAAATAGAATTTAACTAGGTGAAGCCACATACCAAGTTTCATCAATATTCAATCATAAATAAGCGCTATATAACATTTTAGTTATTCTCCATAAGAATAACATGGAGGCTGAGTACGCAGGTTTGCTGCTATGTGAATAATCAACAAAAAATCAATTATTTGTGCAAATATCAATATACCACTACTATGAGAAGCCACATACCAAGTTTCATCAACATACATTCATCAATAATCGAGATATCAAATTTTATTTATTCTCCATAAGGATAACATTGGATAACGTACTGTGTTTAGCACTTTGAATATCTCTTCAATGGTTGGGCGTAGAATCACAATTTAAACACCAAAATGATTATTTTGTGGAACTGAACGGATTGGTAAAAGCAAATGTGAAGTTTACATTAAAATGAACTGAGGAAAAGCCAAAAACCTTTTTCCCATAAGATTAACATATGAGATTTTATGAGAAGGTTTTTTGGATTTTCTCCGCAACCACTTAACCTAGTGTGACATCTGTAAGTAAACAGATTTTATAAAGAAAACAACAGAGTCAATTTCAAATTAAATGTTACCAGTAGTAGTGTTGATCTGAAACCTCCTGAGACTTTTGATGTACGTGAACCCTCGAATTGGTCTCAATGGCTGCGTAGATTTGAAGTTTATCGTTCAGCATCAGGATTATTTAAAAAGGAAGAAGATCAACAAGTCAACTGCCTTATATATTGTTTAGGGGGTGAAGCTGACTCACTACTCACATCCATTGGACTGCCTCCTGATAAAAGGGAAACTTATGAGCAGGTAAAGAAAACGTTTAATGATTATTTTTCTGTCCGCAAGAACCTGTTTTATGAACGTACTAAGTTTCTCCAAAGAGTACGAGGGCAAAACGAATCTGTTGACAGCTACATTAACGATTTATATAAGTTGGCTGACAAATGTGAATGGATATGTGAAAGTTGTAACTTTGACAAAGATATTTTATTGCTTAAGCTAGTTTCAGGTTTGTCAAATAGAAATCTTTCAACACAATTGAAGCTCCACAAAGACCTTACATTGGAAGACGCGATAATGCGAATTCGGCAATCTGTGGCTATTGAGAAGCAACAAGATGTAGTACAACAAGATCACTCCAGATCCGAGGATGTTGAAGATCTGCATGGAGTTATGAAAGTTGTCAAATCAAATAAAAAAAGTCAATCTTACAAGTATTTAAGATGCGGTAAAATAGTTGGGTCCCCGGGAAAACATTCCTCAAACTGTCAGGCAAGGAAGTCGCGATGTCATGGCTGCAAGCAGATTGAACATTGGCGTCCTATGTGTCCCAATAATAAACGGTCTTCATTAAACCAGGTTAGCACTGAATATAATGATTGGTCGCTTTTATTTTAAAAGGCTTCCATTCGGACTTACCTCTGCTTCCGAGCACTTCCAAAAGAAGATGGCTGAAGCCATTGAAGGGTTAGAAGGTATTGTAAACTTAGTGGATGATATTTGGTTTATGGTAAAGACAATAAGGAACATGATGACCGACTTGATAAGTTGCTGAAGCGTCTACAGGAGAAGGGTATAACACTGAAAAAAAGGACAAATGTGAGTTTAAAGTAGATTCCCTGAACTTCTTAGGTCATAGGTTGGAAAATGGTCAAGTTAATCCAGACCCAGATAAGGTTGCTGCAATCAAAGCTGTGGAACCCCCCAGAAACATAAAGGATTTGCGTTCATTTCTAGGTATGGTCAACTACCTTATGAAATTCATACCTCCCTTGTAATATCATGCAGCACCGCTTATGACCTTGCTCAGTAATAAGTACGAATGGACCTGAACTGATCAACATCAGAGACACTTTGAGAAAATCAAGGCCTTAGTTGCAGATGCTATTTCAATTGTCTCACTTAACCCAAAATTACCTACTAGGATTTGTGCAGATTCTTCGGGTTTTGGAATTGGGGCTGTGTTGGAGCAGCAGCACAAAGATGGATGGCGGCCAGTACAGTTTATCTCTAGAAGTCTGAGTGAAGTTGAACGGAGGTAGGCTAAGATAGAAAAGGAGGCTCTGGCGTTAACGTGGGCTTGTGAACGTCTTTCTCAGTTTGTGTCAGGTTTGTCATCTTTTGACCTGATTATTGGCCATTTACCACTGGTAGAAATTCTCAGTAGGAAACCCATTGACAGTCTTTCTGTTCGTCTTGAGAGGTTTAGGATGAGGTTACTACCTTTTACCTTTAATATTTCGCATCAAAAAGGAAGAGATTTCTTTATACCCGACATTTTATCCAGAAACCTGATGGTCCTAAGAGACGAGGACAATAATGGTGACATCTTACAAGAAAGGGAAATCCAGGTGGGAGATGTAATATCATCAATTCCTGTTACTGACAATCGGCTGGCAACTTTAAAGACTGCCCAAGTGAATGATCCTGTATGCGATCTTTTAAGAGATGCAATACAAACTGGTGATTGGAGTAAGTTAATGAATACCTACTCAGTTTTACAAAGATAGGGGTAATTTGGTGTTTAATGGTGACGTAATCCTTCATGGTACTCGAATCTTTGTTCCTTGGAGTATTAGAAGAGAGGTATTGGATGATATTCATAAAGGACATCAAAAGTCATCAATAAATGTACTTCAAGGGCTCGGGATACTGTTTGGTGGCCAGGGGTTGTAAAATATATAAAACAAAAAGTGGAAGGATGTCTAATATGTATAGAAAATTCACAAACTCCTTGCGAGCCACTTATTCCTTCAACCATGCCTGAGCGGCCGTGGCAAATCTTAGGGGCTGATTTACTTCAGTACGAAAAGAAAACCTACCTCGTTATACAAGACTATTTTTCCAAGTATATAGAACTTGTTCAAATAATCAAGACAGATGCTCCTTCATTGATCAAGACATTGATAAATATATTTGCTCGACAAGGCCTACCATCTGTCATACGGTCGGATAACAGTCCCTTTAATTCTAATGAAATCAGGCAATATGCTAGAGAATTAAATTTCAAATTGGTGACTTCTAGTCCTATGTATCCGCAAAGTAATGGACAAGCTGAACGTGCAGTTCAGATCGCTAAAAATATCCTACAAAAAAATCAAGATCCATACGATGGGTTATTAGCATCCCGTTCTACTCCACTAGACTGTGGTTACAGTCCAGCTGAGTTTCTTTTTGGTAGAAAAATCAGAAGCACTGTTCCTGTTTCAGAAGGATCTTTGGAACCCAGATGGCCAGATTTAAAGAAGGTAAAAGAGTGGGATAAAGTAACAAAGGAGAAGCAGAAAAAGAATTATGATTCTAGGCATCGCACAAGAGGTCTCCGCATTTTAACTAAAGGAGAACAAGTGTGGATATCCAACTTAAAAAGGTATGGTAAGGTTTTGAGTTTTGGGTCTAACTCAAGAGAATACGTTGTAGATGTGAATGGACGGATCTTTAGAAGAAATAGAATATTTCTGGTCCCAGTCAGCAACAGATTTCAGGTATTGAATGAAGAAGGAACCAAGAAATATAATGTAAATGAAGACGTTCCACAATGTAATAACAATGAAGATAAAATTATGGATAGTAAGGCTGAAGATGGACAACATGAATTAATGATGAATTCATCACCCCGACAAACTAGTGAACGTTATGTCACAATCAGGAAGGCAAATAAAAAAACCAAAACGATACAAAGAGGAATTCTGAGAGAAGAAAGGATGTGACATCTGTTCCAAAAGTGTTTTTAAGTAAAATGTACCATGTGTTGTTTGTTTATGTTTGTGCTGTTTTTGTTTTGAGTATTCTTGGGATGATTATAATTTATATCTTGAAATAAATGTTATGCTTTACGATATTATATTTTATTAATCTCGCTACACCTAGGATAATAATTAAAAATACTATATTATTTGTTTTTTTAGCTCTATAACATGGTCAAAACCAAAATTAAGTTTTTTAACTATTTTAGGGTAAAAAATGCAAAAAAATGATTTTTGGAAAATTTAAAACCCCCATAAACCCCCCCTCCCATGGTCCGATTTTTCTGGTTTTCGAACTTAAAATCATAAATGTAACTTTACACATTTGAGCCAAATTTCATCGAAATACGACGTTTTTTACTGAAGTTGTCACATTCACGGACACACACATATAAATATATATATAAATATATTATATATTATATATATATATATATATATATATATATATATATATACATATATATAAATTTGGACAAAAAGTGTTTTTAGCATCTGGGGACCTCAAAACAAAAAGTTATCATGGTCTCGGGCTTAAGTCTTACCATGAGACCTATGGCAAAAGCTTCTTCCCTATAGAGGAAATTCGCTAAAAACCCTTGTTTATGAGTTTTCGGCATCTAAGGCCATTTTCAAGGTTGATAAATTTCATATAGTTTGGTTAAGTTATACAATAAAAGAAATAATAGTAAAATGTAAACAAATAAAATCAGAGTAAAATTAAATTAAATTAAAAAAATATGTATAAATAATAATCATGGCATGGTTGAGAGTTTCTTGAATATATCTGCTATGTTCTTGCCTCATATCCCATATTTTATTAAAAATTGTATTTGTAACGGGTACGGTACTTGTGAATTTAGTATACTTTGAGGATTTTCTTTGTATTTCAAGAATATATGTAGTTCTTCTTTTGAATCCATTTTATTACCTTTTTTAATATATTCTATCACATATATTCATATTTGTGTCCATATTTTCATAGTTGTGGTTTGAATCCAACAGATGCTCCCCATAAGTAGATTTCATGCTTGACTTGTTGTCACTTTTAAGGGCTTGGATATGTTCTTTAAATCTCACTTTAAATGGTCTTCCTGTTTGCCCTATGTAAACATGTTGGTTGAAATATAAAACTCATAAGCAAGGGTACTTAGTTTTTTGTTTATGAGTTTTATATTTAAACCAACATAACGTTAGTACACCCCCCCTCTCTCTCTCTCTCTCTCTCTCTCTCTCTCTCTCTCTCTCCTCTCTCTCTCCTCTCTCTCTCTCTCCCCCCTCTCTCTCTCTCTCTCTCTCCCTCTCTCTCTCTCCCTCTCTCTCTCTCTCTCTCTCTATTTATATACAGTTTTGAACGAATGGTGTTTTTGGCATCTGGGGACCTCAAAACGAAAACTTGTCATGGTCCCGGGCCTAGGTCTTACCGTGCCGACTATGGTAATAGCTTCTTCCCTAAAGGGAAAATTAGCTAAAAACAACCTTCTTTAATTATACAAGAAGATAAATGATCGATGAACATTTGCTCACCATTCTACTACACTGAAATAAGAAAATACCCCCGTCGCAGCAAACCTGCGTACTCAGCGAATTCCCAATGCATATATATGTGACTACACTACTACATAGAGCTATTTACCAAGTTTCACAAAAATACATCCATAAATAAGGGATATATAGCATTTTATTTATTCTCCATAAGAATATCATTAGGGTTGAGGATGCAGGTTTGCTGCAACAAGGAAGATAGTAATGTGTTTTCTTTGCAATTATCAATACAACTGAACCAGGTGAAGCTACATACCAAGTTCTCTTAATGTAAGTTCATAATTAAGGGAGATATACAACTTTACTTATTCTCCATATTAATAAAATACCCCCGTCGCAGCAAACCTGCATACTCAGCGAATTTCCAATGAATTATAACATAACACACTAAGCCACTTAACAGGATTCATAAGAAATATATTCACAAACAAGCGATATTTAAAATATTAATTATTCTCCATAAGAATAACATTGGGGATGAGTACGCAGGTTTGCTGCAACAAGGAACACAAAATAATGGGGTTTTATGCAAAATATCAATAGAACTCAGCTAAGTGAAGTCACATACCAAGTTTCATCCATATACATTCATAAATAAGCGATATATAACACTTTAATTATTTTCCATAAGAGTAACATGGGGACCGAATACCTAGGTTTGCTGCTATGGGAACCATAGGTGAAATGTTTTTTTGTGCAAACAACAATAAACCACAACCAGATGAAGCTATATACCAAATTTCGTCAGTTTATGTTCATAAATAAGCGAGATATACAATTTTTCTTTTTCTCCATAAGAATAACATTAGACAACGTACTGTGTTTAGCACTTTCAATATGTCAGTAACCAATTGACGTAGAGCAATGATCAAGATACCAAATTTTTTGTTTTTTTATGCTGAATTCAATGGTGAAAATTAAAGTTTGATTTTAATAAAAGTTACATGTGAAAACCCCAAAAAACCCATTTTTGGGGTACAAAACCCCCCCAAAACCCCCTTTGGATGGTGCGATTCGTCTGGTTTTCGAACTCGTTCAAATAAATGGTACTTTACATATTTTTACCAAATTTTATCAAGATCGGACTTTTTTTACGAGAGTTATCGTGCTTACGGACACATATATATATATATAAATATATTTATATTTATATATATATAAAATATATATATATATATATTTATATTTTAAGGTGGGGACCTTAAAATGAAAAGTTATCATGGTCTCGGGCTTAAGTCTTACCATGAGACCTACGGTAATAGCTTCTTCCCTATAGGGGAAATTCGCTAAAAACCTTTTTCCCATAAGATTAACATGGGACACGTTTTTTTGGATTTTCTCCGCAACCACTTAACCTAGGTTAATGATTCAAAATACTAAATTATTTGTTTTTTTAAGCTCTATAAAATTACTATAACCAAAATTTAGTGTTTTTAACATTTTGGGGTCAAATTTGCAAAAAACCGATTTTTGGAAAATTGTAAACCCCCATAAAACCCCCTTCCCATAGTGTGATCGATCTGGTTTTCGAACTTAAAGTCATAAATGCCACTCTCCACATTTGTGCCAAATTTCATCAAAATCGGGTGTTTCTTTCAAAAGTTATCGTGGTAACGAACACACACACACACATATATATATATATATATATATATATATACATATATGTAATTTTCAGTAAAAAGGGCTACTAATATAATTATTATTTTAAACATTTTAAACACAGTACCCTGGTTTAAATTATTTTATTTCAAGACCGACATGTTTCGGACCTTAAGGCCATAGTCATGGTCGTAAACAAAACATAACCTCACAATTATTAAAAAGAAATATAAATGTAAACCATAAATTGCTGACAATATAATCATTTATTTTTTGATTTATTTGGACTTTACCTATCGCTTCTAGTGTTTAAAACTACACTACGTTTCGGGAGGTAAGGAAACTCCTCCCGTTATCAAGTGAACCCTACTTACATCTAAATATCAAACTCTTACACCTAACTAACCTACATTTTTTTGGATTTTTTTGATTTTTCTTTTACATTCTAATTTACACTAACACAAAGATAACAAAAAATGAAATACAATACACTAACACAAAATTTATATACACACCTAACTAACCTACATTTTTTTAATATTTTCCTTTACAATTTAATTTGACTAACAGAAAGATAACAAATATATATACAAAAAATCTAATACAATACACTAACACAACATTTATATATACGAACAAATGAAAAACTGACAATACATTACCTGTTCTGCATCGTGGCCTCCAAGCTGACGGGCAAACACGGGAAACGGGCTCACGTCCATCCCCGTTATGTAATAAATAATCATAAATGTTAAATAATCATATGTTATAAATATAATCATATGACTTTTTCCACAGTTCTTTTAACATGCTTCTCAACTATATGTTGCAGAGCACATGATAAAGTACAATCATAAATTCAAATACCCCCGTCGCAGCAAACCTGCGTACTCAGCGAATTTCCAATGAATATATATGTCTTAATATTACATTAAGCGTCTTACCAGAATTCATAAGAAATATATTCATAAATAAGCGATATTTAAAATATTCATTATTCTCCATAAGAATAACATTAGGGATGAGTACGCAGGTTTGCTGCAAAAAGGAACAAAAAATAATGGATTTTTATACAAATATCAATAGAACTTATCTAAGTCAAGTCACATACCAAGTTTCATCCATATACATTCATAAATAAGCTATATATAACATTTTTATTATTCTCCATAAGAATAACATGGGGACCGAGTACCTAGGTTTGCTGCTTCGGGAACCATAGGGGAAAAATTGGTTTTTTGTTCAAACATCAACAAACCACAACCAGATGAAGCGATATTCCAAGTTTCGTCAGTATATGTTCATAAATAACCGTGATATAAAATTTGTCTATTTCTCCATAAGAATAACATTGGACAACGTACTGTGTTTAGCACTTGTAATATCTCAGTAACCAATTGACGTAGAGCAATGATCAAAATACCAAATTGTTTTTTTTTTTAAGCTGAATTTAATGGTATAAATTAAAATTTGATTTAAATCAAAATTACATGTGAAAACCCCAAAAAACCTATTTTTGGGGTACAAAACCCCCCAAAAAAACCCCTTCGGATGGTGCGATTTGTCTGGTTTTCGAACTCGTTCAAATAAATGGTACTTTACATATTTTTACCAAATTTTATCAAGATCGGACTTTTTTTACGAGAGTTATCGTGCTTACGGACACACACACACACACACACACACACATATATATATATATATATATATATATATATATATATATATATATATATATATATACATATATAAAAATTTGAACGAATGGTGTTTTTGGTATCTGGGGACCTCAAAACAAAAAGTTATCATGGTCTCGGGCTTAAGTCTTACCATGAGACAGACCTACGGTAATAGCTTCTTCCCTATAGGGGAAATTCGCTAAAACATAGAAGATGATTTGCAAATAATAGAATATGGGTCAAAAGGAGACAAACTCGACGTTAAAGAAGAATTCAACATTTACTCCAGCTACAAAAAAGATCCACAAAATATTATTAACACCATGCAAATTCATATGCAAAACCCAATATATGAAAAAATATTGAAACTAAGATCTATTAAGCCACAATAGTTGAGAAGCATGTTAAAAGAACTGTGGAAAAAGTCATATGATTATATTGTCAGCAATTTATGGTTTACATTTATATTTCTTTTTAATAATTGTGAGGTTATGTTTTGTTTACGACCATGACTATGGCCTTAAGGTCCGAAACATGTCGGTCTTGAAATAAAATAATTTAAACCAGGGTACTGTGTTTAAAATGTTTAAAATAATAAATATACATATATATATATATATATATATATATATATATATATATATATATATATATACATACATATACATATATATAAATTTAAACGAATAGTGTTTTTGGCATCTGGGGACCTCAAAACGAAAAGTTATCATGGTCTCGGGCTTAAGTCTTACCATGCCACCTACGGTAATAGCTTCTTCCCTATGGGGGAAATTCGCTAAAACTATCAAAGCCAATTCTCTCAGCATCCAAAGAATAGTAATACGTAATTGTAGTGATCGCATTTATACAAAGAAAGAGATATGACAGAAATAATGTTTTTGAAAGAATATTTTTGATAGCTCCAAAAAAGTCTAATTGTGAATGGCCTAATTGGTTTAAATGCAGACTCGCAATTTCGCCCAGCACAAGACAGATTGATGAGCAAAATTGATTGCAATTTATCCTGCAAAATTAATTCGCAAAAAACAGCAATAGCAATAGTATTTATGGCTTTACCGTATTCATTACCTATTTTTGTACCTGTTGTTATTTATTCAAGGAGAATGTTAAGCTGAGTTTATCATTCCACACGTAATTAATTATTTTTCACTTCAAAACAGGTTTGTAAAGGTTTATTATAGGTTATGTTAGTTAAAGTAACTAAATTATTTACGTAATGAGAGATGGGTGGAGAGTTGGCATCAGTAGAGATATGCTACTGCCTAGTGCCTACAAAGCCAACAGCCGGGAGGTTTTTAGGCCGTGGTAGTTGCTGACCTTTACTCGCATTCTCGGCAAACAGGTCCGACCCGCCAGAAGCTCCTCTACAACACCAACTGACTGCAAGACTGAATCTGTCAAATGTCACGTGGAATGAGAACAGGGACAGATGCTGATTGCTCCGTCCACTTCCAACACTTAAAGATCAGACTTGAGAGTCTTTTGTTCCTCTCTGGTAGTGCAGTTTTTGTATCTGCTTCCAATCTTCTGTGTCCCACCCTTGACTAAAAACTTCCAATGTTGCGAGGGTGGGACTACTTAACGATGTGTTCGGACTCACAGTATGTTGGAAGATTAAATTTATTTTGGTAACTTAATATTGAAAAAAAAAATTATTTGTACTGAAACATGTTAATATTAACAGGTATCGCAAAAGCGGGTTTGTGTAGAAGAAAAATAAGGTTGGTTAGGAAAATAGTTTTTGAATTTGGTCATAGAAAAAAATTAACATAGAAGTTGGATGCCAGCCAGATTTTTAACGCAATTTTTCATGTGAGATCCATGCGATTTTTCTTAGTATTTCTTTGACGGCTTAAAAAATGGCAGCAGGTTAACCAACAGCTGATTACATTTTATCTACATCCATAAAAACTAATTATTAAACAGCTAACGCTGCCTATCTTTCAGAATAGGCTGAGGGCTGAGACAGGTTACAATAATCCCCAGAAAGCGCGACATCTATGCTTGTTCTATATTACATGGTTTAATCATAAATACATTAAACTAATGTCATTCAAACAACCTTTCAAATAAAAAGTTTATTACGATTTTTTTATAACACTCTATTTCTTTAATAAAACAGAATATGTAATTCCTTTCAGATTTAAGTTAGAGAGCTTTCGAGTTTAGTGCAAGACGTACAAATAGTTTAACAAGTGTTAAATCTTTTTTGAAAATTGAGTTTGTTAAGCATACCAAACCTAATGCCTTAAATCCGGTTTGAATTTACCTATTTGGCTTCAAACACCTATCTTAGTTTCAACAATTTGTTGTAATCTTTTCAAAATTTATCATGAAACCGTTAACAATAAGGGATGTTACACAATCGGTAAGAAAAAGGTTTAGTTTGATAAGGCATCACTATAAACTTAAAATATATTTTTCAATAGATAGTTTTATTTTTGAGGTCACAGAAACTATTTATGTAGTCCGGATCAGATATTTATGGTCCAAAATAAATGTTATCTCTGACAGCCCAGCAGTATGGGGCCCGCCTATGGGTTTCGTCAGCTGATGTATTCAGACCGCAGTTATTTATTACTCTATGAATTGTTACGCAACCCTTGCCTCCAAGGCTATATTCTGCCCTCTGATCACCTGTTTCCCCGCCGCGCGAGGGTGATTCAACCCCAGACGGGCCACAAAAACGTCCACCCTTGGGCCCTCACCTGTTTTTTGTCCGAGACAACAAAAGCCTTTGGAAACTTCCACCTACAATCAGTCTTCGGATAAAGACAGGTGAGGAGAGTGACTTTTTTTTACTTTGGTTCGTTTTAGAAGGGCAGTCTTAAGCTCCCGTTAATCTTTACGGAGATTTTCCTTTAATGCTATTATCTTTATAACATGTGCATTCCTTCTGCTTATGTTGAGACGCTGAAAAATATAATTATCGAATTCCTATCTAATGGGTTGTGAAATAACATTGTTCAAATATTCAAAGAGCACGGAAAGTACTTTGAGTATAAATTTGCCATTTATGATAAAAACGTATTGGTAGAGGTTTGTCCTATTCCTTCAAAATTACCAAAACGGGCTTAAGGGTTCAGATACAACCACAGTGTAGTTCAATTATAAAATTAAAATATTACTATTAAATGAGTTCGTACGCAGCACGCTGACGTGAGTGGAGCGAATTTCCGCATTAAAAACTTTAAAAAAATCAAAGAGTTTAAAACAACACTGGTAACATGTTTTTGAACAAATGAAAAATTTTATTTTTTGGCTGCTTTGATGCTCTTGGTTATATTTAAATTCACTGTTAGGACGGCAATGTTGTATATTATAAGGTTAGGAGGAGGTATAGTCAGGATAAAAGTTGGTATAGGGGTATTGGGGGTGATAAAACTACATCAAGATATGAAAAACAGCCTTTTCCAGTGTAAAATACCCATAAGACAAAGTACTGTGTTAAGAAAAATACCCCCGTCGCAGCAAACCTGCGTACTCAGTGAATTTCCAATGAATATATATGACACAGCCTCAACACATTAAGCCTCTTACCAGAATTCATAAGAAATATATTCATAAATAAGCAATATTTAAAATATTATTCTCCAAGCATAGATGTCGCGCTTTCTGGGGATTATTGTAACCTGTCTCAGCCCTCAGCCTATTATAACCTTAATCGTGAAAGCTGAAAGATAGGCAGCGTTAGCTGTTTAATAATTAGTTTTTATGGATGTAAATAAAATGTAATCAGCTGTTGGTTAACCTGCTGTCATGTTTTAAGCCGTCAAATAAATACTAAGAAAAATCCCATGGATCTAACATGAAAAATTGCATTAAAAATCTGACTGGCATCCAACTTCTATGTTGTTTTTTTTCTATGACCAAATTAAAAAAATATTTTTCTAACCAACCTTCTTTTTCTCCTACACAAACCCTATTTTTCGATACCTGTTAATATTAACATGTTTCAGTACAAATAAAATATTTTATTTTTTCCAATATTAAGTTACCAAAATAAATTTAATCTTCCTACATTCTGTGAGTGGGTGCAGTAGTTAGTATTAGAATAACATTAGGGATGAGTACGCAGGTTTGCTGCAACAAGGAACACAAAATAATGGGTTTGCAAATATCAATAGAACTCATCTAAGTGAAGTAACATACCAAGTTTCATCTATATACATTCATAAATAAGCGATATATAACATATTTATTATTCTCCATAAGAATAAAATGGGTACCGAGTACCTAGGTTTGCTGCTACGGGAATCATAGGCGAAAAATTGGTTTTTTGTTCAAACAACAACAAACCACAACCAGATGAAGCGATATATCAAGTTTCGTCAGTTTATGTTCATAACTAACCGAGATATAAAATTTTTCTTTTTCTCCATAAGAATAACATTGGACAACGTACTGTGTTTAGCACTTTCAAAATCTCAGTAACCAATTGACGTAGAGCAATGATCAAAATACCAAATTGTTTGTTTTTTTAAGCTGAATGCAATGGTGTAAATTAAAATTTATGTTAAATGATAATTACATATGAAAACGCCAAAAAAAACATTTTTGGGGTACAAAACCCCCCCAAAACCCCCTTTCGGATGGTGCGATTTGTCTGGTTTTCGAACTCGTTCAAATAAATGGTACTTTACATATTTGTACCAAATTCTATTAAGATCGGACCTTTTTTACGAGAGTTATAAAAATTTGAACGAATGGTTTTTTGGCATCTGGGGACTTCAAAACGAAAAGTTATCATGGTCTCGGGCTTAAGTCTTACCATGAGACCTACGGTAATAGCTTCTTCCCTATAGGGGAAATTCGCTAATAACATGTTCTTGAATAACTCGGTACATACTTGTGCTAGAATGATGAGAAAGGGCTTAAAATCTTTGGCATTTTAGTACAGTAATTTAATATGCAATAATTTTACATTCGGGACTTTTCTATCCCTTTTTGGGCCCACAAACTCAAAATTTGAAAAATTAAAATCTCCAAAAGGGGGTTAGAGTTATCCGATTTTTTTGCCCAACGGACTTGCCCAACTGTTTATAGCAGGGAAGGTCCCTACCAAATGTCAAGTAAATCGGACAAAAATTGCGACCACTAAAGTTCGAACACATAAATATAAAGTTGTTAGCGACCCCCCAAAACGTGTTTAGGGGGTCACGTTAGGATCTTCTATGGTGGTTTCGGGCTTAAGTTTCACCGATCGAGTCATGAATAGTTCACTTTTCCTTAGGAAATTCACTAGAGTAGACCACATGAAAATGGTGCGATGGTTGATTGCCCATATGATTCCCCCCTCACCCCCTCTCATCCATCACTGTAGCCATACGAATTTCACAAACAATGATCGCGTCTGTTTGTTTTGTAATATTGTGTACCATAGTAATGGATTTAAAAACAGGCGACAGATATACTTTACCATATGTTTTATTAGACCAGAGCGATTTGACAACAATGTATTAACTTCCATTGGACTACTTTGGTGCTACTTACTCTAATGAATACAAATAACATCCAAAAATACATTAGTTATCATAATCATGGTAATGAAAGAAAGCCAGAAACACCGTGAAATCAGTTGAACTAAAACGAGTATCTCCTACAATACATGCTAGAGGGCTCGTAGGTTGGTGCAGACGCTAAGCGTGAGCGTGACGCCGACGCCGACGACGTGACGCAAGGCGCGACAGTCACGTGACGTGATGTGCGCGACGCCCGCCGGAGCCACGGGCTGATGCATCCTCTGATAGCCGTCCACAGTTTTTGTGCACTTTATCTTCTTCTCTTTCCGATCAAAAGTGTGAAATAAATCCTTGCGAGGATCATTTTACTTTCTTTCCTACTCCACTGGTCCACCCAGAGTTTCCGCTTCCGACCGGTGTTGAGGGAAGGTTAGTGATACTTAGTGCATTAAAAACGTACACATTTAGTACTTTGCAGTTTACTTCGTTCCTCTGAGGTCTAAATACGAAGCACCTTTTCAATCTTAAGTCTTGGTATTACCTTAACAGAATGGACCTTTCCAAATTACATTGCCAAAATAGGATAAATCAAATCAACCTGGAGAGTACCTAGGAGGAAACTTTCCTTACCTCAAGTGCGACTTGCAGTCTCTGTTCCTACCGACTCTAAAAAAAAAAACAAAGATAGAGTTACATATAGTTTTAAGGGTTGTCAGAATATATTACCACAAACCCGACTTAACAAACGAACTTTCAGGAAATGGCGGCTTGCTGAAGTGTCCATTCAAATGCAACAAACAAAACTTTAACTTTTAACACTACAAACTCTAAGACGATAATAATTTTCTGCAAGTCCATACCCATGTTTTGCAGAAATGTATAATACTACATAACATGATTTAAATTATGTAAAATGACTTAAACGATGTTTACTGTACATCATCTAATGTACATCCCTTTTTCGGGGAAGTCTTTTTATAACTGACTATATGCGATATGCGTCTACATTTTCTACTTCTGACCAAAGGGTTTCTGACTTCTGATATTTCATGGTGCCAACAGTAATCTAAATATATATTTTGTACGGTCGCATATTACTAGTAAAGTCATATTCGTCAGTCTCATAGAACGAATCCTCTTGTGAATCAGTAGTTACTAATATGATTCAAAACCACTGATATCTCAGCTCAACTGGCTTTGTGAGTGTCCAAACGTTTTTAACTACGTACTTCTTGCACAATCACGACGATTGCTGTTCGCAGCAACGCAACTATGAAAGAGTTTTGAAGCCGATTCTCTCGGCGCTCACTTCCAGGTGTCCGTTACCTCTTAATTGCTACGTTACGGAACGAATCGCACCGCCAAAGTCAATTAGGAGAAATCATTCGTTCATTATCTTCAGACCATAAAGTGCGAACTGACCTTGCTTTCAGTGACCAAATGGGAGTTACCCAACTTCCGCCAGTGTTACCGGAAGCGGATGATCACTGATCAGCGAGTGCGAGGGCCCGGTCCGCTAGCAGCTGGCAAGTAGGTGATCGGGCGTCTACCTGTCCTGTCGTGGCCCTGCGCCAACGCCAATTTAAAAGAATCTGGAATTCCGTTACACCTTGGGCGAGCAGAGCGAGTGTAAACTCCTTCCCGTTCAGTTGTGATTCTAACTTTTCCGTTAGCTATTTGAAGGAGCTTTATCCGGGGTTTTGTAGCTTTGGTAGTACTGTACACAGTTCTGCAACTGTACTGTTAACTAAAGTTTTAGCAACTGGGATGGGATAGCAATCTCCCCCGCAGTTTGTTTTCTTTTTATACTACTCCTTTGCTGCTAACGGTAACCAAAAGGTAATTAATAGTATTATTGTTGGATTAGACAATCTTTTGTAAGACGCTTACGTTTAATTATTCGTTATTCTCTAATAGCATTTAATCTTGTACCATAAAGAGTTAATCTGTGTATTTCTCTTAAATTATTTAAAATTAGATCTTAATATTACGCTGCTTACGTAACCCCGGCCGAGAGTGACAATGTCACGTGATCTCTACGATTCTCACAAAACAAAAACTATTCTCCCAACCATTATGTAATTATTTTGTGCTAAATAGACGTTTGATTCTTTCTGGATCATTTAAGTTGTTACAAACTAGATTATTAATTCCACGGGAAATCGTTAATTGACGTTTCATTAATTCCACAATTAACTGATTCAATTCAATTACCACTAGGGATTCTTGAAATAATTAGGGGTTAAGATAACTTTACAACTGTATTCAATTAACATTTGTAAAGTTTAAGTGTTAGCTCCGTCAATGGATAGAGACTAGCCCATGTCAATTGTACTTTATCCTATTTACTTATTGTTCTGTATATTTTTTTGAACAGATTGTAAATAAAATAGACAAAATAAAAAATATATATATTTTTAGAGTGTTTACCAACCTCTTTGCTCAATTATAACCATATGACTAACATGCGTTTAGCATGTACATTTTTTGGTTCTAATAGTGATAAACACAGTCTTAAGGTGACACATTTTCTGCAACAAATGTACCTGTTAAATTCATTCATATCTTAGACCGAATATAAGCCAGTTCTTTAATTTTGCTGTTGTGCCTTTTGAATTTCCCAAGACATAGTTTGAACCGTTTAAGAGATATTCCAAAAACACAATTTTTGTGTTCTAATTGCTGGGGTTAACCAAATTTTGTTTATCTAGAAGGTCGATGGTAGTGATGAAACGCCATACACTTATTCACATGTTACAAACGCGCATGAGGGGGGTTGGGGGTGTTCTAAAGTTAGGCTGTCGTTATTTCAGTGGAGTCTTCACCAGTGTTATGTAACGTCGTTTATTTCGTGCTACAACGAAAAATCTAATAGTTTGGATTATGAGTTACATTTTCTTGGTGGATAAGGAAATATAAAGTTATATTTCCATTTGTAATAATTAGTTTTCGATTTGGTCTGTGAACTATAAAGAATTGTTTGAAATTTGGTTCTATTTTACTTGATGACTCAAATATCAAACATTTAAATGCTAAAGGTCATACACATATTATGTAACGCTTTATTCATAGTTTCAATCTTCCCATTTCATATGTAACGCATAAAGCAACGCCCACACTCCCTCTCGGGTTACGTAACACAGTTTGTACTGCTATTTTTGTAAATCTAATATAATTTTTTGAGCGTATTTTTCATTCATGGCCTTGATCTAGAATGAGCTGTACGAACATTGTTATTCATGGATAAACTAATTATGGATTTAACAGTCGCTAAATCTTACACAGAAACTGAAACAGTACGCCTGGCTTCTTTGCATATATACTGCTTTCAATGAATTCCTATAAAATGCAGTACAAACTCTGTTACGTAACCCGAGAGGGAGTGTGGGCGTTGCGTTATGCGTTACATGTGAAATGGGAAGATTGAAACTATGAATAAAGCGTTACATAATATGTGTATGACCTTTAGCATTTGTAAAATAGAACCAAATTTCAAACAATTCTTTATAGTCCAGTCAAGTTAGACATTGAAAACGGTCTTTGCATACAAAAGGTCCTAAATTTTAGTTCTAAATTTTTAGTATGTTGTTAGGACCAAGAGTAAAAAAACAAGTTTGCAGCATTGAAAGACCTGTGCTACTCGTGTAGTATAAAAAAAACAGTCAAGTATTTACACTTTTTTCAGTTTTTGCTAAATATCTCCGAAAGTATGCCTCTGACAGATTATGTGTACCGATCCTTTCTTAAACGGGATAAAATTTGTAAAGTTTGAGATTATAACGAATTCGGTAGTCCATTATTTAATAAGATACAATACTTTAAAACTTTAAACAATTTCAAAAAATAAATATTTTGTTATGGTCTATTTTTTGTGAAATATTGACAAAAATAGATAAATAATTGTATATCTCTCTTATTTATAAACATATACTGAAGAAACTTGGTATAAATTGGTCTTAATCTGGTTGCAATCTATGTTTTTTGCTAAAAATAAAACAATTTTTGGCCGATGGTTCCCGTATTAGTAAACCTGAGCATTCATCCCCCTTGTCATTTCTGAAGGAGGATAGTTACAATGTTGTGTCTCCAATTATGACGATAAATTAATATAAATTAGTATGTGAATATACCTAGTTGAGTTCTATTAATATTGGCATAAAAATACATTTTTTGTATTCCTAGTTGTAGCAAACCTGCGTACTCAGCCTCAATGTTATTCTTATGGAGAATAATTAATGGGGGTGAGTGCCCAGGTTGTGCTGCTACGAGAACCATCGGCAAAAAATTGTTTTTTTTACAAAAAACAACAAACTACAACCAGATGCAGCCATATACCAAGTTTCGTCAGTATATGTTTATAAATGAGCGAGATGAACAATTTATCTATTTTTGCATAACACAAAAAGTAACCCCAAATAGTGTTGTCTAGTTGTTTGTGAAGCTGCAAACTTGGTTTCTTATCTGTGGTATAGGTCCTAACAACATACTTAATAAACGGTATCAGGAAACTGACACATACTTTCTCCCTTTTAGCCCAACTTGAATGAATAAATTGCTTTTTTATTTACTATATATAGAATAAAAAAGCACGGTCGAATGTACAGACAATTTTGTAAACAAGTTGTTTTCAAAAATATCCACCCAAATCCCTATTTAGGAGGCACTATATAATCCATCGCTATACACACGTGGTTTTAAGAGGGTAAATGCCCCCTATTTCCCCCCTCAGGGTTATTAAGGGGCAACATATTTGACTCACTGAGGTATACGAATTCTAGACCACTTCTAGATGAGCTATCGACGTGAAATTTTGCATGCAGGTAGATTTAACCTTGTAACCCCCAGAAAAATTGCCAAAAGTTACAGTTTTACATTTTAAAACCACTAATTTTTATGTTGAAAATTGAAAATTTTAACATTGGGCTTATGGAGTTTGATGAAATAAAAACAAAAGAAATCATAACATCTGTAAAAAAATATCCAGTAAACTGTCAATAAAACTTTCACATGGTAAAGTGTAAAGAAATGATAGGTCCAATGAAAAAAGATGCCATCTAGATTGGCTATTTCCCAAACGAATCAAAATAGTATACTATATAAAAAATACTTGAGAGGGACATTGAGTTTTAATAACAAAATGGAGCGACCCCTAACGGGGGTCTGGGGGCGGAGCCCCCAGCGAGCGAAGCGAGTCTATAATATATACAGCCGCATGTGTAACTCACTGACTGACTGACTGACTGAGGTATACGAATTCTAGACCACTTCTAGAAGAGCTAGAAACCTGAAATTTGGCGTGTATGTAGCTTGTACCTTGTAACCCCCAGGAAAATTCCAAAAAGTTACAATTTTTTATTTTAACCTCCTCAAAAAAAAATCAAAATGGAGGAAATTTTGAACATGTCCAAAATAGTGAATTTTTATTTGAGCTGTAGCGGCCGAACGGTTGGTCCTATTGAGAAACGGAGACCACCACGTGCCACGGATTTTAGACGATCTACAACTTTGATCCTTTGACTTTTGGTCATATCTCGTCTCCTTCACCCTTAGGTAGCGCTAGATTTTTCAAATTTCGGCATATTTTCGAAATATTTTGGCCGTTTTTTATTGCCTATCACGTTAATATACTTGATGGAGGCCTAATATTGGGCACGCAGTATGACTACATCACACTTAGTAAATAGCAGCAGAAATATGACCAGTTTTTATTAATTAAACCTGTCGAAAAATGAAAAAATCTAAATATCTTTAGATATGACCGTTTTCTTAGTATAAGTAGTGGTGTATTGGGGGTTCTGGCCCAATTTATATTATTGGACATACACGTGACACCAATAATACTTGAGCTAGAGACGTGAGATTTGGCATGCATGTGCCTTGCACCTTTTCTTTCCAAATCCTACTATTTTTAGTTTGAACTATCTCAATAAAATAAATAATTGTGAATACAAAAATCAAAATGTAGTATATTATTATTTAAGCTCTAGCGGCTCTAACATATATACAGCCGCATGTGTAACTCACTGACTGACTGACTGACTGAGGTATACGAATTCTAGACCACTTCTAGAAGAGCTAGAAACCTGAAATTTGGCATGTTTGTAGCTTGTACCTTTTAACCCCCAGGAAAATTCGAAAAAGTTGCAATGTTTTATATTAACCTCCTCAAAAAAATTCAAAATGGAGGAAATTTTGAACATGTCCAAAATAGTGCCTTTTTATTTGAGCTGTAGCGGCCGAACGGTTGGTCCTATCGAGAAACGGAGACCACCATGTGCCACGGATTTTAGACGATCTATAACTTTGGTCCTATGACTTTTTGTCGTATCTCGTCTCCTTCACCCTTAGATAGCGCTAGATTTTTCAAATTTCGGCATATTTTCGAAATATTTTGGCCGTTTTTTATTTCCAATCACGTTAATATACTTGATGGAGGCCTAATATTGGGCACGCAGTATGTCTACATCACACTTAGTAAATAGCAGCAGAAATATGACCATTTTTTATTATTTATACCTGTCGAAAAATGAAAAACTGTAAATATCTTTAGATATGACCGTTTTCTTAGTATAAGTAGTGGTGTATTGGGGGTTCTGTCCCAATTTATATTATTGGACATACACGTGACACCAATAATACTTGAGCTAGAGACGTGAGATTTGGCATGCATGTGCCTTGCACCTTTTCTTCCCAAATCCTACTATTTTTAGTTTGAACTATCGCAAATAAATAAATAATTGTGAATAAAAAAATCAAAATGTAGTCTTTTTTTATTTGAGCACTAGCGACCGAATGGGTTGTCCTATCGAAAAATGAAGACCACCACGTGCCACGGATTTCAGACGAACTACAACTTTGGTCCTGTGACATTTTGCCGTATCTCACCCCCTTCACCCTTAGGTAGCGCTAGATTTTTTAAATTACAATTTTTCCAAGATTTGTTCGAGGTTTTTAATAGTTTGACGCTCTAAAATAGAACTTAGAAGCCTAATATTTATCACACAGTATTCCTACATTACAATTAGTTCCAAGCAACACTCCCACGCCCAGATAAAGAATCATAAATACCCCAAAAAAATCAAAGTTTTTGATATTTTGTAGACTTTTTCGTGTTTTTCAGGTACATTTTTTATGTTGCGCTCTGTCGAGGGTAATATCCCTTATAAATCATGTCATATTTGTTGCAGAATACTTTTGGTTACCCAAAGTTATAGTATTTCAGGTTGTTAACGGTGGTCGTATCCCTTATAACGTTCAAAAGACGCCTTTTAAAGGCTACATTATACATCAGTTAAGGGTATTATTTTGTCCAAGCACTTAGTTGATACATGGAGGCTTAAAACTTAACATACTACGTCTCCATGCCAAGTAGTATTCATCAACAGATATATGACCGGATTTTACAGGTTAAACCCTTACAAATAAATTAAAGCCTGGGAATAGTTGTAGAATTTAGGTCTTAAATAGAATTAGGACCAATTTACATTAAACTGTGGCCAAACAGCGACCTGGGGCGAACCCCCGCACAGGGGTCTGGGGGCGGAGCCCCCAGCGAGCGAAGCGAGTCTAATATATATACAGCCGCATGTGTAACTGACTCACTGAGGTATACGAATTCTAACCCACTTCTAGATGAGCTAGAAACTTGAAATTTGGCACGCAGGTAGCTTTAACCTCGTAACCCCCAGGAAAATTGCCAAATTTGACAATTTTTCATTTTAACCCCCCCTAAAAAAATATTTAAATTTCCCCAAAAAAGGCTTATTTTAAAATTCCAGTTTTTGAGCTCTAGCACGCGAACGGATGGTCCTATCAAAAAACGGACACCACCACGTGCCACGGATTTTGCAAGATCTACAACTTTGGTCCTATGACTTTTTGTCGTATCTCGTCTCCTTCACCCTTAGGTAGCGCTTGATTTTTCAAATTTCGGCATATTTTCGAAATATTTTGGCCGTTTTTTATTTCCTATCACGTTAATATACTTGATGGAAGCCTAATATTGGGCACGCAGTATGTCTACATCACACTTAGTAAATAGCAGCAGAAATATGACCAGGTTGTATTAATTAAACCTGTCGAAAAATGAAAAACTCTAAATATCTTTAGATATGACAGTTTTCTCAGTATAAGTAGTGGTGTATTGGGGATTCTGGCCAATTTATATTATTGGACATACACGTGACACCAATAATACTTGAGCTAGAGACGTGAGATTTGGTATGCATGTGCCTTGCACCTTTTCTTCCCAAATCCTACTATTTTTAGTTTGAACTATCTCAACAAAATAAATAATTGTGAATACAAAAATCAAAATGTAGTATTTCTTATTTGAGCTCTAGTGACCGAACGGGTTGTCCTATTGAAAAACGAAGACCACCACGTGCCACGGATTTTAGACGAACTACAACTTTTGTTCTATGACATTTTGCCGTATCTCACCCCCTTCACCCTTAGATAGCGCTAGATTTTTTAAATTTAAACTTTTTTCATATATTTGTTCGTGGTTTTTAATGGTTTGTCGCTCTAATATAGAACTTAGAGGCCTAATACTTATCAAACAGTATTCCTACATTACAATTAGTACCAAGCAATACTCCCACGCCCAGATCAAGTAACTTAAACACCCAAAAAAATCAAAGTTTTATGAGCTCTTGTAGATTTTTCGTGTTTTTCGGGTGTATTTTTTATGTTGGCTCTGTTAAGGGTGAAATCCCTTATAAATCATGCCATATTTGTTGCAGAAGGCTTCTAGTTACCCAAAGTCATAGCATTTCAGGTTGTTAACGGTAGTCGTATTCCTTATGTGGTTCAAACGACGCCTTATAAAGGCTTAATTATACATCAGTTAAGGGTATTAATTTGTTTTAAGCACTTGGGTTATACATAGAGGCTTACCATTTAACATACTACGTCTCCATGACAAGTAGTATTCAGAAACAGAATTTACATTAAACTGTGGCCAAACAGCGACCTGGGGGCGAAGCCCCCCACAGGGGTCTGGGGGCGGAGCCCCCAGCGAGCGAAGCGAGTCCATCGCTATACACACGTGGTTTTAAGAGGGTAAATGCCCCCTATTTCCCCCCTCAGGGTTATTAAGGGGCAACATATTTCGAATTTCCTCTGCTGGTCAATGTTAACTTGACAAGCATATCACGTTTGAACAAAATTGATCAATAAATAAGAGAGAAATAGTCATTTTTGTATTCCCCATAAGAATAACATTGGACAACGTACTGATGCGTTCACCGCAAAATTAAAATTAAAATTTTCTCCGCAACCAGTAATCGTAGAATAGTAATTCAAAATACTAAATTATTTAGTTTTTTGAGCTCTTCTTAATGATGAATAGTAATCTTGTTTATACTTATGTTTTTTTTAACCAAAAAAACTGAATTTTTTATATTTTTAGTCTTGTAATTTCTGAACCTGAATATTTACAGAAACACGGGTGGTGTCATTTTGTTGTAAAACTAAAGTTCTACAAACGACTAAAGTTTAATCAAAATAGCTATAGCCGTTTATGATAAATCTTGATTTTTTTCATGTTTTTTGGCGGTTTTGGGGGGATAATTACCCTTAAAAATCAAAAATTCCAAAAAACAAAAAAAAACGTCTGGAGATATCGTGGATTAGTACCTACATACCAAATTTCATAAAAATCTGACCATTAGTTAGGGCTCTAGCTCTGTACACATCCATACAGACAGACAGACAGATATACAGACAGGCAGACACACAGACATCACGTAAAAATCACTTTTTTGGGTTCAGGGAGCACCAAAACGAATATTTCCACTAACAACTCAAATTCGAAAATTTTGACGAAAACAATACTTTCTACATATACTATGTATAAGGGGGAGAAAGTAAAAATTAGAACTACATGGCTTTTTGCACGCACAGGTGTTTTCATTGACTGAACTATTGTCACAATTTGCCTTTATGTCAAATGCTTGCGTAAAACATAAATGCTGTAACACGGTAAAACAATTTTAAACTTAATTGATATACGTAGACGTATACAATAGAAACCTTACTGTAACAACAAATGTCACTTAGCTGTTCAGTTATATTTTAAATTAAAAACAATGCATTATAAGAATGCTTGTTACTCGTCGACTCCTGCTGATCGATCATCCCTGTATGCGGTATGCAGATGTCGTGCTAGGCGGACTGTTACGCGCGGCCAATATAGCAGTGGGATCATCGGCATGGATGTCTGTGTTATTGGTGGGGTCAGTGGCCGCAGTGGTGCGTTCAGGCATCCCAGCCCGGGCCGCCCAGGAGTCCGCGGCGCAGGTTTTCCTCGCTCATGTTCGTTAAAGCTGTAAACATTGATAGCTGCAATATCTTTAATTTGACACCTCAAACGATAAAATCCGCGTCCAGCCGTTTCAAGTTATGACTGTGAAGAAAAAACCCTAACGTATTAATATATAGAACAATTACATTGGAACAGTAAAAGGACCCGTTAGGCATAGCCCTAATTGATTTTTGAAACACAAATAGGCCTTTACGTAGTTCATCTAAGTTATAAGCTTATAATTTGCATACTATAGTTACCTTTATGCAAAATGTCAGATCATTCGGGTGTTTTTGTGTTAAAACGGTGCAGAGGTACTTTTTATAGTATTATGAATGGATAAATACACATAAAACTGGGTAAAACATATAAAATAGCTAGTAAATACTTTTAGCGTCACTTGTTGAGACCACAAAATACACTTTATTCAATTTCAACATTATTTACAGCAAAAGGAACGTCATGATTTAGGAATCAAAAGATTACAAAAGATAACAATGTTAAAACAAAAAAAAACACATATCCATTACACCTTGGTTTCGCCCTATTTTACTCAGTCAGATAATTCGTCTTAGAATATGTTTGCGCTTATTAAAACATTTACCAATATATCATTTTGCCAGATTACGATCTCTGTGACTGATCAAAATCAATGAGTACCAAATATTAGTACCATATTTTATGGTGGTTTAATTATAACATACCCATGAGTGCTTGGATTTTATCATTGGGCCTGATTTTAACGGCGCGACCTATCGCGCAGGATCTATACGACCGAAATTGTTAGATTTTTACCATATTTTAAGTTTTTAAGCATAAGTTTTGTTGACGTACACGTATCAATACACTGTACTTTTAAAAAGCGCTGTAAGACAATTTTAAAATCCTGTGTATAATATGAATTGTGTTAAAAATAACCGATTAAATGAATTGTTTGTTTAAAATATCATCTATGAATTTTGATTATGGTATACAAAATATTACAAATACACAAACAAATTGCACATTACATTGCAGCCCTGCTGTATATATCTACCAGTTTGTTTCAGGGATGTTAAGTTGTTGTACATAAGATAAAATACATACCATTGCAGTGAATACGTGAATATGTCAACTGATATTATAGCAAGAAAATAAATTAACGATAGAAATGTAGAATACACATATTTTGGCCTTAAAATTCTGTTCATATTAACACTATTTTAACATTATATGCCAATGTATGAATGTATATAGATATAATGTAGCGCCCAAAAACGGAAAAGACAACACAATTCCTCTTGTTGTTGTTATCCTGGACCCTGATGAAGTGCAAGGTTACATCGTGTATGTCAACGCAGTCAAGGCTGTAAAGTGCCCACGCAAGTAACAGGTGACATTTTGTTTTTGTGTACCTGCACATCTGGTGGCCTTGGCTTTTAATGGAATACAGTGAATATCATCGTCGCAGGATGAGAAATCGCGTATATTTAAAACTAATGACGAAATTATTTAAAACTCTTTTCGCGGTCTTGTCATCAATTTGACAATATTTGCCAAATAAAAAGCTCTAGCTTTATTATTTTATACTATTCTATTTCAACTCCAATCTTATGTGAAATGTTATTGTTTATTAATGAACGAAGTAAATCACTGTATTGATGAAGAAGTTTCAGTGGCCGTGTGTGTGTGTGGGTGTGTTATCGAAATACTACATAATTATAAAACATTTCTTAATGAAATTTTGAAGGAGTCATTTGGGATACCTAAGTAATCTTTTAACACAGCATTTGTATTTTATTTTGGATTATTAATAATTATTAAAACTAATTTGAATGTTTGATATCCAGTAGTTGAATTGGTTTTCGTAGTAAGCTATTGACTATGGTTGTCTAGTTGTCTTTAAACTGTCAGCTGGGATTTATCTGTGTTTCACTTGGGGGAATTTTATCCCATATATGGGATATTTTGACTGACTGTGGGATAAAATAGGATTGTGCGATAAAGAGGGATTTTTTGGAAATCAGCAATACGTCTGCTAGTTTGCTTACAACTTACGACCAGAGCACCTTAGCAGTAGCACTTCTAGTGGATTTTCTCGCCGTACTGGCAGTTGCGGGGTTTCCCATTTTTTAACCTCGCTGTCCGCACCTATTATAATTTTATAAACGTCACAGAACAAACACTGAATCATGTCAATGTCGCTGGCCGAGCCATGTTGGAATTAACAAGCAAACTATTTGCCATTATTTAGTACCTATGTCGTACTCTTTAGTACTACCATTAAAAATATTAGTACCACTCACGTAAATAAATTATTTAATTTAGTTAGTTCACCGTATCTTTTAGCCTATGTCGCATTGCTCAAAATCCTTTGAGGTACTAAAATGTAAAACACCTACAGGTAATTAGTATATCTAAATAAGCTCTTTCTAACGGTATAAATATTGCACTAATACATTATTATTCAATAACCATATAATATTTAACATTAATTGTGTTGCAATGTTTAACAAATCAGTAGGAAAGTGTGGGATATGACTAGGGATATTATAAGGGAGAGTGTGAGATAAAGTGGGATTTTTTGTTACAGCGCGAGGGATATTTTTACCGCTGAGTGGAAACATTGCATCTTTGTTTATAAATCACAGAGATGTAAACATTTGTTCAACAATGGAGTTGGTTATGTTTTGTTCCATCAATTTTTTTTATTTTGAAATTGTTTAACATGTGAGTGTTATGTAAATTAATGGTGTTTTGTCGTGTTTAAAACAATACTTATATCTATTTAGATTTATTATTAGTTTATTTTTTACTGGAAAAATTCGATGTAAAAGCTAAGTGTTTGGACTGAGTGTTGTAGACCTAGAGTTGTTTCTTTTCATTGTGAACAAATTACTCGATGGCAGACTTACTAAACGATCATACGTGCAAACTATCTTTATTACATGTTATGTACCAAATAAGCCCCACTTTCACCTAATGACATGGGATTAAAGTTTTGTAATCTACCGGTCAGTAAAATAGTCTGGTTACAGTTTATATTTGTTTGCATTTTCTGTGGTTAATATTGATTTTCATAAATAATCAAGATGTCCAAAACTCCGTAATCCCAACCGTCTTGCATTGTTTAACTAATTACGTTGTAGTTGTAGACAGATTGCCCTCATGAAAAATTGCCATTAATTAAGATGTTGGATTTTGCTTTTAAACCTCTCGTACTGCGATTTCAGTAGCTTGTGTATTTAAATTCAAACTAACATATATTAATGATGTAAAAATGTTAAAATTTAAGGTATGAAGTTTATAAGATACTGTTATACAAATAAATCATTGAATACCTTTTTTTACATTCAAGGGGTTTAAAAACAAGTATATTTCTGTATGTTTAATCCCCTGATTTTGGAGCTGGAAATTAATAGGTCTAATAATAATAATAATAATTGGTAACTTTTCCCTCAGGTGATGTATTTAAAACTCGTCAAAAACCATCCGGTGCCACAAATATATTAAAGTCATTGGCCGTGTCATAAAAAAACTTGAACAGGCCTGATGGCCATAGCTAGGACCTGTGACCAAATAAACGCAATCACTTTAATCTAATTTGTTAGGTTCACATAGTGGTTTTAAGAGGTTAATTGCTCCACCTCCCCCTCCAGGGTTAGATGGAAACGTATTCCGCATATTCTCTATTCATTGTTGCTGGATTAGGAAACCTCAGCATAGCTGTTATAGGCACGTCTTCCACAAGCGTGAATTTTACGCAGGTTACCGGAAGGCTAGGATATAGCAGGAAAGGAAAGGGTGGGATAGGACAGGCAGCTAAATTGGCCTTTCAGAGTACCACCTCCCGTGCTCCTGAGACAGCTGTGATCAGGCTCAAACAGGTGGACCCGCTCTGCCCTCCAACTGGCCAACTCAACGGATGGGGTATCCATGTACAACAGCCAGGGACCAAACATTCTCCGGTTGGGGACCAACCCCTGACTTTCCGCCCCCAGCCGCTGCAAGTGGAGGGACCAAAGGTGAAAGGGAAGTTTGTCATAATGGACAGACAAAAAAACTTACCATATGTAAGACAACTTTATTTGCTGTACCCAATGACCAGTTTTAAGGTTGTCCTGGGACAATATTCTCTATTGGTCAATGCTAACACACCAAGTTTTAATCAAATTAATCAGTATACAAGAGATATATGTTTTTTATTTCTTATAAGAATAACATCGGACGGTGTACTTAGTTTACTGCTGAATGGAGATTTAAATATTCTGCACAACCTTTAGCCGAATAGCCTACTAACGAAATACTAATTTAACCGTGTGTGGATTGCAGTACTAATTTTTCAGCTTTTTGAGCTTTTATGGCAATGAGTTATAACTGTTGAAACCTGTTAAAAATATTTAAAGTTTATGGTACTAAGAAAGGTAAAAAAACTGAATTTTGGGACCTCTTAAGCCCTGTAATTTCTGAACCCAAATTTAAAAAAAAAATCAGGTGGTATATTTTATTAGAAACCTAATATAAACCACCAAATAAAAAATCCAAAGATTTCGAAAGCGGCTCCTCAAAACTGCTCCAGACCTATATACTACGTTGTTGGGTATCAAAATATTATGGATACATCTTTGTTCTTACCTCAGGGCTCTGCCTTTACTATCACTTCCAACGTTTAGTTTTAACGTATGATTCGTTGGATTTCTTTTGTTAAAGCAGCATCTCCTGAAAGATGTCCCCCGTTTGATACGCCGCCCTCCTCAACCATAGACCTCCAGCGCACCTTCTGCCTTTTTTTGTAATTTTAGACAATTTTCAATCCTACAAAAATTGGTGTTACTTTTTTAACCCCGACCTTAGAGCTCCATCTCACTGGCTTTAAAAGTTGTCATGTTAAATTTATGGATGAAAGATGGTCCTTGGGTCAGCGTTCGGGAGTTCGGGTTGAGTACTACTAGCTGGTCTGACAGACGTTCTTCTGTCTTAATGTCATTGAATTTGTTTTATGTCAAAGATTCTCGTTCTTTTTCAAGATGAGCTCGTTCGCTTCACTCATTCACTTCCAGGATGAGCTCGTTAGATACGCTCACTCGCCTATTTTTATATAGAGCTTCATTATTGAAAAAGAGTTGCCATTCAAGTAGATTTGTTATTTTTATAATAAACATATGTTTATATGCTTTTCAAATATGTTTAGATATCATCCTTATAACAGCTGCTTCATGTAACTAAATAACTAAATACAAACCCGACTTTGTTTTATGTATTTAGGTAATGAAAATCACTTAATAATATCTTGCCATGACGACGTTAATATACACTAGGCAGCAATACGGATTTTGGCAATTTGAAATTTAAGTAATTGCACAACGCCATCTGTAGAGCCTGATATAAGCATAGGCTATATTATACAAATCAAACAGGAAAGTTGGCCGGGCTGGTAAGGGCCCGCACTTGCATTTAGGGTGTAGGACAGGGCCTATCCAGATCCTAAATTCAGCCCTGGCCGTCTGTATGCAGAACTCCAAACATGCTAAAATCCAGAATCATTGTCCCTGTCTTGTGCCTAAGAGTAAGAATGTGTTATAGTCAATCAATACAATTACTGAATTATTTTGACTCAATCTTATCCTACACTAATATATGAGTAAGGTTTGCACGCTTGCTTGCTTGGTTGATTGCTTGCAACTCTGATCTCAAAAACGGCTCCAACGATTTTCTTAAAAAATAACTAATGTTTCCTTCCAACTAATTTTGTTGTATAACCTAATATCTGGGATAAAAATAAGTTCTAGACATGTCCCAACCCTAGGAAAAATCAAATAATGTAAAAAGCCACTAAGGAAAACTAAAAAATTCACATTGGGCTTATGGAGATTAAAATAAAAGGAAAAGAGTCATAACAGCTGTTTAAAACCAATCAGCGAACTCTCAAAGTTATACTCATATATTTTAAGTACTACCCAGGGCTGAGCTTTGCTAGGGGAAGGTCAATCAGTTTTTTATTACTTGGAGTATTTTTTCACTATGTACCCTACTAGCGAGCATGTTTGAGGTCACAAGAGTTGTTATTATAGCTAAAAGTTTGATTCATTCTGGATATGACCACTCTACATGTAATCTTCATTCAAAGGTTTTATTATCTGATTTTAGGAAACCACATAGTAATATCCTATACCACTGACTATAAATACTGTAGTATAAAATATAGTCAATGCGTACTCGTTGGTATTCTCTGAGTAAGGTTTGTTTGTTTGGTTGCTTGCTTGCTTGCTTGATCTCAAAAACGGCTGTTTTCTGAGATTAGTGACTAAAACCATTGAATGGGGATTGCATATAGAATGGTCTACCTGAAAGGACATTGGGTTATAATAAAATTTGGATTGACTGTAAACCTGAATCACTTAGTTTTAGTGACCAATCCAAGATTGTTGTTCTTCCAGTTCTGTATTTATATACATTTTAACAATACCATAAAATTACAATAATAACGAAAGGGGGGGGTTGGGGGGCTCAGCCCCCCCCCAGTTAAATGAAGGTGCCATTAACTACTTCGGTAGCCCTTTTTCTGAATGGCTGATTGTCCCATGAATGGCGTATGTCTTTGTATGGGGAAACCCAGTCCGTATTTGACTGAGGGGACGATTATTCTCTATATCCGCTAGATATGACTGACCTATCTATCCGCTTATAGACCTAATTTTTCTCCAAGATCATTATTTATGTGTATTTGAAACATATTGTCAATTTGCAATAACAATGGCATTATTGGGTGTTAATGGGTTGTTACTAAGGTGTTGCGGTATATAGTGAGTACAATATTTTGTTTGTAACGGTATTTACATGAGGGCATCCCTTTCTGCGATAGTAGAAACTACTCCTTATACTTGTCATTATGAACATTTAACAACAGCTGTTAATACAAAAAAAAAATAGTACAGAAGCAAGAACAGCTGCTTCAAGGTAACATCTAGGGCATCACTATATAAACTAATAGAACCAAATATGAGTTGGATATTGACCAAATAAGATTTGTGCTCGATTCGAGCAACTAGATTCGCTTCAATCTAAAAATATTACCAAGCCTTTTTGTTTTTTAACTATGTTTTCAAGTTACAATAACATAGGCAGTGGCATAGCCCTTCAATGGACCAAAGTTCAAATAACTACGGTAATATAAAAAATGTCCTGATTGATTGGATCATGTGAACCTCGTTGTTCTCCATAATATTCTGTATGGTTTTCTACCCCCCCCCCCCTCAAAAAAGAAGTCAAAACATTATAATATTTAAAATTATAAGAAAGAGGGTATGGGGACAAGTAACTATCCTTAAAGTAATCGGCTTAAAGAACGTGATTTTATCCTTTTCAATGTTTAAGCATTCAAAACAACTCACAATAAAAACGGGGGGCCTGAGGGGTACAGCCCCGCAGTGAGACCAAAGAAAAAAAAACTAAATCAATAGTTCTTGGCCTGACTGATTTATCTGACCTGACTGACTGACGTCTCTACGTTATTGTCCTCCAAATGATTTTTTATATGTTTGTAATTTAACATTATTTTGATTGTACTACAAAAAGGTTGGATCTGGGTGGTGTGGCCCATCCGATGGGTGGAGCAGTTATACTTACTGTGTGTTGCATGAAGAATTTCAAATTTGATTGAAATGTTAAGGATTTCAAAACCAATTTAAACCTTATTAGTGAATTTCCTTTGGAAAGTGAACTATTAGCATGACTCGCACGGTGAAACTTAAGCCCGGGACCACCATAGAATTTCCTAACGTGACCCCCTGAACACGTTTTGGGGGGTCGTTCAAAATTATATATATATATAGACATATATATATATATATATAGACATATATATATATATATATATATATATATATATATATATATGTTTTCACTCTAGCGGTCGCAATTTTTGTCCGATTTACTTCAAATTTGGTAGGGACATTCCTTTCTGTAATCAGTTGGACAAGTTCGTTGGGAAAAACAATCGGAAAACTCTAAACCCCTTTTTTTGGGGGATTAATATTTCAAATTTCGAGTTTTGGGCCCAAAAATGGTCATAAAAGCCCCAGATGTAAAATAAATGCATGTAAAAATATGGTAATTAGAGAGGCGAAAGTTTTAAGCCCTCTTTCGTCATTCTAGCATAAATATTTATCGAGTTATTAAAGAAAATGTGTATCGACTAAACACAGTACGTTGTCTTATGGGGGTTTTACACGAGAAAAGCCTGTTATTCCTTTGTTAGAGTACTTTTATCATCCCCAGCAACCTCACGCCTACTTTCAAGCCTGTCTGGACCTTCTCCTAACCTTATATTGGGCAAAATTGTATTCCCAGCTTTGCAAGTAAATGAAACCAGGAGTATCAGAACAGCTAAAAAATCAATATTTTCAGATTTCAATAAAAATTGGACAAATGTATGTTTTTACACTGATTTTGAGTTTTAAAAGTTTTTATTTGGAAATTCACTTCCCTCACGTCAGCGTGCTGCGTGCGAACTCGTTTTTCTTCAAGTAGCATATTCACGTCTCTCATCCTCCCTCCCCACACAAACTGGTAATTTGTTTAATGTGGAGTTAAAACCGATAAGATAATGGTGTTACCATTCCAGCAGTCAGTAAAATGTTTTATTTATGAATCATCTGTTCTTGCTGTTGTCCTACATATTTATTTGAATAACGCAGCTGCTTATTAATGGAAATGAAAATTTAAACAAATACGAAAAGGAGAACGCATGTTCCCATAAGGATAACATGTAAACTATGAAAGCCAAAAGGGCATAGCCCTACACGTCCAAATACAAAACTATTTACATTCGACACATCTCCTAATAGTACTAAATAAGTGTGCCAAGTTTATAATCCTACGACGCCGCACATCTGAGAAATCGGTACCACAAAAATTCCCTTAGCTGATCAATATATTGATCTATATGCAACAGGTACGATGTTACAAATTGTGAAAACATCATGGGAATCACTTTACTCAGTTTTCCAAAACAATGGGAAATATTCATTAAATACCTAACATATTTTAACAAAACATTTGAAGAATCAAAATCTATACTTGCATTTGCGAATGTAATTTCCATGAGTAAATAAAAACAAACATTTATTTTCTTCTAGCAGACGCCTCAAATATGGTGACCAGTAAAGAAAAAGCAAACTGGCACTTTAGTCCACATAATATGTTTGGTTGCTATGGTTATGTTTGGTCAAAGCTGCCCCGTCTTTGGCCAGGCAAGGCGCTACTGCTCTATGGGTTTCCACTAGCCCCAACAGGTGTCACTAGAGTCAATCCTAAAGCTACTTTAATTCGACTATAGTACAACTAGCGTTACCCGCCGTCACGGCTTCCACGCCCACTAAATAGCGTTAGTAAGATATATGTTAGCCGACTAGAGTCGCGTCAAGGCAGCAATTTCAAAGACGCCCTACGTTTTTCTGGTGATCGTTTACTGCCTTTGGGCATAAACCTTACAGCAGTAGCTTGTGTGCGAGCTTCAGCTTCCTCAATAGTTTCTGTAGATTACTACTCTGCCATAGTGCTATTTCAGTTACTCTCAAATTGAGCCTGCCGCTGAGCTTGCTTTTCACGTCGAAGTTGCTGTTCTTCTGGCGTTTCTTTTGCTATGTGTGCTGCCCACCGTAAAGCTTTCCATTTGTGTTTTAAGTTTCTTGACTTCTAACCACTTTAATAAATCGGGCTTTTTCTTTCTTTGAGACAAAATTTATTTACGTTTCCCCGGCAGTATTGTGATACAGGTACCTTCGTGGTTAAAGGTGCAACAACAAAATTGTAAACCAAAATATGAACAAATAAATGAACTCTAAATATAAAATGCAGAACACCTGTTTTAGTTATAATCTGATCCAGTAAATGTTAATGTTAATAAGATTCAAATGGGAAGTTTAGTAGCCACTGGGGCTAAACCATAAAGGAATTTTAAAACGGAACAGGCCTATATGTTACTTTAGGATATTAGCAATCTTCCTACCAAATCAGCTAAATCGGTTTAGTAGTTAGAGCGTGATTGAGCCACAAACTAATAAACAAACATACAAACAAACTCACAAACTTTCAGCTTTATAATATTAGAATGATTAGTATGATAGCTGGTACTTCAGTTTTTGTCGGTTGTCTCTTATCTCTTAAATCTATAACAAATTTTAGTAGACACGTTAACGTATGCTTGCGGACTTTTGCAAAGCTCTTTAGTTTTATAATATATCGTTTCAAATTTTCTCTAAGTACTTTAAATACAAGTAAACTGTTGAAATAATTAGTATTTGTACTCGTACATTCTCACATGTGTAATCTTTCTCTGTCAGATTACAATATAAACAAATTATAATTATTTAGATATGTTGAATATGGTCTAGACATGTGTTGCCCTATTGTAAAAGTGTAAGTTAAACAAGGTTAACAAAAGCTAAATACGTAACATGTCTAATCATATATATCTTTAAAAATTTAGTCTTCGTTCATCCTCTTACGGGAAGAATGAGCGTACACCTAGTTTTATTGTTTGCTAAAGCGATATATGCTTATGTATGCTTTGATATGTGCTTCGCCACAGAGAATTTGGGAATATATTCAGAGTACTGAGTAAACATATCTTCAGTTAAGAACTCTGACAAAAAAAGATGAATTCCTTTGTATACGTTCTGATAACTAAAGTATATACAGAAACAAGGGATGAATTGTACCAACCAATGCCTTCGGAGGATTCTTCTCATGTATGTGATTTTCATTTTTTGCTGAGGTACAATTTGTTGTACTAAAATATTGTTTTCTTTGTGAGGTTGGCAAGGTTCGAATAGTGCACGTTCGACTATTAGAAAAAAACTCATTGTTGATGCATTATAAAATAATGCAATATAACGTGATTTGAATAAAATATTTGTTTAGAATCCCCACCTAATCTTCTTCCATAACAGAACAGTAATGCTTATGCGACTGACTACCGGAAATACAGCAACATAATTTGACCTAATATGTTAATGTTTTGTTTAATAAAACCCAAATGGATTATTTTTACAATAATTACAGTAAATACACAGACAATCCATATAATTGTGCAGTTAAAGTGATGCTACTTTCCTATTCGCCCATGTCATCAATTTGATACTACTGTGAATAACAACTGAGAATTTTTTATTACTAAGCTAATGTCGTTTAAAAAATGTATATAGGACTAACCTAGACAACCAGAATTAGAATAGTTCTCGAAAAACTTAGTTCCTTTCGACAACGGCAAATAAATGCGATTTGCCACAGCGGAGGTCTGCAAAATTATTTTATTGACATTCCACAGCTGAACTGCTTAGGCGGTTTAAATTTAACGTCATGATTTGATATTTATTATATAATTACTCTTACTTGATCATAATGAGTTTACGGCTCGATAGCTGATTATGTATATAAAGATGGCGCACCATGCATGAAATAAGCTCAACTCTACTATAAAGAAAAACTAGACACAGATTAAAATAAGTGTATAATAGGATTTATGGAAACTGAATTAAATCGTGCAATCACACTTTTTTTTAATTTTTTTAAAAATAATCTCTACTTTACTATTTCTATAACAATTGGAAGAAGTGGCAAAAGTGTTAATTTGTTATGCTTTATCAGGTAGCTGATATAAGTGTCCTTCTTGCTGCATGTTATTTATTTTAGCGAATTTCCCCTACACGAAGCTATTACCGTAGTCAGCATGGTAAGACCTAGGCCCGGGACCATGATAACTTTTCGTTTTAAGATCCCCAGACCCCAAAAACACCATTCGTTTGAAACTGTATATATATTTCTATCATCTGATGATATATGTGTGTGTTTGTGTGTCCGTGAGCACGATAACTCTCGTAAAAATGATCCGATTTTGATGAAATTTGGTGTAAACGTGTAAAGCAAAATTTATGACTAAGTTCGAAAACCAGCCAGATCGCTCCATCCAAAGGGGTATTTTGGGGGGGTTTTGTACCTCAAAAATGGGTTTTTTGAATTTGTACATATCATTTTTGAACAAATCAAATTTTAGTTTTTACCATTGGATTCAGCTTCAAAAAACACACAATTTTGGTATTTTGATAATTTCTCTACGTCAATTGGTTACAGATATTGAAAGTGCTAAACACAGTACATTGTCTAATGTTATTCTTATGGAGGAAAAGCAAAATTTTATATCTTACTTATTTATGAAAGTATACTGACGAAACTTGGTATGTGGCTTCATCTGGTTGCGGTCTATTGATATTTTCTCAAAAAAAGTTTTGCCAAAAGCTCCCGTAGCAGCAAACCTGCGTTCTCAGCCCCATTTTATTCTTATGGATAATAATTAAATGCTATGTCTCCCTTAGTTATGAACATAAATTAATCAAAACTGGTATATGACTTCACCTAGTTGAGTTATATTGATAATAGCATAAAAACTCATTTATTGTGTTCGTTGATGGAGCAAACCTGCATACTCAGCCCCAATGTTATTCATATGGAGAATAATTAAAATTGTATATATCGCTTATTTGTGAATATCTTTTTATGAAACTTGGTAAGTGGCTTTATGTAGTATTAAGACATTTATATCTCCATTGGAAATTCGCTGACTATGCAGGTTTGCTGCGACGGGGGTATTTATGTTGTAGACCCGTGCTCATACAGGGATTCAATTCGGAGTGCGGAACCGGCACAGATACAGGAAAATATTCTGTCTGAAAGGTAAAACTATAATTTATGTAATGGGGAATATAGAATCACGAGTAAGTACATCTTGTTGTAAAACCTTACTGACATGTTTAAGTTTTTATAATTTGGAATTTCTCAATCTTATTCTTAAAATAAAGGTTAATTTGTCAGGCATGACAGCACACATTTAGGGTCAATACTCCAATGTGGGTCCTTAAACATAACTCGAGCGTATAACACTACTTTTGAGGGAAACATGTCTTCATCTATTTTAATTTTCAGTTTACTTCCATTTAAATACAGACACAGCTGTAAATAACTTACATTAGTATAGGAAAGTGCCCAAAACCGGACCCCATTTTGTTTTTTATAAAAAAATTTAAATTTGTAATAAATTCTGTTTTATAAGCATAAGCAATTTACTGTACTATGTTACGGGTAATTTAAATCTAACTCTCAGAAAATATCACAACAAAATCATTGATACAAAAATAGTTTTCCAAAACCTTACACATTTCTGGTTTGAAAAATTGTTGCCTAAACTGGGCCCCTCATAATAATTATTAAAAAACAAAAAAATCTTAGGAAAGAGTAATAAATCAGAACTTAGTCTTAAAACATGCATGTAATATAAAAATTACAGAGTTTAGTTTTAAAAAATTAAAGAATATATTCTACAAAAGTACATACAGTAAGAAAGTACATAAAAAGGGTAAATTATTTAATTAAAAAATCGCAAATGTACTCGTTCTTTTCCTCCGAAGTACAGTCCATATGGGCCCACAGCGAACACATTACATAGGCCTACATCAAATTCAAAGAGAATAAGAGTGTGTACAACTGCAGGCAAGCTTAAACATGGCAACTAAAGGGGTCCAGTTTTGAAAACTGATGGGGGTCCGGTTTGCGCGACTATAGGCTATATTTGTTTAGCCCAATAGATGTGTAACCAAAAGACTAAATGAAACAGTTTAGCAATAAACATAAGGCTAACACCTTCTTATTTAATCATATGAATATGTCGGAAGGCTTACTTGGCAGTATCCAGGAGTAACACAGCAAAAATGTTACGATGTAAAAACTAATTTCACTGGAAAAGTACGTAATGGCGAAATGTCAGTCAACAAGTGAAGCGGGCGAAGCGAGCGCTCTACTACACGGTGGTAGAAGGCTAAACTACTATTTACACTTAATTCCACTAGAATTCAGGAGAATGCAGAAGCAGGAGAGCAGGGGTCCACTTTAGGGGGAGGGGTCCGGGTTTGGGCACTTTCCTATAGTACTATAAATGACATAAATAAATAACATACTCATTAAGGTGGCTACGAGTGAATTATAAAAGCGATTTTACTTGGCATCTAATGATCTAATTGATGTTTTATTATATATTGAACCATATTTTCTTACTTAAAGTTGCTTTACAGTATAGCAGCAGCGTTGACAATTATTACAGGCCAAATTATACCAAGAACCTTTAGTTTATTTACTGTCTTGTGAAACACTTATTTATTTATACGAGGTATACATATTATTTGTGTTGTGTTCACAAATGAACAACTTATTACAATTAAAACATTATTTTATTAATGTTACATTACAGAAATTCCTATATAGATTCATTCGTGACAGTTAAAAGTTTACCATCACAATTTTTAAGTTTGAAGATTTTTAGAAAGTTTCTGAGAAAACTAACGTTTCTTTTAAAACATAACTGTGCTATTTACATTAATCTTTAAGTAAAACAATGATAAAATCTAGCAGTTTTTGGTGGTTAGAAAATAAGCATAAAATAAATTACATAGCTAAACAGATATTTGTTTTATTATATTAGGAATAATTATAACAATTAACAGCCATGGAACGAAAAATAAACATTAGCATTATAATAACAGAAGAAAAAGCTATTATTTTATTAGTCTCCTAACAAAATGAATGTAGAACTTTATACATTGTTTGATTTACTCTTGGCGTTTATTTTATTATTTTTTGAAGCGAGTTGTATTAAAAGCCATTTCAGATGTAAATATACGAAGAGATTTTTTAAACAACAATAACTTGAGGCACAAACGTTATTTTACAATAGAAAATTACATTATAAAAGGAGTAGCATTGTCTTTATTATTTTAAATACAGCTTAGAGTGTCTTCTAAGCATAATCAGAGAATGCGTGAACAATAATCATGCGGATTTTATATATATTATTTTCCCAATCTTATTTACTATAGGCTTATTACTTGGTGACGCAGATTTCTCTGTAAGGTACACCGGAGTCTTAAGCGTATTGGAACTATATAATCTACTGGGGTTGAACTGTGAATCAGGAAAGTGATTGTTCTTGCGGACTTCCGGGGAAATTTCTATGGTATGTAATCTACAAAGGAAAGGCCGACGCGGCTCAGCGACGATGCGATTTCGGGGTTAATTTTGGCCTCAACTAAACGCCGGTTAGCTATCTGACCCCCTCGGCTCAATTCCAAAGGACCGACACTTAATTAATTATAGAAAATACCATGCACGTGACGAAAATAGTCACTACTGAACATGTCCAGTTATGAATCCAGAACTTAATGTTATTTAAGAGATTACTGCGGACATTTACAATCACTGATTAGAAAAAAACAAGTCAAATAAAACACACAAGTGGTGGCAAATATCCGCCACCACCATTATATTTCTGAATGTCGTATAAATTAAGTTCCGTATGAACTGTAAAAATAAAAGATTTGTAGTCACATGGAATATGTGCATGAAGGAAATTTGAAAGTTGTGTCAGTGTATATACAGTACTGTATTTGGTTACAAGTATACAACACTGCGGTATATCACAGCTGCGATGAACACAGAAATGACTCTTCTCTGTGGAGAAACGCCGCACCGATTTATGGTTTTCAATAAACTCAGTGCTTGAGTGAACTGGGTGAGTTTGATCATATACGTCATATCGGCTAGTGATAATCATAGTGAGCTAAACAAGTTAATATCATAATAGCTAAACGTTGAATACACCAACTCATTTATTGCGTTGGTGTAAGCTGTGAGTTAATTACATGTTCATTGATATGCTATACTTGCCCGGAGGGAGGACCAAGAGCCCAGACAAACGAGAACCGTGTATAACACATAAGACTAGAACGTCGCTAAAAGCCGCCGCGGTTATCTGACGGGCGTCGTGTCGTAAAGTCGGGTTGGAATGTTTCTGCTCGAAAAGTCATCACTTGAAATTCCACATGAGGGTGTCGGGCTATCCCTCCCCCCTCCCACCCCCGCGACCCATTGAATATTTATGTCCCTTCCCTCGTAAAACCCTCTGACCGCCTACGACAAACATCCTTTGTTATATTTATTACTGATTTTTAAAAAATCAGGGAATGTTGACAAATGAATGAACATGCTAAGGTGGGTAGTATCGGTAGCGGTTAGTATTGTTTAGCATGGATTCCTCTAAAATATTCTTGATCGTATATATGATACATGGAAAAGAGATATTGAACATAGAATGTCTACGGGTTTCGTACTTACGCTTTCTTTCTTTATGAACAAGTAAGAAGAAAAGTAGTTAACAAATTAATTTATTCAATATTGATAGAGTAGAAAAGTAATATTATATTAAAAGCTAAGTTTTGCGACCGATTTCAATAACGTTAATGGTACATCAGCAACAACAAAAAATAATTGTACGTATTTCTCCCACCTAATCATGTTCAACGCTACACCCAGACCCTGTTCCATAAAATACAAATATTTTGCTGTACATTAGGAATAATTATTCTATTTTCAAAATCAAAATTTATGTTTGCCATCAACAATTGTGTGGAATGTCAGTTTCCCGTTTTAACGAGTTCATGAAGTACCTATTTTAAATATATAAATTCAAACATTCCAATATCTAAACTGGTCATCCTTGGGGGCGGTGAGTCAGTAGGTAACGGAACCCTGGGTTACGGGTTGGGCACGTCTTTGAGGTCGAACTTCTCCGACCAAACCCGAACATGGTTGAGATGGGCCGAAGGGAGCCGAGGGTATCCGAACCTGGTGCAGACGTTTCGGACCGGCTGCGTCCGCCTTGCTCAGTTCTCTGTTCACAGTTGTAGTTCCCTAGTCGCGAGTGTCTTGTAGTGTGGAGCCTGGTGTTACATGAGTGCGCCGGGACCTTTGAGATATCATAGTTAACACAAGGTATGTCTTATCTTCACTATTATCTTACCAGACAAAAAAAAACAACAGAGAAAAGTTAGTATTGTGACTGAACTATTTACAGGCTTGTAATTATATTTTTCATAAAAATGCCAACTCGACACCTTTTAATAGAACTAAAATATTATGTTTTCCCAAAATTACACAACCTAATTAATTACCCCCGTCAAATTTTTCAAAGTACAGTAATAAAACCCACCCATTATTTATTACTATTTATACCCTGCTTCACTGAACGGTAGTTTTTATACAGAAGGTGCAAATGGCTGAAAAAGTCCTCAATAAATTCCGATTCACTCATTGAAGATGATCTTTTTAATTCATTTTATTGTAACTTCCTTTGCTTGAATGTCCGATTCCCTTCTTCTAATATCCTGGGATAGCTGTCGGAACCATGGTATGAGATGGGCTTGGTATTGTTTACAATTACGATTTATGGACTGTATCTCCATTAGATATAGACCCACAACTGCTACCCCACCTTGGACTGCCCACAGTACGGGCTGGGGCTAGTGCCAGGCCGTGCCAGTGGTGTATTGCCGTTGCCTCAGGGTTATCGTTCTCTCGCACGTTCAAGTCCCCAGTGGGTTGCCCAACTCCTCTCTCACGAGTATTGTCTTCTCCCATCATTAATTATCTTTACATACACTCGTAGTTTATTTTCAGTTTACGAAGTGTGAATTTTCAACATTACAGTATGATGAGGTTTGAAGATTTCTGCTTAACTTTACAAGCTCGATTGCCTTAAGTAGTTTGTCTCAAGTTGCAGTATTTAAATACATTTTGATTATGAATACGTTTTTAAGGTTTTATTGCTTTATTTACTACGAGCAAATCCAGTTCCTCTAACTTGATCAAATAGTTTTCTTTTACGATTACCCAGCTCATACAAGGTCCTGTTAGTTTATATTGTGGTGCTATTCCAGAAGTTAACTTGAAACAGCTCTTGTTGCTTCTGTACTGTATTTTGTTATTATCAACAGCTGTTAAATGTAAAATTTTCAATGAAATTGAATTCTATTCCTCCATAAGATGAACATTGGAACTTTGAAAGCTCATGGGACAAAGCCCTGAAGGTGGATGTTTTCCAAACCCCAAAAGGCATATCTAGATGTTAAGGGCTTTCAAATAACATATAAACCGTGATTTAAGATGTTATAGCTTCACCTGTAAGCTTTTCACAAGAATTGGATTGTTCTTTTGATAAAACTAATATTTTCACTTGATATATTTAGTATTTGTACTTTTTAATGACGTAAAGCTAATGCTGCATGTTTCGTTAGCCAGAATTGCTGGTATTGTCTCTCAATGATAAAGGTGTAAAAAGTAAAACCTTGATTTATTTTCTCGATTGATTCAATTTTAAAACAATGTGGTTATGCAATCACTTATTAAACTTTTAAAACATGCTTCATTGAAATACTATCCTATCATAATCTTAAAAGCAAAATACGAGATTGAATTGTAGCCACATCCCTTACGGCGAAGTCACATACATACATACATACTAAAACTTAAGCAAAAGGACACTTACGGAAAATTTAAAGAAATAAAATTAGGCCTAATTATACTTCAGCAAATGTTTCCATGCATTTTTGAAGAATCATTCTTAACATGCATGACATTAAGAATCATTCTTAACTTTACAAAATCTTAATATTGTAATAAAGGTTTGTAAAACACTGTTTAAGAAACTGGCGGATTGAGACTGTCGTAAGCCTATATCAAAATTATTAAATGAGCTTGCGTGATTATTGGCGATTTAATACTCGTAAAATAACATTCAGACTAAATACAGGTTATGCTCCACAGTAATCTTCGATAACTTGAGTCATTTTGCTTAAAGTATAATGGTTGATGAGTTGGTAACGTCATGTTCTACGGTAGAATATGAACAAATTATAAACATCAAACAAAATAATTTTAAAGAATCATGCCCTAAACAATGTACAATATTGAGCCAAAAACAATATTTAAAAGTGTCTATTATCCAAGCAGTGTTAGTGTTCAATTCATATTCATTGAGTAGTAACACAGTAATCCACATATATTTACATGTTCATGAGGAGTTGCACTCGAAAATAAAGTACAAATACGTATAATTATTTTTTCACAACAAGATTTTTTTACGAATTATGCCAATGACAATAGTGTACACATATATACCACATCTACAATTTAAAACATGTATAGCTAACGAAACTACGGTAAATACACTGGAGTAACTCACTCATATCCAATGTAGTTGATTAGTGAGATTAATATGGGCTAACTGATTAATCGCTGGAAAAATTTAAATTTAATTGTAAGTAACCTAAGGTGACTTTGCTTGTGATTTGTGTTTCCAAATATGTCTTAGTATGGTTTGTAAGAATCTTAAGAAAATCTTGACTCTGAAATTGTTGACTTCATCAACATTATATTATTAACAACAAAACCCATCTAAGTTCTCGTATTATGGACACATTCAGTTTCAAGCTCACAAAAAATGTCAGATTGCACCGACTAAAATACATTTGTTAATTCTTCTCTCCCAGAGCTTGACAAGGATATATCGTTGGAGTTAACATCTGGCGCTGTGGTTAGCGACCTGTGGCTAACAACCCCAAAGTAGCCCACTGTGGCTCGTTCCAGTTAGAACACTCCTTGGCTTGATTTTGAAAATGATACAGCTCGACACTATAAAAATAACTACGCTTTTAAGAACTGTACTGTATTTTGAAATTGCACAAGAAAACGTGTATTCTCAGAAGTGTTATAAACACGTGTACTTCCAATTTGACCCAAAAAATCAAATGTTGAATTATATATAAAGGTTTAATATTATACTTAGATTTAGATCTACCTCAAACATGTCTCACAAAGAGAAGAATTATACCCACCCCGTTCTTGTGCATTCAAGATAAACTCCGTTGTTCGATATTTCTTATTAAATATTAAAATAACACACAGATTAATTATTATTGTTGTTAGAATTATTGAAAGGAGTGTATTTTTATTGGTTTGCCCTTAATAAACAAAAAGCTAGAAACTCTAGTAAAAAACACATTTATACGTATAATGGGTATAGCAATCGCCTTTGAATCATGTGTTTATTATTAGGCCTAGCTTTATATTTAAAAATAATTTTCAAGTTTTTTACTGAGCATGTTGATATGGATTACAGTGAAAATGCTAAGCCTGGCGTTGTTCATTTCGTTGCAATAGACTACAAATACATATGCAAAAACAAGTCTATTTTATACAACTTCATATGTTTGGCTATATGCTAAAAATGATGTGCTATAAAAAACCCTCTCAATAAGTGAGATGTTTAGTTGTCTTCTAAACTTGCTTTAGTCTTGTTCTACCTTTATACTCAGGGGCAGACAATTGTGCTGTTTCTCCGGGGTGGTCTTAAGTGCTTTTGAAAAAATAGAGGTGAAGTGTTGTGGTATACTCATTGTGCCTCTGTTTACTTCAATGTACCATAACTATGTATAGGAAGAAAATGTTCAAAGAGAAAGAAGTTTTTTTGGAGAAAAGGTGAAGTTTAAAAATATAAATGGAAGAAATATAATAGGTGTAAGGGGTATAATTCTTTTTTAATAAACAGCCAAATAGACTTGAACTTCCCCACGCATCTTTCAATAGACAATCTCACTTCTAATTTAAAGTAAACCACACCTCAGTAAATTCCTGCACAACTTAATTCCGAACAAGACAAATCAATTGGACACCCTTGCAGCTGCACCTGATCACACGATATCTTAACAAAGTGCGATCTTAACGAAACCGACGCGCGTGGCGAATCACGAGAGGCTCGGCGAATCGCGGGTTTCATTTGTCAAAGGTATTGACCAGGCACAGAGCACTGACCGGAAACTGAGGCGATTGGTCATTACAACTCGGCCTATCCGAACTATGGGTTTGGCATTTATTAGGATTTAATTCGGTCAACGTATGAGGGAGGATGACCAATTTGTTGAAAGCAAATTAGTTTGAATGAGCAAATAATTTGGAATGTTGTGTCTTGGAAAATTTACAGATAAATGTTTTAATATACACGTAAAATCACACTGTCCTAAAAAGAGTCATGAAAGTTAACGATGGATTGAAACACACGAAGGAGCATACCGGCACTCTTTTTAACTGGTGGATGATTTCTCTCTATACATCGATTGACATATTATTTTGTATATATTTTGACATGTATTTACCTCAATTAAGTTTCGTTTGAAAGTTAAATTGTTAAAAACATACAATTTGTTTTAGGCTAATTGTAAATTTTAACATGTTTTGACGTTATTTGGGCATAATATTAACACATGTGTAAGCACTACACAAACTAACCACTTGCGTTTTAACTTCACATATGTTTATGAAGGGCATATAATACATTTCCAACATGCCCACTTAAAAAATAGCTTATATTACTTTATGAAGATCACATATAAGGAGTTTGAAGCCTGTCTGTATGTTACTGCATTAGGTTATTTACTTTTTCCTAGGAACGAATGCCGATCGCCGAGTATATAATGTTATCCTAATTGCTATTCTTGGCTTTATTAAATACACAACATTTAAATTGATCATATTTGACCGCGTAAAATGTCCTTTACCCAACGTATATATATGACAAAAATAAGAATTGTGAAAAAACAAATGATGTTATAACGTACAGATGAAATACGAGGTAGAAGCTAGACAATGGGTGACTCATGACTTTGCATACAACGGGTCATGGGTGTGAAGACGTTTCTCAGGCCCTAGCCCACATTGATTACACTCCGTGTATCATCCGAGGATTGTTGAAAGCCGAGCCCATTGTCCTGCCGGGGTTGGGTAACCCTGGGATCAGAAACGCCGCAGATGGAAGAGAATCAGTGGGCGGTACGTTGCGAGACAACGAAACACACATCAAGAAACACACAACGGTGAGGAATGAGTCATTGTTTGGTTTTGAGCAACTACCCCACCAAAATATTATATTGCTTGAGGTTACGTAAGAAATGTCGTATGTCCCAGCAGTGTTGTTTAGCACGGTAAATTTTGTGAAAACGTGAGATTGCTTGTTTCCAAGTATTACCGGTAACCAGTTTTATAAGTCAAAACATACCTACTTCAAATATACCCTAAGTTCTGCATAGACAAACGTATATTTCGTAGAATTGTGAAACTTCCTTACAGATTGTGAAACCAGTTGTCAACCAGGTTGTTAGCTATTTTCTAAACCCCATTTTGTATGAACTCGCCTCAAGGTTATTGTTTCCAATGGGATACAAGATTGATAAAGTTGGCGCTCCAAATTCGGGAGGTCCCAGGTTAAAATCTCGGACCGGTTATTATGAGTTGAATTTATATGGTTTCTTATTCCACCTAAGAAAATGCTTAAGTGGTTCTCCTAATTCTATATAGCTGAGCCTCAAAAGTTTAAATTAAAGAGAGGATGTGTGTTTCTAGCCTAACCTTGTGAACGAAGTTGAAATCAAACCTTTTCTGTAAAAAGTGGGCCCCACTCAGGTGCGCCCAAACGAAGAAAGACTATTTCTTAGAAGTCTCAGACCGTGATTCCTTTCTTACCCTAAAATATGCTGGAGGAATAGGTCAGGCCTATTTACAAAAGCGTGTCTCTCTCAAAACAAAAAAACTGGAACACCCTTACACTCTTGTTTGCTTTGTCATTTCTCTATAGTGAGATGATGACAGAAATGATTATTCTGTCACGACGCAGTATAGATCAACGAGGAAGGAGACGAAGGACAGGAGTAACCTGCAATAACTTGTCGGTCACGGGAGAACGGGCAAATGAAAGGAAAACGTTGATTGAGTCGTTGGAACTAAAATAAATTGTGTCTGTCCAAGAACTAATTAGCAGTTAATTACATCATTGTTTTACCTATTTTTGGGAAATTTATACACAATAATTGCTTTTAAGGATTGACGTAAGAACGTCACAAGTATTTAAGGGTCACTACTTTATACCTTATTTTATTTCAAGGTATCAAAATTGTTCTTATTTAATAACATAGAGGGGGTCTCAAACTAGGAAAATATTGTGTTGCCTACCTGTTTTTCCCATAAGGGTCATATAGCCTACTCTTCTCAATACAAACTAAGAGGTCACATCTTACGACTGCTTATAAATAGGAACACATTAATTAATGGGAAATCGTTACTGTAAAATCGATAACATTGTTTTATGGAAGATGCTGCTAAAAAATAATGTCCTCGATCAAACCCCTCCGCCACTTAGTATCCCCTACCACAATAGTATCATTGGTGTGTTGTAATAATATAAGCTTTATTTAATTTACGGTATCTGCTTTGTAACAGAACTACTCCGTAAATAATTAAAACACAAATTTAACATCGACGAAATCCAGTAGATAAAATTCATCTTTTTTCATCCAAATCAATCAAAATGCGTTAAATAGAGAACGAAGATTTATTTTTACGGTCAGAAATTTTAGGAGCGGAATCTCTAAATCTCCTGAATGACAAATTCGTATGACAAAAGCCGAATTCTCAATTGTTCTTCACTTTCCACTATTGGCGGTCGCGAATTTCATGAAAATGACAGTAAAGTGATACCGGGTTTGCGAGGCTGCGATAAATGGCACAGAGAGGCAGCGCCGTTATGCGGAGAAAGTCGAGAAATATTTATTGAGGTCCCGGAAGTAGGACATTGTACAGGTGTGTCTCCCCCCTCCTCCAAATCTACACACCATTCAGTCTTTCAAACACATATTGAAGTAATTTTTTATGTATCAAAGAATTTCGGGAAAAATTTCAAGCTAAAGAACGTTGAAGTGTTGAGGAGTTTGATAAATTTCGCATTCTGCTAATTATGTTTGAGAGTTGACACATGTTAACGTTTTTGAATTGTAATTAATCAATAATTCTTAGTGAGATCCGATTAAAATAAATAATTTAAATTTGTAATTAAGAGAGGCAATTGAGGTAATTATATTATTATATTATATTATATAGTATATAATTGTACTTATATTTGAAATTTTTAGGTAAATCACTCATTTATTTAGATTATCCAGAATATAAAATGCTCATATCTTTATTTTTTTAATTTACAACAAATCTGATTGCTAAACGTGATTTGGAGTCTATATGAGAAGGTTAAAAGGCAAAATAGATTTTGACGTGTTGTCCGTTATTTAAAAATCCTTCCCTTGACACACTTAGGTACTTTAAATTCGTGGAATGGCTCGTGTTTATAAATTCTTTTGGTTTCCAAACAACTAAATAACTTACGATGTATAAAAAGCGTGGAGAGAATATATTTTAAACGAACGCAGTAAAATAGGATACGTTTAAGTACCGCGGAATAAAATATACCTTAATAACTGAGGCAGATTTTAGGAAGGAAGTTTAATAATACAATTTGGATTTGGGTTTGGATTACGTTTTCAGTCCAGGGGAGGAAAATCCCCATGAATCAGTTTCATGTCTACGAGCATGCAAATAATATGATGTTTGGTCACACGTGATATCATATTACTCGCCTCCACTCTCAGCCTCCTCCTAATATCACAGCGTACATTGACCTCAAAACGAGTAGTTTATTTTTTAAACTTGATGCCTTATAATATATATATATATATTTGTGTTGCATCAGGTATGCAATATATATATATATATATATATATATATATATATATATTTATATATAGCAGTGTTACAAAAATGAAAAAACCACCTCGTTATGACCTCATGTTTCAATTAATTTCCGAGCCCAGTTAAATATTAATACTGAAGTTAACGTGAAACTTTGACTTGAATCATAATTTAATTTTACAAGAAGTATATCTGTAAAGCCGTTTCGCAAGCTCAAGCCTCTTATCAAAATTCACACCTCACCAGATGAGATGAGCATTGGGACATGTATGACGTAAGCACTCGCTTTATACATCGTGCTGCCGATATATTCAAATCGATTGCAGCTGCGATTTCGATATATCGCACCTCAACCTTGGCTGGAGCCTCCCCCTCACGCCACTAGGCTGATTCGTCTTTGACACATTTTACATTCACTGCGAATGCGATTGCATAATTTCACATTACCGGATTTCAAAACTTAGTGTGACAGAATCATGTGAATGACGGTCAATGCCTGGTATTTTCGATTTGCCAGTAAGCAAATATTTGATATTTATTAGCAATAAAACCATTCGTATACCACTTTATTTGGTATCTAATTTTCCGTATCTAACTCATAGGAATAATATGTAAAAGTGTAAACAACTGCTGTACATAATAATAGTTTGTGGGAATGGTCTTAATCCAACACTTCACATGGTTGAATTAGACACTTCAAGAAATTTATGCTTTACGTTATTCATAGTATTTTAATTGTTCCTATCCATAAGTTTTGTGATCTAAACTACTTTTTATTGCATAATCCCAAGTATACTTTAAATTAACAATTAAAATATAAAATAAATTAACTTAATAGATGTATACTATTTACATTCATATCCAAAGTGAACTAAGGCAAGTAAAATTCATTTTGGAATTACAAATTGTTAGACCCTACTATAAATAGTCTACTTCTTTTTAACATTGTCAAACTTTACTGAAAATTTGATTAAAGTAAATGTGTTGATATTTGTTAATGTTTTAATACATCCGTGATGAAAACAAATTACTAGAAGTTGTATAGGTTCCAGGAAAAAGGCATAGGATCCAAAAGTACATTTTGGAATTTCTTAAATCATGTATTAATTATTCTTCGTTCGAGCGGTCAATCCGGTGGACCTAGCTATGAGGAAAAATAGCACACTACGTATGAAAACACGATTCACACGTACAATCATAAACCAAAATAAATACTACCACACCGGCGGATATTAGTCAATTATTGCAACACTTCGGTCAGTCCGGCCATTAAAGTCTCCGCTGACTGCCCGGGCTTAAATCAAGCTTTGGAAACGACCAGTTCCCGGGCCACAAATCAACGTTACCACCGTCGCTGATACCCGTGGTATCCATTAATTTGCCCATTACTTAAACAATGGGAGAGATTCTGGCTTTGTTTATGATTTAATTAATGAATGTAGTAAATCTACGAGATGCCGAGAGACTGGTTCCTTAGAGCAACAGACATGAAACGTGAATGTTACGGCAGGTTTACATACGAATAGCCGCTGGATATGGAACAGCCAAGTTTATAGTTTGTCTTAAACTGTTGTATATCTCGTGAACGGAGTAATATATTTATATATTGCATTCTATACTTGTTTGTTACATGCAAACTCACACATGTGGTTATGCCGTTTCTCCCGACGAGTTTTTTTTCCAATATTAAGAAGGTCACCAAAATGCATGCCCTTTTCATACTCACTTGGGGTAAAATTTATAATTCGTTTTGACGCAATTAATCGGTAACATCACTCGGGAACGCATTTGCAGTTACAAGAGTGTCGCAGGAATCCGTTGACACCGAAGCATCTCCTTCTAGCAAGAAAGACTTGGTCACGTTGGTTAATCCCGACGTGGTGATATGTCAGTTGCCAGAGTTCATGGGATTTCGAGTGAAACCTAATGGTTGGACGCCGCTGGTTTTGTTGAGTTGTATAGTTTTTAATGCTGGAGGTTTTCTTGGTACAGTATGTCGCCGTAATTATAAACCTCAATATCAACTATTAACCACAAATACCTATTATAACTATTAGTTTTGCTTTAATTCCTATAAATCTAAGGGACATACAAGAATACTACAAATCAGACAGTCTCACATCAAAACACTAGTCCTACTCCATGCTCCAGTTCTGCCAACTAGTAGAGCGGTGTCGCAAGAGACATTTGAGAAGGAACTCCGGTTACGTTACGTCAACAATCGACTGTTCGGTCCACCCACTTCGTGGGCCTCGTCGCTACAATACGGCCATGTAAAATAGCACTAGCAATAGCCACGTAAAGTAGCAATGACATGCCGCCAGGTGGGTCCGATAGGCCCGCTTGCGACCATTAAAACCGCTGGTCAGATTAAAACGGTGGAACCAATTAGTTCGTGACGGTACAGAACGAATGATATCATAATTTGAGCTTAATTAAAAGAATCGTCCTACTTACCAAATGGTGTTTGGGTTTTTTTGGTGTTTGGTGTGTGGGCATAATAATAATGGATGTTATTGGTTTGAACATATCTGCAGATGGGTAACATAAAAACATTTCTGAGTTAGATTATACACCTTACTATTGTAAAGGATATATGAATACATATTACTGCTCTATAGATATATTTACTTTCGATGTATTAACATAGAAAATGGGAATATGTTTCATAAACGTATTTCATTAATTCAATTGTGTTTAAATTATAACTTAGTATTTGGCAAAAGCCTGTTTCAGGAATTAAAATTGTGTAAACTGTGTTACTATCTTGGTATAATTAATTCGTCTTCGAATATTTATTATGAAACAAATAAAGCAGTAAAGTCCAATGCTTAACGTTTTGCAAAACCAGCTGGTATTTGTTTGATTACATTCTACTAGTATACAGTCAGTAGTTATTGTATCTCTGGAAAATTATTTTATGACTGAAATAACTAACGGTATTACCATAATCGGAACTTAACCTCGACTCGTAAAGAATTCGCATCAGACGCCTTTTTATTGGCTTTCTCAGTCTTGCAGTCTGCATTTTACTGCGCCTTATAAACTCTTTACGTTTTGTGTTTTATAATTATAGAGCATTGTTTGGATAATTATTAATTGGAAAGACATATTGTGTAATATCTACTCGTTTGTTACGTCCTTCTTTTCCCCCTTAGTTCCGTTTTTTAAACTACCTATGTTTTTCGTTTTATAATCTCGACTTTCTCAAACTAAAACTATTATTTGAATAGCCTAAGTTTTAGGTTTTTAAAGCCTAACCGATTTAATTGCTAAAACGGTTTGAATATTTAAAACAGAGACGCTTATCTCCTTACATTAGAAGAGCTCGCACCTTCGCTGGCTAACATTACTGATATTTGAAGGGTTTCAGATCAGTAGACATTACACGATATCAGTCACGCTCATGTGGGGCGCCTAGCTGAGCGTAAAACCGCTTCATGTAACTGGAGAAAGCGGCTGAGTCAATGTTGAGGCCTGGAGAAACACGCAGACGCGTAGACACACGCGCGCGTCACCTGACTCAGGACTGCAGGAACAGGATGTCGGGCGAGCCATATTAACACCTACCATGATCTAGGCCAGTCATTGACCGATGGCTCACCATTGATGACTGCTGTTGGGGGGAGGCACCGGTGATAGAGCGAACCTGGAATGCAGGGAAAGTTCATGGTGATAAGGCGAGTCTGGGAATCATCGTTTGAGGAGATTTCAAGGAGTATTTAAATGATATAAAGGCAACTGTTTAACCATTGTAGAGAATCGGTTGTATGACTTCACGGCTGAATGCGAAAATCAGCCCGCGTAAACTATAACAAACATAATGAAACGTAGTTACCTTGTTGTGCTGCAAGTGTTGTATTCTGTTGGGAACATGTCAAACCAACGAGTTAAATATATCTAGAGGTTTCGTCTGTGGTAAATAATGAAGCCTACATGCTGACCACCATTGTCCTCAGGTAACCGATCAAATCCTCTCTCACAAGTTAAATGTTAGTCCACTGATCATGTTTCCTCTGCCTGTCTGAAGCGGACAGTGATGAGAGTCTTTGATTGTTTACCTGAGGAAAATTGCGTTTTACTATGCAGGGTTCACTTTTTTAACACGGGACGAGACCTCTAGATATATTTAACTCGTTGTGTACAACTATCTCAAATAATAAACATCTGTTGAAGCATACAAATTATTAAAACAGACAATTTACATCGGCCGTTTTATTTGGCTGCTGACTCAAACTAATTTTACAATAAAACAATGACTCAGACCCTGTAACCTAAGACCAGTAAGTTGTATCGTAATAAAAGCTTAAATCACACTAGTTGAGTAATCATGACATCGAAACAATTATTCATCAGGTATGCAATTACTTCATGTATGCAAGTGTAATTCAACAAAGCGTGTCTTTAATTCGTACTACCTTACAGCGTGAAATAAATTCAATCTTTATATGCCTATGAGTAAGTCTTGCTGTCCATCATCACTTTTCCCCAACATTCCGGCACAGATTTCCATGTTTAGTTTGACCAGCTGCAACAAGCAGTTTATCCTCGCCTTGTTTGACGCCATCAACAATCTGGGCCATGAGATCGGCCAATCTGACTCGACCTGGTAGCAGAACTGTTCTCGTGAAATCATTCCCACTTTTCCCAACTCTTTTTGCAAATTTCTTACTTTCACATAGAGTTTTAATGAGCCAGTGAAACGCTCAATACTCTTAAAATCTAAATCTCCAACATAATTAACATAAATTCCAAGCGTTTCCATGACAAAGTAGGTCCCTCTTGAGTTATTTGTAAGCTATAAGAGGTGCAATCAATATGCAATTTCAACTAGGTTGACTTTAAAAGTATTGCATATTCTGGAGTACCAATATTATGGGTTGACAAAATTCAAAATATAACTATTGTGAAATTTGTAATTTAAGATTTTGTTCTCTCTTACATTTACCAACTTACCATTAGTATTGTAAGTGATCCATCATGATGTAAACAAAATACCCCCGTAGCAGCAAACCTGTGTACTCAGCGAATTTACTAATGCATATATATGTATCTTAATACCACATAAAGCCACATACCAAGTTACATCAATATATATTTATAAATAAACGATTTATGACATTTAAATTATTCTCCATAAGAATAACATGGCGGGTGCGTATGCAGGTTTGCTGAAGCAAGGAACACAAAAAATGGGGTTTTATACAAATATCAATATAACTCAAGTATTTGAAGCCACATACCAAATTTTATTAATTTATGCTCATAATTAAGGGAGATAACACTTACTTATTCTCCATAAGAATAACATGGGGAGTACGCAGGTTTGCTGCTCCGGGAAATATCGGCCAAAAAAGGTTTTTTAGTGCAAATATCGATAGACCACAATGATATGAATAAATATACCAAGTTTCATCAGGATAAGTTCATAAATAAGCGAGATATACAATTGTTCTTATTCTCCATAAGAATAACATTGGACAACGTACTGTGTTTAGCACTTTCAATATCTCTGTAACCATTTGACTAAAACAATGATCAAAATACCAAAATATGCGTCTTTTTAAGCTGATTCCAATGGGGAAAACTAAAATTTGACTTTTTCAAAAATTATATGTAAAAAACTAAAAAAAAAACATTTTTGGGGTACAAAACCCCACCAAAATACCCCTTTGGATAGGTCGATCTGGCTGGTTTTCGAACTTAAAGTCATAAATGCTGCTTTACACGTTTATACCAAATTTCGTCAAAATCGGATTATTTTTACGAGAGTTATCGTGCTCACGGACACACACACACACACATACATACATATATATGTATATATACATATATATATATGTATATATATATATATAAAGTTTTGAACGAATGGTGTTTTTGGCATCTGAGGACCTCAGAACGAAAAGTTATCACGGTCCCAGGCCTAGGTCTTACCATACCGACTACGGTAATAGCTTCTTCCCTATAGGGGAAATTCGCTAAAACACTGCTTATTATAAAATATTGAACATTTTTAAGCCACCCAGTACAATGCTATTTATTACCATAATACCGCGTCTTTTGTTAAATTGTATAGTTCTTTTGCATCATAAATTATAGAAGTAACCATCAAAAAGCATGTTCATCTTCTTGTAATCCTCAGGAGTGGAGATGAGCGCATGATGATGCATCTAGTCGCTGGTGATAAGTGGTTCTGCCAGGTTGTTTTGCAAAGTTAGGAGTATAAATGAGTCACCAGACAGCTAACTCAGTGAAAGGTTGAATGTCAAGGGATACAGGAATCGTTGGACGTCCTATCTGATATATTTGCCGTTAGGTTTCAATACAAAAGGACTAAGTGATTCTATTGTGTTTTAGTTGTACGCAGAATAGTTTTGAAATACTTTGTTTACTTTGATTGTTTGGCTTCTTCAGAATTATACAGAACATTTTTTGTGTTGACGTACCGACGCTTTGCACAACAACCTAAGAAGCCAGATACAGTACTTTAAATATTGTTCATTCTATTTACTTCTGCCTTGACGATCTTAATAAAAATAAGAATTAACATTGGCAATTTTAAATCCCTTGGGGCGTGAGTAGGAGGAAGCAGTAACATGCCTATTATGTCGCTTATATAGGCCTATATGAGCTAAATTCACACAATATTTCAGTAATCACTTTAAAATGTTGTGTTGTTAGTTACAACGGAACAGATATGGCATTCAGACTAATTCAATTCCATAATACAGTTTGAGTTTGTTATTTAAATAATAAAGTATAAACATATGAAGGTTCAATACTGGCTCAAGCTGTTTTTTGTCATTGGGCTCTTTCTAAGATGTCTAAGAACAGACCAACTTTTGATAGTAACAAGACCAGGCTCTGGGCCGTTCCCTTTCACTTTAAACATTACCACTGGCTTATACACTATCAAAATCCTCTTTTAAGTTATGCAAACGTCTGAGACTGGAACCCTGACGTTGGAAGGTGCCTGTACGCAAATCTATCTATGCCCCCGCAACTTATACCGGAAGCCTCGCCACGTATGCCGGGCGAGACGTCCCGTTACCTCGCGTCGCACCCACCGCGCGCCTCCCTCCCTCCCCCCGCTAACGGTCACCTGCAGAGGCTTGCGTTCATAAACACCGCTTGTTACAGACTATTTACCGGATAATCCGAGGTGAGACTCCTCCCGGAAGTTGAGGAGTCCTGAGAAGTTATGGGTGTTTGTTTAAAAACTGTTAGCTTTCGGTAAAGTTTTGTTTATACTATTTTCCTTATAATCTGAGCTTGTCACTTTGAAGGTTTTTGAATGATTATAAGCCAGATAATTATTCCGTGATTATTTATTGCTAAATTGAAATGAAACACTTCTAAGATAAATAAATTTGTAAAGGTATATTACTATAGTAATGTCATATACCAAAAATATTCAAGCAAATGCAAGATAATCAAACGAGGTACATGATCGACATTTTTTACCTTAACTTCAATTACTGCTACAACACACTCACTGTATCACAACATTGATTAGTACCATCTATTCGCTAGTTTAAACGTTTAAACCCCCTGAAAGTGAGAATGCAATATCCAAATTTCATTTTCACTTTATCTACAGCAATGAATCTGTGCTTGGTGATGAGAAACCAGTATTAATACACACCGAAAGCAGTATTATTAGCAAATAGTAAAGATTCGCAAATTCACTAAAGAATAACTATTATTGAATATAACACATAATGCTATTAGCTTTAGATTTACGTTTCCCAAATATGCATGTGGTTATAATCAAAAGTAGGCTTTTCCTACCTCAAGTTTCCTCGAGTTTTAATTTGGTAAAATTACACCAAATTTTTTTCGAGATTTTGCCAAAATCCCTATGACTCGCTACCGATAAGCAGTCACGGTCACGTGTTATCAACGCAGGAGTGCCACTGGGCAGCAGTTTACACCCGCTAGTGTTTATTCTGCCTCGGTCGCTTTCCCTCGGCTCGTGACTGGCTCGAACGTCGAACCTCGGCTTATGACTCCGTCGCATCCCATCTCGCTGCCAAACTGCGACTCTCTACTCCTAGAACAATACGCCGTCACGGTGAAACCGAGCTTTCTTTCCAGGATTCACATCAGGTTCGACACATGGTAATATTTTCTATGGTAATATTCATCAGATTCCTGGAGTTTACGAGTCATTAGATAAAAAACTACAAAATTAAATTCATAAAGAATAAAAAAATCTATTTGGTTTTGGGACGATACCTCTTGAACGTTTAAGTGTAAATAATTATGCTGTGGATAAGTGAATATACGGTATGGTCGCACCGTCATCAGATATTATAAAACGTCTTTAACAATATCTGATCTCACTTGGCAACATTTCTCCATTTTTTTCTGGCGAAGCTGAAGTATAATTTTTGGTAAATATTAGATATTTGGATGCTATATCATTTATGGATTTATTTGAATCAAAGAATTTTCATAAGTTATAATTTTATTTTTGTATTAGAGGAATAGTGAATCCCAGCTAAACGACCGGCCAAAACGACAAACCTAAAGAATGCGGTCAAAGCGATAAACATTCTCGGGGGTCAATAAGTAATAAACCTGAGGAGGGTCAATAAGTAATCTAAACAAAAATCTGGCGGCCAAAATGACAAACATTCCGTCGAAGGGTTTTTTAGATATTTAAACGGGGCCCGATGCAAAATAAGACTATCTTTCTCCTCTCCACTCTTTTAACTTGTTAGATTAAAGAAACGTCGATGTTTTAGCGAATATCCTATAGAATATACGTTATACCGCATGACAGGACATAAGCCTACTTAAATTCACAGGGTTTTACATTCATTTTACATAATATTTGAATGGATATTCGCTGAGTATGCAGGTTTGCTGTGACGGGGTATTTTTATGTTACAAATATCTATGGTTTAGGTAGAATACTTCGTAATGTAATATTGAACTTTAAACACCGATATTCTCTACTTTTCCCGTTATTTAAATGATAAAAAGCTATATAAAACGTCGAAACTCCGTATCATAAAACGTGACAATATTTCTTTTCATTTGATAGGTCTCTCGTGGATGGAATGTTTGTCGTTTTGGCCGCCTGATTTTTTTTGAGACTACCAATGAAAACAGAGTCTTATAAGAAGAACAGGTCCTGTGTTAAAAATTCTGTCGCTTATTTGAAGTTGGTGCGCTGGAAATCCGTAGTTTTGCGCCTTGCCGCTGTGAAGCGTCTCTAGCACTGCAGACTGGTACCGAAAACACGAGGTGTTGCCGTGGCCTAGGTCCCTTCGCTCTTGTAGTTGGGCGGGGTTGGCTGTAGCGACGGTCGCGGGGGAGGAGTAGCTGGGTAGACAGCGCGCGCTGCCTCGTGGCCGGGCTCAAAACTAGGCTAGTTTTAACTAGCACGGCAAGTTTAAAATACTGACAAGACTCTGGCCCATAAGACGTGTTCTTCTTATAATACTCTGTATTCATTGAGATTACTTGCTGACCCTTCCCTAGGTAGCAGCCCCAGAATTTTTGTCGTTTTGAACGCATTCTTTAGGTTTGTCGTTTTGGCCGGTTGCCGTTTTAGCCGGTCACCAGAAATAGTGATGTTAGTTTACATGTTGTATATGAGTCTTAGAGTGAAGAGGAGGACGAACGAATTCACGCTTTATCAAGAAATCGTTTCTCAGTTAATGTTTAAGTTACGTAGTTACATTTAATTCATCACACCAAACAGTACATAACTATTTATATTAGCAAAGCACATGAGGAAGAACTCTCACAAGTTTTCTCAATCCGTCCAGCGAGAAGGTCCTCTATACGGAGCAGAGGCATGTAATCAGCGGATCAGCCCGGGCAACATAAATTAAGAAAGGATTGCCGAAAGCACTGTTCATTAAAGGCTACAAAATTAACAAAGCGGAGACCGGCTTTGGACAAAGAGGTGGCAAATTACCTGCGGTGGAGAATAATGGCTGCGATTGTAATGGGCTATGTAGGAATGGTCAATGGTCTTTCCTAGGTTGGTGGCCGGATGAGGCCAGGACTGGAGGAGTGGAGGTCCTTCAAAAGGATACACACCTCTCAAATGTATAGCCAAAAAAGTTTTTTTTATTTAATTTTTATTTTTAGCTAATTTCCCCTATAGGGAAGAAGCTATTACCGTAGGTGGCATGGTAAGACTTAAGCCCGAGACCATGACAACTTTTTGTTTTGAGGCCAAAAACACTATTCGTTCAAATTTATATATATGTGTGTGTGTGTGTGTGTGTGTGTGTGTGTGTGTGTGTGTGTGTGTGTGTGTGTGTGAGTGTGTGTGTGTGTGTGTGTGTGTGTGTGAGTGTGTGTGTGTGTGTGTGTGTGTGTGTGTGTGTCCGTTACCGCGATAACTTTTGAAAGAAGCGCCCGATTTTAATGAAATTTGGCAAAAATGTGGAGAGTAACATTTATGACTTTAAGTTCGAAAACCAAAGCGATCGGTTTATGGGAAGGGAGTTTTATGGGGGTTTAAAATTTTCCAAAAGTCAGTTTTTTCATCTTTTTACCCTACAATTTAAAAAAACACTAGATTTTGGTTATAGCAATTTTATAGGGTTTAAAAACAAACAATTTAGTATTTTGAATCATTCCGCTAGGTTTAGTGGTTGTGGAGAAAAGTCAAAAAATGCGTCCATAAAATTGCCCATGTTAATCTTATGGGAATACGGTTTTTACATTTTTCTCAGATAATTTCACTAAAAACTCCACATTTCTTTCTACCAATCAGTTTAGCTCTAAAAAACAATCATTTTGGCGTTTTAATTGTTGTTTTACGTCCAACCGTTGCAGTGATATTCAAAGTGCTAAACACAGTACGTTGTCCAATGTTATCCTTATGGAGAATAAATAAAATGTTATATTTCGATTATTTATGTATGTATATTGATGAAACTTGGTATGTGGCTTCTACTAGTTGTGGTATATTGATATTAGCACAACAAAAGTTTTTGTTGATTTTTCTCGGTAGCAGCAAACCTGCATACTCAGCCCTCATGTTATTCATATGGATAATAAGTAAAGTTTTATATCTCCCTTAGTTATGAACCTAAATTAATAAAACTTGGTATATAGCTTCACCTGGTTGAGTTATATTGATAATTGCAAAAAAACACCTTTCTTATCTTCCTTGTTGCAGCAGACCTGCGTACTCAATTATAATGTTATTGTTATGGAGAATAAATAAAATGCTATATATCACTTATTAATGAATGTATTTTTGTGAAACTTGGTAAGTGGTTATAGGTAGTAGTGATACCCATATATATGTATAGGAAATTCGCTGAGTACGCAGGTTTGCTGCGATGGGGGTATTTTGAAAATTGTAATATGTTTTCCGGGATTCTTAAAAAACTTGTCAATAATTGATCATCCAATGTCAGGTTCGAGCTTAGGAATTTGAAATGTTGCATTTATATTAATAGTGGACCCATTTTATTCCTAATTGGAGAATCATTTTGTATTAAATTTAAAAAGTAATGATTATAAGATATTTAACTATATTTTTATATTATTTTTAACTATAAATCAAATTCATTTAGAAAGTGAAAATCTTGTAGTTTAAAAATAGGTGGATTTTCGATTCCTACAGATTGCCTTCTGTGTACTCAAGATTCGAGTATAAATAATGATTATTTTTCAACATTTCTTAATAGATGTTTTCTGGAAATCAAAACCCCAAGATAATACCAAATACTGTGTAAAACATAATTTAAGCAAATCCAAGCCAAGTTATTTTCATGGGAGAATTTTCTTGTTGGCCACAGTCATTTTAATTTTCTTTCAAGGTTAGTTAATTTAAATACTTGTATATGCAATTTTGACGAGGAGTTTTAAATTAAATGATTTATTTTATTTTATTCTTATTTTACATCGGAATTCATGCTTTTAATGCTGGGATATCTTTATTGAAACTGTTATTTAGACATTTTATTTAATTAATTAAAATACTTACTGTGTATTATCTAAAACATTTGCCAAAATTAGTACTTACACATAGTCTATTGATTCCATAACTCAGGGATAGAACACTATTTGCCTTTCGATCTTGTACTGGCCATTATCACTCTTGAATCAGCTCTGCAAGGCCACTCAACTATTGTTTTGTATTAAATTTGTGCCCGCAATTATGCTGTCGACCTTGTAATATGAAAGTTAAGCCGCAGAATGCACAGTTCTGTTCTAGGTCAAGCTCAGCTCGCTTTAATTATAGACTCGCCGTTATGGCAGGAACTAGATTATTTAGCGAATTCCAGATTATAGATGCAACACCGTTAGCTCTAGTCCACTTCTGGATAGTGACGAAGGTATCACTCGTCCGGATCGATGAAACTACCTCAACGCTTGCTAATTATGGGGGTAGTGTCATGTAACTAGATTCCCATTGCTATCAATTGCTGATGCAATGATATTGAAAAATACATTAAGTAATAAATATTACCCTATTAACTTGTATACGTTGATGAAATGCATGATGAATGTTCATCAATAAGCATACCTCATCCCAACATGTGCTTACCTTCCCCCAACAATTGTTGTTTGAGGCTTTCGTCAAAAATAATTACACCCGTTTAATGGGTTCGTTATCAAATTTATTATTTCTGCGAGTGTCACACTATTTTAAGTATATAAGAACATTCTTATGTAGGCATATGATTTACTTGGTTACATTATTACTAAATACAGTAATATATTTGTAGATGATCAAAATGTAAGAATGCCATCACATTTTGAAGTTGTATACCAAATAAAGTGGCATCATAGCACTAACAAAATCATACCAACTACCAATAAATTATAAATTCGAGTTTTTAAAATATTATTAAAATTTTTAAACGACTGAGAGAAAAGTCAGTAGCAATACCAAACTCTCTCAAATATTAAATTTAAGCCCTCAAAAATGAATTTTCCTAATCAGGTTTCACAGTAATACTGAAGAGGAGGGTTCAAAGTGAGTAGTGACAAGATACAAACTGTAGAAACAGCCAGGTCTAATTGACTTTTAAACCGTTTGGGAGGGTATAGCATGACCGTTAACTGACAAGCCATGTAGCCCACCCTGTAGAAATGCTTGTACTTGAACGGCAGTGTTGAAACAGAAAACAAAAGGAGGTGTTGGACGGCGCAGGGCGTCGCGTCGGCGTCGCTTCCTGGCACCGTCCGTCGTCGTCCTTGGGGACAGCTGTCGTGGTCGCGGCTGCCAACACCCTCCTGTAACTTCGCCTCTTTTTAGCCTACTGGTTTTAAAATAGAGTGGGAGCTTGATATTATTATTGATACCACATGCGTTTGGTTAAAATTTGTATATAAGGATGTGTTCCAGACGTTTTATATGGGTTTAGTAGTTGGTGTATTTTTTGGGGAAAATTATTAAGTAAGAATTGTTGTTACACTCGTAAAGGACAACTAGTAGTTTTTTTTGCTTAAGCTTTTGTAAAGTGTGTGAAATAGTTCTGGGTGGTGCCTAACCTGTGGCAGGAAGTGTACAGAAATACAAAATATAGTAGACTGAAATAAATGTTATGTGGTAAACACTTCTGAAGGACTCATGGGATTGTTAATATTTAATAAAAAATTAAACATAACCTAAACACAGAATAAGAATAGGTTGTCTCTGAGGGGAGTTTCTTTCCACAGCAATTAATACTAATACGTCCTTAACAAATAACGATAAATTGCGAAACCCGATTTCGCTTGTAACTTGTAAGCACGACCTCTAACACTTAAGCTAAACACCAAAATTAACAGAGTACAGTAAAATAATACACAAGTTCTATTGAACCGGGTTGTAGGCTATACAAGTAAAATACGTTTTTGTTACCGGTACTCTCCAGCACTCACTACGATATAACTCAGCGAGGCTTTCTTAACCAAAACATTGGCAAAGAAAACTTTGTCGGATTGCTAACTGGCTCTTTGGAACTCCTTGATACATACATACAATTTTGAAGGCAAACGCTAACACCAGAAGAAATTAAAACTAAGAGGATTCCAATTGGTGATCAACAGACAGCTCGGGAAAATCTTTGTGAATCTTACATAACAGTTATGTAAGTAATTTTGCGTAGGTAAACTAACAGATTGGAAGAAAAGGGAACGACAGAGGATTTAAGCGGCATGCTATTTAATAACAGGAATCTGTTGAAGAGAAAGCTGCGATGATTTGCACAAGTACGGTATCTCTATCTTGGAGGGCGAAGACGACTTGAAGGTGAAGGGTCACCGCGCCGCCGCCGACCTCGACCACCGACAATTATGTAAGAAGAGTCGAGACGAGGTGAAAACGAACACTTTCAAATTGTAAACCCATTATTATCCTCCTCTAACTGCCATTAGTCATGGAGTGGAGGGCCGGAGGGGTGGTCTATGAGTAATCGAGTTGTAGATGTCATTAATGGCTTAACAGGGTTAAAGGCTGCAGGGAGTCGATTTAAATTCTGTCCCGACTACAGCTAAACTGTTATCTCTTTAGAATCACACTGAACTCAATCAGAAATTATTTTGAATTTTGCTTTCAGCTAGTGCCTCAGTAATTATTTTCCACGTTAAATACTTTTTGGTGTAAGACGAAGCTTTCCCAGCTTGCAAGGCTTTGAATTGTCTTTCTTTTCAAAACATGGGACGTTGAACTAGATAAATACTACTTTTCCGATTTCCTTTCTAGGTAACTGTACAATTTCCAAAAAATATATTAATAGTGTTCGATTTGTTCTCATATGACTACGCCCATCGGACGTTTTGTTTATATGCCTGCCAGATGTGAGAGCCAGTGGGGCAGAGCTCCGTCATCACCACGTACAGGCAAGGGGTAAAATCTCTGGTAACAACCGGTTGCATGCAGAGATCAGGTGTGTATCTGGAAGGCAAAAACCCAGCATTGTCAGGTTGCAGGTAGAGCTCAGGCTCAGGTGCATGCAAGAGGGCGACAGGTTGCAGGTTGCAGGTTGCAGGTTGCAGGCAGAGCTCAGGTGTGTAGTGTGTGCCAGGACAGAGTCCCGGCTGGTCAGCCAGAACCAGTCAGCAGGAAAACTCGTAATTAGTTCCCGCCACAGAATAGTGACGTAATCACGAACGAGCGTCTGGAGCCAGCCGAGGAGCTCCGGGCATCTTCCGTCCCCGGCTCAGTGATTATAATAACACAGGACAGATTCTTCAAGAGGTAGAATGTTGATGGCTAATCGAATATACCCACTGTGACTCTCAGCCTCAGCCACCCCGACTTGTGAACATAGAAAGGGATTTGCTCTCTCATAATGTGATAGTTATTTTTTCAATCCACCAGTTGCTATGGCGATTTGGTATGCTTATAGTATACAACCATCGCGTTTTGAAATACATCTGAACCAAACAATTAGATTTTAAAACTCGCCAGTCTTGAAATTGCCTTAAAGCGAGTACAAATAATAGTGTGATGCTATACTAGGTTAACCTAAACCTGACTGTCAACTCACGTAAGGATGGTCCGCAAGTATTCAAAAGAAGAGTTACACAACCTTGAGCCGACTAATGAGGAATACAAGAAGCAGAGAAAGTCTACAGCGTGGCTCATTAGACAGAGCGGTGGACAAATCTGTTGTTTTTATTAATTAACCTTTAAAATAATCTCAGTAACGTACAATTGTTTAGTTTGCTTGACATTTGTTTTGGTTCAAATCTAATTAGAGAAGGTAAAACAGCAATTTGAAGGATTTATAATTCTATGCAAATAAATAATTAATTCAGTAAAAGCTCATTGTGCTTCATTGAGCAAAAGCTTTGGACAACAGCTTTTTGAGAGAAGTTAAATAGATCTTTGCACTATATTGTTCAAAGGAATACTATGCAGGAATACTAAACATATTATAGATAAGATAAATATATTATAACCTGGAATTAGTAATTTAAATCAAATGAACCAACTAATCGATTGTAAATAAGCTTATTCTACGAAACGTCTAGTGTTATAAATTATACTTATTTAGTATCTATCTCTCAAATAATTACCAAGCCCTAAAAGTTACCAATTTTTCATTCCTTAATGACGTGCGATAAAATTGTTACGGCATGTTTACAATCTAATTTTACTACCAACCCTCAATTATTGTTGAAATACCTTACATAATTATTCACTTTTATAGTTCCTGTCCGTAATGATTGCCAAATCTCTCCACCGGCATTCGAATCCGACATGTGAGATCATTTATCAAAATGTATCGCATTCTTCTGACCGTCGTCCATCAACATTCATTAAACTTCGATTTATAAGCGTCCAACCTACAAACTGATATTATCAACCATTATAAACTTGATTGCTTCACCTGCCATATCCATACGTGTGTTGGCTGTCAGAAGTGCTTAGGATCGATTAAACGTATGTCGATTTTTCAGGAACCCGTAGTAGTTAAGGGATGCGTGTAGAGGATGTCAAAATTATATCAGAGATTTTCAGAGGCCTTTATTTTTTCAGCGGAGAGAAGCACATAAGGCAAAAGTTGTGGCCCCAGGCCCCCGTTGATTATGGTTGTGGGACTTCTTCAAGGAGGGACATGCGAATGCAGTTTTCACAGACAAAATCTCAACTATTTCCTGAGAATCGAATGTGATCATGATCCATCCTCAGTGGCAACCGTCCTCCCCTTTTCCTCATTGGCCCCAACCCGTGAAGCGATCCATCCACTCCAGACATGCGTTGAAGAAACTATAACAACTTTCAAGAGTCCTAAAGTCAAGTGCAGCTGAGTGGTTATCAGAAGCCTCAGAGATTGTCATGGAGTTGCATCCAAGGAGGTGTCACTGTTAAGAGGTGTTATTAGAAGTGATGTTAGAGTTTCTTAATGCGCCATGAATGTAAAAGTTGTCAGGGAACTGTAGTCGATGTGAACTCTATAAGTGAGGTTGATACCTATTTGAGAAATAAAACTGGACAGATGATATAAAATATGTGGGAATAAGAAAACGGGATGAAAATACATCCACAGATAACTCTAGTTCATATGATGAAAACTGTTATAATGGTAGATGATTCTCGTGTATGAGCTTGATTATGTAAACAATTTCTAAATGTTTGCCAAGCCACTGAAAATACCGTATCAGTAGGGCTTGTTAAATATGTTTCCAAGAGTCTTTTAGTGTGCGAATTTGAGAGATCTCTTATGTTCCGCAACATTTATTATAGTTTCAGCGGTTGACTAAAGAGACATTAATTTAGTGGTTGAAAGGGTGGTGTTGTCAGAGGCACCCAATGAGTAACGATGTCTTTGAATGGCCGATTGTGACTATGTGAGATTTTCTCTGTCCCAACGCAGATAACAGTCGTGTGCTCGTGTGAATGGTGTTACCTAACCGGGAGCCAGCGGCGTGGTACCTGCACTGCGCTTGCTGTGTTGTAACGGCGAAAGTGGAAGTAATCCTCGATATTTTATTGATTACACGCTCAAAGCGACTAACTGACGGATGAGTTAGGGCCTAAAAGTCTAGGTAGACCAACTAGGGCCTTTTTATCAAGTATTTTCTGATTTTTCGCCTCAGAATCTTATTTGGAAGTTATTTTTGAGTGTTAGTTTATATTTTGTAATAGGTATTTGGATAGTTACCTGAGTAATATCGGAAGCAATCAGTTGATTTGTTGGATATATGTAGAACGTCGGTAGTGTTAAATATTGAAAGTATAATTTTTTAACAATTGTTTTATGTTTATATGTCTACTGTGCTTTTATTAGATGAGCAGAAATAATAATCCATTACTATGAAAACATTATAATAGTTTAAATAAAGAGTTTACAGTTTGCGAATAGTAATTAAAATAGTTGTATGTTATTTCACTCAAAGAAATTTCAGCAATTCTCTGTTTTTTCTTATAAACCATAACTGTGGTACATAAAGTAGGACAAATATTTATTTGAAACTATTTTAGAGTACTTTTCATCAAAATGCCTTAACATTTTTATAGTATCTTCTTAAAAACTCCCTCATTCCTTTTACCACGCATTCCCAGATGCGTGTTGATCACTCGGACCCACGGGGAAATCATTACCTCCATGCCCGGTCCCAGTTTAACTGCTTATTTACGATGTTCCGTGACTTTACTCCTTGCTCACTTCATTACTTTCCTCTTCACCGTAAACTACCACAAAAGACCAACTCATCTTGACCATTCTTGCCGGTCAAACGAACAACCCTAGATATATCTAGCTTTCTCTTTTATTAACTGGAAACGAAACTCGCTTCAAGTAGCGCGGTCATGAATTATTTAGAGGGAAGATTACAACGGAGGGGGGAGGGGAATGTGGTCACACCGTGACAAATTGCCCTCGGTACGATGACTTCTGAACCTGCCAACTACGGCGCCCATCACGCCATATTGCTCTCTCAAACTGACCATAAATTCAATAGGCATGCGAATGAATAGAAAATAAAACGAGATCGCACGCAGCACGCTGACGTGAGGGAAGTGAATTTCCGCATTAAAACCTTAAAATTATCAAATAAAGGGTTTAAACCAACACTGGTTGCATTTTTTGAAAATTGAAAAATTTGTATTTTTTGTCTGTTTTGATGCTCCTGGTTATATTTAAATTCACTAATAGGATGCCAATGTTATACATTATAAAGTTATAAGGAGATATTGACGGGATAACAAGTTGGTATAGGGGTATAGGGGGTAATAAAACGATATTAAGATATGAAAAAAGCATTTTCCATTGTAAAATCCCCATAAGACAACGTACTGTATTTTGACAATTAACATTTTCTTTAATAAATCGGTAAGTACTTCTACTAGAATGATGAGAGAGGGCTTAACATCTTTGGCTTTTTAAGTAAAATAAGGTAATGTGCAATAAGTGTTAATTTGGGGTTTTTCTGACCCTTTTTGGGCCCAAAAACTCAAAATTTGAAAACTTAAAATCCCTAAAAAAGGGGGTTAGATTTTTCCGATTGTTTTGCCCAACGAACTTGTCCAACTGATTATAAAAAGGAATGTCTCTACCAAATTTGAAGTAAATCGCACAAAAATTGCGACCGCTAGAGTGCGAACATATATATATATATATATGTGTGTAAAGTTTTTAGAGACCCCTCAAAACGTGTTCAGGGGGTCACGTTAGGAACTTCTATGATGGTCCCGGGCTTAAGTCTCACCGTGCAGGTCATGCTAATAGTTCACTTTTCCATAGGAAATCACTAAAAACTAGCAATTAGGTTCGGCCGATTATTTCACGTTAAATCGTAAACTTACTCATCACGATTTAGTATGGAAGGATATTTCGAAACTGATGTATATAAACTAAACATTGCTGAGAATATAGTGTTAAAGTGGTTATTAATGGAAACTGAGCATGAATTATAATAATTAAAGACTTAGGTTACTCAATGTCCGTACTTACAACTTTATCAAACCGATGGTTATATGTCTATAAACAAAGTTAACAACAAATACTAGAGAACTTGATTGAGTTGAGTATCGCTGGGTAAAATATATTTAATTAAAAAATACCCCTGTCGCAGCAAACCTGCGTACTCAGCGAATTTCCAATGCATGCATATGTTTCTCACTGCCACAAAAAGCCACTTACCAAGTTTCATAAAAATACAAAAATAAATAAGTGATCTATAGCATTTGATTTATTCTCCATAAGAATAACATGGGGCTGAGTACGCAGGTTTGCTGCAATAAGGAACACAAAATATGTGTTTTTTTGATATTATCAATATAACTCAACCAGGTGAAGCTACATACTAAGTTTTATTAATTTATGTTCATAATTAAGGGAGATATAAAACTTTACTTATTCTCCATAAGAATAACTTTAGGGCTGAGCATGCAGGTTTGCTGCTACTGGGATAGTCAACAAAAAATCAATTGTATGTGCAAATATCAATCTACGAGTACTATGTGGAGCCACATACCAAGTTTCATCAATCTACATTCATAAATAATCGAGATATCAAATTTTATTTATTCTCCATAAGGACACATAACGTTGGACAACGTACTGTGTTTAGCACTTTGAGTATCTCTGCAACGGTTGGTCGTAGAATCACAATTTAAACACCAAAATGACTGTTTTGTAAAGCTGAATTTATTGGTAAAAGCAAATGTGAAGTTTACATTAAAATGAACTGAGGAAATTCCAAAAATATTTTTCCCATAAGATTAACATGGGAAGATTTTATGAACAGAGTTTTTGGATTTTCTCCGCAACCACTTAACCTAGGTTAATAATTTAAAATGCTAAATTATTTTTTTAAGCTCTATAAAATGCTCAAAACCAAAATTGAGTGTTTTAAAAATGTAGGGTGAAAAGTGCAAACAACTGATTTTAAAAAAATTTAAACCCCCCTTCCCATGGTCAGATTTTTCTGGTTTTCGAACTTAAAGTCATGAATGTCACTTTACACATTTGAGCCAAATTTCGTCGAAATCGGACGTTTTTTACTCAAGTTATCGTGTTAACGGACATATATATATATATAAACTACATACAAACATATATATACATAAATATATATTGTTATATATATATATACATATAAATAAATTTGAACGAATAGTGTTTTTGGCTTCCGGGGACCTCAAGACAAAAAGTTATCATGGTCTCGGGCTTAAGTCTTACCATGAGACCTACGGTAATAGCTTCTTCCCTATAGGGGAAATTCGCTAATACATCAACTATTAAAAGTATAAGTAAATTAAAACGGGAAGTTAAAGTAAATCTGTTTCTGTTCACACATTATAATTAAGTAAATTTGTTAGTGTGACTTTATTTAGAAACATTAACAGATGACAGGTTTACACTCGTAATTTTAATCTAGAACATGTGTCATTCGAGTAACTAAGTTTTGTAGAGGTTTAGTCAAAATTTTCCATTGATTGTTATTAATGTTAGGGTCTCGTGCTAAGAATAAAGTTCCATGTCAGCGACCTACTTTGAGTGGGATTGGGGCGAGTGGACAAATTTAGATTTGGAATTCCTTGTCTATATTGTAGACGTTAGTTAACACGTTAAAATTAGGTCCTACAACCTCTGCATGGTTGGAATCCTTTATATATCACATTAAACCAACAAATGACATGCAAATAAATCAATCTAATTCGCCTTTTAATTTAATGTTGGTTAAGTTTTAACGATTTAGTACTATCTATTAACTATGTGGGCGTTAGTTTAACTAATTGGGTTGTATTTTTTATAAAATGTGAAACTAAAAGGAGAAACTTCATGTTAAACTAACTCTTAAGTGTGTACCCATTTTTCTCAAGTGACGCTGAGTCTTCCGGGGTGGGTAGAGTGAGGAGTGGGCATTTGAGTACCGAGTAGTCGTAGTGTATGACCGAGGAAATGTACCCAAGACGGACGGGGACAGCAAGAATGTAATGAAGGTGTGGCCAAGGTGACGCGGACTGGTCTGCCCAAGCCGCTAGTGAGGCCGTAACAAAGCTATACAGTTACACTGAATAATTGTGCTATTCTCTTCTACAGTACTGACTCTAGGGTTTATGCAAATCTCACCCCCTTTATATATATATATATAATTTTGTTCTATAATAATTACATTGCAGATCACAAACATACGTTTATTGCTTGGTCAGTTTTAGTTTTCTTTTCTATACGTTTCAAAAATTAAAAAAAATATGTTTACAAATAATATTTTTGCAATAATGATTAAGTAGCCCAGTTTCGCTCGGAGACAGGTAACAAACTGATACTTTACCTCGTGAGTGTTACTTTGACACTGGTTGTTTTTTATCAGCATTTATGATTCTGTCATATTGATCTGGAACTTCATACTGTAGCTCAATCGGAACGCTTTCTTACATAGATTTTTGACAATGTAATAGTCATACTTGGATAATTTTCCTATATTCCGCCAATCTATTGCAGAAGCCCAAAAAACACCATTTTAAAGTTAAATCAAAATACTTCTGGCTTCTCAAACAGTGCTAGTATTATAACATACGATTGAGTGGGAAATCAAGGCCATCCTAATTAATATAGTTTTTAGTGATATTGATAATCAATCATTGATAATTATTGATAATCCTTAATAATCACATCATTTTTGTGTTTTTTACGTGGATTAAAACTATGTTTTATTGGTTGAGTTATTGAAATAAATTATTTTGTATTTCATTCTCATTCTCCTGAAAGACTCTCACTAACTCATGACTCCTCGTCTGTTCCAGGTCGGGGATGCTGGGTCGCCCCCTGACGGCTGCGGCCGTCCTCTGTCTGCACCTCGCCATAGCCGCTCTAGCTCAGGTATACTAACAACATGTAATTTTTATAACTAATAAGGGTTGTTTAGTGATTTTTATTTTTAAGCAGGACTGCTATCAAAATATATTCAACCCTTGTGTTTGTGTTTATAGGTTTATATTCCGTAACCTGCTAAAGTAGGTAGATAGCGCAGTAACGTACTAGAAAGTCATGCTTCTTGGGAAAGCTAATTTTAGTTGTTTAATACACCAAATTTAAGTTTCCGTGATCTGACAGATGAAACCCGCTTGATGTTACAACTCTAAACTCCCAGTCCTTTACAATTTGATAATTCAATTTTGTGTTGTATTGTTTTTCACTCCACAAGGTCGACTAAAAATTATTAATTTGTTACTTATTCTCTTGAAAAACTGTAGAATCTTTTCAATTGTTTCATTGAAAACTTGCAAATGTTTTAACATAATATTTGTCTTTTTGAACTAGAGCGTTACCAGTAAGCCTGTCGCATGACCCGTAAAAACCTCTGCACAATTGTCGAATTACCAAAGTGGGCTTGTCGGCCGCGCGTGTTCTGGGCTAGTACGCAGCCCACAGCCACAGCCCATTGTGGGGACGATTGTTGTAATCCCAACCCAATCGTGGCAACTCATTGTTGTGGCGACAGTGACGTGAGAGCGGACGAGGAGTTGCGACAATCTCACCTCTCACCCTGCTGACATCTTGACCGCTGCTGGAAATTGCTTTTACATCTGATTCATCCTCTTTGTTTGTCTGGAGCGAATGGGGTTATAAATATGCAGGAGTCATTTGAACTCGAAGTTTGTTAAATCTCTTCCTAGATTTGCTAACACGTAACATCATCGAGCATCTGTTGGTTGTTTGCATCATCATAGTCTGTTTGAATGTGAAGATGAATTGGTTTTGCATAATATTACAATTCAAACTACTAGGACTGACAATTCCAGTTAGACCGGAAATATATTATATACTTTTGTAATAGAAATACTAGAGCTAAATTGTAATACTTATGTTATTATTGTAAGAATTGGACTTGAACTTAATACAACTGAAGTCAATGCTGAATTAAATTTATTATTGATATTACAATATTCCTTTTTTTGTTATAATATGTTGTACTGCTGCATTGTAATTTGGTTCTGCCTGTAATGTTGTAGCATGGAAATAAATAAATACTCGTCTGAAGCAGGTGAACATTGAAACCTGATGTTATTTAATACTATAACTTCTTAAATTATTCGTTATGATTCCTATATGTAGGGGCAAACCGCTATAGTATTTTCGAATATTTTATGAGTTTGACACCTGTATGAATCGTAACGAACAGTTTTATATGCTTTAGTCTACGTTTTGGTCACGAAAACACTTTAAACTTTGGTATGGCAGACGTTTCCCGTTAACTAAAAAAGTGCAAAGATTTGACTGTTTTTTAGCTACTACGATATTAGCACAGGTATTTCGAAGCTGCAAACTTTTAGTATAGGTTGTACTTGTGGTATAGGTCCTAACAACATACTAAACAATTAGAACTACATGACCTTTTGCACGCAAGGACCCTTTTTAATGTCTAACTTGACAGGACTAATAGAAAAAACTTGAAACTTTAAAAGTGTAGGGATTTTTTAATATTCACTGAATTTACACGTAACGGTAATTTTGATATGGTATACGATAGGTTTTTTCACCTTCTATTTTTTTACGGCGCGGCGGATTACCAATTTGCATTATGTAATACAAAATTAGTAATACAAACTTCAGTGCCAACAGGATGGAGAATGATTAGTTTTTTTACTCTTCAAACCTTCAATTCCTAAACTTTCCAGTAAAACAAGAGACTGCCTTAACAAAACCCATAATGTTTCACTGTCACAGACGAATATCCGTAGTTCCTCTCAGTTGACCCGTCCATGAATATTCAGAGAGGAGAAGAATGTCGTCGGTGACATCAGAGACGCTGTGACTCAGGTGGGAAGTAGGTCTGACCCCCGACCAGACCCTCCCACGACCACGACTCCCCCGCTGACGGGGACCTCGCGATCCGGTGACGGTGATAGAAGAGATAAATATCCGGGTCCGGTCCACTGGCCTTGTCGGAGCTGACTGCGGTGAACGTGGTTAGTGGGTTCTAATGATAATATTATGGCCAAACGCCAAATTATTGATGCTCGTATCAATAATAAAATTATGAGTTTGGAACATCAACCGACTACAATTAAATATAAAGATCAACCGAATAATATTGTAATACCGTCTCTCTGTGAAAAAATTTTCATCCAGTGAACCCAAGAACGTGACGTATAAACGTAAATGTGTGATGTTTTAGATTTAAACCACTCTCTTCTTCATAAAGACTCTCTTAGGAGGAAATTTTTACTCAATTGAAATACCCCCAATTTTTACTAAGTTGACTAATAATTTACATTAAACATACATTTTTGCTTTGTACCATGATTTATTGATGACAAACTCGTTATAAACGGGTTGTTTGCGGTACTTCCACAAAGTTCTATAAGATTACACATTTAAATTAAAAATCAATACAATATTACTCTCCTTCTGACCAAGACCATTGCCCCTTTATACCTCAGCACATCTCGATCTTCGGCCTGAATCTAAAATTATTTTAGTTTGGACGTGTTTTATTATGCAAAACCAAAACCTTTTATAATATTAACCATATATATTATACTTAGATTTCAGATTCCGAACTAGTTGTCAGGTTAGGTAACTGTTTCCAAAATTGGTAATTTCCTAGCAATTGGCTTTGCCATTTTAATCGCTAGGCACGTTTTAGATCGTCCTCAGCTGTAGGAATCTTTTAGGCGTATTCATATTGAAGTTTATATTTAGTAACAATAACGATCCAACCATCATATCCTTATTCTTCCAGTTGTTGCTAAATTCCAAAGTTACTAATGAAACTTAACTCAGAAAACCTGACGTTAGCAATGCAGTAGTAGGCTATATAGTGCAGTAGTTGACGTTTTACAATTTTGCAAAAATATTTAACTTATCCTTGTTTTATTTCCGCACCGTGTTAAGACAGCTTCAACGACTATAACGCAGAATGATAGAGCAGTACAATATTTATAAATGCCAATTAATTGGCGTCACACAAGGAAAATCCGTGTTTGCGAAAAGTAACTTTCATTCAAAGATACACAAAGAAGGCGTAATTTCCGGTATATATGTGTTTCCGGACAAAAGTAAACAGATGCAGTACTGAGAGCGAAGAGAAAGCATTACCGTCGGTATTGTGTCCAGAACTGGGTGAAGGCAGGACCGGAAAGTGTAACACTAATTGTTGGAAGTGACAGTTAACGGTGAATCCCATTGTATATTTAGCATCGTGTTCCCTTCTAACATCGGAATTGACTGGCAAGTGTCGTTGACATCACTGCTTTCAAGGCGAATCCATGGCCTACATAAAAATTATCAGAACCATCCAGAGTGCCATCAGAGAATCGATTAAATATCAACTTAGAACCAATTTAATATAAACGTTTCGTAATCCTGACTTTAATTTTCTGTATACTACCCATTCTTAAGATTATTAGTGATTAGCAAATGTCAATATATGTATACCTATAACAGTACAAAAACAACACTAACGCTTAGTAGAATTACTAATAAGCAATACGAACAAGGTTACACAGGTTTTCTGTAAAACTACTTGGCTAAGAAATTAGTTGGCAGGGATCCCTGTAAAGCTCCTCGAATATGAAATACAGTATACTCCTTATATAAAAAGGATCCATATCCTTCTCCCCATCCTTCCCTGTCCTTCTGATAAACCTAAATACTTGTCTAGTTCTCATCTCAAACTCCTGCAGTTTATAAAATCCCTCCATTTTTTATCTAAAAAAAATTATTTTTTACAAAAAAGTGTTTTATACACATATTATATGTTGAAGAGAAGATATTTTATAACTTGTTCAAATAATTTCAATTAAAACTACTAAAATCTTATATATCTTTAGCCGCTTGACTTGAACATTCTTTTGGAAATCAGATCACTGTGCTAATTTTGATAAATTAAAACTAACTATTGTACAATGTATATTTACTCTTGTTCATATTACCTCACACTATTGTGCGGTATAAGGCTTCTTTAATTTCATGAACGAGTTCACAAGTTCATGAATCGTCCTGTGTGCCTGATGGCTAACACAGATATTACGTGTTAAATTTTAAAATAGAATCTCGGAATAAAAATCAAATAAAACTATTTCACTGTCGGTTATTTTATGACGCTGGCTGGATTTAATGACTTGGCGAGAGAAAACTCGTATCATGTCCCAGCAATATAATCAACGGTGGTTTTACGCAAGGCCGTGTGGTTGTGGCGGAGCTGTAGTAGTTATTCTCGCGGCTCTGTAGCATTATGTACTTGACAGGAGTAACAGGCGATTTTTGTGCGCTGTACTGCACTTGACTGTAACAGCCCCGTTGTAGCTATGGGTCACGGCGTAACAACGTAACAACAGGTTGTTGCACTCTGCGACCGAGACCCGCGATGAAATTGGGACTGTGTCACTTACGGTATACTATATTGTATTGTATGTTATACCTAAAGAATAATTAATCAATACGTTTTCAGAATCAATTACAAATTTGTAAGAAATAAGAAAGGCAGCTATGTTCGTTAGAAATGCATTGAAATTGGAGTTAGCAATAGAAGCAAAGTGTGTTGGATGAATTAAAAACAAGGTCATGCACGAAAGGAGGAATTACTGATACTAAACCTGGGTATTGAAATTGGAGTTAGCAATAGAAGCAAAGTGTGTTGGATGAATTAAAAACAAGGTCATGCACGAGAGGTGGAATTACTGATACTAAACCTGGGTATTGAAATTGGAGTTAGCAATAGAAGCAAAGTGTGTTGGATGAATTAAAAACAAGGTCATGCACGAGAGGAGGAATTACTGATACTAAACCTGGGTATTGAAATTGGAGTTAGCAATAGAAGCAAAGTGTGTTCGATGAATTAAAAACAAGGTCATGCACGAGAGGAGGAATTACTGATACTAAACCTGGGTATTGAAATTAAGGGGATTCTGCATAAGAAAAAGAGGGAGTTTTCAAAGTCCATAATTGAAGACCATTTTCAATATTAGGTATTAATGGCAGGTTAAACAATTGTGATTTCAATCAAGGGTCTCTTGTTACTTCTACTAATTGCACAAATTGATCTATACAACTTTCCGAATTCACAACCATCCGATTTCATTGAAGAATTTGTTTTCATGGATGATCGTATAAACGCTTGATTTTCGTAACGCGTAACGCAGGACCTATCCTGACTAGAATGATAGTCCAGTCAAAATATGACTTGACCTCAGACAAATTGCTTCACAAGCGTTTTTAATGGAATTTATATCCAAAAATGTTGTATTTTAACGTATCCAAAATCAGACAAAATCCGACCATGGGAAAACCCCTAAATCTTGGGTTGAAAATGGCTGCTCTTTCCTATTCATTATGGATAAAAAGTCGATAAATAAGTCGCTCCTTAGTTTTATAAATATCACTGACAGACACTAAAAACTTGGTAGACCTTAATCCAATTGTAATAAATTTATTTTACTACAGTTTTTAGCCATATTATTATTTTTCAGTGACGTCCCCCATAGGAAGTCGTGAAAGCATAGGTCAGGTCAACATATATCTCATTTTAACCGTCTTGGTCCAGGTGAACTCATTGCCACTTAGACGCACAATCGAGCCAAAAATACGTTTTAAATTTAAATACCTTAAGAGATTTGATAATAAATCTGATTTTAACTTTCAAAATTATACGTTTCTATATTTTAGCGAATTTTAGGGAATTAGCGAATTTCCCCTATAGAGAAGAAGCTATTACCGCCGTCATGGTAAGACCTAGGCCCGGGACCGTGACAACTTTTCGTTTTGCGGTCCCCAGATGCCAAAAACACCATTCGTTAAAAACGGCATATATATATATATATATATATATATATATATATTGTGCGGTATATATATGTCCGTGAGCACGATAACTCTCATAAAAATAATCCGATTTTAACGAAATTTGGTATAAACATGTAAAGCAGCATTTATGACTTTAAGTTCGAAAACCAGACAGATCGACCTATCCGAAGGGGCATTTTGGTGGTTTTGTACCCCAAAAATGGGTTTTTTTGAGTTTTTTACATATCATTTTTGAAAAATTCAAATTTTATTCAATGTTATTCTTAGGGAAAATAAGAAAAATTGTATATCTTGCTTATTTATCAACTTATACTGATGAAACTTGGTATATTGTTTCATATCGTTATGGTCTATTGATATTTGCATTAAAAAATTTGTTGGCCGATAGTTCCCGTAGCAGCAAACCTGCGTACTGAGCCCCCATGTTATTCTTATGTAGAATTAGTAACGTGTTATCTCCCTTAATTATGAACATAAATTAATAAAATTTGGTAAGTGGCTTTACCTACTTGAGTTATATTGATATTTGTATAAAACCCCATTTTTTTGTTCCTTGCTTCAGCAAACCTGCATATTCAGCCGCCATGTTATTCTTTGGAGAATAATTAAAATGTCATAAATCGTTTATTTATGAATGTATATTGATGAAACTTGGTATGTGGCTTTATGTGGTATTAAGATACATAAATATGTACTATGCATAATATTCATTCTGAGTATGTAGGTTTGATGCTACGGGGGTATATATATAAAACTGCGGAGCGACTTATTTATCGAATTTTTATTCATATTGTAAAGGAAAGAGCCGCCATTTTCAATCCAAGATTTAGGGGGTTTCCCATGGTCGGATTTTGTTGGATTTTGTCTGATTTGGATATGTTAAAATACAAAATTTTTGGATATAAATTCCATCAAAAACGCTTCTGAAGCAATTTGTCTGAGGTTGACTGTTTTGTGTCTTAGGACTATGATAGTTTATTCTCCTCGACACAATAATTTAAATATTTAATAAACTAAGACAGTTTTAATTACCCTACAAAATTTGTTCATTTGTACTAACAACTATTTTTATTGTTTGTGAAAAAAGCCTTACATTTTTTTCAAAAAAATAAACTATTCTTTTAATATTTTTCAAACATCCTTTTTCAACGATGTTATAATTTCGACTTTTCTTCTAATTTTGTTCTTTTACCTCGTCCTGGCTGTTTAATCCTGTTCATCCGGATAGTTTTATCGGAATACAAGTAAAAGCCAGGCCTACATAATCCATTCATGTTTTCCTCCAGGAAGTAAAAGGGACCTGCGTTGAGGGAAGAACGAAGGTAAATTATAATGAAGACATAGAAGCCATGTATCATACAAATCTCCCACAGTCATAATATAACAGTTGTGTTACGTTCTGTTGGGAACTCTGCTCCCCTCTACTAACTAGTCCTGTTACCCAGTTGTCCATACCCGATCTCCGAGACCAATGTGAACATGACAAGCGGAAAGCTGACACAGTGGCTTAGTGTTTGGTATTTGCGTAACAGACATGACAGCGTTATTGTCAAATCAGTTTCTTGTCAGCCACGGCGCGGCGGTGACCAGGCTCAATGCTTTACGAAAATTGATATTGGTAACTGTAACTGATAGATAGTTGTTTTACTTATTCTCAAATATGTAAACGAAGTTAGATTTGGGGCAACAAATACAAAAGACACACTCTATTCTCTTTCTCTAAAACCCTTGTTTTGACAAACTTTAATTATTGTGACGTAGTGATCAACGTCATGACTGCTGAGCTCTCCAATAGGCTTCAACGTGCTTAATAAATAATTGCATTCTGTTTATTTTTCGTTGGGGCGCAATGACCATTTTTCGCCATTTTCAAACTTAATTTTGATGAAATTAGAAATCTTCGTGAATTCCATACCCTCCCCCTGTTACAGTCTATTATCTATAGTATAGTCTAAAGTTCCCAGGTATATTTCTAAACACTTCTTATTCATGTCTGATATTAGTACTCGTGTTGCTCGCAGGGCTCTTGACTTAAACAATTCCCTTTCACAAAAATATTATCTTCAATAAATATTTTGTTGCATATGTTGCTAGACTTTTGAACTCACTTACCGACCGCATTAAAATTTAAGTATGCTTGGTTTAACTTGTAGAGAGGAATTGCTAGTCCTAACTTCGCCTCTTAAATAAATACATGTTGCATTAAATGTCACTCCCCCATAGCAAATATGGTTTAGTTGATTTATAATTCCTGATATACAAACGTTTTGTATATCACTAGAGTTTTAGATAATCAGGATTGACGGATCAGCTGGCAGACAATAATAATATGAGAAATTAACACTTTTATTGAATTAATCAACCAAGCTTTAGGGAGAAATTCGTAAATATCAAAATTTCCATTTTTCCCACAATTGCTACAGTAGTGAAGTTACTTACGAGATAGTCATAAAGGCTTTACACGGGGGAAAGCATTAATACCCGGCAATGTATTGTAAACAAATGCGTACCAGTTGTCAAACTGGAATAGTTACAGCTTATTAGTGAATTTCCTATGGAAAGTGAACTATTAGCATGACCCGCACGGTGAAACTTAAGCCCGGGACCACCATAGAAGTTCCTAATGTGACCCCCTGAACACGTCTTGGGGGTTCGTTCAAAATTATATATATATATATATATATATATATATATATATATATATATATGTATGCACTCTAGCGGTCGCATTTTTTGTCCGATTTACTTCAAATTTGGTAGGGTTTAGAAATTTGAGTTTTTGGGCCCAAAAAGGGTCAGAAAGCCCCGGATGTAAAATTAACGAATGAAAAACGGTGGCCAAACTTTTAAGCCCTCTCTCGTCATTCTAGCATATATATTTACCGAGTTATTAAAGAAAATGTGTATTGACCAAACACAGTACGTTGTCTTATGGGGGTTTTACTTCAGAAAAGCCTGTTATTCATTTGTTGATGTACTTTTATCATCCCCAACAATCTCACGCTTACTTTAAAGCCTGACTGGACCTTCTCCTAACCTTATAATGTGCAAAATCGTATTCCCAGCATTGCAGGTAAATAGAACCAGAAACAGCAAAAAAACAGCAAAAAACAGCAAAAAAAATCAATATTTTCAGATTTGAATAAAAATTTGAATAATTGTATGATTTTAACTTATTTTGAGTTTTTATAGTTTTTTATGTGGAAATTCACTTCCCTCACGTCAGCGTGCTGCGTGCGAACTCGTTGTTTATATCTGTGATAAGTAGCATAAATCAATAATTTTACTAAAATAAGTAATTTTATTTTGAAGGAGAGTATTTTTGTTGTGACGTTGAATGTAAATCCCGTGTACAGTAGGCAGGTTATTTTCCCCACTGACACAACCTCTCCTGACACCCCCGAGATGACGTGACTCCTCTCGACTCGTACTTTCATCCACGCAGCATCACGATCCGTCGTGACCTGGGAACTGCTGAGAGTGTAACAGTGTTTCCACTCAGCGGTGAAAATATCCCACAGAATTCGTAAAAAAATCCCTCACTATCCCTCGATCTGCTGTGGAATATTCTCATTTACACTCAAGGGTAAAAAACATCCCACCGAATTTGTCAAAAAATCCCTTTTTATCCCTCGACATGTTGTACATTTTCCTTATTTACCTTCAGCAGTAAAAATTATCTGATAGAATTCGTAAAAAATCCCTTTTTATCCCTTGCTCTGCCGTGAAATGTCCTTATTTACCCTTGAGTCTCTAAATAATATGTTATATCTAATATTAGTTGTTTTTTATTGAATATTCTTGTAAGCTTTGATTATAGGTTTAAAAATAATAATAAAATTAAATTGCAAATTTGTTTCTAGGGAGTATAATTTTGAATAGTATTTTATCCCTTAAGATATAATTACAAATTTATTTATACAAATAATCCAAATACACATATTCTTAAACCCGCTGTTCTTAGTTGTAGTTCTAATATTTTGTACAATTCTCCTCTTCTACTGTTTAATCTGGACACTGTTTCATAAATAAAAGGCTGTTCGTCTTAATATCAATTTATTAAGGGAGAACATAGTTGTAACAAAACATCCGCAATTTCCATTACTTTTCAGAGAACGATTACCCATAAACCAATGCACATCCTCACCACGCAGGGTGGCAACATTGCAACATTAAATGGCAACTATACAAATAGTGACATATACAACACTTCCCCCTTTAAAATAAATTCATAATATGAGTTTTACCAAATAAAAACAAAACGTTTAACTTTAGTATAGGCCTATTAATCAATTTCAGAATTTAAATTTTTATCAGACTTGGCCATTATTAAATTAAACAAAACAATTTTATTGTTATCAAGAAATTAAACATCTTATATTTCAAAATCAAAATCAATTACTGAATAATATTACAAATTCACAACTAACCTAAAGTTAACACAAAATTAAGTTCCAAAACCGGTATCATAATTATAAAAATAAATTGAAATCTTATAACATTAATATAAAGAATAAATTCAAACCTTACTGAATCATAATTATTACAATTGGCAGTTACATAAAAGAGATCCTTCAAGGCGTTTATAAATCTAGAATTCGTCTAGGCTTGATCAACCTTCCATATCTACTTCTAGCAAAACCATCATGGTTTTGTGATCTTTCCTCTACATTTACATTAGTTCTTACTTTACTAGACAAAGGTGTACTGCCCCTTTCATTTAGATTTCCCTGAGAGTTTGATGGTCTATTTGATACATTTGAATTTCGGGGCCTATTAGAACTCGTTTGACTTACAGGAACCCTATTATTATTACTTCTACTTCTTTTATCAGGAGACTTGTACATTTCAACCAAATCATCATAACTACTAACATTTGGTCTAGTTACAACAGATTTTTTCATGAATGCACTATTTCTACGAACATTATTGCCAAACTTATTCTTAACCCAATAAGACCTTGGAGTGTTATGCTCACATATTACAACTGCTGGCTCCCATGTTTTGTCATTTCTATCCCTAATTACAATTCTTTCATTAGGCTTAAATGGTTGTCTTTCTCTAGCACTACTGTCATAGTATTGCTTGGTTTTACTTTGCACCTGCAACAACTGTTGCTGGACATTTGATTGAATCTTGGGAACAAGTAACTTATCAGAGATAGGCAGCTTGCTTCTAGTTACCCTTGAAAACAATATTTGAGCTGGACTTATGTTTAAATTATAAATAGGCATATTCCTATATTCTAACAAAGCATTGTTAATATCTGAAGGCCTACCACTATCTTTACATTTCTTAAGAATATTTTTACATATCTGAACCGCTCTTTCGGCCAGTCCGTTTGACTTTGGGTACAATGGGCTCGAGTAAATAAACTCAAAATTCCACTCTTTGGAAAACCTTGAACATTCATATGAATTGAAAGGCATATTGTCTGCTACAACATGTCTTGGAATTCCATGAGTCGAAAATATTACCTTTAATTTGTTAACAACTTCACTCGCAGTTTTATTTTTCAATTTTACTAATTCTATCCACTTGGATAGGTAGTCAATTAAAACTAAGTAGCTATCTCCTCCAAAATCTAACAGGTCACACGCAACGTTCATGAAAGGCAAAGATGGTATTACATGAGGAATCATAGGCTCTTTAACATTTCTAGCCCTATACTTTTCACACACAGAACATTTCAAAATCAAATTTTCAATGTCTCGAGAAATACCCGGCCAGTAAACAACCTGCCGAGCCCTTGCTTTTGTTTTTTCGATACCAAAGTGACTTTCATGTAATTTTGACCAAATTTCCTGTCTCATTCCCACTGGAATAATAACCCTGTTATTTAGAAACAACATCCCTTCATCTACAGATATATCTGCTTGTATATTAAAATACAATTTAACAACATCCTCAACCTGTGATTTGTCCTTAGGCCAACCATTCTTAACATAAGTCATTACTTTTGATAAAGAATCATCTTTATCAGTTTGTTCTTTTATTTTTGTTTTAATCTGATCTGACATCGACACATGTTCAGCTAAACCCACACAATGTACAATTTCATTACTGAACTTGTCCCAGTTTTCATCTGTACTTACATTAGTATCATATGATCTACTTAACAAATCAGCAATGAACATATTCTTACCTTGTAAATATTCTAGCCTAATATCATATTTCATTAATTTCACTTTAATTCGTTGTAACCTTGGTGATGCTACATTAACTATGTTTTTACTCAATAAACCTAACAAAGGTTTACAATCAGTTAGAACCTTTAACTGCCCTACCATAAATAAAAAAGTGAAATTTTTGAGTGGCATGAACTATTGCCAACAATTCTTTTTCAACTTGAGAAAAACTACGTTCAGTTTCACTGAGACTTCTACTAGCATAATCCATTGGTTGCTTATCTATCATTAAACAACAACCAGTTCCATTTTGAGAACTGTCACACTGAATAGTCAAAGGCTTTTTGTCATCAAAGTTTGCAAGTACGGGAGCTTCAGCGATTAACTTTTTCAACTTGTTTAACACTTGTTGATGGTTTGGTAACCACTGAAAAACAACATTCTTTCTAAGCAACTCCCTAATAGGGAAAGTAATCTCTGCCATGTTAGGTACAAACGATCTTAGGTAGTTAAAAAGTCCCATTAATCGCTGTAGCTCTTTCTTATTCCTTGGAGGTTCGAGGGCTTGTAACGCTTTTACGCGTTCATCATCGATTCTAATACCTTTTTCAGAGAAGCAGTGTCCACAAAATTTAACTTCCTTAACTTTAAACTGAATCTTATCTTTATTGAACCTTAAATTAAACTTTGTTGCCCTCTCAACAATAAGTTTAAGAGTTTTGTCATGTTCTACCTCATTTTCTGTAGCAATTAACAAGTCATCAATGTATATGATTACATTAGGTATATTCTTAAAATTGTTTTCATTTACTTTTTGAAAAATTTCAGCAGCGTTACTTAAGCCAAAGGGTAGCCTATTAAACTTATACAAACCAAAAACAGTGTTAAAAGTACAATAGTTGCTTGACTTCTCATCAAGAGTTAAATGATAGAAACTTTCCTTCAAATGGATTACGCTAAATACTTTCTTATTAGCTAACTTTGACACAATTTCATCATATGACGGAATTAAGAAGTGCTCACGCTTTATGGCCTTATTTAAGTCTGAACAATCAAGACATAACCTTAAAGAACCATCACCTTTCTCTATAACTACTAAATTACTTACCCAATTTTTGGGGTTTTCTACCTTGGAAATTATTTTATTATTTTATAGTTCGTCTAGTTTAGATTTCAGTTTGTTCATTATGGCAAATGGTACCCTTCTAGGTGGTTTAATAACTGGTGACACTTTTTCATCAACGTCAAAACTACATTCTACATTGCATTTACCAACGCCTTCAAAAAGATGTTTATTGCTCTCCACAAACAATTGTTTTTCCGACATGATAGAATCATTTAAGAGGCTATTATTAGGTAGGCCTATTATTACAACTTATGTTGGACCTAGTATTACCATCCAGGCCTACATCTAACGAATGAACATCTTTGACTAGGCCTAACTTTATGCAACTAGACAAACCAAGAATAGGCTTCATTTTGTCATTAATATTGTTAACTTTTAAAACAGCAAAAGGTAGGAGTAACCCTATTTCATTTTGAGAGGTTCTGTTTTCTCTAACATCTTTACAATACAAATGAACAATTCCTTCAGGTACTAATTTTTGTCCACCATACGCTTCTAAGACAATTTTAGTTGGCTCTAATTTAAACTGACAATTTAATTTCTTAAAAATATTGGAGGGGAGAACCTTTACTTCTGCACCTGTGTCCACTTTAAAATTTAATTTCAAATCTTCCACCTGCAACGGATGAACCCACTCATTCTTACGGTTGCTCGTTGTTGCCGCCACTGAACTTATTGAGTCCAATATTAACCCTTCTTCTTCTTGAAATAAATTATCGTCATTACCAAGTCCTGTAAGAACTTTAGTTTCCCTGAAGTTTTTCATTCTACACCCCACTGCAAAGTTATTGAGTTTATGGCAAATATGACATTTTTGTCCAAAAGCCGGACAATTAGCAGCAATATGTGTTTTGTTGCACTTTTTACACAAGTACTCACCACTGACTCTAGCCTTATTTAGGTGATTAGGTAAAGTTTTTTTTTAAATAAAGACCTGCCGTTGTAATTTCTAGGTCCACTAGCATTCTGTTGAAAATGTCTGTCAACATCCACATTCACATTACCTTTGGAGTTCCTTTCATTAAACTTATTTTTAAATGACCGCACTGCATCAAGATTTAATTTACCGTTACTGTCACTTTTAATAGTCTCTATTTGTTGTTTACCTAGCTCAGCAGCCCTACACAGTTTGAGCGTTTGATCCAATGGAAGGTCTGGGACTCGTAGCAGTCTCTCTTGCAGAGACTTATCAGCTATTCCTAAAATGATCCTATCTCTTAAAAGACCCTCAGATTGATCACTGAACTCACAACTCTTTAAAAGTTTTCTTAAGTCTGTCAAAAAGTTATCAAAGGATTCATGTGGTTCTTGCACCTTACTATTAAATTTAAACCTCTCCACAACTAAGTTTTTCTTTGGGTCCATATGAGACTCAAAGGCTTGTAGTATTTTATCAATGTCCCTACCATCTACATCACTTAAATTGAATGTGTTGAATAGATCAATAGCTTCCTCGCCCATTATATTCAGCAATGAGGCTGCCTGAACTGCAGGATTTTTCTTGTCCAATCCCGATGCAATTTTGAAAATATTAAAAGCTTGCTTAAACCTGCGAAAATTTTCGCTGAGGTTTCCTTCCACCAAAAGTGGATTAGGCACTCTTGCTCGTTCCATCTTAACATGTGAAAAATTGTAGGATACTTACAGTAAACCATTACTTTTTGGCCTAACATTTAACGTCCTTTTATGTTTGATACTGGCATAGCCAACAGCCTCCAATGGTATACTCAACTTTTTAACACTTGATTTTACTTATTACCACTTTTTACTTTTTAAATATTAAAAACTATTACGCAGTGCCATGTTTAATCTGGACACTGTTTCATAAATAAAAGGCTGTTCGTCTTAATATCAATTTATTAAGTGAGAACATAGTTGTAACAAAACATCCGCAATTTCCATTACTTTTCAGAGAACGATTACCCATAAACCAATGCACATCCTCACCACGCAGGGTGGCAACATTGCAACATTAAATGGCAACTATACAAATAGTGACATATACAACATCTACAATTTGAAATCTGTTCTTAAGAATTATATAATTTTTATCAAAATTAGATTTTATGACTGACAACCTTTACAAATATGAATATTATATTAAACCAATAACACATTTTATGGTTTTCATTATTGTAAAATATGATTAGGAATTTGTATTAAGAACAACAATTTGTGAGAACTAGGGTTTGCAAAAAAGGAAGGTCATACAAAATATCCTACAATCCCATTTTATCCCACGGGTTGTCACAATATCCCAAAAATGGAATAAAAACCCCTCAGGTAGAAACACTGGAGGATCACTTCTACTCTTTGTATACGCTGTGATTTAATCCAGGGAAAATTGAACCCTTCACCTTCATATCTAACTAAGGTCTCCAAGGTTTTCTTTTGCAGGAAAATAAATTCTTCATCCGAAGTTAAAAAAACCCGCATTATAAATGTTTAAGCCAAGTTAAATTGACTATTTAATTGCATTGCTATTTATGGTATAAAGAAGCTCTTTTCAATGGCTAATTTAATCCCTTTTCTTACAATATCCATACTAAAATACACTTAAGGCTATCTAAATTAGGGGGTAGCAAGTCGTCTCCTAAACAAAGTGCTTTCAGAATACTGTATACTGTATATTCATACAAGACGGTATTTGTACATAAAATATGGTATAAGGCAATCGATGTCGACAAGTTACACCAATCATCAGGCTCAATCAATGATTCTTCAATTGAGCATGATGATGACCGGTGTGACTGTTTAAATCACAACACACCATGGTTGGCCTTGTACCACATTGTATGTATATTTATCGTATTGTATTTATTTACATTGTAAGTGTAAAATATGCAGTAATGTTGTGAGACATAGTTTATTGAATCTGTCTAATTGCAACAACACGCATTATGTTACTTACGAAATTATTTTTTTAAATAAGAAATATCTAGAGGTGAAACCTAGTTTTATTTCTGTTAATTAGTTAAATTTAAAATGCAATATCTTTGCATTCCACCATCCAACAATATTAATAAAGACGATTTTAAACCAATTCCCTACTTCACCAATAATTTCTTCAGCATTTTATCGTATCCCTAGCTATCGGCGTATACTCAGTACATCGTTGTTTCTCCCGTGTTCTAAATATCCCTTAATTAGCACCAACTTCGTCTCTACAGCACCGCCGGGAGATCTCAGCATCTTACCACACGGTCCACGGGCCTGCTGACGCAACGCGGGTGAGGCAGCAACGCAGCTTGCCCAACCACCATTGTACAGCCACTGTCTCAGCCAGCACTCAGCCGCATTCAGTTCAAGGCTCGGCTGCATTCTGGCCTAGATGCCTGGAGTTTGTGATATAACTTCGTGCGTTACATTGTTTGTGCTGACTAGAGATTACTACTGGGGCCGTGGAGGGAGGTTGTTGTTGTGGGCTCCTTTGAAATTATATACGATGCAAATCTTATATAGTGGTTTTGTGGGCTTAACCATCTGAGTTTCTCAGTATATCAACAATAACAAATTAAAATACACTTGCTGAATCCCATTGCTAGTATGGTGTAGTAAAAGTTATATTCCTTTGTAATATTCAAACACAAATCTAATAGTAGTTTTTAAATATTTTAATTTTTCCAATTGTATTGAATCCATCTAAACATTATTATTTATCAGGTAGTTTAGCTGAGTCTACACAGTCTACCGTTATTAATAGGCCTAAGTACAAGGGAGTCTTTTTCGGGTAGGGATGGGCCTTAAAAAGTATAAATATTTACTACCAAATAACAAACAATATAAACGTAGTTGAGTACCACTCAAGAAGTAAGAAATAGAGAAGGAGATAGCTCTATCCGAATTGCTTCAGAATAGGAGAATCCACCAGAGTTTGGAGAGCCGCAGCCTCGTACATGCTTGGCCTTGACTAAGTCACGACGAAGCAATCTTAAATCAACATTATTCAGAGCAAATGTATCCTTTCACTAGCAAATGTATCCTTTGTGTTCCATTGCAACACAAAGTAAACAGAACACGCAACCTTTACTAAATTCCGGAATATTAATTATTCAATTGCCATTGGAATATTCACTTTCTAGGGTGATATGTAAAAAATAAAGTATGGCGAAATTTGCTGGGCGTGGCGAAATTCCTCGATGTTTCACCTTGTAGAAAAACCTTGGCCACAAATACAATTCTTATTTAGTAATGTGCTACTGAAGATAGACCATGATAAAAGACGTAGAAAACCTTCTCAACACTGTAGAAATAATACCCGACGTCGAAGACTTTTGACCTTGGATCGAAGAACTAATCTCAGAAAATCTCAAGGACGTTAATGGCAGAAAATGCATGTAGTTTAAAAATCGATTACAGGTTTTTGTTCTGTTTGCCTAACCCCTAATGACAGCTTTACTTTTTGGGCGCGCAATTCGCTGGCGGTTGCCGAGGGCGGTGTTACAATCTCGCTTATCACGGCTCTCTCCCGCCTAATTATCTCTTCCGGATCCAAACTTCCGATAAAGTACTTTCCCCGCTACAGGTGCCGGTCCAGTATAGAGGCACGCCACTCGCCACTCGGCACACGCCCGGCATCGCCCATGGACCGCCATCAGGAAGGGAATGTTCAAATAGTCTCTACTTTCTATCCAGCTATGTGATACGACTGACGAGATCTGGTTTGCCGAGCACGTGTTTTAGCGGTAGTGAGTTACCTGATTATCGTCTCATTAAATTTACTAACTTTACTTATATCTAGGAAACTATTGAACCTCGTGTTTAATAGCGAAATTTTAATTAGATTAAAACAGGTAAAAAGATTAATCTTGGTAATAGTTCACATGTATGCTTCAGAAGATAACTTATTACTAATCTATACCTATAAAAGGCAAAGCCCTCACTCTCTCACTCACTGACTCATCACGAATTCTCCTACTTCCTATTTACCTAGAGAGTTTACATTTTGTACACTGATTCTTTAGGCATAAAATAGGAAAACTAAATGGTTTTTATCCTGATCTGACCTTAGGCCTCCGCCAGAGACCCCGACAAAGTTCCCATGTATTCATTATGGACATTCAATTTTGTTTGAGCTGATGAAAATACAAGCAGCTGATCTTGAGTCGTATTAGTTCCACGGGCTAACCACAGAATGTAGCGCACACAACTGTCATAGTTTTTAAAAATTATTTGCGAGGCGATTCCTGCGGGCAACAGCTAGTTTTGAATAATTTTGATTGTATCACAGGATGTTTCACAGCAATACCGATGCTGGATGCTGGAGTATGGTTTCAATGAGGTATAAAATCAAAACTAGCTTCTGATATTGATATCTAAAACCGTTTAAGATGAGCACAAACTACTGAACAAAAATACTTTCACTCAAACATGGATGAATACAAACGAACAAAAATAGAGGATTATCTTCTTTATTCTCATTGTATTGTTGTTTACAGGGCCATATTTAGGAGTATGCCACCTGTAGGCTAAATCAATTTGCCGCCCCAACCCCCCTTTAGAAACTCACAGTTAATAGACTCATATGCTATTATACATTCGTTTTATACAACAAATTCAGTTATTCAAATTAAATTGTACTGAACATTAAAACTAAAACCACACAAAAAATAGTTCATTACTGGTTTATTTGTTGACATTAAATAGATAGATGTTATACAGGCTACCATAATACAAACATGAATAATTGTACACACACACAATACTTTTATTGCAAACAAATACAATATTTTACTACGCATACTTTTATCAGCTGTATCTTCTTTAATTGAACAATTTAAGCCAATAATCACAACACAATCATAACTACACAGGATCAGCAGAATACAAAAACATTACAGTTTTTTTATCACCGATTGACACACTGTTTTACCGAAACGTAAATGAGAGAGTTTAGGAAGGTTTGTTGTGACAGCGTGCAGCGTAGCAAAGAGTTAATACTGGAGACAACACTGATGAACAAAATTACGAGTCGTTCTTTGCCAAGTTTTAGTGAAGCAAAGAACTACTCGCTGAAATCGAACGAGTCGACAAAGTGAATCAAACAAGTACCTATCCATGATTTGAAACTCAATAAACTTGTATTTGTTTATTTGCTCATAATTGGCAAGATTTGCTCATGACAAAATCATCGGCTCGCTTTTTCGACAAAAATAGTGAAGCAGTGTTACCTCCAGTTATACTATAAACCTCCTTGCAACGTAGTGACAATGACTGGGCTTACAGTTTTGTCAGATCGAATCACTGTGCTTGCGCCTTGCAGTGTTGTCAATCCAAATTACACTACATGAAAAATGTGCTACAACATTATGTGGAGTAAATTCGTATTATACAAATATTTCCATTTCCGTAAATGAATACGTTACATATCAAAGATAAGGAAGTTTCTGTTATTAATATAATCGAAATGTATATTTTCAAATTTTAGTAAATTTCCAAAGTGCCGCCCCTTAAATTTTGCCGCTCTAGGCTGCAGCCTTTTCAGCCTATTTAGAAATCTGGCCCTGGTTGTTTATCTTTATTAATATGAAAGAAACTGAATCTCTCTTGTACGGATGATAGAAAGAGTATTTACACCATCTGTGAGAGTTGGTTGCTCGTCAGGAACTATAATGTGTTCTCTGGAATGCGGATGAGAATGTCCTGATTGTTAATGTTTAATCGCCGCGACGGATGACTTTTTCTGACTTTTCCTGACCTGTAGTTTATTTTCGTTCAAGAAATGAAGCAGGTGGATCCATCCGAGTGTTTAGTTATGATTTATTAGAACTGTTAGAAGATGAATAGTGTGTATATAACGTCATCAGAGTCATTAGTTACTATGTTAAAAGGTGTAAAGCTTACAATAAGACAAGGATTATCGTGAGAATAAACTCTGCACAAAAGCAAAGCTTAGGTCTATGTCTATGTCACTAACTTACACCATACAAATTTCTGCTATAATTGGCCTTCATTTAAAACTACATTCTTTTAAACTCCCGAGTTGAGTGCCAGTATCCGAGATACTCCTAAGTAATCTCCTAAGCCCACCAAAGCACAGTTACGTGAGGTCACGGATCTCTGTGTCACACTGTGCCGACACTGACAGCCACCTCGGACTCCAGAGGAGACCTTGGTCGTGATTGCTCCATTGTGTGGGGTAACTACCTCCAGAGTGACTCTCCAGGACCGTTAGTCCTAGGACATCTGTCGGTCACCGGTGACAACGGCTTTTCATCTTGTCTGGACCACGGAGAAAGAATAACCAGAGGTAGGACATTACGCGGAAAAGAGAAATACATAAGGCGGGAACACAGAAGGCATCGTGTTCTGCCTTTGTACAGTTGTATTTATTAAATAGTGCAAGAACTAAATGCCTAGTTTTTAATTAATTCGTAAACTAAAATTCATTTAATTAAGTTTAAATTAACTCGAACTGATAATTTAATTTAAATTTAAAACACTCTGAAGGTCTGAACACATGGCCACTTGTAATAATCGACTTACTGAAATTTTATTTACATAACATTTATTTTATCCACCCAGTTCTAATTTTGAGGTCAAAGTAATTGAATTGTTGGACTAGTGACTTATTGTAAACATGTAAAAAAATTTTAAAATTGATTTGCTCTCAAAAATATACATTCCCAACTTAATCAATATGACCCATTATTAAATTGGATGAATTTAAAAGAGTGATTTGCAATTAAAAACATAGTTACAGGAAGAATATTTAAAATTTCAAGGAAATGAGTGGGTTTGATAGGAAAGTGAAAACGAAATACGTGACAGAAATCAGAAATTGTGGGAAGAAAGACTCCGTTTGCTTCACGGTACAGCGTACGACACGTCGCCCACACCATGACGGACCTATTCAACGAGGAGTGTCAAAAGACGACGATCAACGGGCTCTACCGATACCTATTCAGCATACAGACCACATAACACCACGGGCCACACGACGTGCCTTCCTCCACCACTTCCGCGAGGTATGGGAGCGTTGAACCTGGTCGAGCCTCGAGACGTTCTCCCTTTGACTGAATAGTTTTGAGATAAAACTAATTCTATATCACTCTAATAACTCTAATACGAGCAATTTTGTTTGTTTGCAAAGTCTATTTCGAAATCTAGCGGAACGTTTTTGTTCAAACTTTGTAATTAGGGACATTTGGATCTAAAAAACCCAATTGGTAAAACCTTCAACCCTCTGGAAAATTCATGTTTTGTAAAACATCTTATTTACAAATTGGAAATGTCAACATCGGGCTTATGGAGTTTAAAACCAAAACAAAATAATCATAATAGTTGTGAATAAATTAACCAGTGAACTGTGAAAGTAGCACTTATCCAAGGTAAACTATACTTTACATTGTATTTGTTGGTATATCCCAGACAAGTCTCATCCCAGAAAAATCGAATTTCATACAAAATGAATTTTAGATGTTACACTAAAATTAACACTAGGCTTGTGCAGTTAAAATCGAAACAAAAGAATTATAACACCTGTTCATAATCAACCTCTGGACTGATAATACTCGTGTCGTGAGTTAAATGAACATGGCGTTTCCTGAGATCAGTGACTAAAACCATTGAATGAGGATTGCATGTAGAATGGTCTTTTTCAAAATGAATCAACATGTGCAGGACTATATTAAAAATACTTCCTGAAGGGATTTTGAGCTATAATAACAACTGAAGTGACATTAAAATGCAGATAAGTGCTGGACTCTTGTCAATAATATAACAGCTGTTGAAGAAGAGTTTTTCCACCAATATCAGTAACCCTTAACCTTGGCTGCGGTTCAATGGAATGTCTGTTATGAAATCGGGTACGATGAAACTGCCCCGATATTTTCGGTACGTTTGAAATTATGAAACTGCCCCACCCATTAAAGAGGATCAACAAGGGTCACCTCGCCAGACCAGAAATGCTGAAATTGCCCCGAGCACCCGGCCAGGTAGCCGCTTCGGGTCTGGGGAAAAAGGGAATTATTTTTGTCCCTTCGTCCTGTCAGTGACTGCAGTCTTCTAATTACTGCCACTAATATCAGGAATTACTAGCTGATAAACTACCGCTTCGTTGGGCTTTAAAAACAATATAGTGATACAATCTGTGCTTAAACTTAGGAACTCAGGAGCAATTGTCAAATAAAAATAAAGTCGCAAACCGAACCATATTTCCACTTACAGAAATAAACTTAGATGAAATTTAAATGTTTTTGTTCCAAAACCTAATATAACTCGTTTAAAAACACCGAATATTAAGGGCCAAGACTGTATAATAATTTGACTAAAAAAATAAGAGAAGAAAAATGATGTCTATGACTGGCTATTTACTTTAGAAAATAATTTTGAAAACATGTTAAGGTTACCGCATGTTAATGGGTGTGACAGGAAAAGCAGTCAACGGCAGTTTTAGAATTTTGCAGTCACTGACAGGACGCAGGGACAAAAATAATTCCCTTTTCCCCAGTCCCGTAGCGACTACCTGGCCGGGCGTTCGGGGCAATTTCAGCATTTCTAGTCTTGCGAGGCGACCCTTCCTAATCGGTGAGCACTTTTTCGCCTACAAAATTTAGAGGTTGTTTGGTCGATATCGAACAGACGATACCGAAACGTTTCATCAACCGATTGTTCGTTCATTCTACTGGATGATTTGAGATTGCCGACTGCCGAGAAGTTAAACTTGGAAATGGAAACCACTGTGGAAGTTCTAAGCTGACTCGACTAGGGCCTGTTGAAGTATAAGTTTGGCTATTGGACAATTTGAAATTGAAATAACTTACATCCACTTAATATGGCAAAAGATATACCCAATTTAAATAAACTTTGTAATGCTAAGTTAAGTAATGTATACAAGGTCTTAACAGATAAGATGCCTTTAAATTTACAAATTGGTTGCAATCATAAATACAAAGACCCCAAGGTAGGGTTAAGATAACTAATCGGTCTCTCTAAATTACTTGTGATAAGAGAAAAATTGTTCATAAATTAAACTAGTATGAAATAAAACGCATTCCTTGCCCAAGTAATAGTAGGCTTAATTATAGCTAAGGACTTGAAAGGCTCAGTTATTATGAGTTATATTAACTTTCCATATCCATAATTTAACGTACCTAAAAACTCTTTAACTCCTATAAACCTATAAACTCCTATAAAATCTTCGAACGTTTTAGCTTCATAAAATCTACTAGCGCTACTCATTTTATATTCCAACAACCACCATTTTCCTTCCAACTTCGAAAACCAACTTCTATCTACTATCGTAGTCAACATTCAATCGATAAAACAACCGGTTGGTAAAATTGTTCCATATCGACCAAACAACCTCTAAATTTTGTAGGCGAAAAAGTGCTCACCTTCCTAATCCTCTTTAATGAGCGGGGCAGTTTCATCGTTTCAAAACCACCCAAAATATCGGGGCAGTTTCACTACGCCCATGAAATCTTTTTCAGAAGTGAGCAGTGAAGTGGAAAAGGATACCAATCTCTCTAAATACCTTGGCAATTGAAATAATTTACGAAGGGATTACTTCTGAGTGTAGTCGGAATAATTAGCGATTGACTAAATTTTTCTTAGTGAATATATAAAACCTTTGGATATTTTTGCAACCATGTCATAGGGATTGTATTATTTTATTCGTTAAAATTTATAATTTTTAGTTAACCAATTATCCATCTCTAAACTAAGAACCTTAGTGGTAAAGAGTAACAAAATTGCAAGGCTGACACCTTATGGTCGCAGTAGAATAATCAAATTTAAAATTATAACAAAATTGAGCTTTTTAATAGATTTTTAATCAGTCAACACGACACATTAAAGTATTTTTAATTTAAAACTTTTCTTTTAAACTGATATAATGGGTTTTTAAGCTGAAAATACATACATTAATTCTATTATTCTTAAAAAAAAAACAAATCTGTAGATCACATTAAACAATTACTATCATGTTTGTCTTCTCTGCAAAAACTGTGTTCCTGTCGAAACTTGTACATATCAGCCTCATTTAACAAAACATATTCTCATAAGGAAAGTGCGCTCCTGGCTCCTGGCTGCTGCTGATTTGTTTACGCCAACTCCAGTGAACCCCAGGTGATCGCCGCGGGCGCCGAATTCCACCTCGTGAAGACCCGCCATTTTCACGCTTTTACCCGCCAACGCGGGAAGGCCTCACAATCGCCGCCATTAAGGCCCAAACACGTCCTTTGTCCTTCGTCTACGGCTTTCTTCTCTACTTACCCTACTATAGTCGGTGGTTATAGTAGGCACGTCGCGTCACACCGCCTCCACCACTGCCACTACTTTCTTTAACGGACGTTTTGTAGCTTGTCACATTGTATGTAGATGAGCGTAGTGAGTATAAAATTATTTTAAAATGTTTTTTTCTTCCTTACTGTATTTCGGAAATAACTTATCTCTGAAAGAGTGAAGTCCTTTATGAAAAAGTCATTGGGATTCTTCTTATAAACTACCTACTTTCACAGTTTATTGTTGGGGAACAGTTTCGGCGGTTTGGAAGAAACAATACCCCCGTCGCAGCAAACCTGCATACTCAGCGAATTTCCAGTGACTATATAACATAACACGTTAAAACACTTCATAATTCATAATAAATATATTCACAAACAAGCGATATTTAAAATATTAATTAATCTCCATAAGAATAACATTGGGGATGAGTACGCAGGTTTACTGCAACAAGACACACAAAATAATGGTTTTTTATGCAAATATCAATAGAACTCATCTTAGTGAAGTCACATACCAAGTTTCATTCATATACATTCATAAATAAGCGATATATAACATTTGAAGTATTTTCCATAAGAATAACATGGGGACCAAGTACCTAGGTTTGCTGCTACAGGAACCATAGGCGAAAATTTTTGTTGTGCAACCAACAATAAACCACAACCAGATGACCAAATTTTGTCAGTTTATGTTCATAAATAAGCGAGATATACAATTTTTCTTTTTCTCCATAAGAATAACATTAGACAACGTACTGTATTTAGCACTTTCAATATCTCGGTAACCGATTGACGTAGAGCAATGATCAAAATACTAAATTATTTGTTTTTTTTTAAATTTAAATTCAATGGTAAAAATTAAAATTTTATTTAAATAAAAATTACATGTGAAAACCCCAAAAAACCCATTTTTGGGGTACAAAACCCCCCAAAACCCCCCTTGGGATGGTGCGATTCATCTGGTTTTCGAACTCGTTCAAATAAATGGTACTTTACCCATTTGTGCCAATTTTCATTAAGATTGGACCTTTTTTTACGAGAGTTATCGTGCTAAAGGACACACACACACATATATATATATATATATATATATATATATATATATATATATATATACACATGTATACAAATTTTAACGAATGGTGTTTTTGGCATCTGGGGACCTCAAATTGAAAAGTTATCATGGTCTCTGGCTTAAGTCTTGCCATGAGACCTACGGTAATAGCTTCTTCCCTATAGGGGAAATTCGCTAAAAGAGACACTTCTTTTTTAATCCGCTGTAATACGTCAATTGCGTTTGAGATTAATCTATTACTCTTCACGGTGTTCTGTAAGTGATTAGTCTGTTCGATATTAAAATCATTGCCACCCAGAGGCAGTTCTGTTCACACTTCAAGCAAATGTCTCCCGGGGTATAAATAAAATGCTGTCGTGGAACGGGCTCCTGATATTAGATACGTGCTTCTGGAAACTGTTCATATCAAAGGAAAATATGAAAACCGGAATATTAAGCGATTGTTTTGATGTAAATGAAAATGTCTGGTATACCCAGAGACAACGGTGGATCAGGCTTGAATTCTGGTTGTGGAGTAAAGCTTTGTTTGTGTATAATGTATCTGGGGGCCGAGCTTTGCTCGGGGGAAGGCCAGTCAGTTTGTTAGATGACTTGGAGTAATATTTCACCACTTCCCCCTACTGATAATCAGATTTGTATAACTCATTTGCCTCTTTTCTACATTTTTAAGGTCACTCCAGTTGTTATTTATAGCTCAATGTCCCTTTGATTTATTTTAGTTCTCTATATATGTAATCTTCACTCAAATCTTTTAATCACTGCTCTCAGGAAACCACATGTTAATTAACAATCATAAACAACATGAGTATTACTTTGACAGTTCCCTGGTTGATTATGAACAGCTGTTACAATTCTTTTTTTTTATTTGAAACTTCATAAGCCCAATGTTAATTTTTTTACCTTTTCATTATAATTTTAGCGAATTTCCCCTATAGGGAAGAAGCTATTACCGTAGGTGGCATGGTAAGACTTAAGCCCGAGACCATGATAACTTTTCGTTTTGAGGTCCCCAGATACCAAAAACACAATTCTTTCAAATTTATATATATATATATATATATATATATATATATATAAATTAAAAGACACATATATATGTGTGTGTGTGTGTGTGTGTGTGTGTGTGTGTCCCCGTTACCGCGATAACTTTTGAAAGAAACACCCGATTTTGATAAGATTTGTCACAAATGTGGAGAGTAGCATTTATGACTTTAAGTTCGAAAACCAGATCGATCGCACTATGGGAAGGGGGTTTTATGGGGGTTTACAATTTTCCAAAAATCGGTTTTTTGTAAATTTGACCCCAAAATGTTAAAAACACTCAATTTTGGTTATAGCCATTTTATAGAGCTTAAAAAACAAATAATTTAGTATTTTGAATCATTAACCTAGGTTAAGTGGTTGCGGAGAAAATCCAAAAAAACGTGTCCCATGTTAATCTTATGGGAAAAAGGTTTTTAGATTTTTCCCAGACAGTTTTACTAAAAACTTCACATTTCTGTTTATTAATGTGTTTAGCTCAACAAAACAAACATTTTGGTGTTTTAATCATTGTTCTACGTTCAACCGTTGCAGAGATATTCAAATTGCTAACACAGTACGTTGTCCAATGTTATCCTTATGGAGAATAAATAAAATTCTATATTTCGATTATTTATGAATGTATATTGATGAAACTTGGTATGTGGCTTCAACTAGTTGTGGTATATTGATATTACCACAAAAATAAAGTTTTTTGTTGATAGTCCACGTAGCAGCAAACCTGCATGCTCGGCCCCCATGTTATTCATATGGAGAATACTTAAAGTTGTATATCTCCCTTAATTATGAACCTACATTAAGAGAACTTGGTATGTAGCTTCACCTTGTTCAGTTGAATTGATAATTGCAAAAAAAAACACATTACTTATCTTCCTCGTTGCAGCAAACCTGCGTCCTCAACCCTAATGTTATTCTTATGGAGAATAAATAAAATGCTATATATCACTTATTTATGGATGTATTTTTGTGAAACTTGGTAAATAGGTCTATGGAGTAGTGAGTCACATATACATGCATTGGAAATTCGCTGAGTACGCAGGTTTGCTGCGACGGGGGTATTTTTTACATTATTTGATTTTTCCTGGGGATGAGGCCTGTCTAGAACTTATTTTTATCCCAGAAATGAGTTATTTCGAACATTTGAAGGAAATCGTTGGAGCCGTTTTTGAGATCAGTGTCGCAAGCAAGCATCAAGCAAACCTTACTCATATTACAGTGTAGGATATCTATATTTAATATGTAACTATATTTTTATTTAGTCTCACTAGGTTTGTCTTTTGTTTCAGGATTCAGCATCTAGACTTTTTTCATGCCCCACAGGTAAGATAACATTAGTAATACCATTAATACCTACTTATAACAAGTCACATAAGATGACACTTATAGTTTCCGACAAGATTTTTTTTAACGTAGTATTTTGAAGGAAATAACACATTTTACTGTAGAGCTTTACCAAGTATAATGATATATTTCAATACACATCATTTTATTACTTTATTCTACAAGTAAAATTTACTTGTATAACCTTTTATCCCCTTTACTGGCTAAGAAATTGCACTTATTGGTTTAAAGCGTTCGAGTCTTTAGTAACACTAGTAGCATGTCGCGGCTTCGCTTGCGATCACAGCGTAATATTATACTGACATTCTCGTATAAATATTGTGTTACCGTTCCAAAGCCAACATGGTTTGCTGATTAACTGTGTTTACTCTCTCCAGCTGATTGATTAAAATTTATAGTTATTTCCCAATGTTAAGCTTATGGGAAAAAACTCAACTTTAAGGGGCCCCAGGGCCTCACTCACAAATTATTTCTCTATACTAAAAGTTTCTTGCACAACTTCACGTTAGGCTCTTTCCAATGACACCAAAAACATGAAAATCGGTTCAGTAGTTTAGGAGGAGTGATTGTCACAAAAAACCTGTTTGCCTATTAAATAAGTATAGATTCTCCAGTACAAAATTGTTAAGACAGAAAATCTAAGGAAGCAACTTAGAGGTATGTTTGTCCAAAAAGAGAAACTTGATCGTTACCCATCATTATAACTATTATGCCTTGTAAAATGAACGTTATAATTAGTACTGGAGGCATAGTTGTGTTATTGGGCTTGGACTTTGGGCTTTGGACTTTGGGCTTTGGACTTTGGGCTTTGGACTCCATAATTGCACTATACTCGGCCCTCCTGAGGCTTATAATTGATAATTTTTAACTCTTAACTGCATATGAACTTCTGCAAAAATTTAAAAAGACAGTTAATTTATGAAATTTTGAAGATATTTTTATATATAAATGCTTGAGACAAGCGTAATCAATTCGAGAATACAATTTTGGTGGATAATTAGCATTCTTAATATTATTGTTCGATATAATCAGTAGGAAAAATTATGCCCTGTCACTATATTATTTGCTGGCTGGATGAAAGATGTGGACGCGGGAGGAGCGTTTACTAGGAATAAGTAAATTTGACGTCGCTGTGGATGTATTTTCCAGGATTAGGTGTGATGTGGATATCAGTTTTCAAGGGTGAATGTCCACATTGTATACGTGTTTTCCAGGTTTCAAATGTAAATGGGAATATGTATTTTCCATGACGTATTTGCACATTTGACCTGGTTTTGCCAGATTGTACCTGTACATGTGGATGATATGTCTTTGCGGGAGACGGATTTTGTGCCATCGAAAAACCCAGGTACCCTGTTCAATTAAGTGATAATAATGACTATTTTATGGCCCACGGCCGCCGGGGGGGGAACATTCATGTGCCGAGGCCCCGGAGGGATAGGGTGAGAGGGGCAAGGGAAGGAGGAGAGAGCCAGCCGTCGAAGGCGCGGGTGAGTAACAGGTGGACATTCCAAGAAGGATGGATGAGCGTTTGTCAGAGGATTCAGTGTACTCCCCATCCGGGGGTTAAATAAAGGAATTGTATTTAGGTACATAGAACTGCATTGTTATATAGTTTAGACTCTTCGGACAAAGCATTTACTATTGACTCACATGAGTGGAAAGCTGTTAAAGATAGGGGGAAGGAAGACCTAATGTTATTTCCTGTTTTCTAATAAAGCCATTAGGTACTAAGCCCTTAAATTCACTTAAAGTACCAATGTTACAATTTACAGTAAATAAATGATAATAAGACAAAATTATAATTTGTTGTTGGATGTCTTATTTATTTACTCACTCCCGGATCTATTGATAATGTTATACATTTTACAAAATTAAAAAATAATCCAATTGATATCTAAATTAAGGTTATAGTTAGTTATATAAAAATACTTTCGTCATACTAATTACAGTAAAACTAAAAATAAATATATGACGTGTTTTGAGTAAGTTCTGTATTGCTATGTTTTGTGTTGTTTTAGGGTTTAAAATCATGACTTGATACAGTATTGCGCACTGCCACCCACATCTTCATTTTTTATTGTTTATTTGTATCTTTATTATTAAAAGAATTTCTTGATTTTTGTTCGGCGATTTTTGTCCCCTACAAATATTATTTTACACACATATTTAGTATCAATCGAAAGCTCTAACTCTCTAGATGTATCTTTTGGGGTTTCCATAAACTCTCGACCAAGAGACTTTGCACCACGAGCTCTCAAGGTTCGTTTTTAGCCCACAAGATTAACATGGGGAATAATTTGATATTAATTACAACTGTTAATACATTATTGACAGGTTATTAGCAATACCAGATTTTACAGGTAACGAATCTATTTATCTATGTAGTTATTTTTCAACATAGCTTTGAGCAGTGAAATGTTGTATGCAACGGAGATATTTAAATTTGTGTAAACATTTGTTTATCCGTATGTCTGTTTATAAGACAGTTTAAATCATAGTACGTCATTAGGGTAATGCCCCTTTTTTCTGGCACTGCTACAAAGTCGATCTTAAGGGTGCAGGTTATTCAATATTTACACTGATTAGTCTACTTATTGGTTAATGTTAGTGTGGGAAACTAAAAATGTGTCGAGGTCTACTTGGTAAAATTAGTTTGAACTGTCATACTTAGTATGATAGTTCTTTTAATTAGCAACCAAAATGACTTAATACTGTAAATGTAATTTTACACACAACCTGTCGTAATAAAATTAAATAGACATGACTGTTTATATATGTATTACGAAGTAGTCCTAACCTAGTAAAAAGTTGGAAGCTAATGCAAGAATAAGAAAGTAAATAGTAACAGTCAAAACAGTAGCCCATAAAGACGTGTTTTTTACAAAGAAGCGTTATCATACCGAAGTGTCAAATATACTATTGAATGATATATTGATAACATTGCGATTGCTATCTAATGTTGCTTGGCATTTCCAGAAGTTTCATTACCAACAGTTTAGGCAGTGTCGTAAACTACTGCATTTCAATGGGGAACTAATCATTGTTTGGCCATGGCCGACTAAACTGGTTCTTGGAATAGAACTTGGATTCCCAAAACGCATGGCTCTCTCACCCCATCTCTCTCCCTTACTGTACCTCCCATTCTGTGAGTCACCTCCTCTGCCGCGATGGCATGTTCCCCTGGCGTTGGGTTATCATAAAACTAGAAAACTAATCAACCGGTACTAATGATATGAGCTCAATGGCATGTCACCATACACCACCCATATATTTGTCAGATTGTCGGACTACATTTGATACTTTTTCCCAGGCTGTAGGGCAACATTGAATAAGTATTTTCCAGGCTGAAGGTCAACATTGGATATGTATCTATCAGGTAGTAGGGCTACATTGGACACTTTTTTGCCAGGCTGTAGGACTACACTGTATAAGTATTTTCCAGATTGTAGATCAACATTGGATATGTATTTGCCAGGCTGTATGTCAACATTGGATATATATTTTCCAGGCTGTAAAACTACATTTCTTAAGTAATTGCCAGGTTGTAGATCCATATTGGCAATGTGTTTGTCAGATTGTAAGGGTGTAGGATGAGTGTTATTTACCAGGAAGTAGCCTCACACTGGGTGATTTGCCAGGATCTGTATAACGCGTGTGGGCGAGTCTTTTCAATCATGTGTTGAAGTGAACGAGTGTTTGCCAGGTAGATTTGTGTGTGGATGTGAACGTGGATGGGTTTGCGATCGGTTTCTGCGGCTGAGGCCCGTGTGTGAACGAACCCCCGGAATGTCCTGAGATGAGAACCCGCCGGCCTTGAACCGCTGTCCCACAAAGGTCCCCTCCTTCTCCTCTCCGTCCTTCCAGACCTCCGTAGTCTACCTTCCACTCTCATCGACTCTCCTTTTTTTACCCTATACTATGTAGAAAAAGTCGTGGCTTGAAGTGAAATCACCTCTATCAGACGGATCATTAGTGAACATTCTGAACTCGTTTGATTGATCTTTGAGACACAGTTGATTTTAAAGAGTGCAGAATACAGAAACGTAAAAACAAACGTGAGACACATCATACTTGCAATAAAAACTTTTCTTAAATAGTTGTTTATCATTTAGAGCCGCATTGAGACATTATACAAAAAAGGTTAGGTAACACTGTCTTGTTTTCTCTCTTCCAAGGAAGATGTGTTTAATCAACCGTTGAGTTTAACGATATAATCCGAGACTATGATATAAATTCGTGTCTGTAGGCAAATTGGAAAATGTAAAAAAGTGTGTACGTTTGTACTTTATTAATCAATCGGATAACCCGTTTTAGAAATATAAATTATGTAGTGAAAAATAGGCGGCTTCATGAGAAAAGGAGCATTTACGGACCTATGTTTACAGTATGTTTAAGATTTTGAAATGTTATAACATATTCAGTGGTACAATATCAGTTGTTTAATACCCTCTAATAGGACACATCGTGAAAGTTAAAACGTAGTGGTGAAAAACAGCCAAGATTATCTTTTGTACCGGTTTTACGGCAATTTTATCCCATATTTGGCCCGGTTTTGTGGCGTTTTATTTGTTTTGTCATATCAAACCGGCTAATATCCCCACATTATAGCAGATCACTACGCAGCTGCGCCCCTCACGCTCTAGTGCCTACAGATCAAATCGTGCTGCATGCAACGTAGCCGTGGAATTCATAAATGTCTCGATAAAACTCAGAATTAAGCAATGTTTGAGTTATTTTCAATTTTCACATCGAACATCCTAGTTGGTTTTAGTTACGAAACTTGAATTTCTAAATCGGTATGCATACAATTGCTGTCACAAATAACCAACCTATAAGGTCTTGGTGATATAACACAACCGGGCAGTGTTAGATGATATCAATATTCTGCTAGAAAAATGTCGTCTTAATCAATAGTTCAAAAGCTTTTATTTTTCCTTTTAACGGAACTGAAGTGTTATACACTATATTGGAATTTTGAATGAAATAATAACCTATTTCCTCGCTTTATTTCACAATAGCGAAAATTTAAATTATTTTTCAGCATTGATTTTACAAATCGTAATCCTACAAGTAAACAAAATTTTGTTCGTGTATTTATGGCACGTCAGTTACTTAAAATGGCGCTGTAAGGGTGGGCTCTTGCCATTTCTACCTGCTTTCCCTAGCTATAAGGCAATGGGATTCCGTCTCCCCAGCGCCGAGTCTCCTCAGCGCCGAGCGGGCTACCTGGCATAATCTGACAGTTTTGGCAGACGAATTGGAATTCTCAAAAGAAACGAACCGTGGTAATGGCGTGTGCCCAATTATAAGCATAGTAGATGATCAGCACTGGAATGACGCACATTTGTCATACATTTCATTGCATACATGAGTTACAACTCTAATTCTAAAGTAACATAATGAATTTTAATTAAGCTTACCGACTTACGTACTTTTGAGATGCTCCCAGTTAATCTTGAATGACTATGTAGAGCCACTTATATGTTACTAGAATGATTTGGTTTATTTTAAAAGAGAATATATTAACCCTCGTAACTTCTGCATCACTGAGCAGACCCTTTGATAATTTATGGCCTCGGCGCTGAGGATATTCGGCGCTGAGGATACTCGGCGCTGGGGAGACGCCACGGGCTATAGTAACTTTAAAAGCCCGTCCCTCCTCAACGGATTATGCGAAATGTTTTAGTTTTCTCTCATTTTATAGAGGAAAAATATACCTAGCAATTTCAGTGAGCAAAATGTCCATATCAAATAATATTCGTTCAACCAAATTCCAAAATATTCAGTATTTTCGATTTTTCTACGGAAGAACTATTTGTGATATCGGAATTCTGCTCAATGAAATCGCTAAGTATTTTTTGTTCTTTACAATGAACCACAACAATTCCGTATAATCCGTTAAGGAGGGATGGCTTTGAAAGTTGCCATTGGTCTTATGGGAGAAGCAGGTAGAAGCAGGCAACTCAGCCCCCTCTTAGGATTCACTTACTTATTAGTGGTTTACGTTCCTTTCGTCATCAATCCTAAATGTTACACAGTGGGTACCATGGTTTCGACACCTTTTGTGTCACGGTCACACCTTCAGTAGAGAATATCTTCAAAAGTTCAGTTCATAGAACTTGGTCACTTCTTGTTTAAAAAACCACACATAAAAAAGTTTTTACAAAAATGAATATTACTTACTCCAATGCCCTAATATTTGGCCTCATCAACAATTTCCTTCCATCAAATCCGTCTCGATCTGTTGCGTCCTTGGTTGTAGCTCTCAGGCAATCTATATCAGCCCTGGTACTGTCTCAAAATCGTCTCCTAATTCTTCCTGGTGGTCCTGGTGGTTGGTCTTCCTTCGGGTTTCCTTAGTTCTACTTCCCGTAGGACCCCGTAGTGTCCCTTGTTCTCTCCTCAAAACATAGCCTACTCACCTTAACCTCCTAGCTCTTACATGTGCAGATTCACTTACCCATCTCAAAATACGGTATCTTTGAAATTTGTATGACTTCCTCCTCTTAAATGAAGAAACCCTAAAAACAAGTTGTGAGTTCCCAATTGAAATCGCCACTATCAGATTCAGAGGTCATTCAGATTCAGAGGTTTAAGTTTCAGAGGTCATACAGCCTCTTCAAATTTGAAATATGTTTTACAGACAGTATATTTTGCTTATAAAAACCGTAATATAATTGGATGACTAAGGCTTCTTTATAATACACTATCACCAATATCTAAACCAGTAACATATTCTCGGACCCGGAAGCCCCTGCCCGCTGCCCGCTCTCGTCTTGTTATGTATCCAGGCCACTGCACGTCTGCCGCCGCCGTGTTATCACCGTTACGTGATGTCACGTCCTTGACCCGCCATTATCACCTCCTCCACACCAGCTGTGACTGTGACCACCCATTCACCATTATCACCATTGTTTACCACGTGGCCTTAACATTAACATTGCGGCTGAAGTGCCAAGTATGTCTATAGCCTTTCCTACATTTCTCTAACTTTCTTTGCTTTTTGTATAGCCTTTTCCTGTGGATTCCACCAAAGACCTATGGAACTAGAAAACAATTTACTGCTCCAAATACGTGCGTTTATTTCAAAACAGATTTTGTAAAGGCAATCAAGCGGAACTATGTAGTTATAGTGGTCAAGTAGCTTAATAGCTTACATTTACCAGAGACAAAGATTATCTTTGACTGTAAATACCGCAGTATCAGTTGCGGTTTGATGGGCTGGAAAAACTTACTCTCAGTTCATAAAATGTTAGGAGTTATAGAGTACCTTTAGTTCTAAATGCATTCTTCATTCTTGTGAATCCTATGAAGCCTGATGAATATATTAATTTAATCTTATTATAGAATGATCGTTTTAGAATGTTATAATTAATTGCGATGCGATGCATGAATTGCAGTTCTTGATTTATTTACCATCCGCTTCCATCCAAATCGTTTTGAAAAATACGGCACCAATGAAACCAAGAACATTTTATTATTATAAGAAGGAAGTTTCTTGAAATTTGTAACTGATTATGAGCGTTTCATGCATGGATCTAAAATCAGAGGAAGACTTTCTTTCTGACTTAGACAAGTATCACTAACTGATCCTACCATTACCGTACTAATTAATTTTACAAATACAAATTTTCGGATGTGTTGATGAATGTATTATTTCTTTTTATCTTGATTTCCAACTTCTATCCTAATGGCATATATAGATTTAATTTTGATAAAATTATATTGTTTTATTAACCACAATGAACTTTGGTTTTAACAAGCAATCGAACTTTTACAACAGTTTCAAGTTAAAGAAAATTACCTTACGATGAGCGTGACCGTGATGAATCCTGGGAATGAGTACAGTGAATTCCTCAAATGGTTCCCCTCCTTACATATATAGTTTTTGGATTGATTTGCAGAAAGGCAGTGTAGAGGCATATACAATAACAATTAATTATAGATGCATAAACAAATTAGAGTTTGTAATAGTTATTTTGCTACGCAATGCCAATTGGAGACTGTTTAAAGTGTATCCATGTAAAAGTTGAACCAGTGGAACTCATAACTCACGATTAAAACACCGCTTCATAAAATTAATGAAGTTCAATGCTCTGTCTCTGACCGTGAAACTAAAGCAAATAAATACTAGGAAACCTCTAAGAAACTTGCTCAATCCGCGTAAACGTAATTCGCTGCGGATCACAGCAGAGTGGTCGGTGGGTTTGGACGAAACGCAAAAACCGGGTGATTTGTTTTACAGCTAGCCAGAGATTGAACTAACGGTCCTTCGGCCTTGCACATGCGGAGTTATTGAACACGATCTGCGCGGACCGGTTGCGTTACATAGCAGTGCCGCGCAGCCGGCTATTCTGATTAATTATAATTATGCCACCGTTGCTCTCGCCACTAGGCAGTCTTCCTTCCTGCGACGAACACGCCGCGCATTTTACTAGGCGATCCTTACATCATACATGGTAATGTGGCAGACTATAGGAATAACAGAAATCAACAAATTTGTTTAAACAAAGTACTCCTTCTAGTGTCATCATCTTTTAAATAATTTGTTATTAATTTGTACTTGGATTTGAATGGTTTAGTGCCTAAATCATCTTAAATCATTGGTGTAAATAACTGTTGTGATTAATATAAACTTGTTGTAAGAGCAAGTAGTCTCAGCCTCCTGACGAATATATCCTAAGTCTTTGTTCCAAAGATACAATTTCATTTATAGAAGAACATCGATAAAATAAAGTATTTAAAATCACATTACACAAACACATGCACATTGTAAAAATAAAACATTTACGAATAATTATCCAAAAATAAACAACCTTGCAGAATTCATCACTTTCTCATGCCTTGAACACTCGTCTTGTCTATTTGCTCAGTGCTATATTCAAAAGCAAATTGTTGATATGTCTAACTATTTGAGAATCGTGGGCTGATAACGCATAACAACGCATTTCTCACGGTTAGTGATAATAACATATTTTCTTGATTGCATAAACGCCCATGCTCTGGTTCCGCAAGCTGACCAGATATTCAGGTGTGTTTATGTAAGTTGAGTGTGGCCAGTGGACCTAACGGGCCAGTCTGGCTGTGCAAATTGATCTGTAATGGTCCCGCAAACCCTCACTCAGGCTGCCCGCGCCTGCGCTCATTCTCACACCTTCAATCAGGGCTGGGCTTTTGGCTGATTCCGGTTTTCTGTGAGGAGGCTAATGACGAAAGCGTTCTAAAACATTCTTGTACCATATCTGTGACTGCAGAGGAGACTAGGCAAGCCAGTGTTATCCTAATATTAAAGCTGAGAAGAAAATTCCTTGCCGAAGATAGTCGGAACATGTTTAGGTAGTTCCCGAAACATGTGATGCGGATCCTACCTGTTGGATTAGTTGGCCAAATTATTGAGCGGTCTTTGTTAGTAACAAAATAATACTCGAAGCAATTCAATCATTGTGCACTCGGAATTCCCTCATATTCGTCAAAATAAGTAACTAAGATTGTAACGGCGTTTTAGAAATAAATTAATTATTTTTTACAAAGAATCCTAATTGTTCGTCACCAAACTTAATTCTTTAATTGTTGGTTAGGGCAACATTCTAAATTCCAACGTTAACGTAAGGTCATGAAGGAGAGGAAGTCGCAAGGATACAATCGTGATCAGTTATATCATCATAAAAATATATGCATTCAAGGTTTTCATTAACGAGTGGTGAAAATCAGATGCTGCACTGCTAAACGTTTAAAGGAAAAGGTAACAGACTTACAATTTTCAAATGTGCTCAAACCTTTAGATTGGAAGATTTTACTCTCAATGCCGATTCAGCGCACGTATCGGCGTTTCATTACATAAACACAAAACCGTCGCAAGGCAGCCTTATCACTCCCCGGCGGCCCTTGTAAGGTCAACAGTAGAGCTATTAACAGCAGTAGTGCCAGTCCATCGGGAGGAGCGAGAGCGGTGGCAGTAGGCCGGATCCGCTCGTATAAAGTGAGGACGTTTTCACTGTCCTCGGCGACGGTAGTTTCTCGGTTTTTACCCACGTACGGAGTGTAGTGAAGTGACAGTGACCCCGATAGACGACCTGGGCCACTTCCGCCTCTAGGAACTGGGAACTGACAGGACCTGTTCCTCCGCCGGCACTTTTGACTGCGCCGCTCCTGCTCCTGATTAGCTGACCCGTCACGAGTCATCTTCGACTGTAAAATCGTAAAACTAAGCACGGTGTCTCTTGTTTCCAGTTTTCAAATTTGTTCATGAGCAAATCGTAATAAGGAGGAAATAAGAAACATATTTTTTAGGATAGATAGATACTTGGCGAACTTTACATTAATACGGAGTAAAATTATCTAAATAATTTTGTGGGAAAACTTTGAGCTTTTAAAACTCCGCTTAAATGTAAGCTGCACTTGATATATTTTATTTGTCTGGGTCTCAATAAATACCGTTTACGGCAAAGGAACGATCTTCGATTTGTTGTACTGAAAGACACATCCAAAGAGTTTGGAAACAACTATCTTTGCAGGACGTAAAATATTTTAAACTTGATATACATTGATGTGCACATGTACTCCGAAATTTTTAAACAATTCACCAGGCATTCTAATTATTTAGAAAGCTGTAGTTGCTGACACGAACGCAACTAAAATAGTATCAGTTGTATTGTAAATTCGTCGACTATTTCCTAAAACAACTTAAACTTGAACCAAGAACTTTTTCTTGTTTGTGAAGGCATAAAGTTCGTGTTGGATAAAAATCTATTTGTCGATAGACTTTTGACTAAGTTAATCCTAACAAGTTTCAGTATATCTTCAAGGATCGCTACCGCGTTATAAAACTTTGCACCACTTATGCTGATATTCCCCTACACTAACATTTTGCCACACAATCGTGAACATCAGCGATGATGCAGGTAGATCGTAAAACTAGGCTACATCATCCGGAGTGAAGTGTCCATTGTAAGTGTGAGCACTGTGTTATTATTGGTCAATGCTCTCCTAGTGCCGCCACGATTCCCACGACACAAGGATGTCTGGCTATCTCGTCTTGATATCTTCTCACAAGGCGCGGCAACTTGTCGGCAGATTTCGTGTTGGATTTCTGTGATAAGCTATTATTAAAATATTTTACAACTTGGATACAGTACTGTAAATGTGCGTTAGGTATATTTTGATCCGTTACAATCTTGAGGGTGGTTATTTTAAAACACTTCTTATCTGAGCATATTAGTGAAGCAAGGGTTTCGTTGATGCACCTTTTTCATTCATGTTTTAAAAGATTATTTTGCCAACCTAAATATCCCCAAGTTTATTTTCCCTATAGGTTGCCTTTAGATTCTTTAACATAAGTTGGTTTCTTTTGATTCCTGACATAAAATTTCTGAGCGGAATCCGATTAGTAGAGTTTCTGGGTTATACTTTTTGAAAATCGTGACCAGATAGATTTACTCGAGGTCTATTCCTATTTGGTGCTCGTGCGTTGTTTTATTTGAATAAAATTAATTATAGTTATAATTAATTTTATACTTATTTTAACTAAGTATTAATAAGCAGCTTTTATTTGATTATGAGTGGCTTTGATTGCTGAATTTGCTGGCTTTGATTGGCCTAATAGTTTGTATTGAGTTAAATTTCTTGTTTGAGCTGATAAATTTACCTATCTGAAATAAGACATTATTAGTGAATTTCCTTTGGAAAGTGAACTACTAGCATGACCCGCACGGTGAAACTTAAGCCCGGGACCACCATAGAAGTTCCTAACGTGACCCCCTGAACACGTTTTGGGGGGTCGTTCAAAATTGTATATATATATTGTGAGGGATTTTCGGTGCTAATGTTTTTTTCCCACGCTTTGCTCGGAATGACTCAGCCTAGCTGGGTTTGGAAATCCAGGGGTCGTGGTTTAACTCGATTTACTTGTTCCCATACGGTGGCAACAAATCCCTCTCGATTTAATCGGTCTATCGTGTGTCAATTTTATCTTCAATGTGTAAAAAAAAACTATAGGGTAACTCAGGAGGGAGGTTTCGAAATCAAATTTCGTCAAATGTGCCTCATCATCGCTACCCTATGTTGAATTAAATTTTGAATCCTCTACGGTCGGGTCGGGTCGTAAATCACTCAGCGCCTCTTCCGCTATCTTCAGCCGGGACGCCCCAATAACCTTGGCTGCCGGAATTAGGATATATATAGCCTGCGCGGCTAATCAGGATGCTGAATACACTTCGAGCAACCTAGGATGGGGTTTGACGGGTTGAAGGGACGTACGGTACGCACCAACAGTTTATCAATGTCACTAAACCCCTCGATCGATATCCTAAAACCTGGAAAACCAAGAAAACGGGTGGCCGGTATTAGGATAGATAGCCTGTACGGCTAACCGGGATGCTGAGTATACTTCTAGCAACCAGGATAGGTGTGGGCGGGTCGTAAGGTGAGCCTAGTATTTCTAAATATTAATTTACCCGTGAAACACCTCGATCGCTACCCTAAAACCTATAAAAACCAAGAAAACGGGTGGCCGGTATTAGGATAGATAGCCTGTACGGCTAACTGGGATGCTGAGTATACTTCTAGCAACCAGGATAGGTGTGGGCGGGTCGTAAGGTGAGCCTAGTATTTCTAAATATTAATTTACCCGTGAAACACCTCGATCGCTACCCTAAAACCTATAAAAACCAAGAAAACGGGTGGCCGGTATTAGGATAGATAGCCTGTACGGCTAACTGGGATGCTGAGTATACTTCTAGCAACCAGGATAGGTGTGGGCGGGTCGTAAGGTGAGCCTAGTATTTCTAAATATTAATTTACCCGTGAAACACCTCGATCGCTACCCTAAAACCTATAAAAACCAAGAAAACGGGTGGCCGGTATTAGGTTAGATAGCCTGTACGGCTAACTGGGATGCTGAATATACTTCTAGCAACCAGGATAGGTGTGGATGGGTCGTAAGGAGAGCCTAGTATTCCTAAATATTAATTTACCCGTGAAACACCTCGATCGCTATCCTAAAACCTACAAAAACCAAGAAACGAGTGGCCGGTATTAGGATAGATAGCCTGTACGGCTAAATAGGATGCTGAATATACTTCTAGCAACCAGGATAGGTGGTGATGGGTTAAAGGATACCTCAGAGACACGTTACACGATGCAATATTACCTTTATCTAGGCTAGGATTTATTTACTTTTCGAATTGGGTTGTACTAAAAATATAGTTAGGTATACTCGCTAAAACAAAGCTCTCGGGGTTCGCTGTCGCCCAAACGATCGTTCTATCACGGGCTAAACAATTTTCGAACGGTATAGTTGTATGACCTTTATAGGCCTAAAACATCATGAGGGTCGGAACGTAACAGTGAAATAACAAGTCCTGGAATACTATTATTTTGGTCACCAATAAATTACTACACTTCTCTCAATATGTGTATAAACAATGGCTCACCTGGTATAGGCTGTACCTAAATCCCAGAACAAGGATGCAACATAACCTCAATTGCAATAATACATATTAAGCAATCTATTAACAGTGTAGCAATCAATCAATAAATAACCAGTAAATAAATCAGCAGTGCAATAGCCTAGGGCGATCAGTACATTTATAAAACTCTCAATCATTGGCTATTAATAGCAAATACTGTAATAGCCTTTCACCACTACAATGGCAATGAACAAAGTAAATTCATCTAGTCAAATTAATTTTCTGAGCTGTTATCAACCTTATAATTTTACCAAGTTGGCAATGACATTTTATTCCAATTCGAAAATATATAAATTCAATTGTTTACTCAAAATAATAATCGGGTAATAATTGTTACCAATGACTCTCAAGCCTAACGATCGTATACTGTACTCTTATCACAATGCAAGCATCAAGTCGGTATAGCACAGTACTTACTTCGGGAGACGAGTATCCAAGCGGAAATCACAGGCACAACTGGCTGGCGGCGGCGGCTCGCTTGGTTTTGATACCTGTCTCGGCCTGTCATGCGCAGAAACCCGTTTCTACAGTTGGATCGAGACACGGCGGCGGCAGCATCGGGTCCCGCGCTAACTGCCTCGGCCTTGGTTGCTGTTAGAACCTAACCTCAAAACTAACTTTCTGCCGCCCGAGGTTACTAGCGATGATGGAAAATAAATAAAACTAACTCTTTGGAGAAATTAACTTCAGCCTTCCTTAATAACATTAACAAAAAAACTGGGGTGTAAAAATTGAACCCTTACACCCTCCACTCACTTCGAGCCAAAAAAAAAGAAACAGAAAAAGAAAAAACGACTGTGTCTTCCTCCAAGACACTCAAACATCGAGTCTCAGACTCTTAGAATCTGCTAACACAAATATTGAAGATCTAATCTTCCGACCTAATTCCAAAATCTTCTTTGGACAGCAAAACCAACAAAAAAAACAATCTCGGTGTATCTAACATAAATCATAACAAAAATAAACCAACCTTCTCAACATGTGAGAGAAAAACAATTCAAGACCTGGTCTCTCAGCGCTTGTACGGGGTCAACCCAAGACGCCGGATCTTGATTCTTTTGAAAACGTTGGTCCCGGGAATTTGGATTTTCATGGTCCTTCGCTTCCCTCGTACTCTCCTCGGTCCGCTGGTAACGGGATCGGCACTCCGGGACGTGGATGGAGGAGGCATTGAAGTGGCGCTGGAAGGCCCCGCTTCCTCTGGATCTGGTATGACCTCGATGCTGGACGTCACACTCCAGCCTGGCGACAAGGATAAAGAGGGGCTAGCAGGCACTTCTCCGGGCTCTCCACTGAGTGGTGCGATGGGCGACCCCACCACCTCGTCTGACATTCCTGTTAACTCCAAAAGAGTCGGACGCGCGGCTGGAACCGGCTGAAAGTCTTCTACCGGTCTAACATCCGTCGTCTGGGCAACTTCCGTAACCGCCGTTGATGATTGGAGGGGGGAGGGGGGATCCAGCAGGAAATCCCAATCCATCTCCTCGTTGAGCTCAGGTCCTTCCGTTTTTGGGCGGTCGATCGGGATCGGTGGAGCGAGCCTCTCCAACTCGTGAATCAAATCTTCGAAGGTCCAGTCAACTTCCCCTTCGAAGGGATCCGGCTCGGAAGGCTTCTCCCCCTGAAGGGCGGAAGCTCGAAGTGCCCGGTCTATCTCCTTCCTGGTTCCCCTGACGTCCACCTGGAAATTCACGAGGGGCTTGCCCAGTGCCACCTCCGCGGCAATGGCGCACACGAACACGCCGCAGTCGACGGCGTTTTTCTGCGACGGGCATGGTCGGGATTCCCACTTAGACCAGCTCCTTGCCACGTTGTTGGGTAACACAGCCCTCTCTTCTGCCAGCAGGTAGCCCTCCATTACTTCTAACTCAGAAGTCTGGCGTCGTCCTGGGAGCGAGTCGTAGGCGCTTATGGTGTTCGCCCTCGTGTCTACTACCAACAGCCACCAGTGTCCTTCCTGTCCCAGCCTCGGCTCGTGGACAGGGACTAGGATTATTTCATAATCGGTCAGAGAGAGATCCTTATGATGCCTCCGAGCCCTCTTGTAGCCCTCTTCGCGATGTACTGGGGACGTCCGCAGGATCGTGAAGAAGTACGTATTCAACGCGATCACTGACGGAAGGGTTGGTCGACTCGTGCTCCTCCGTTCTACGAGGCGTAGATACGCGCTGATGACGTCCCCGTTCACCAACTGCCCTGGGAACAGACATTTTCGATCCTCGGCTGAGACGTGTTCAACCTTTCGAAGGGGTCGTTGCGCAGTACAAATCACATTTGCAGCCATTGTAAAAATATCTCAAAACAATCCAGTAGACCACAACTTCCGTATACAATTAAATATAAACACAAATTCAAAATCACTGCAAAGCAACAAGCGAAAAAGTCCATGCAAAGTGAAAAACTAAATTGCACAGGCACAGCAAACAAGCAAAAGCACTACAAGCAAAACTAAAGACAAGGCAGGCAGTTAGCATGCAACCTGAAAAAAACAATAGCGTCTATTAATCTCAAGCCAAGCACGTGCAACACTACGCTAATAAACTACCAAGCCTTATGAGATAGGGTACTCACATGCCCGGTGTGCTCGGAACCAGCTGCTTATTCGGCAGGCGCTCCAAGCAACCTGCGTACGCAACAGGCGGGTGGCTGTCAATTGTTGAGACCCATCTCTTCATATCCTTTACATGCGCTCGTGTGGTACATCTCCCGCTCGCGTCCTGAAGTTCGTAAATATTCGTGCCGGCCCTCCCTTTTACCTTATAAGGACCATCGTAACGCGCGGCCAACTTCGCCGCAAACGCATTTCCTGCAGAAGACAAATGGTGTTGCCTCAACCACACTTGATCTCCTGTCTTGTATCGCTCGTCTCGCCTTCGAAGGTTGTAGTATTTCGCCTGCTGCCGACTCGCTTTCTCCATGTTCGCTTTACATCGTTCGGATATTTTGAAAAACTGCTTCAGTCGTTTTTGATTCACGGCAGAGTGGTCAGGTTCACTTTCTTCCTCGTCGGTGGGGACTTCTAACGGGCCGTGTAACGCATTCGGCGTCCGCAGCTCGCGCCCAAAGTTAAGCATCGCTGGTGTGAACCCAGTCGAGTCGTGCACCGCTGTGTTGATGGCGTATCTAAACTCGTCTAGATAAACATCCCATAATCGGTGATCGTCTTTTATGTATTGGGCTATCATGGTTTTGAGGACTCGGTTTGATCGCTCTACTGGATTTTCCTGAGGCGTATACGGCGCGGTTAGTTGTTGTTCGATTCCCCATCCGTGGAGTAAGTCACGCCATATTTTCGCTGTGAATTGGGATCCGTTGTCAGTGATAGCCACTTCAGGTGCCCCATACCTGAGCAGTATAATTTCTCGGAATGCGTTTGAGACAGCTAGGGCCGTTGCTGACCGCAGTGGCGCCAATTCCACCCACTTAGTGAAAACATCCTGTACCACCAACAGAAACCTTGCACCCTTCTTCGATCTAGGGAGAGGGCCAACCAAATCTGCTGTTACAGTGTACCAGGGTCCAGTAGGTTTTCGGAAAAACATTTTCCCCGCAGGTTTCTTCTGCTCTACCTTATGGGCTTGACATGTAATACATTTCCTGACATATGACTTTATGTCTTTAAGCATTCCAGGCCAATAGTATCTTTGCTGCATTCGTTTAATCGTTTTCCGGGCCCCTAAGTGTCCCGCAGTCTCTACATCATGGTTCTGTTTAAGGACAATTTCTCGTTCAGCGATTGGTACACACAACTTCCATTGCAACGTCTCGTCAGTTAGATCGCTCCGTCTATTCACTTTTCGCTTCCATAATTTGTCGTTCCTAATCATAAGGTCGTTGAACTTCCTAGGGTTCCGTTTGACTTTAGAAAGCATCCTCTGGTGCCAATCCTTCCCGTCATCTTGCTGTGATTCGCCATCTTTTATCTCAAATGAACACGGGCTTGACGATGGCTCAATTACGCCTTCAGACAACATGCGATCTACCTCTTCATCGATGACCTGCTGCATTGCTGGATTCCTAGGATAGTATCGCTGTTTTACTGGCTCTTTGTTCTTAAGTTTTATTGTATGCTCGACCAAAGATGTTCGCCCAGCCATAGCGTCGAATTTTGGCAGTTCTGATTTCAACATTTCGTCAAGTTTCATAATCTGTGACGGACTAACTTCACGAATAGGCAAACTGGCTGGTGAAGTCTCGTTGGATTCAGAAGCCTTTGTTACGCAACTTACATCAGAGTTGTCCTTTATTTCATTCAAGCATTCGTGACGTATCGTTATCAAGTTTAGCAACTCTATGACGTCCATGCCTAAGATAATTCGTGTATTCAAATTAGGGAGGTGCGCCATGGTTACTTCGGAGATGGAGCCCAGTATCTCGGCTGGTAAAATAAAAACTTTGTCTAGCAGAACTTCCGAATTATCGGCCATAGATACTTTAAACTCTCTGTATTCAGGCTGGACCTTATCTTCCAAGAAACTAACCACTTCCTCATCAATCAGGGATATGACGGAACCAGTATCTATCAGGGCATCGTACTCTCGGCCAAATAGAGTGACTTTTACGTATGGTCGTGGGTCGGTCCTTGGCTTCCCTGAGCCCATGCTCTGGTTTCTCACGGTGCCTAACTGGAAAGGGGAGGTCGTTGCATTTGATCGGGCCTCGGACTCCGGCGACCTCCTTCTTCCGTTGTCCTCTTCTCGTTTCCCTGCCTCAAACAATCACACGAGGTCGTCCTGACACCAACCTTTTTACAATTGAAACACTTCAACACTCTTGGTCTCCTGCAGTCCTTATAAAGATGTCCGATCTTGTCGCAATTCCAACAAATCTTAGGGGCCGACCTCCTTCCCACCGCAGTGCTGCCATAACGCTCATGATTGCCACCCTTAGGCTCCCATCGTCCAGTTGGTCTATGATAGTCTTTATTCTGATGTGGGACTTCTTCCCTAAAGTTGACCCTCTGAAAGCTCTTGTTAATATTTTCACAATTATCGGAGCGTTTTTCGAGGACTTGTGAGCCGTTTCCTGACACAATCGAGGTGTAGTAAGGAGCTTTATAGTTTGGCCTGCCGTTTCCTTGGAAGGCGGTTTCGGGTACTAGTGCTTGAGCCGGGCCTGGTGGGGGTCTATAGTTCATCCTTTCCCTCAAGCAAGCCTCGTACTCTTCGGCTACCTTTATCAGGCCGGGTAGATTTATAAAGTCTCGCCTTCTGACGTAAGTCTTGTAGTTCGGATGCATGTTGGTATATATCCGGTCTAACTTCTGGCTCTCTGAGAAACCTCCTCGCCGTCGAATTAACGTAGATATAGCTACCACATACTGTCTAAAAACTTCGCGATCTCCCTGAGTCCTCTTTCGCACTTCGTCGTCTAAGTGGAGCAGATAACCAGGAGGGAGGTACTGGATTTGAAAATCTCGCAGAAAGTCAGTGAATGCTGCCCAGAACTCTCGGTTGTTCCTGTACCATAGAAGTGCACTATCTTTCAACAATTCGGGTAACGCCTTAAGAATCTTCTCAGGCAGGACGTCATATGCCTCCATCAGCTCATGTAATCGTTCCAAAAAGGATATAGCGTCTGCATCTCTTTTTCCGTCAAAACGTAAATTCCATTTTCTGACCATATTACACAACGAGGCCGTACTCAAAAATGTATCAGCTTCTTCATCGCCAGGTAAAACACCCCTGTATATATGCGATTCACTTCTATGTTCTTCATCGTTTCGGGTATATCTGGAAGTATAATCCAGTGCGGACTGCTGTGGAGACACATACTCTTTCTCTGAAACTCTGTATTCAGATGGGTAACCGTATCGTGTATGCATTGGATAGTGATGTCTCTGCTCTTCCAAGGATACCTTCGGCAAAGTGTGTCTTCCGGGAAACTCTAACGTTGGACATGTATCGTAAGTTGTTAAATTAAACTTGGCAGTTGGAAGTCCACTTGACAGTGCTGTCCTTGAGGTCTTGGTCAAAAGACGTTTAACCTCATCAAAGTTTGCGTTTGGAGGCAAACCTAACATTTCTCGTATACTAGCCGCTTCAAGCTCCAATGGTCTAACAATTTCTTCGCTATAGCTTCGAGCATCTTCGTCCGTCTCCTTTGAAGATTCCTTTCCAGGCTCAGTAGTTTGCGCTCTCGAAATTCCCTGTCTCACTAGTCGGACAAGCTCGGCCCTAAGTTGCTGGGTATTTCCTTCTACAGGTGCCCCTAGCCTAGTCAATTCGGCTTGTAATTGAGTTTTAGACAAATTATACACCCAACTAACTCGTACCTCTGATTCTGTTGTCGTGGAAAAAGTTGAGGTCAACACTGGTGCCGTCGTCGTAATCAAACTTTCAGTAGACACTACTGCTGAGGTGATCGTTGCAGGAGTGGTTTTAGAGGTCGTCGTGGAAGGGCCTTTACCAGCGTCATCGTGCTCTATGATATGGAAGGCGAGAAGTAGTCTGAACGGTTTCAGAAAACGCTCTAGATGGTAAGTCATTGCCGTTGTCAAAATAAAATTATTCTCGAAGTCTTATTTTTTCCAAATATCGTACGTACACTACTTTCACAGTAGTCCCTGTTCGGGCGCCATAAATATGTGAGGGATTTTCGGTGCTAATGTTTTTTTCCCACGCTTTGCTCGGAATGACTCAGCCTAGCTGGGTTTGGAAATCCAGGGGTCGTGGTTTAACTCGATTTACTTGTTCCCATACGGTGGCAACAAATCCCTCTCGATTTAATCGGTCTATCGTGTGTCAATTTTATCTTCAATGTGTAAAAAAAAACTATAGGGTAACTCAGGAGGGAGGTTTCGAAATCAAATTTCGTCAAATGTGCCTCATCATCGCTACCCTATGTTGAATTAAATTTTGAATCCTCTACGGTCGGGTCGGGTCGTAAATCACTCAGCGCCTCTTCCGCTATCTTCAGCCGGGACGCCCCAATAACCTTGGCTGCCGGAATTAGGATATATATAGCCTGCGCGGCTAATCAGGATGCTGAATACACTTCGAGCAACCTAGGATGGGGTTTGACGGGTTGAAGGGACGTACGGTACGCACCAACAGTTTATCAATGTCACTAAACCCCTCGATCGATATCCTAAAACCTGGAAAACCAAGAAAACGGGTGGCCGGTATTAGGATAGATAGCCTGTACGGCTAACCGGGATGCTGAGTATACTTCTAGCAACCAGGATAGGTGTGGGCGGGTCGTAAGGTGAGCCTAGTATTTCTAAATATTAATTTACCCGTGAAACACCTCGATCGCTACCCTAAAACCTATAAAAACCAAGAAAACGGGTGGCCGGTATTAGGATAGATAGCCTGTACGGCTAACTGGGATGCTGAGTATACTTCTAGCAACCAGGATAGGTGTGGGCGGGTCGTAAGGTGAGCCTAGTATTTCTAAATATTAATTTACCCGTGAAACACCTCGATCGCTACCCTAAAACCTATAAAAACCAAGAAAACGGGTGGCCGGTATTAGGATAGATAGCCTGTACGGCTAACTGGGATGCTGAGTATACTTCTAGCAACCAGGATAGGTGTGGGCGGGTCGTAAGGTGAGCCTAGTATTTCTAAATATTAATTTACCCGTGAAACACCTCGATCGCTACCCTAAAACCTATAAAAACCAAGAAAACGGGTGGCCGGTATTAGGTTAGATAGCCTGTACGGCTAACTGGGATGCTGAATATACTTCTAGCAACCAGGATAGGTGTGGATGGGTCGTAAGGAGAGCCTAGTATTCCTAAATATTAATTTACCCGTGAAACACCTCGATCGCTATCCTAAAACCTACAAAAACCAAGAAACGAGTGGCCGGTATTAGGATAGATAGCCTGTACGGCTAAATAGGATGCTGAATATACTTCTAGCAACCAGGATAGGTGGTGATGGGTTAAAGGATACCTCAGAGACACGTTACACGATGCAATATTACCTTTATCTAGGCTAGGATTTATTTACTTTTCGAATTGGGTTGTACTAAAAATATAGTTAGGTATACTCGCTAAAACAAAGCTCTCGGGGTTCGCTGTCGCCCAAACGATCGTTCTATCACGGGCTAAACAATTTTCGAACGGTATAGTTGTATGACCTTTATAGGCCTAAAACATCATGAGGGTCGGAACGTAACAGTGAAATAACAAGTCCTGGAATACTATTATTTTGGTCACCAATAAATTACTACACTTCTCTCAATATGTGTATAAACAATGGCTCACCTGGTATAGGCTGTACCTAAATCCCAGAACAAGGATGCAACATAACCTCAATTGCAATAATACATATTAAGCAATCTATTAACAGTGTAGCAATCAATCAATAAATAACCAGTAAATAAATCAGCAGTGCAATAGCCTAGGGCGATCAGTACATTTATAAAACTCTCAATCATTGGCTATTAATAGCAAATACTGTAATAGCCTTTCACCACTACAATGGCAATGAACAAAGTAAATTCATCTAGTCAAATTAATTTTCTGAGCTGTTATCAACCTTATAATTTTACCAAGTTGGCAATGACATTTTATTCCAATTCGAAAATATATAAATTCAATTGTTTACTCAAAATAATAATCGGGTAATAATTGTTACCAATGACTCTCAAGCCTAACGATCGTATACTGTACTCTTATCACAATGCAAGCATCAAGTCGGTATAGCACAGTACTTACTTCGGGAGAGGAGTATCCAAGCGGAAATCACAGGCACAACTGGCTGGCGGCGGCGGCTCGCTTGGTTTTGATACCTGTCTCGGCCTGTCATGCGCAGAAACCCGTTTCTACAGTTGGATCGAGACACGGCGGCGGCAGCATCGGGTCCCGCGCTAACTGCCTCGGCCTTGGTTGCTGTTAGAACCTAACCTCAAAACTAACTTTCTGCCGCCCGAGGTTACTAGCGATGATGGAAAATAAATAAAACTAACTCTTTGGAGAAATTAACTTCAGCCTTCCTTAATAACATTAACAAAAAAACTGGGGTGTAAAAATTGAACCCTTACAATATATATATATATATATATAGACATATATATATGTGTTTGTGTATGTATGTGTATGTGTTTTATATATATATATATATAGACATATATATATATATGTGTATGTGTTTGCACTCTAGCGGTCGCATTTTTTGTCTGATTTACTTCAAATTTGGTACGGACGTTCCTTTCTGTAATCAGTTGGACAAGTTCGTTGGGCAAAACAATCGGAAAACTCTAAACCCCTTTTTTTGGGATTAATCTTTAAAATTTCGAGTTTTTGGGCCCAAAAAGGGTCAGAAAGGCCTCAGATGTAAAATCAATGCATGTTAAAAGATGCGAATTAAAAAGGCAAAAGATTTAAGCCCTCTCTCGTCATTCTAGCATAACTATTTACCGAGTTATTAAAGAAAATGTGTATCGACTAAACACAGTACGTTGTCTTACGGGGGTTTTATACTAGAAAAGCCTGTTATTCCTTTGTTAGAGTACTTTTATCATCCCCAGCAACCTCATACCTACATTTAAGCCTGTCTGGACCTTCTCCTAACCTTATAATGCGCAAAATTGTATTCCCAGCTTTGCAAGTAAATGAAACCAGGAGCCAACAACAGCCAAAAAAATCAATGTTTTCAGATATCAATAAGAATTGGACAAATGTATGTTTTTACACTGATTTTGAGTTTTAAAAGTATTTATGTGGAAATTCACTTCCCTCACGTCAGCGTGCTGCGTGCGAACTCGTTGTTTTTATAGTTTAGGGTCTAGTAGTGAGTGTAGTAAGACTAGCAGTTTCATATTATGACAAATACTTTACTGCCGTAAATTAGGAAGGTTATTGTCCTTTACAAAACAATTTCAGAAATTAGTATTTGTATATTTTTAATTAAAATACTCAGCAAAACAGCACTCAGTTTCACCTTCACCGTAAGCAAATTTATTTTAAAGAAAAATCAGTCGATTTCATCATTACGACCTTTCTTTCAAGTAACGTATTTTAGTATCTGGCAACTCACAAATTAGGTTGATTGGATAATTTTGCTAAAATATAAATTGTGTGCGATATCCCTCACTAGTGAATGTGAAAGGAGTTGTCGGACATGCGGAGGTCATCAGGAGGCAGGACGCCGTGCGGTGTCAGTGTAGTGGAGTGTGGTAGGGGGGGGGGAGGGCACTAGTAGAGTAGTAGCTATCGATACGCTGGATCGAGTTTCGACACCGATACTGAATAAAAGCCATTCCCACCGGGTTGTCGTTCAAGGTTGACCGCGGCCACGGAGCAAAGTGAATCGAACAAAGCCATTACCAACTGGGTTTGGGGAGCAGTGGCCTTGGCAGGGCGGAGCCCCGCATGGTGAGGGCGCCTAGCTTGGGCGGAACCTTGGAGTGTTTGTTTTCTTGGCTGACTTTCCATATGTTGCCTTGAATTTTGAGTCTGGTTAGACAATTGATAGTTTGTTTAATAATAATAATTAGTAATAATAGATAATTACTTAAGTGGTTGAGTGAAATTCAGAGGAGGTATTAAGACATCCATCTTACACTACTTCAGGATTCAGTGGGGAATTTAATGTTCAGCTAGGATCCATCTTAAAGGAATCAATCACTTCCTTTCCTTCCTAATGGAAATACATCTCTTTCATTTTACACTCTCTGAGTTCTTTAATAATAGGCAGTTTATTTGCCTTAAAATACACCAACCGAGTTTGTGTTGGAGTCTTATATATAATGATGTACTGTATTAAATATACAATAGAATCACTTTCTTTACTTGGGAAATCCATACCCTAGGGCGTGGCTCCAATTATAAACGGGCCATCCCATATCAGGTTTGTTTCCCAGGTAAAGTATCAGTAAATCCATGAATCGTCTGTTTATAAAGTTTAATTTCTTCAACAAAGAATATCCAAATTTATTTTAAAATCTTAAAAAGTGTGCCTCCTTTTCTCTTTACAGTACTATATTTCTTATTAGCGAATTTCCCCTATAGGGAAGAAGCTATTACTGTAGTCGGCATGGTAAGACCTAGGCCCGGGACCATGATAATTTTTCGTTTTGAGGTCCCCAGACCCCAAAAACACCATTCGTTCGAAACTGTATATATATATATATATATATGTGTGTGTGTGTGTGTGTGTGTGTGTGTGTGTGTGTGTGTGTGTGTGTGTGTGTGTGTGTGTGTGTGTGTGTGTCCATGGTTGCGATAACTCTAGTAAAAATGGTCCGATTTTGACAAAATTTGTTACAAACGTGTAAAGCATTATTTATGACTTACAGTTCGAAAACCAGACAGATCGACCTATCCGAAGTGGTATTTTGGGGGGGTTTTGTACCCCAAAAATGGGTTTTTGAAGTTTTTACATGTAATATTTTAAAAAGTCAAATTTTATTTTTCACCATTGGATTCAGCTTAAAACACACACAATTTGGTGATTTGATCATTTCTCTACGTCGATTGGTTACAGAGATATTAAAAGTGCTGAACACAGAACGTTTTCCAATGCTATTTTTATGGAGAATAAGAAAAAAATATAGCTCGCTTATTTATGAACGTATACTAACGAACCTTGGTATACGGCTTCATCTGGTTGCGGTCTATTGTTATTTGCACAAAAAACGCAATTTTTACCGATAATTCCCGTAGCAGCAAACCTGCGTCCTCAGCCCCTATGTTATTCTTATGGAGAATAAGTCAAACGTAATGTATCCCTTAGTTATGGACATAAAGTATTAATACCCCCGTCGCAGCAAACCTGCGGACTCAGCGAATTTCCAATGCATAATATTTGTCTGAATTCCACATAAAGCCGCAAACCAAGTTTCATACAAATATATTCACATATAAGCGATTTTAATTATTCTCTATAAGAATAACATTGGTAATGAGTATGTAGGTTTGCTGAAACAAGGAACAGAAACAATTGGTTTTTATGCAAATATAAATAGAATTTAACTAGGCGAAGCCACATACTAAGTTTCATCGATATTCAATCATAAATAAGCGATATATGACATTCTAGTTATTCTCCATAAGAATAACATGGGGGCTGAGAAAGCAGGTTTGCTGCAACAAGGAACAGAAAAATGGGTTTTTATATAATTATTAATATAACTCAACCAAATGAAGCTACATACCAAGTTTTATTAATTTATGCTCATAATTAAGGGAGTCAGTACATTTTACTTATTCTCCATAAGAATAACATGGGGGCTCAGTATGGAGGTTTGCTGCTACGGGAATAATCAACAAAAAATTAATTTTTTGTGCAAATATCAATATACCAGTACTACTTGAAGCCACATACCAAGTTTCATCAACATACATTCATAAATAATCGAGATTTCAAATTTTATTTATTCTCCTTAAGGATAACATTGGACAACGTACTGTGTTTAGCACTTCGAATATCTCTGCAACGGTTGGGCGTAGAATCACAATTTAAACACCAAAATGATTGTTTTGTGGAACTGAACAGATTGGTAAAAGCAAATGTGAAGTTTACATTAAAATAAACCGAGGAAAAGCCAAAAACCTTTTTCCCATAAGATTAACATGGGAGATTTTATGAGCAGGTTTTTTTGGATTTTCTCCGCAACCACTTAACCTAGGTTAATAATTCAAAATACTAAATTATTTGTTTTTTTAAGCTCTATAACATGGTCAAAACCAAAATTAAGTTTTTTAAAAATGTTAGGGTGAAAAATGCAAAAAACTGATTTTTGGAAAATTTAAAACCCCCATAAACCCCCCTTTCCATGGTCCGATTTTTCTGGTTTTCGAACTTAAAGTCATGAATGTCATTTTACACATTTGAGCCAAATTTCATCAAAATCGGACGTTTTTTACTCAAGTTATCGTGTTAACGGACACATATATAGATATATATATATATAGATATATATATAGATATATATATAGATATATATATATACATATATATAAATTTGAACGAATAGTGTTTTTGGCATCTGGGGACCTCAAAACAAAAAGTTATCATGGTCTCGGGCTTAAGTCTTACCATGAGACCTACGGTAATAGCTTCTTCCCTATAGGGGAAATTCGCTAAAACTTGGTATTTTGGTTCACCTAGTTGAGTTATATTGATATTTGCATAAAAAATCATTTTTTGTGTTTCTTGTTGCAGCAAACCTGCGTACTCATTCCCCATGTTATTCTTATGGAGAATGATCAAAATGGTATATATCGCTTATTTAGAAATTTATATTGATGAAACTTGGTATGTGGCTTCTCTTAGTTGAGTAATATTGATATTTACATGAAACCCCATATTTGTTGTTCCTTGTTGCAGCAAACCTGCTTACTCTCCACAATGTTATTCTCATGGAGAATAATTTAAATTTGATATATCGTTTATTTGTCAATATATTTTTATGAAACTTGGTATGCGGCTTTATGTTGTATTAATACATGTATTTTGCATTGGAAATTCGCTGAGTATGCAGGTTTGCTGCGACGGGGGTATTTTAATTTCCTACTGTTTTCCTATTGGTTTGAAATAATTTTTGAAGATTGCATAAGTTCATGAAAGAAGGAGAAATTATTAAGTTTATGATTGATGAAATTCTTCAAAACATTGACACCATAGCCACTCATTGACCATTATAGGTGGCAGAAGGAAAAACGTTATGATCAATCAAGAACCCCCAGGACTTCAGCACTGGATTACTATCTATATTACAACTTGGTGTTAAAAGAATGATTATTTTTAGTCAATTTCAAAGCGAAGATTTTGAATAATTAGGAGATTAATTGTAGAGCAAATTGAGTAATTGATGAAGAAAATATTACAAATTACTATTAAATCCTTGCTTTAAAGATTGAATTCCCGCAGTGAACCATCCGACTGCCTTGTAATGTGTAGAAGCATTAGCTGCATCAGAGTTAATGAACCCGAGTCCAGTGTAATGATAATCACCGGGAGATTATTACTCAAGTAATTATTTCCCTATGTTGATTATGACACAGTATTAACCCAGAGGAAGCTATAATTATTCTTACCAACCTTGAACTGGGGCATAGACATAAAATAGTATCCAAGATGGGCTAAGTGGATTTCTCTAACACATTTGGGAAATCTAATACCATTTCAATAACGTCTTTTGTTGTGAGTACCTACATGCTAAGAACCACAACGTGCTTAATTAAAGTATGAACAAATCATGCAAATTTTTCTTACCTAAGCAACCAAATATCCAAATATAGAGTTTTTAGGAACAAAAATGAACCAAACCAACAGACACTTACTTTTAAAAGTATATATTTCATTATTTCAATATCCTTTAACAACAAAATTATGCTAATTTTATTTTAAATAACCTTTGAGATTTCATAAATCGTTTCTCTAAAATTGCTTTATAAAACAATATTGATCAACTTAATTACTAAGGATTTTTTAAAGAGGGACAACTACTAACAGTACACCTGTATATGTAGATTAAAGTAAATGTACATCAACGGACCAAAATTCAACAGAGAACCGTATAAATTGTAAAACAATTTTAATTAAAATTCTCAAAAGAAGCATATTACTAAATGCCCTTTATTGGTATCAATATATAAAACATGTTTAATCACTTATGGTTTTTTTACACTCATGGGAAACCTGTCTGAATACATTATTACAACCAATAAATGGTTCCACAAATTTTTTTATCAGTTTTCAAATTTAATTTCAACAGTAACCTTTCATAAGTACAGTTGGTTGTTTGTAAACTAGTCTGGCCTTCATGTTAGCACACCTCCATTCTCCAATGATATGCTCCATTTTTCTTTACTGTCAACCGATATTGGCCTTATCATGTGTGAAATTCAATATCCATTATCCAACCAGAAAGCGATTTCCTTGTTACATATTATGCTTAACTGCAAACAATGTTGGGAATTAACCTTTCCCACTACCCCTACTGCCTGCTGATTCACCTATTGGTCTATGGTTGCAGTTCTTGCCATAGTTAATGGAAGAGATCTTGCAAGTAGCTCAGTCAATCGACAATCCCTATTAGTCTGTAAAATAAATTTCCTTTGAAGTGCTTTTAGCTAGTTTTTTTCCGGTTATAGTCTCCAGTGATGGAACCAGGGTTATCAGAACAGCTACATCCCCCAAAAGATACACCTGAAATATTACATTCATCCAATTATATTCTTGAGATGAAATCTGTTTTGAATTTTATTGAGATGCATGAACTTCTAAATTCAAATTAATCAGTAAGAATAAGTCTTTCATAGCATACACTCAGTCAACATCCTTTCAAAAATTGTTTTATCTATACTGTAGTTTTATGTTTCATAGTTTGTTCTTAAAATCTTAGGATCATGATTCTTGGATTTCGTCAGTGGTATTAAATCTGTGGTAGGAACAATGATTTAATGAGATCTCAACTGGGCAGGAGCGAAAGTTTACTGAACTGTTGATGTTTGTGTAGTGAGTTAGGACCTTGTTAGTGGGACCAGAATTCAGGAAACTAACAACAACTGGTTAATTAAACTCTGTTTACAAGTACAGACATGAACCCATCCTCTATCACTTAGGCAGTTTTAACCACTGCTTTTAACTTTACATACTTTATTGGATTTGTATAAAACAGAATACCTCTATCAAATCAATTAATCGGTTGTTTATTCCTCATTTAACCACACCATAATATATTTTTAATTTATTAATTTATTTCTTATTCAACTAAACATTAACTATTCAAATCATATATTTATTTGTTTAAGATCTGCTCCTATATTAGTATCATAAATTCAATAATACAACACAACTCACAGCTCAGTTCAAAACTAACAATTACATATAATATAATACCACGCACGGTAACATGAAATATTGAAAAAATTGCATTCATTCGGAAATCATAAATATAATTGTAATCTATCTATCTATATCTATAATATTATAAAGAAGAGGTGGTTTCTGTCTGTCTGTCTGTCTGTCTGTCTGTCTGTCTGTCTGTCTGTCTGTCTGTCTGTCTGTCTGTCTGTGTGATGTTCCGGGTGAACGCAAAAACTACTGAACCGACTGGGCTGAAACTTTACACATAGGTAGATCTTGAACCCATGCAACACATAGGCCTATTCACTTCCTTAAAATCCCCTCGGGCTACGCCCTGTGAACGTCCTAAGTTTCAATGTTTACATTTCAGAAGAAAGTAAACATTCAGAAACTGTAATGCGAACAGCTGTGGACACTTCGATTTGCCAGTTTAAAGAGCAGAAGCAATCACAGCTGTTTCAAGCTAACTAAAATGGAAATTGCATTGACTAAAGAACGGGTAGAGAAAACCCCTGTGCGAAGAACGGGTACGTCAGCTAGTAATATTATAAAGAAGAGGTGGTTTCTGTCTGTCTGTCTGTCTGTCTGATGTTCCGGGTGAACGCAAAAACTACTGAACCGACTGGGCTGAAACTTTACACATAGTAAGATCTTGAACCCATGCAACACATAGGCCTATTCACTTCCTTAAAATCCCCTCGGGCTACGCCCCGTGAACGTCTTAAGTTTCAATGTTTACATTTCAGAAGAAAGTATACATTCAGAAACTGTAATGCGAACAGCTGTGTATACTTCCATTCGACAGCTTAAAGAGCAGAAGCAAGAACAGCTGTTTCAAGCTAACTAAAATGCAAATTGCATTGACTAAAGAATGGGTAAAGAAAACACCTGTGCGAAGAACGGGCACATCAGCTAGCTATTAATTAATATTAATGAGCAAACATTAATGTGGCTTCATCTGGTTGTGGTCTATTCTTATTTGCACAAAAAACAATTTTTACCGATACTTCCTATACCCCCTCCCCCCCAATTTTATATTTTTGCTCCCCCCCGATTTTTATTTTTGCCCCACCCCCGATTTTATATTCCCCCGCCCTCTTCGATTTTATATTTTTATTTTATGTCCCCCATTTTATGTTTTTGCCCCCCCTACCCGATTTTTATTTTATTTTTTTTTTATTTTTCTCCCCCCGACTTTATATTTTTTCTCCTCATTTTTTTTTTGCCCCACCCCAATTTTATATTTTGCTCCCCAACTCTTAGATTTTATATTTTTAATTTATGTTGTCCCCCCTCCATTTTATATTTTTGCCCCCAAATTTAAATTTTTGCTCTCTCCTTGATTTTTATTTTTGCCCCCCACAATTTTATATATTTGCTCCCCCTCATTTTTATTTTTGCCCCACCCCCAATTTTACATTTTTTTGCTTCCCCCCTCTTCGATTTTATATTTTTATTTTATGCCCCCCTCCTTTTTAAATTGTTGCCCCCCACCCCAATTTTATATTTTGACTCCCCCCCCGATTTTTATGTTTGCACCCCTCTTTGATTTTATATTTTTATTTTATGTCCCCACCATTTTATATTTTTGCCCCCCCCCGAATTTATATTTCTATTTTATGTCCCCTCCATTTTATATTGTTTCCCCCCCCCGATTTTATATTTTTGCTCCCCGCCCGTTTTATTATTTTTGCCCCACCCCCGATTTTATACTCCCCCCTCTTTGATTTTTATTTTTATTTTATGCCCCCTCCTTTATATATTTGCCCCCCTACCCGATTTTGTATTCTCCCCGATTTTATATTTTCCCCCCAATTTTTTTATCCCACCCCCAATTTTATATTTTGCTCCCCCCCTCTTGGATTTTATATTTTTAATTTATGTTGTCCCCCTCCATTTCATACTTTTGCCCCCAAATTTAAATTTTTGCTCCCCCCTTGATTTTTATTTTTGCCCCCCACAATTTTATATATTTGCTCCCCCCCATTTTTATTTTTGCCCCACTCCCAATTTTATATTTTGCTTCCCCCCTCTTCGATTTTATATTTTTATTTTTTGCCCCCCTCCATTTTGAATTGTTGCCCGCCCCCGATTTTATATTTTTACTCTCCCCCCCGATTTGTATGTTTGCCCCCCCCCACTTTGATTTTATATTTTTATTTTATGTCCCCCCATTTGATATTTTTGCCACCCCCGATTTTTTTTGCCCCCCCCCGATTTTATATTTTTCTCCCCCTTTTATTTTTGCCCTACCCCTAATTTTTTATTTTGCTCCCCCCCTCTTCGATATTACATTTTTATTTTATGCCCCCTCCCATTTTAAATTGTTGCCCCCCGATTTTATATTTTTACTCTCCCCCCGGTTTTTATTTTTGCACCCCCCCAATTTTATAGTTTGCTCCCCCCGCCAAATTTATATTTATGCCGTCCCTCACCCGCTCCCTGAAATTCTTCTTTTTTTTGTACTCGAGTTCTTTTATTTCTAAAAGCGAATCCAAAGTGTTACGTGTACCGATTTGGAGTCGCAAACCACACGCCGTTTACTACCCAACAGCCCAACAGCATTCCTTGACTTAGAAACAGGACCTGAACTATCTGCCAGTATATTTCGTTAACTTTGATTTAATTGTATATTAAAAGTGTAAAATGCAATTTTAAGATTGTAAAATACTGTGGATTGTTATTTGCTTTAGTTAATCTACCACATATATACAACCCGTACGAAGGACGGGTACACAGCTAGTTAAAATATAAATAAATGTCCAATTGAATCGTTGTATGACCTTCACCCAAGTTTTTTTACTTTTTCAACAGCTGACAGACATATTAATTTTGGGGCATGTGACTTGGAGTAGAATCACAGCAATAAAAACAAATCTCTCTTTTTTATCACTCTGGTTAAACAATTTCTTTACAGGCCTAAATACATACAAAATTGCTCAATAATTATTGTTAGTAAGCTCAATAGATACAATTTTGGCAAACATAAAGTAAATTACTTGTAACATGATCGATGCTATAATATCTCAGACCTTTACAATAACACAAAACGAAACTATTTTTGGTGCATAATCTCTTTTTGGGGGCAGTTTTAGGTGTGTTTTAATAGTTAATAAATTAGTATTAGTTTTTAATAGGCAAGTAATCTGTGATACTATTAATTTTTAGTTAAATAAAAATATGATAGCTAAAGTTCCATTCTGTTTGCTCTGTTTCAGGATGGGAACTCAGAGGTCTGCACTGTTATAGGTTCTTTAGTATATTACACTCATGGGAAAACGCTGCCCAGCTTTGCAACAGGTGAGTTTAAACTGTAGTTTTCTTATCCGATTTTTTCTCAACCTCAGTTACACTTTCTCCCCGGTTGCACCAGCCCTGGGAACACTCCCAGATTAAGCGATCACTCGCTACCTCGCTAATGCTTGGCTTCATTAAACCGAGGCAGACACAGTCTGACTGGGTCATTGATTTGTTCTAAATGTCATTGATCTTAGTTTGGCAATCTCTTTAATTTACTCTTCCGTTTGCATGTTCAGGTACAATTTCTTTTAAGCTATTTAAAGTTATTATTTTAGGAAAGTAAAAAGGTATAGAACCGACTGGGCTGAAACTTTACACAAAGGTAGATTTTGAACCCATGGAACACATAGGCCTATTCACTTCCTTAAAATCCCCTCGGGCTATGCCCCGTGAACGTCCTAAGTTTCAATGTTTACATTTCAGAAGAAAGTAAACATTCAGAAACTGTAATGTGAACAGCTGTGGATACTTCCATCTGACAGCTTAAAGAGCAGAAGCAAGAACATCTGTTTCAAGCTAACTTATCAGCTATTTCAAATGTTTTTAGTTGATGTCCAACCCGTGCGGGTACATCAGCTAGTACTAAATATACTACAACATTAATCGGTTATAATAAATTTGAAATATCTTATCACAAAGACTGTAATATTAAATGGTTGCAATGTTGAAGAAAAATTAGAGTAGCAGAATGAAATTCCAAAAAAATAGTGAAGATTAAATCAGTGGAGGAAACAACATGAATGAATGTGGCTTGCTGAGGAATGCATTAGAAAGCTGTAGTGATCAGGTTGTAGTTGTGTAAGAGAGACCAGGATCCTCACGTCCATCGTCCATAGCAAAATGTCAAACGGCCAAGCCCCCAAACAGCCACTGATTACAGGGTATTGTTCTGAGTACAATTTTATTATTTTGAACTGGTTGTCATAAAATGTAAGGTTACACAATTAGCTTATATAACTGGCAGAAATCGAACAATCACTTATGACATTTTGGATTAAACCTAGGAAGGTTGTTAGTTTTACAGTTGATTAATACAAAATATTGTCCAGTATATTAGTAGATACAAATTATATTACTGATTTTAAAGAACCACATATTGCATAAAATTAGGGATAAAAAGTATGATTTTATCTAATTCTTATTCTTAACTGGGAATAAACCATCTCTTCTTATTGGATGGATGAATCTTTTCTCAAAGGTCCAGCTCATTTTTAACTATTCAATAAAATACTTAATTTCATTAATAATTCCAAACCTTAATAACTATTTCGTATGCTAAAATATTAAAATAATTCTGTAGCATGGGTTATGCTAGTGTAATGAAGGTTATTTACAAAACCCTAATTTTTGTTACAGGTACGGCAGTGACCTGTTATTAGTAGAGTCATACGCAGAAAACAATTTTACCGCCAAATTAGCACATAAGAGTTTAGGTCCTGCAGATAGATCAAATCAAAAGTATTGGCTGGGGCTCGCCTCGCTAGATGATCTCAACACCAACACACTCGAGTCAGCAGCCGGCATTCTAGTCTCTCAATATGCAGGTAATATTTTACTTTTTATTAATTTTGAGAATTCAACTAGGTTAATTGAGAATGAAATTTGTAATAATTCTCATTTTTATCTCAGTAATATACCCAATCTGAAATGGTTAATTAACTAAATCAGTTGGTGATCCATGATTGTAAAATGAAAATTAGTTTTTCAATGTCTTCACAACATCACAGTGTGCATTGTCTATTTTTACAATTTAATTTATTAATTTATCATTTTCCCAAATCCATTTTGAAGGTTTTGAACATTTATATTGCATGGCTCGAATATAAAATTTTCCCTCATTCTTATCGAGGTTTACAACTAATATAACTGTTCACAAAATATTTTGGAAGAGAATTTTTCGCTCCATAGCTTCTATGTAGCTTTTTTCAAGCTCTCATTGTGGAGCATTGTGACTCAATTAGACCTTCTACTTCAGTGCCTAGAACTAAAGCATTCATACATTTGTATTATTTTACTGTGCATTAAGTCCACTGAATACTTAATTTGGATGGGCGGGGGGCGTATTACTCAGCCATTAAACTTTTCAATTCACTACTACCAACTTTGACACAAATAGATTCAATGAACCACTTTCAAACTTTCCTAAAATACTGTGCATATTACTAAGTAGATGATTTTCTAAAAGAATGATTAACAAATGAAGATGTCTTTTGTAAATATAAGGTTCATTTGGAAAAGCTCTAGGCTGTGATGGTTTGGTATATTGGGAAAAGGATAGACCTTACCTGAAGCTTATATAGCTTACCTGAAGAGAATCAAAAACAGGTGTAGCACAGGAGACACACAAAGAAGACACAAAACACACTTGAGATTTCATTCTTCTGATCAAAATAGAAGAAAAGAAGAAGAGACTGGAGACTGCAGTCTCTTCTTCTATTCTGATGAAATGCCTAAGATGGACGAAATACCAAGTGATTTTTGTGTCTGCTGTATGTGTCTCGTGTACTACACCTGTTTTAGCGAATTTCCCCTATAGGGAAGAAGCTATTACCTCAGGTCTCATGGTAAGACTTAAGCCCGAGACCATGATAACTTTTTGTTTTGAGGTCCCCAGATGCCAAAAACACTATTTGTTCACATTTATATATATGTATATACCATATATGTGTCCGTGAATGCGATAACTTGAGTAAAAAACGTCCGATTTTGATGAAATTTGGCTCAAATGTGTAAAGTGACATTCATGACTTTAAGTTCGAAAACCAGAAAAATCGGACCATGGAAAGGGGGGTTTATGGGGGTTTTAAATTTTCCAAAAATCAGTTTTTTGCATTTTTCACCTTAAAATTTGTATAATACTTAAATTTGGTTTGACCATGTTATAGAGCTTAAAAAAACAAATAATATAGTATTTTGAATTATTAACATAGGTTAAGTGGTTGCGGAGAAAATCCAAAAAACCTCCTCATAAAATCTCCCATGTTAATCTTATAGGAAAAAGGTTTTTGGCTTTTCCTCAGTTCATTTCAGTGTAAACTTCATATTTGCTTTTACTAATCAGTTTAGCTATAAAAAACAATCATTTTGGTGTTTAAATTGTGATTTTATGTCCAACCGTTGCAGAGATATTCAAAGTGTTAAACACAGTACATTGTCCAATGTTATCCTTATGGAGAATAAATAAAATTTGATATCTAGATTATTTAAGAATGTATATTGATGAAACTTGGTATGTGGCTTCACGTAGTACTGGTATATTGATATTTGCACAAAAATTTGTTTTTTTTGTTGATTATCCCCGTAGCAGCAAACCTGCGTACTCAGCCCCCATGTTATTCTTATGGAGAATAAGTAAAATGTAATGACTCCCTTAATTATGAACATAAATTAATAAAACTTGGTATGTGGCTTCACCTTGTTGAGTTATATTGATATTTGTATAAAAATTATATATTTTTCTCCTTGTTGCAGCAAACCTGCTTACTCAGCCCCCATGTTATTCTTATGGAGGATCAGTAAAATGTTATATAGCGCTTATTTATGATTTAATATTGATGAAACTTGGTGTTTGGCTTCGCCTAGTTAAATTCTATTTATATTTGCATAAAAACCAATTGTTTGTGTTCCTTGTTTCATCAAACCTACGTACTCATCACCAATGTTATTCTTTAAGAGAATAATTAAAATTGTATATATCGCTTATATGTGAATATATTTGTATGAAACTTGGTACGCAGCTTTATATGGTATTAAGGCATACATTATGCATTGGAAATTCGCTAAGTACGCAGGTTTGCTGCGACGGGGTTATTTATTCTCTTCAGGTAAGCTAGCTGTCTATCCTTTTCCTAATTTACCAAATCTTGTATACATAAGAAATGTGTACATTTTATTAAATGTAGTTTATATTTTTTGTCTTCAGGTCATATGTTTACTGAAACCTTGTTTTCATTCATGTAAACTTTATTTGACAATAAAATTATTTGTTTTGATGACAGAAACTTGATCTGCTGTGCAAGTTACGAAGATTTGCTCGCTATAAAATAGCTCTCAAACAAAAACCCTTACAGGTTAAATTTGCTAAGTGAGATCCTTGTATTGAGGTGTGAGACTGTTGCCAAGTGATATTCTCATATTATGGTGTAAGCCTCATCTGAGCCTGTGTGCAGGTTTCTGGTCGCTGGACCAGCCCGAGCCGTCGTCTGGCGAGTGTGTGGACGTCATGCTGTCCGATGAGCAGCAGTCCTGGGAGCTCCAGACTTGCGAGTCGCTGCTGCCATTCCTGTGTCGCGCCAACGCCTGTCCTGCCGGTCAGTAAACGTCTGGTGGGGAAGTTAAATGAAGAATCGAGAGTCAGGGGCTTGCTATTCAACATGTTTTTTTTTTTAAATAATCCTCAACTGCCTGCCCCCATAGGCCAATGGCCTGTGCAGAGATCTAAAGACAGCGAGTTACCGTAATGGTAAATTGTCACATGGGCAAGCCAGTGGTGACCGCTCGTAAAAAAGTATCACTGCAGTCGGCCGGGATCGAACCTATGCTCAACCAAGGCTGACTCTTGAGGCCAGCACTCTATCTCTAATCCTCTCTCTCTCTAATCTCTATCTCTATCTCTAAGCTACTGCATCCGGTTTATTTTGAAACTAGAATGTATTTATTATTTTAAAAGCATAGTGCAAATTAACTAAACAGTAATTGAATTTAAATATTGACAACACGGTACTTAAGTTTGCAATATATATAGCTTAAAACAAGTTAAGAATGAATACAACCATATAATTTTATTGATTTAGCCACTTAGGTATACTCAGGATCTACTCAGGTATAAAATTTATATCATGCCATTTAATTCTTAAGGATAAGTTGAATACCAATCAATCTATCCTTGTAAGGATAATATACAAACTGCAATAATATTTTAACTTGACTATGCAGTCAGTACTCAAAAACAAAGTTACATTCAAGTTACAATAATGACGATACTGCAGGTTCTCTAGTCACATATAAATAGTGTTCATGTGTTATATTGCTTGTGAGCACTCTCAAATGGCAAGATTAACATTACAATAAGTTTTTAATTGTTTCTAAATAACCCATACTCTCATATTTCATTGAAGGAAAACCAATTACTTTTAATTTGGTCATAGAAAAAGGCTATAAGAACTTAAGCAAATCTTGACCCTCAACAGAGCTGCAGAGATGCTTTCCAGACCCTGAAAATTCTCACTGTCCCGGCCCTTTACATTAAAGAAGTCATAATATACACTGACACTTTAAAACTACAGACAGGAAGGAATATCCATTCCTATAACACCCGCCATGCCTCCAACTATGTACCGCCTCTGCACCACACCGCCTGATATGAAAAGAAGCCTTCCTACATTGTTCGAAAGCTGGTGAACCTCCTACCTAAAAACCTTCGGCAGTTGACGGGAAATTCGCTGAAGAAAGAGCTCCATGACTTCCTTATAAGACGTCCATGCTTCTGCGTGGACGAGTGTATTGCTATGATGAGAGAACCAAACAAGCCAACCGAAAGCTAAGAAGACTCTGGATCTCCATTTGTGTTCTAAGACTGTATCACTGTCTTTACCATTGGGACGCTAATTATGTTCTTGACGAACACGAAATAAAGTTATTGTCTATTGTCTATAATATACTATATTATAAGTTGAAAGGTGTAACAGTACTTGTTAGTTTGCACCGATGAAAAACTACATTAATATGTTTTTAAACATTTCTATTTTTCTCATCAAACTATATCAATAAAACTACTTTTCTGAGTTATTTATCGAGGATCAACCCTGACCCACTCTCTATCCTAGGCTCATTCCACTGCTCCAACGGGCGCTGTATCAACGCTGCGTTCCGCTGCGACAAGGAGGACGACTGCGGTGACAGTAGTGACGAACTGGACTGTCCCACCCTGTGCCAGCACTACATGGCATCTAGTGGGGATGTGGTGGAGAGCCCCAACTACCCTCACAAGTACGAGCCCCTGGCCACCTGCAAGTGGACGCTGGAGGGACCTCAGGGCCACAACATACTGCTGCAGGTGAGCGTGAAGGAGGGAAGGTGTAACAAAGTCTGGTTTTAGTCTCACTCAGATTTTGTTGCATCAGGAACTTCCCAAGAGGCAGAATTCAATTATTTTCACTGAGGAAGCGCATTTTTACTTCATTATCGTAGGAAAAAATAACACTCTTCAAACACTTTTGCCATAAAAAATGTGCTTCCCAAAAACATAAAAATGTCATATTGAGCCACCATGCAGTAAAAGGTAAAATCTTTGCTTAAATGTTAGTTTTTATTTTATTTAAATTTTATGCTGACATAGTTATTATTAAAAAAGTAAAATAGTTCACCTGCAGATTCATATTCAGTTGTATTTGGCCAAGTGCAAAAACGGTTGTACTGCATTAAAATGTACAAAATCCCACAAGAAACAAGAAGACTATTTGTATTGTATTAAATATTAAGTGTATTGCTTTTCTATGGTTCTCCTGTGTCTATTTATGTATTTAGTCACTTGAATATATAATGAACAAGTTCAACTCGTGCATCATATATTCAAGAGAATGTATAAGTAGAAACTGGCATTTGATTGGATCAACTAGCACCTATATAGAGGTGGCAGATATTACCTTCGCAACCATATCTTAATGATTTATTCAGTCATATATACGGGTGTCCCACGAAGAGGTCGCTATTTTTTAATTAATATAGCAGACGTATCGAACACGCTAAAAATTGGAAACTCTACAGTTATAATAAATACATATGTAAAAAAAATACCCCCAAGTCTCATTTGATTATGATTAATCAGAACAAAATGGCGGAACATCAAAATAATGGTGCGTTTTCGTTAAAGTAATTTTATTTGCAACACCATTTCAAATTAATTCTTGATTTTTTACAATGTTATTAAAAAATAAAATTAAAGAAATTAAAGTGGTAAATCATAAATTAAATTAATTTGATTCATAACCCTTCATTCGAACTGATGTCCATCAATCGCTATGCACTGATGGCAACGAAACAATAATGAGTCATAAGCGTTTTTGAAAAATTGCCGAGGTATCAACAACAATTCCTCTTCAATCAACCTCATTAATTCATCATCTGTCGAATTGTTGTGAGAATAAATCTTTTCCTTCAATAAGCCCCATAGGACATTGCGACAGACATTGAATTAATGAGATTGATTGAAGAGGAACTGTTGTTGATACCTTGGCAATTTTTCAAAAACGCTTATAACTCATTTTCGTTTCATGTTGTATGTCCAGTGCATAGCGATTGATGGACATCAGTTTGAATGAAGGGTTATGAATCAAATTAATTTAATTTATGATTTACCACTTTTCTATCTCTTTAATTTCTTTAATTTTATTTACTTAATAACATTGCAAAAAATCAAGAATTAATTTGAAATGGTTTGCAAATAAAATTACTTTAACGAAAATGCACCATTATTTTGATGTTCCGCCATTTTGTTCTGATTAATCAGAATCAAATGAGACTGGGGGTATTTTTTTTACATATGTATTTATTATAACTGTAGAGTGTCAAGTTTGTAGCATGTTCGATACGCCTGGTATATTAATTCAAAAATAGCGACCTCTTCGTGGGACACTCAGAATATTGATGCATTCAGTTTAAACTTAGATCAAAACTTTCACCAAAAACATATTTTAAAGTCATTGGACAAGTTGTATTTAGTACAGAAATTCTATTCACACACTATAAAAGTGTCTTTTGGACAGAAATAAACAATTGTTTTATTCATTAAATTTGTTCCAGTTCCAAGAGTTTGAGACAGAAAAGTCATTTGACACAGTGCAAATTCTGGTTGGAGGAAGAACAGAAGACAAAGCTGTCAGTTTGGCAACATTGTCTGGCAAGCAGGATCTGGGAAACAAATCTTTTGTGTCTGCTTCTAACTTCATGATCATCAAGTTCAGCACTGACGGATCAGTTGAGAAGAAAGGATTTAGGTAACTTAAGTTGAGAAGTATTCTTTTTATAAGTATATTTATCCTTCACAAGAATCCTTTTTATACCTTTCTTCAAGATTTAATTCATTAATTAAACAACTTTTTTATTAGCATATTACGTGTTGTTATTACTTACGGGATGTAATAAAAGACGTCTTACAACACTTAAGATATATTTACACTTATAAGTGTAAATATATCTTAAGTAATAAATGTAATAAAAATACATTAATATTGAATGTAATAAAATTATATAATAATAATAAAACATAATAAAATTACAGTAATATTAAATGTAATAAAAGACATCTTACAACACTTAAGATATATTTACACTTATAAGTAAGACATTTGTAAGACGTCTTTTATTACATCCCGTATTCATTAATTGTACAAAAATATAAAAATACACCGAGCATCAAGTTGTAGCATTTCTCTATACTTTCTTTGCTTGTATAAATTAGTTGTCTGATAACACTGCTTAGTATAACACTTTCTCTTCACTCCTTTAATAGATACCCTCGATCAAAATAAAGAATAAGTTATAATAAAACTAGTGGATTTACGACAGCAAAGTATTCAACCTTATTTTCAATGTAATATCTCAATCCAAGAGGAAAATAATATGAATAAAATCACTAATTGCCTTCGTCACTCCCCAGAGCCTCATGGAAGACCGAGCCGCAGACGTGTGGAGGCAACCTGCGAGCCACTCCTCAGCCCCAGACCCTCAAGTCCCCCGGCTACCCCCAGCACTACCCAGGAGGCCTTGAGTGCCTCTACATCCTCACTGCCCAGCAGGGGCGCATCATCACGCTGGAGGTACCACCACAATATGTTATACGTTTACTTGGGTAATATGTTGTCCATACTTGGGTAATCCGTGATCTAGGCAATTTGGTAGGTCAAAAGGGAAGTTCTTAACCCTTTCTCTTCTAAAATCCAGGAGACTGAAAATTTTTGGAATATCCGAGAATCGTCACTCTCAGCATAAAATGGTTAAATATTTTTACAAGCGGATTTGCATGGATCGATCAATTAAATTTCTTTATTTTACAAAATAACTTTACACTCATATTTAATTTAAATTAAAAACCTGATATGGTTTGTGTGCACTTAATATTTCAATGTACCTTCTTTCTTAAACATGCAAATTAAGACATGTCCACAGTCACAAAAACTTTTTTTTAGAGAGCTGAACAACTCTTCTACTCCTGGAAAATAACTAATATTTCTTTAAAAATAATTATTATCTACTGTAGTTATATTTGTAGTGCAACCCAAAGATGTTTCTTTTACATTAACTTTCAATACCCAAAAGTGGTTTTTACAATAAATTCTTGTACAACATTTAACTATCCAAATTTCCACCCAACCAAAGCAGTCCAACTCTCAAACTCCCTAGCCAGAATACAGATTATTTCAGTTCCCCTGAATATAAGTTGTAAATATTTTCCTGACACATTAATTAATTCATGATTTGTATTACAGAGAGAGTTAAAAATAAAATATGTATTTTTTGATATTTTTAGTGTGATTATATGACTGGTTTGTACAGGTTCAAGACCTTGATTTGGAGAAAAACAGGGATTACATTCTAATAAGAGATGGAAACTCACCAAAAAGCCCACCGATTGCAAGACTAACTGGTAAAATAGACAACAATCCAAGAATCATCATGTCTACGGAGAGTAAGCTCTACCTGTACTTCAAAACAAGCCTGGGAGAGTCTCAGAAGGGGTTCAACATTAGATATTCTCAAGGTAAGTTTATTTTAAGCAATTCTGGAAGTGCAAGTCTAATGCAAACATAATGTCATTTTATTTTCAGAAAATAATGTTTTTACTTTTTTAAGATATTATAAAGGAAAACATACCCTAAATTCATAGTATGATTTTTAACTCTAAAGTGGCACCATTCACACAGAATGCAAATCCATCCTGTGTAAGTTCCAGTTAAATAAAGTAACTTTTTAAATAAAAAAAAGCTTTAATCTAATATATAAAAATCAATGTTTGTACGTCTGTTCGTCTGTCCTTTCATATTTTATGCGCTGCCTAAAATTCATCTGATTACTTTGAAATTTTGCATAGTAACACAAGTTAACCCTGGAAAGGTTAGAGGCCATTAACCGAAGTCCTAGGACATTAGGACTGTGCCCCACTGGACTTCAAAGTTTCAACGTTAATCTTATGGAAGAAAGATTTCTTTTAATTTTATTAGATGATGTCTATAACTTAAAATATTGTAAACAGATGTTTATCATTATGGAAATAAAATACCTACTTGAATGGCAACTCTCATAATGGAAATAAAAAACTACTTGAATGGCAACTCAAACCCTTTTTTCGATAGGCGAGTGAGCAAAGCGAACGAGCTCATATTGAAAATGAACGAGTATTTGACATAAAACAAATTCAATGCCTCTTCTGTGGCAGCAACGCGCCGGGTACCAGCTAGTTACTAAATTTATTAATTTCCTTTTTAGTAATAAAAAAGTGTACAAATTAAATTAAGAACTCTAAACAGTTTTAAGTAACTGATTAATTTTATCAAACCTTTTTAGGGTATAACGATTGTATCAGACATTAAACATTTATATTTATATTTTTGTGATGCATAACAAATTAAATGTCCAGCAATGGTATTAATGTTATTATTATTTATAGAACAAATTTGATAAATTCAGATCCCTAAAATATTGCTTATTGACTATTAACGGCTCTTTAATAGTCACTAGCCCCCACTAACTTTATCTCTTTCTCCCTCAGTTTAGTTTGTTAACGGGTTTGTCATGTATTGATTTCGTGCCTGTATAAAAAATTGCCTTGTATAGAGCATATAACAATAATTGTGATCCTTTACTAAAACGCCACCACAATCTCTTCTTCCAACAGGATGCAGAGCAACAGTGGAGACGGCCAACGGGACAGTTTCCTCCCCAGCGTACGGCCTCGCAGACTACCCCAGCAACCAGGAGTGTCTCCTGCGCATCCACAACCCCTCCGGCTCTGCGCTGTCGCTCAAGTTTGACTACTTCAACGTTCACCCGAGCGACACAGTGCAGGTGTTTGATGGCACCAGCACCAGCGGCCTGAGGCTCCACCCGGGCAGCGGGTTCTCTGGCACCCAGGTACCCAAGATCACCCTGACCGCCTCCAGTGGCACCATGCTGGTACGCTTCACCACGGACGCCCTGCACAACAGCAAGGGCTGGCACGCTCAGTACTCTGCTGGTAAGTTGGAATGGTTGATAAGTTAAATTCTATAGTTTGGCTGTTTAACTCGTTCACTGCTGCAGTTCCAGTCACTCCGAGCCATTTGCGGGAGCTGAGCGCCCGGAATCCTCAGTTTAGACCTGTGTTTCTCGTAGTTTTATAAACATCCGACGGAACAGCACTTGCCAGGTTGGATACAATGGTGCCTATGGAACTCTGTAGAAACTATGTTCTGAAATTACAATACACAGAACTTTTTTTCAAATTTAACTTGTTGCACTTGGCGACAGCACAGTTTTGGTGGTTAGCAGTGTACATGTTGAAAAGCAAAATTTGCAGAGAACTTCTGAAAGAGAGATGCAACAACGGTGTGAGTTAATGCAGATAATTACTGGCCCACCATTTAGTTTTCACTAAAGTAACTTCCTCTGAATAATAAATGTGTTTTTGTATAATTTTTCGTTGGTCTATTATAATTATAATTATTTATTTATAGTTTTAAACACCATATATTCCCCTGTTCCCAGACTGCCCATTGCTGCGGCCTGGAGAGGGTGCTCTAGCTTCCAACCGAGACACAGCGTTCGGCACCGTGGTCGTCTTCACGTGCCCAGTGGGGCAGGAGTTCGCCACCGGGACCAGTAAGATCACGACGGAGTGTCTCCCGGGGGGTAACTGGAGCATCTCATACATCCCCCGGTGCCAGGAGGTCTACTGCGGGCCGGTCCCTCAGATCGACAACGGCTTCTCCATTGGCTCCAGCAATGTGACATACCGCGGGGAGGCTCTGTACCAGTGTTACGCTGGGTTCGCCTTCCCCTCCGGACTGCCTATTGAAAAGGTTTCTTGCCTGGCGGATGGACGATGGGAACGTCTGCCGACTTGTCTAGGTAAAACTGCTTAAGTTGTAACAAAATGTATACTTTAATGAAAAATGTTGTAACAATCACTAAACATATTTTTTTAGATATATTTTTAACAACATATTCAAGTAAATAGCTATTTACGTCTTTAATTTAGATTTAAAGTATGTTAATCAAAACAAATATGTAAAAAAACTTTGAACAGGAAATTTCCTCTCTTTTACCTTTTTATACTACTTAAATAAAATTAGGCTTGACAATCCCTATTACCCTAGGGAGGATCGTGGAAAAATGGTTGAATGTGAAAAACAGTTGTTTGTTCTGCTTTCCATACACCAATACACCTTTGTGACTAATACAATAATTATCTGATCAAATAAAACAATTATCTTTTGCAATAGAAAAATTTAAAATGTTAAGGCCAAAAGAGCAAAGCTTTTAGGGCTTAGTATGTATATATATCTTCTGATTTTGGTACGTATAGATATTTAAATACCCCCGTCGCAGCAAACCTGCATACTCAGCGAATTTCCAATGAATATATAACATAACACATTAAAACACTTAACAGGATTCATAAGAAATGTAGTCACAAACAAGCAATATTTAAAATATTAATTATTCTCTATAAGAATAACATTGGGGATGAGTACGCAGGTTTGCTGCAACAAGGCACACAAAATAATGGGTTTTTATGCAAATATCAATAGAACTCATCTTAGTGAAGTCACATACCAAGTTTCATCCATATACATTCATAAATAAGCGATATATAACATTTTAAGTATTTTCCATAAGAATAACATGGGGACCAAGTACTTAGGTTTGCTGCTACAGGAATCATAGGCAAAAAATTGTTTTTTTGTGCAAACAACAATAAACCACAACCAGATGAAGCCATATACCAAATTTCGTCAGTTAATGTTCATAAATAAGCGAGATATACAATTTTTCTTTTTCTTCATAAGAATAACATTAGACAACGTACTGTGTTTAGCAATTTCAATATCTCGGTAACCAATTGACGTAGAACAATGATCAAAATACCAAATTGTTTGTTTTTTTAAGCTGAATTCAATGGTAAAAATTAAAATTTGATTTAAATAAAAATTACATGTGAAAACCCCAAAAAACACATTTTTGGGGTACAAAACCCCCCTTCGGATAGTGTGATTCATCTGGTTTTCGAACTCGTTCAAATAAATGGTACTTCACACATTTGTACCAAATTTCATTAAATTTTCCGCTGCGTCATTATAACAACACTGGTTCAATTGAGTTCCCTATTGACTGGTTCCACTGACGTGCGTTTGCGCATCCGGAATGTTCGGTTCCGCCCGGCGGACAAATCATACTGGTCTGAGAGCAGTGCCAGTCCGGAATCCGCCAGCGGAGAGAAGCCATCTATCATTGTGCCTGGCCAGTTTTTGTTGTAGTATTATGTATTGTGCATCGGGAAGAATTGTTGATGAACGTTTTTCATCGACTGAAGAGGAGGAATATGTTGATTTGGTGTCAGGCCATGAAGTTTTTCAGATAAAAAAATACGTAATTTGGAATGCAATAGGAGAAAAACTTGGGAAACAGATAATCTTAGTTTATCATTAGTTGTTATAAGTTCCAGTGGGCTATATTCGGTAGGGATCAGGGGATATGGGGATATCCCCCCTTGTAACATGGACAAATTTAAATGTCTATTCTTCTGAAATCAAGCTTACGCCTTTTAGCGAATTTCCCCTATAGGGAAGAAGCTATTACCGTAGGTCTCATGGTAAGACTTAAGCCCGAGACCATGATAACTTTTCATTGTGAGGTCCCCAGATGCCAAAAACACCATTTGTTAAAATTTGTATATATGTATATATATATTATATATATATATATATATATATATATATATATATATATATATATGTGTGTGTGTGTCCGTAAGCACGATAACTCTTGTAAAAAAGGTCCGATCTTAATGAAATTTGGTACAAATGTGTAAAGCACCATTTATTTGAACGAGTTCGAAAACCAGAAGAATCGCACCATCTAAAGGGGAGTTTTTGGGGGGTTTTGCACCCCAAATTTTTTTGGGGTTTCAACATGTAATTTTTATTTAAATCAAATTTGAATTTTTACCATTTAATTCAGCATAAAAAAAACAAACAATTTGGTTTTTTTATCATTGCTCTACGTCAATTGGTTCCTGAGATATTGAAAGTGCTAAACACAGTACGTTGTCTAATGTTACTCTTATGGAGAAAAAGAAAAATTGTATATCTCGCTTATTTATGAACATAAACTGACAAAATTTGGTACATGGCTTCATCTGGTTGGGGTTTATCGTTGTTTGCACAAAACACAAAATTTTCACGTATTTGTAGCAGCAAACCTAGGTAATCGGTCCCCATATGTTATTCTTATGGAGAATAATTAAAATCTTATATATCGCTTACTTATAAATGTATATGAATGAAACTTGGTATGTGGCTTTACTTAGTAGAGTTCTAATGATATTTGCATAAAAACCCATTATTTTGTGTTCCTTGTTGCAGCAAACCTGCGTACTCATCCCCAATGTAATTCTTATGGAGAATAATTAATATTTTTAATATCGCTTGTTTGTGAATATATTTCTTATGAATCCTGTTAAGTGTTAATGTGTTATGTTATATATTCATTGGAAATTCGCTGAGTATGCAGGTTTGCTGAGACGGGGGTATTGATTGAAAATAAATGCTTTTACCGAAAAAATATGTGTGCAACATACATAGAACTCTATTAATAGAGTTCTATGGCAACATATATAAAATATCTTTATTTTTAAAACAAAATTACCGTTAATCAGTGAATAACATATGTCAGTGAATAAAAGAATGAATTTTGAAGGGTATTCTAGTAATTTTATTAAAGAATAATAATAACAATAGTAGTAATCTTTTATAAGTTTAACCAAAAAGAAATATCGGTCTTTCGACGCCCGGAAGTAGCGCTTAAATTTAGTTCCATTGTCTACCAAATGTCTACGAACGAGTATTTTGTAAGCTCCTTCACTATTCCTATTCTTAAAAATATCACTCTGATCACTTTGAGTTTGCACTAATAAAGACAAAAGATCGACAACATCATCATCAATGTCATGATAAAGCATCAAAGCCACGAGGGCTTTCCTCTTCCTATCCATACTCGTCACCAGTTTGGACACAACTGAATTTCCGCACCATTATTTACGCAGTCACAGGAACCACCTCTCCAGGTTTTACGCAGCAGAATATCCGCAGCAGAAAATCTCCCACTTCCTGCCATAAAAATAAAGTGATTTGTTTTCAAGTAATATTACAATTTCCTTTGCTTAGCCTCCCAGTGTCCCCCGCTACCAGAGGTGCCTCACGCCAACTCCACCATCCTGAACGGAGGAGGTCGCAGCTACGGGACCATCGTGAGGTTCCAGTGTGACCCTGGCTATGTGAGGTCCGGACACCCTGTCATACTCTGCATGAGCAATGGAACTTGGTCCAGTGCCCCACCTACATGCTCTCGTAAGTAGTGATTGATACAAGAATAAATGTACCTGTTCTGAATAACCGCGTGTGAATGAATAAGTAGATGAAATATGAAGTGAAAACTGGTTGATTGACAAATACAATTTGAAAATTAGCTTAAGGCTAAAATCCCCTAAAATGTTTTACGACCGATGATGTCAACTTCACCTACAAAATTACCACTCCATGAAATGTAATCGAATAATGATTGAAGCAAGCGTACATGAATGCTTCAATAACACCATTCCTAGAGTTATGGAATGTACTGGTTGGATTTTAGGAAGTATGAGCTGATCATACTTTTTGCTTACTATTTTTTTTTTTTAAATTGTACCTGAACTAAGAAAGTTATATGTTTAGTCGATAAGTACCTCAATACAAAAAACCTAATCTCATGTTGGTTAATATGATATACTTAATGTATGGACTATGGAAAGGGAAAGTCAGACCTAAAACTCTGCAATGTAAAAATGCTTAGCCTATTACTCATCCATTATTTATTGATCTTGCTGCTCTGTGTTTTATTTATGTGTTGATTTACTTTTACTTTATTCGAGAGTGCATTTATATGCCTACCAACCAAAATGTCCTTGATGTTTCACACCTTCAAACTTTTTTGTCCAAGTGAGTTTATTCAAATCTCTAAGGTCACAAATTTAGGAAGTCCATGTTTTTAGGGCACAACTGCATATCAAATTTATTTTACTTTTAAAGAAAAAACTTTCCACTGAAGTCAAGAATATACATGTATTTTATTTGTAAATAGTTACAGATTTGTAATGTATACACAAAGATTGCAGGGTTCTCAGTGTAAAAATTGATGTGTGTTAATATTATATCTGCAGTCTTAAATTTCTTATGGAATACATCTAAAGGAAGTAAATCACTGAGTAAAGTAATAAATATAATTGTTTACTCCCAGGTGCAATGTGTCCCAAGCTCCCAGAGATCGCAAATGGATTCGTGATTGATGATTCACAAAGGTATTTCTTCGGAGATGAAGCTCGTGTCCAATGCCACAAAGGTTTCAAGCTCATTGGCGGCTCCAACATTATCCGATGTGGACCTGACCAGTCTTTTGTCAACCCACCAAAATGTGAAGGTAAGTTTTGTAGTTGTAGTTTCTGTCAAAAGGAAATATTAACATATCATATCAATAAATACTGTTGCTTCTAATAATCTGGTGATTTTATATCTTGCAAATATTCTTTCCTAGTCTTTTCAAAGTCTCATGACTCATTTGTGTATGCTGTTGACTGTAGATTGATAGTAAACATACGAAAATCAATAGGATATCACATGTTCATGATTTGCTGCTGTATATGTGTTAGGATGACAAGAAAATTCATTAGGCAGTAATCTATATCAGTTTTAAGATTACTGCTTCACCACTTCCTGTATGTAACACCTTAATCTATTCAACATTTAATTTATTTTTTCTATCTTATGTGTTCAACAGGCATCTCACCAGCCTAACGGTAAGTGTCTTGAACTGTTCAACGGGACACAGGTTCAAATCCTAGGAATTCCAAAAATCTTTTAGGGGTTTCGACCTCTTTCCCTTAAAAACATTTGCAGTGCACTCTTAACAAAAATGCCGCTGGCGTTAAAATATAAAAAAGCCTACCTTCTTATGTTTACTAACCATTCTACTCAGCGCCTACACTTTATGGATTATGAAACTATAATGGGGAAAGATAACAATTCATTATTAATAACAAATTATTTGAAATGACTTTCTTTAATTTTCTTCACAGACATCAACGAGTGTGCCAGCAGCCAGTGTGACCAAGCTTCTACAGAGTGCATCAACACTCCGGGCAGCTTCTACTGCAAGTGCCGGGGAGGGTTCACCTCCACTCTGGACTGTCGGCCAGTGGGAGACCTGGGGCTCACGTCCGGAGGCATTCCTGAGGAGTCCATCACAGTGTCCAGTTCTGAAGTGGGATACCCGAAGGAGGTAGGATCCGAAAACAAGGGGTTGTGTTATATTTGTTTATAGCTTGTTGCTACATGGTATATAATGCAATTTTACATTCCTTTTTTGTTATGCATACTCAAGGTTCGTAGAGCTTTCAGACCAGGTGTGCTTATTTACATAAGAGTAATGTTCGCAGCAAAGATGTCTTACGAGGGCGTCCAGCTGATTCATAAAACAGCAACATACCATAAAGTGTTGCCAACCTTAAGGGTATAATAATGGTACAGCTATTTTTAAATTGTCACTGGACATGCAGAAAGAAAATTTAAACCCTTAATTGATTAATCTAATAATGCAAATATATCAAAACAATATATTAGTTTCATAAAATAACAGCTTATAATAGAATGTAAGTAGTTAAACAATGTTAATTCTAATCACACTGATGAGGAAAATATTGTACTCGTACGATAAATATTGTATTTCCTGCAACATTGCAGATTGGATTGGTGGTCACGTGACCTTCCAGCTGTTTTTACGAGATCTCTTCCGGTTAAGTAGAAAACCTTAAATAGATCGACTCAGCACACCTTGTCTGAAAGCTCTACGAACCTTGATACATACTAACATTGCAATCGCAAGGTTATGTAAATAGTATCAACACGAAGAAGAATTTTACTTAAGTTGAGGTATCAAACCGAAATAGAAGTAGTAGAGTTTGTATGATTATAAAATTTAAAAATAATCAGTATAAATAGCTGATGGAAACATTTAACACATACACATATATTTGTAACACATATAGATACTGTGTGGTCTACATCTCATAGGTTTTGATATAAATCTACCTTCAGCTAGCAAGTAAATCATTCAGTGTTTATTGGTTGTATCAAGTTATTATGGGTGAGGAGTAAAACCACTGACTTTTACTTCACCTGAGAAAATTCTACTTTTGTATCTACCCAACTAAATATGACCAATATCTTTACAAGCTATTTTACTCTCCATGCATGAAAAATGAATAGTTCAGACTGTAGCGATTCACTGTGCGGAGTTTCCAATGGTGAAACTTGAACCTTCAAACATCTAACATGTAATATTCGTTAGTAATATTTTTGTTGTGACTTTCAAAGACTAAAATCTCATTAGGTAAATCATTAAATTGCAGCTTGAATGGCTGTTCTGTCAAGTTGGGTACAATAGAATACTCCTTACTACCCTCTAATTATAATTTGCATCCTCACCAATCTTTCTGTCACAGATGGTTCGTCTGAACAGCGGGCTGGGCTGGTGCGGCACTAACATAGAGCCTGGCTTCAACTGGGTTATGTTGGACCTCAAGGCGCCGACAATCATCCGAGGTTTCAGGACGCAGAGTGTTCAGCGACAGGAAGGTGGCCCAGCGTTCACCTCCGCTGTTAGGATTCAGGTTGGTAACTCATGGAAGTCAAGTTTTTGTTACAATAGGCAGGAAAATAACATTATTTTTGCACACTTGAATTGTTCTGCAATGTGTTAATGCTTTCCTTACATTTTCCAGTACACCAACAACTTAACTGATGTAATGAAAGACTACACGAATCCCGATGGGACACCAGTGGAATTTAGAATACTCGAACCGACCCTTTCAGTCTTAAACTTGCCAGCTCCAATTGAAGCTCAGTACATCAAGTTTAAAATACAGGTAAACCAAAGTCATTCAGCATGAATAAAAAGTTTAGATTGAATATAATGGTTAAATCCTTAAGCAATTGGTCAATTAGAAAATCTCAGTTGGATTGGGAGCTCTTGTAATTTACTAACATAAAAAAACACTATAGTAATTTTGTTTAATTTTCAGACTTTTATTTCAAATTACAAAATTTAGGTATTCATTTATATGAATCCTGTCATAAGAACTTACAAATAGCTTTCAAAAATTGTTTGTTAGTTTTATTACAAACAAATATTAATAACCAGGTCTAGGTGCAACAAATTACATTTAAACTTAGTATTTATTTATAGAAAATTTGGTTAATAAACATTAATTTTTAAAGGACTACATCAATGCGCCATGCATGCGATTGGAGGTTATGGGCTGCACCCGACTAGAGTGTGCTGATGTCAATGAATGTACTGCCAACAACGGAGGCTGCGACCAGAAATGTATTAACAGGTGATGAAAGACTAAAATAAAATTATAGTGTATAGGATTCAAGGGTAAATTTTAAAGCTGTAGTTCAATTTTGTTGTCAAAATGAATTATATCTAAATTTTGGAATTGTCATGAACATCTTTGTAGGTATATGCATTAACCGAAACCAGATAACAGATGTTAGAACTATTTTATTTACCCCATTTACAATTCATTCATCCCGTTCTTTAGATTTGAAATAGTTCAGTGTCAATACATTATTTAAGGCCTCTTAGATTATAAATGTTATTCCTTATTTATTTAATAAAAATTTAAATAATGATCTTACAATAGTAAACTTAATATGTGCTTCAGATTATGTATCGTACAGTACTAAGCTTTAGATGATTTAACAACCTAGCATACATTGCTCCTTCTTAGATCTTATGAAAAGCCTGGATAGTTGATATAGGGCAATATTCCTATCTTTGTTAGGTATACCGTTAGTCAAAGACATCTGCCTCTGATAAATGTTAGCTGTTAAGCTATTAGCAACCATAACTATATCGTTTCATTTAATTGTCCACATTAATTTCAAGTGAAAGTTTTGAAACAGTACAATTATTACATTAGTTTCAGAATCTTGTGGTGGGATCCAAGAGACAAATATATCACCATGAATGTTAAATGAGAAGCAACAATCTTTGGCTGTTAGGATAAACATAACTTCATAGCCCAAATCCCTTAAGGGTAATTAATATTTTGTGAATTTTGATACTGTATTTTGATACTGTATAGGCTACTTTGATACTGAATCATAACATACGTTATTAGGTTTTTTCATGATAACACCTTCAAACACCATGGACTTTCCATTTGATTACGTGCATTTCAAAATTAATATTTGAACTAAAAATGTTCTGTTTGGATTAAAGGTAAGAAAACTTGATTAGTTTACTTGTTTACCAAAGTTTACCTGCTTACTAACCACTATTCCAACCCAGCCCCGGGAGCTACGCCTGTGTGTGCAACGTCGGCTACGAGCTGTTCACCCAGAACGGGACGGCCGGGTTCACCGTGGACCGGTCCGAGTCGGGTGGCCGGGATGGGGACGTGTTCCAGTACAACAAGACGTGTGTCCCGGTCATGTGTCCAGCCCTGGAGGCCCCAGAGAACGGGATCATACTGACGACACAGGACTCCTTCCACTTCGGCGACCTGGTCAGCTTCCAGTGCCACTTCGGCTTTGTGATGGCTGGCTCGGCCAGTCTGCTCTGTACATCGGGAGGCGTGTGGAACGGAACAGTGCCGGAGTGTCAATGTAAGCTTTATTATATTTTTATTGTAAGTTATTTCTTTTAAAAAGCTTATTAATATTTAAAAGAATGTATTTACAAATTTTAAAAAGGGTGGTACAAGTTTAAGTTTAAGGAAAATTATTTGTGATGTCCCATTATGTGATATGTACAGAATAAAAATGTAACCAGGCATAGCAAACCCTTTTTAACATCTTCTGACTGTACCTTCCAGATGCCAAGTGTGTGAGTTTGCCGGATGACAAGGAGGAGGGCCTGACAGTCTTGCGCCCTGACAAGGAGAGTGTGTTGGTCCCGTTCAGAGAGAACGTCACCCTCAAGTGCAACAACAATGGGCGTAATCTTCGAGGGACTGCAACTTCAGGCTTCCGACAATGTGTCTACGACCCTAAGCCCGTAAGCTGCACCATAATAATTATAACTGATTAAACTGATTATAATGATAACTAAATTTGCACACCTGAAGAGGTATGAGTCAGGCTGAGTGTGTAGTCATTAATGAATTAAATCAATAATATATTAGTAAAATAATAACTATTTCCAAATAATAATTTGATTGATCCCAAAACACTTGACTTAGTTCTCAAATATAAAATCCGATGGAGTCCCAGAGCACTATTGAGGCTCAGTATGTAAAACGTGTTTTTGAGCTGTTTAGCAAGTTGTTAAAGTTCTCATAAACAAAAGCCTCTCCCCAAATACTTTATTGGAGGAAATTCTCACACCGTCTTCTAAAGTTGAGCGGACTTTGCAATTTGAAAGGAAACAAACCCTGGATTTTAACTAGTGTTTCCTTATAAAAATATGCAGAAAGAAGAACCACTGAATATCAGTTAAAATCTGTTTTATTTGTTCAATATTTTCAACAAACTACTTTTAGAAGCTTTGGCTAATCCACTTATCGTGTATTCTTTTATGACCGATGGATATATAGAACAACATTGTACTTGTTACATGAGTTATAAATTACATATGATTTACCTGTATCTGTTCATTCATTCTCTATCTGTTCCCCAGGGTTTCCCCGAGTACTGGTTATCAGGCAGTGGTCCCGGCTGCCCCCGAGCAGACTGCGGAGTCCCAGTGCCGACTCCCGGAGCAGAGTATGGCAACTACCCGGACACCCGCTACCAGTCCTCCTTCTTCTTCGGCTGCCAGGACACGTTCAAGCTGGCGGGACAGACGGACAGGAACGACAACGTTGTACGGTGCCAGGCCAACGGCGTGTGGGACTTTGGAGATCTGCGGTGTGAGGGGCCGGTGTGCCTGGACCCGGGTAGACCCGTTGATGGGTACCAGTTCGCTACTAGTTATGAACAGGTGAGGTTTGGGATGTTATGGACTTTTAAGTAAAATAATTAAACTAACAGTGAAAAGACGTTAAAAGGTTCTATCTACGTAATCGGAAACCATCTGTGTAATCAAAATTGAACTCAAGTGGCATATTTACAAAATTATTTCATAAAGAAATGTTGTATAACCAATTTCTCAAAATTGTCTTCTTTTTAGTATAGTCAACCCACTAGTTTGATTAAATTAAGTTCCATGTGGTGAATTAATGATTCATTATTTTGGTTTGATTGAAGATTACCAATTTTGCAGAAATTTAACTCACACTTTGAAACAAGGGAAGATAATTTTAAAAAATAAATGATTAAATATTAACACAACCTGATGTTATACAATCATTAAAATAATGTAATATATTATAGTATTAATAATGTAATGTACATATATATAATGTAAAGTATTTAGCTGAAGAAAAAACGTATACATTTTAACTAAACACTGTATGAGGACTAATGAGACTAATACATTTATTTTAAAGTAAAAAAAAATAATTTGATTTCCTATATTTCAAAGTAACATACAAAATTAATTCAATTCCTGATTCTTAAATAATCTCAGTCACTTAATTATTCCAGGGCTAAATGTGATTTCTCTGACCGCTACATAACGTAGCAAAATATAGCTAAATTGTAAAGTTTATGTTTTAAGTCTATAAATGTCAGGACAAACAAACATGTGTCTGCTGCAGGGCTCGGAAGTGCAGTTTGGCTGCAGCAAACCGGGCTACATCCTGATCAATCCCCGACCCATCACATGTATTCGGGAGCCAGAGTGTAAAGTGGTGAAGCCCCTCGGCCTGGCATCGGGCAGGATACCGGACTCTGCCATCAATGCTACTTCCGAGAGGTCAGTATTGATACATAAACACTTTTAGTTAACAGTAATAAGTTTCTAGCACTTCTAACAATCACTTATTTTGATCATCATTAGCTCACTTTGGAGTCATCAGCTTGTTCATTTTTCAAGTCTTAATACTTACTTAACAAACTCTGTGCAGGTGACCCTGTACCGGATCCTGGCTTAACATTGAAACATTTGAGATTTTCATGTTTAAAAGTGTTTAACACAGCAAAAGTGTTGAATGACATTTAGCCTGAATTGGGTTACTGAAATTTGTCAATAATCAATACTTGTTAACTTGATTGTTGGCGAGGTCTAACAAGTCAACTAGTGACACTGTTGTTTCAGATGAAAAGTTTGAACATTTGTTTCTTTACAGACCCAACTATGAAGCCCGTAACGTCAGGCTGAACTCCGTCACTGGTTGGTGTGGAAAGCAAGAAGCGTTCACTTACGTCAGTGTAGATTTAGGACAAGTCTTCAGAGTCAAGGTGAGATTTATGTTCAGTACGTAGGAGAAACCTAATCAAATCCTGAAGATCTTATGATTTATTTTTAACACTTAAAAATGAACCAGTTCACAGTTGTTGTTTTTTTTTTTATTTTGTGTATTCACAGAAAAAAGCTTATCTCAATTTATCCCTGTTGTTTAGGCCATTCTAGTCAAAGGAGTTGTTACCAACGACATTGTCGGACGTCCGACTGAGATTCGTTTCTTCTACAAACAAGCAGAGAGTGAGAACTATGTCGTTTACTTCCCCAACTTCAACTTGACCATGAGAGACCCAGGAAACTACGGAGAGTTGGCTATGATCACGCTGCCTAAATATGTGCAAGCTCGATTCGTCATTCTTGGTGAGTTACTTGTTGATTGAAAATTGCTGTAAGGAATTATTTTATAACTCTTTATTGTTATTGAGAACAATGAAACTTCATAAACTAAAGTGAATGAATGCCTGGAGGTTAGTGCATATAATACTTGATCCTAATAGTCTCTGGTTAGTAATTGGTCACCGAATATAGAAAATGTAAATACTTTAATTTCCAATTATCTAATTTTCCTTTTTCTATAAAATGTGTTAGTCAAAAATAGACACAATTTGTTGTACTTTATAGCACAATAAGAAAGGTTTGCTTTAAATAAATATATGTAAATTACATTAAAAACTTGTATAAATTGCTATTTTGATTGATTTTTAGGTATTGTAAGCTACATGGACAATGCTTGCCTTAAGTTTGAGCTGATGGGATGTGAAGAGCCGACCACCGAGCCTTTGTTGGGTTACGACTACGGCTACTCTCCTTGTGTTGGTGAGTAACTTTGAATTTAAATGTTGTTGCATTGTTGAAAAATAATAGAGGTAAATCATAAAATTATCACATGATACAAATCATCTACATAGAGGTTTCCATAAGCGCACAACTTTTTATTTATTCCTAACTATAAAAGCATTTTAACAAAATTTGTTTAGAAGTAAACTTTTATTAGGTTAAAAATCAAAATAGGCTAAACAGAGTATCAAATCATGTTCCCATATTTAGATTTTATTGTTCTAAAATTATTTAGTCATGAGAATTTTTGTGTTCAGGAATGAAATTTCTCTATGCTTACGATATATTATATTTCAGTTTTTAAATTGATGTTTTTCAAACATTTCCTGAAAAATATGAAAATTTAGAAATCTTCTCATAAATATTTTAAAATTAAAAAAAAATGTCTCTATTTTCACGAAATAAATTCGAAAATAAAAATAATTTGAAGCAAAAAGAAAAATGGACTGTAGAAAATTTGATTAACTGTATTAACTTATGTTACCGTCCGAACCTTTTATGATAGAAGAATATGGTACTATATTATAAATAATGGCTATGGGATGGAAGCCTGTGTCCAGACCTTAGTTGCTAATATGCCTGATGATGGTATTGGATGTAAAATTCTTAGTTACAGTTATAATAGTTATAATTTTTTAATTGATGACATACTGACTCATATTTAAGGTAGTAGTTTTATTGTAAAAGTACCAAAAAAAAAATAAATGTTGGCTTACATTTAATAAAAACGAACATTAAATGTTCTTTTCAGACAACGAACCTCCAGTATTCCAGAACTGCCCTCAGCAGCCGATCGTTGTGCGCAAGGGCCCCAACGGCATCCAGTCTGTGAACCTGACGGAACCGGTAGCCATTGACAACAGCGGGGCGATCGCACGGCTAGAGGTGAAGCCACAGAGCTTCCGCGCTCCTCTCACCACCTTCAAGGATATGGCTGTCAAATACGTGGCGTTCGACTTTGACGGCAACGTGGCCATATGTGAAATCAACATTACTGTTGTTGGTGAGTACACTTGATCTGGCTCAAGTTACATTTATACTTTGCTTTAGTATATAGACATCATTTGGTGATCGCAAAACAGTAACTTAAACTTATTTCTGATTTAAAATTAATTCTTTGAAAGAGCTAAAGTAGAAAAATTATAATTTTCAAAGATATTTCTTGAATTTAGCGACTGTGTGCTTCTTATTGTTATAATTTCAGCAAGTCATTGGATGACTTTATTACCTCCTCTCCAATAAACAATAAAACCTTTGATTTTATACATTCTCATCAGTAAAAAAAATTAGTTCACAGGCAGTATGCTGACGTGAGGGGAGTGAATTTCCGAATCATAAACAAATATAAAATTCAGTGTTGAAATGAACACTTATAAAAATTGTTTGGTAAATTGGAAAAAAATTGAGTCAATAACTAAACTCAATGCTATATTTTTTAACTTATGATAAAATCCAATTCCAGACGAGACACCACCCATGCTAAGCTGTCCTCAGAGCTACGTCATAGAACTGGTCGACAGGCAGGACAGTTACGTTGTCAACTTTAACGAAACCAGAAGGCGAGTGAACGCTTCAGACGAGTCTGGCCCAGTCTTGGTGACATTCGTTCCTGATCGAGCAACCATTCCCATCGGAGGCTTTGAAAACGTCACAGTGGTAGCGGCAGACAAGTATGGCAACAAGGCTACTTGCCACTTCCAGGTTTGTGATTTTGTAAACAAAATTTAAGTGGTTTGTTTAAAGAATACTTAGATTTTAATTATATAAAAACATTACATTCAAATAAAACTTTACCATTCCACTTTGATTAAATTCAAATCTCAAAACAGAAACTGAAAAACTAGAAAGTTAAACTATTATAAAATTATGTAATATTTAAAATTTTTGTTTTGTTTGCTTCAAACTTAATTGACTTACTTTTCAAACTGTTATTTTTTTACCCAAATTGTAATGGTTTAACTTAGATCTAAATTCATTTGAAATTTGGGTTCAGTTGTCCCCAAGAGAGTTGGGAGGGGGGCAAAAAGGAAAAGTAAGTGAACATTTTATCTGATTTACATGCACCTTTCCATAGAATATTAAGAAATGTCTTTTATGTTAATTATTATTTAGTTAGTCTTAAAAAAAACCGTTATCAGGGAATCACTTTTTGTGTTGGTGTAACTTATTTTAAATGTTTATATTAATATTCGTTGACATTATATTTTACTTCAACGTGATTTTTCATTTCTGAACCTCTTAATTTCTGTGTCTAACACAGGTGGCAGTTCAAGCAACTCCATGTGTTGACTGGGAGCTGAAACCACCAACCAACGGAGCCCTCAACTGTCTGCCCGGGGAGAAAGGGTTACAGTGCATCGCAACTTGCAACCCTGGCTACAGGTATTGGCAATGCTCAATCAACATCTAGTTTAACAAAATAAAAGGGTTTACATGCATTTTCTGTTGTCAGTATAGAGATTGACAAGAAAAAAGGTATATGTAACCTATTTTATTTTGAATCAAATTCCAATCCTGGAGGCAAATATGAATACAAAATTGTATAAGTCAGCTTATTCTTTTCTGAATGCTGTTGCATACTTGTAATATTATTATGTATTAGTATTAAGTTTTTGTTTATGGTAAATAATTTGTACTATGGTATTTTAATGACGTTACATTGGTATAAAAATTAATTTAATTCAAGTAATATCGAGCTAAGAAAAGTTTATGATCATTATTACATGTTCACAAAGTATATATCAACTATGAATTGACAAATATAATGAATTAATATACTAAACAAAAATTACAAGTATAAAGCCAGTCCCACACTACTTGCGAAAACGCCTAAAAATTCAGCTGAACATTTTTGTCATTTGAACATCCTCCCGAAAGTTCAATGAACATTCCTCACTGCTTACCAACAATGTAAAAATGATCTATTCGGAGTTTGTGTAGATTCCGCGCTATTAAAGTGTGAGACAGGCTTTAAAGATAATAAAGAGTATAAATGACTCAAATTACACAAACACATCCATTACAATAATTACGTATCACAGGTTTACTGACGGAGAGCCAGTCAAGACTTTCTCTTGCGAGTTCAAGAGTCCCTGGACCCCAACATCGGTGGTTCCTGACTGTGTTTCTGAAGGTAAGTTTACTCTAAATAATTTCTTTGTTTATTTATTTTTATATAAAGTATTTATTACAGTGGGATTTGAACCACTGGGCAAGCTATTATCATATATTGGTAATATGTATTTATTTATTTACAACATATCGCATTACACCTTCTTGAAACATGGTTGATGACATGTCAATTCTAAAAATAAATGTATATGCCGAGATCATCCCGGAACCTTGCAAACCAGTCTCGTTCTTTATCCCAACACCAGACCACTCCTGTTGCAACTCTTACCTCAAAGATACACAAACATGGTGACTAATTCTTTTAGAGTTTTGGCTGCAAAGGTTGACAGTTCAATCCAGATTGACTGCGCTATCAGGTAAATCGTCGTTTGTAACTCTTACTAAGCTGGTAAACTACCATATCTACTAGAAATATTCGGTACAACTCTGAGGAAAGATGAACTTGTAGCTTGATTTGGAATATCCCAACACTGAAAACCACACAATTCCTTTCCTTTACCAAATATGCAACCTGTCCTCAGACACCCAACAGGCGGAGTACCACGTTATCGCGACTGTCATCTACCGAGCCAACGGAGCCGTAGCACCGGCGTGTCTGCCCGAGTACACTCACCTTATGGCTAATTACTACCAACAGCTGAATGAGGTGCTGAGCCAACGCTGCTCCGCCGTCAACGTCAACATGAACGTCTCTTTCATCGGCGAGAAGCCGGTGTTGTTAGAGGACAACCTTGTTCAGGTTCGTAAAGGGTGTTTGAAATACAATCTGATGTTGGGGTTACTCTCTGTTCAGTCAATCAAAATGGAAGAATGTTTTATTTGGTTTATTATCTCACATGTTTCTTAATGCAAGTAATTTAAAGAAACGAGGTAAACTGTCATTATTTAGTCACGCTAAGGTGGTAATACTGGCTTAGCGTGGTAATACTGGTATACTACTAATACTGGCTTATAGTTTTCAGTTGTATACTTTAATTTCCTAAAAATACAATGCAGTATTATTTTAAAAAAGTTAATTTGAAAATGTTAAGTATGTTTATAGTTCACAAACAATTACACCTCACCAAAAACACCCCATTCAAAATTAGAACAGTAATTACAAATTAATTTGTGCAAATTGAACTTTTAAAAACATTAAAAATAGTTATTACTGTGCACTGAATATCAACCCTATGTTCATGTGAATTACAATTAATTATCACTTTAACTCCTACTTCGCAGATTGACTTCTCCCTCGTGGTGTTACCGGCGGTGCGCCAGCCTCAGTTGTACGACCTGTGTGGTTCGACCCTCAACCTCATCTTCGACCTGTCAGTCCCTTACGCCAGCGCCGTCATCGACCCTCTCATCAACGTGTCGGCCATCGGCAACCAGTGTCCGCCCATCCGCGCCCTCAAGTCGACCATCGGCCGCGGCTTCACCTGCAACGTTGGAGAGGTTCTCAACATGGACACCAACCAGGTGCCTCGCTGCTGTGAGTCTTGTTTTAAAAAAAAGCTGGCGAGTTTTATATTTTATAGCATTTACGCCAATTAAATTATAAAATAACTCATATTATTTTAATTTGTTACTACAGTGGAACCTCGATAACTCGAACCTCAATAAGTCGAATTCCTTGATAACTCGAATTTTTGTTATTCCCTTTGAACTTGCCTACCTAATGCTATATTATTTTACCTCTATAAGTCGAAGGGTTAGCAGGAAACTCCTCGATAACTCAGATTTTTTCAGTATTCTTAGCCTGTCACCGCACCACTATAAGTCAAGGTTTTAGTTGTAGAACCTCCATAACTCGAATATGTACAATCGCCATACCTCTATAAGTCAAAGTATTGACTAGAGAACCTCTATTAGTCGCAGTTGTTCATTCAACAAACCTCCAGTGACTTTTCAGCCGGAAATTCCAACCCTCCCTCCTCACTACATCTCTTTTTCAGGTGATCCTGGTGTCGGTAAAACAACCGACAAATTTATGTTGATGAGCAACACGCATATCAAACAAACACACGGGTTACACCTATGTGAGGATTTAATTTCATAAATAAGGAACAGTCTCATATTGTTGTAAATTGTGTATTTTTATTAAATAAAATGGTTTTTATTTTATTAGATTTGTGTCCTGTGTGTCGTTAGTCAGTGCCAGTTTTAGAGGTTCTGGATGTAGTGCATGAAACGTAGTTTTCAGAGATTATTGCAGATATTTTCCATCACTGATTAGTAAAAACAAGTTTCACTACTAATCAGTGATGGAAAATGTCCGCAATAATCTCTTAAACAACATAAACTCACCATCACCAACAATGGATTTTAAACAAAGAAGTAGTTTTCAGGTTGTGATTTTACTAAGTGTTTGCAGTTTGGCAAAACGTGTTGGCAAAACTCTACCCTATGAGGAAAACTTGAAGATTATTTGAGACTGTTGACACAGGAAATAAAACAGTGACATCCGGAATCAGTTTGGAACACCTGTGAACACTCTTTCAACAATTTTAAAACAAAAATAAGTATCGTTTTGCTTCACCCAAATTCCAACAATGCTCTGCAATTTTAATTGTTATTATGTTTTGTTCCCTTTTAGTTTTGCAAATTATTTTAATAGCCTACAGTACATTGATGTTCAGCTAAATTTAAATTGATGCATATTTGGTCAGAACTGACTTCCGTAAGGGGCAGGGATTTGTTTGGGGCAGGTGATAAGAAGTGAGCAAAAACGTCTATAAATGGACAGGAAGTGGTCGAACGGGAAAAAATCACCAAAATACCGAACTATGAGTCATTATTTGTTTACTTTCCTACTCTACAATATTTTCACTGAAGGAAGTGTTTTGAAGTATTTCATTCTCTACCTACTATGTTAACCAAAGAAGCTTGACAAAATATTTCCGGGCTTATTTTATAGATTAAAATTGTTCAAATCCTTTTTAATTTTAATAATTATTATTATCCGGTATGATTATTTATGATAAAAAGCACAAAGTGATGTAAGGATTCTACCCTTCCATGATCCATCTATTGCGTTACCGTGACCCTCAATAAATCGAAGTCTGTGGAGAATCACCTTGATAAGTCGAATCTCGATATTTCAAAATATTCGATAACTCAAATTTTTTGTGGAGGTTCGAGTTATCGAGGTTCCACTGTATTGTAAAATAGTGTTATCAAATTTCTTTATATATCACAAAGGAATTCGCAGAATTAGAGAACTTTCTGTTAGTGCTATAATTTCAAAGAAATAAAACTATTTTTAATACCTTGTTATAAGTATGTTTTACTAAAAATATTTTTATTTTTTATTAAAAAATGTCCAGTACATACTGCATTAATTTATTTTTTACAGCACAAAATTTAACAAAGAGCAAGATTTGAAGAAATTTTAAAAAAACACATAAAAAACTAGATAATACAAAAAATAAAGTAAGCTTTACATATCAATATTAGTTTTACTTCAAGGTTCAAGTATTTTTTATCCTATTTGTGATTTTGCTGTATTTTTTATACTTATTTTAAATATGTAGGTAATTGATTCAATATATATAATGTACTGAGAATTGACCAAGTTATTTTCCTACTCCTTTCTAAATTAACTATAGCACTAACGATCAGTTGAAAACCACCACTAAGTGCCCTGTTGCCTGTTGCAGTGCACTGTCCCGCCGGTACTTTCGCCGGAGTCAAGGCCAAGACGTGCACCTACTGTCCGCGCGGCTTCTACCAGGACCGAGACAGGCAGGGAGAGTGCATCCGCTGCCCCCTCGGCTCTTACACTCAGGAGGAAGGTAAACTGCTCTACACTATATGTTGTTTGGACTTTGAGATTGTTTTAGTTTTAGTTTTTTTTTGTTGTTATAGGCACTACAATAAATTACCTTAAGAAAATTGCTAGGATTTTCTCTCTATTAAAAGTTATGGTTACATACGTTTTTGGTATATAAATAACTATCGTCCGCTTAAATGGAAGTAGATACTTTTCGGTTGTACACTGTAACATCCTATTACTAGTTGGTGGTACATATTAGTAAGATTATTTTCGCTCATGTAATATTTTTTTAAATTGAAAATATATTTGGCGTATGAAATAATTATTACCAATTATAAGCATTGATAACTCAACATTTCTCAGCTTCACAACATCAAACACCACATTGTCTCACGTTTGTTTTACTTTATCGTATTTGGTGGATGTTTGTACCAATACAATAAATATTAGATACATTTCACTCCTTATTAAAAATTACAAAATATTGGAACAAGAGATGTTTGGAAGATTTAGACTTTGTGATCGTGTCTGGTCCTTAAACGTTTCTGAAAATTCTGAAAGCAATTTTAAACTTAATTTCTAACTCTTATCAACAATATACTATGAACTTACACTTGCTATTCTTTTTAATTAGCTGTTAAATGATTGTACAAATCAAGGTTCATTAAAGATTTATTCACTTAACCTGGTGTTCCTAGGGTCCAAGAGTGTGACCGACTGTGTGCCTGTGTGCGGCTACGGCACCTACTCCCCCACCGGACTAGTCCCCTGTCTGGAGTGCCCCCGTAACAGCTACACGGGGGAGCCCCCCACCGGAGGGTACAAGGACTGTCAGGCTTGCCCTGCCAACACATACACCTACCAACCCGCCTCGCCTCACAAGGAGTTCTGTAGATGTAAGTGTAGATTGTCGAAGAGTGAGGAACTAGTCAAGTGTAGAGATTGTTTTATGGTAGCACCCTCCCCTTCAAAAATGTGTTTACATGAAACTTTATAGTATACAAGTTTTAATTTAGGATTAGTTATTCTATTAGGGGCTGTTCAAGATAATAAGCCCACAGTATGGTGTATATATGTTCATATATACAATTCACCAAAGTTAAGATGTTGGCAAAAACTCACACTATTTAGAGTACGTATTCAACAACAAATCAAAAATAATTCAACTGAAAGTACTTTGACGTTATTTAGGCGGAATTGGTTTTCAAAGGTAATGGTGGGATGGGGTTTTATTGGTTTATAATACAACCAAAAACTGCCCCCTCCTATTTTTATACCAAGTACTAATAGTTTCACAAACGTGGCATTAAATAACTTAACACTTCTGGAAATTGTACATAAGTAAAAGGGATTTAAGCTCTTATCACGTTTTAATTAGTTTTTATTAACTAACATTACTGAACTTTTTCATTTTTGCTTACGTTAAGATAAAATGTAATTTTATGAAAAGATAAAACAATGTATTGATTTATTCCATCATCTAATCCAAATCTGGGAAGCTGAAGTTTCCATAAACTCCACAACATCTCCACATTGTGTTGAGTTAGTGATACACTACTGCAACACTTCTATAGATAACATGTTTTCATTCATGCTATTTGCCTCCTTGATTCATTGTATGACTTAAAAAATATGATTTATGATTGACTTAAAAAATAAGGTTACATACCTTGTCATCATCAATCCACTAGTTTATAAGATTACAAGTTTCGGGACTAGTTTTGTCCCATTATCAAATCTTGTTGTATCTCAGAATAAAATACCGGTACTGACATCGTCTTGAGTTTAAAAACATTCAACACTAAACACAAACTTGTCCTGACACATAGAAACATTAAACATTTAAAAATTCACAGTAAGCGTACACATTATTTCCCATGTGTGGCCGGCCAAGGACAAGAGCAGACTGACCTATTGACCTAGGTCAGTATGCTCTTGTCCTTGTCCGGCCACACATGGGAATTAATGTGTATGCTTATTGTGAATTTTTAAATGTTTAATGTTTCTATGTGCAGTACAAGTTTGTGTTTGTTGTTGAAATGTTTTTAAACTCAAGGCGATGACAGTATTTTACTCTGTGATACAAAAAGATTTCGTAATGGGACAAAACTAGTCCCGGAACTAGTAATCTTATAAACTAGTGGATTGATAAAGACAAGGTATGTAACCTTATCTTTTAAGTCAACTATTTTAGCGAATTTCCCCTATAGGGAAGAAGCTATTACCGTAGGTCTCATGGTAAGACTTAGGCCCGAAATCATGATAACTTTTCGTTTTGAGGTCCCCAGATGCCAAAAACACCATTTGTTCAAATTTGTATATATGCATATATATATGTTATATATATATGTAGTATATATGTATAAATGTATATATATAGTTTTATATATATATATGTTATATATATATGTGTGTGTGTCCATAAGCATGATAACTCTCGTAAAAAAGGTCCGATCTTAATAAAATTTGGTACAAATATGTAAAGTACCATTTATTTGAACGAGTTCGAAAACCAGACAAATCGCACCATCCGAAGGGGGTTTTGGGGGGGGTTTTGTACCCCAAAAATGTTTTTTTTTTTTTAGTTTTCACATGTAATTGTTATTTAAATCAACCCCCCCCTTCCACCCTAATGGAGGAGCATACCATTGAATTCAGCTTAAAAAACAACCAATTTGGTATTTAGATCATTGCTCTATGTCAATTGGTTAGTGAGATATTGAAAGTGCTAAACACAGTACGTTGTCCAATGTTATTCTAATGGAGAAAAAGAAAAATTTTATATCTCGGTTATTTATGAACATAAACTGACGAAACTTGGTATATCGCTTCATCTGATTGTGGTTTGTTGTTGTTTGAACAAAAAAAATGTTTCGCCTATGGTTCCCGTAGCAGCAAACCTAGGTACTCGGAGTCCCCATGTTATTCTTATGGAGAATAATACAAATTTTATATATCCCTTATTTATGAATGAATATCGATGAAACTTAGTATGTGACTTCACTTAGATGAGTTCAGTTGATATTTGTATAAAAACCCATTATTTTTTGTTTCTTGTTGAAGCAAACCTGCGCACTTATCCCTAATGTTATTCTTATAGATAATAATGAATATTTTAAATATCGCTTATTTATGAATATATTTCTTTTGAATTCTGGTAAGAGGCTTAGTGTGTTATTAAGACATTTATATTCATTGTAAATTCGCTGAGGATGCAGGTTAGCTGCGACGGGGGGTATTTTAACTTGTGAACAACCCCTAACAATCCATATCTGTGTTACAGCCAAGTGTCCTCCGGGACAGTTCTCAGACACCGGTCTGGCGCCGTGTTTCCCCTGCCCCACCAACTTCTACCAGCCGCTGAGTGGTCAGACCGTGTGCCTAGAGTGTGCGACCAACACCAAGTCTGCGGGTCCCGGCGCAGCGTCGCGCGACGAGTGTTCGGCCATCCAGTGCACAGAGAACTCCTGTCAGCACGGCGGTCTGTGTGTGCCCATGGGTCAGTATTGGAAGACTTTTAAAATGGCAATGAAACCTATTGTTATTTTTTACTTTTAAGTAATTATTAAAATAGTTAGCGTTGTTAAAATAATGTAACTTCTGCTGGGTGAAATTGTGTTTGTAGTATTATCGGTTTTATTCAGCTCTTTGTCATTGAATGTTGTTATTAAGATATTCTTGTTTTAATTAACAGCAGTAATTTTAATTAATAACTGTAAAATAAATGTTAACAACATGATTAGTACTTTTTATAGCAATCCTGGTTTATTTAAAACTGAGGAAGGATGGTTAAAAATATTACTCATCCGTCACTAGAGAGCAGTTATGTTTAATAACATTTTACTTTTATAGTTGGAAAATCTATTATAAATTGTAAGAGGTGTGCATTTAAAGCACAACCAGTTCAGTAATTATTTTCAAATCCCTCAAATGAGTTATTTTAAAACCGTTTTCTCTAATTGCTTAAAAGCTTTAATTTTTCTGTAATAATATAAAAGTATAAAATAAAAAATAAAACTTATTTCTTAAAACTGTAATAATTTTTTATTCATTTAATTTAGTAGCCTACTTTTAAATTTTGACAGGGAATTGTGTTTACTATATTAAATGTTTAGAACATTCAAATCATCAATCAAAGTAACATGGACAACTTTTTACATGAATTAAATTCTGATCTATTACACAAGTCTGACCAAATTCCCAAACTTCATTCAAAAATTTGCTGTCAGCATGAGTACTCAATATGTATTTGACATCTACTTCATACTGTTAACCATAATTGTTATCTGCCAGGCCACTCAGTGCAGTGTTTCTGTCCCGCCGGCTTCTCTGGCCGCAGATGTGAGATTGACATTGACGAGTGTGCGTCGCAGCCTTGCCACAATGAAGCAATGTGCATCGACCTGCCCCAGAGCATGAGTACTCAATATGTAATTTGACATTTACTTCATACTGCTAACCATAATTGTTATCTGCCAGGCCACTCAGTGCAGTGTTTCTGTCCCGCCGGCTTCTCTGGCCGCAGATGTGAGATTGACATTGACGAGTGTGCGTCGCAGCCTTGCCACAATGAAGCAATGTGCATTGACCTGCCCCAGAGCATGAGTACTCAATATGTAATTTGACATTTACTTCATACTGTTAACCATAATTGTTATCCGCCAGGCCACTCAGTGCAGTGTTTCTGTCCCGCCGGCTTCTCTGGCCGCAGATGTGAGATTGACATTGACGAGTGTGCGTCGCAGCCTTGCCACAATGAAGCAATGTGCATTGACCTGCCCCAGAGCATGAGTACTCAATATGTAATTTGACATTTACTTCATACTGCTAACCATAATTGTTATCTGCCAGGCCACTCAGTGCAGTGTTTCTGTCTCGCCGGCTTCTCTGGCCGCAGATGTGAGATTGACATTGACGAGTGTGCGTCGCAGCCTTGCCACAATGGAGCAATGTGCATTGACCTGCCCCAGAGCATGAGTACTCAATATGTAATTTGACATTTACTTCATACTGTTAACCATAATTGTTATCCGCCAGGCCACTCAGTGCAGTGTTTCTGCCCCGCCGGCTTCTCTGACCGCAGATGTGAGATTGACATTGACGAGTGTGCGTCGCAGCCTTGCCACAATGGAGCAATGTGCATTGACCTGCCCCAGAGCATGAGTACTCAATATGTAATTTGACATTTACTTCATACTGCTAACCATAATTGTTATCTGCCAGGCCACTCAGTGCAGTGTTTCTGTCCCGCCGGCTTCTCTGGCCGCAGATGTGAGATTGACATTGACGAGTGTGCGTCGCAGCCTTGCCACAATGGAGCAATGTGCATTGACCTGCCCCAGAGCATGAGTACTCAATATGTATTTGACATCTACTTCATACTGTTAACCATAATTGTTATCCGCCAGGCCACTCAGTGCAGTGTTTCTGTCCCGCCGGCTTCTCTGGCCGCAGATGTGAGATTGACATTGACGAGTGTGCGTCGCAGCCTTGCCACAATGGAGCAATGTGCATTGACCTGCCCCAGAGCATGAGTACTCAATATGTAATTTGACATTTACTTCATACTGCTAACCATAATTGTTATCTGCCAGGCCACTCAGTGCAGTGTTTCTGTCCCGCCGGCTTCTCTGGCCGCAGATGTGAGATTGACATTGACGAGTGTGCGTCGCAGCCTTGCCACAATGAAGCAATGTGCATCGACCTGCCCCAGAGCATGAGTACTCAATATGTAATTTGACATTTACTTCATACTGCTAACCATAATTGTTATCTGCCAGGCCACTCAGTGCAGTGTTTCTGTCCCGCCGGCTTCTCTGGCCGCAGATGTGAGATTGACATTGACGAGTGTGCGTCGCAGCCTTGCCACAATGAAGCAATGTGCATCGACCTGCCCCAGAGCATGAGTACTCAATATGTAATTTGACATTTACTTCATACTGCTAACCATAATTGTTATCTGCCAGGCCACTCAGTGCAGTGTTTCTGTCCCGCCGGCTTCTCTGGCCGCAGATGTGAGATTGACATTGACGAGTGTGCGTCGCAGCCTTGCCACAATGAAGCAATGTGCATCGACCTGCCCCAGAGCATGAGTACTCAATATGTAATTTGACATTTACTTCATACTGTTAACCATAATTGTTATCCGCCAGGCCACTCAGTGCAGTGTTTCTGTCCCGCCGGCTTCTCTGGCCGCAGATGTGAGATTGACATTGACGAGTGTGCGTCGCAGCCTTGCCACAATGAAGCAATGTGCATCGACCTGCCCCAGAGCATGAGTACTCAATATGTAATTTGACATTTACTTCATACTGCTAACCATAATTGTTATCTGCCAGGCCACTCAGTGCAGTGTTTCTGTCCCGCCGGCTTCTCTGACCGCAGATGTGAGATTGACATTGACGAGTGTGCGTCGCAGCCTTGCCACAATGGAGCAATGTGCATTGACCTGCCCCAGAGCATGAGTACTCAATATGTATTTGACATCTACTTCATACTGTTAACCATAATTGTTATCTGCCAGGCCACTCAGTGCAGTGTTTCTGTCCCGCCGGCTTCTCTGGCCGCAGATGTGAGATTGACATTGACGAGTGTGCGTCGCAGCCTTGCCACAATGGAGCAATGTGCATTGACCTGCCCCAGAGCATGAGTACTCAATATGTAATTTGACATTTACTTCATACTGCTAACCATAATTGTTATCTGCCAGGCCACTCAGTGCAGTGTTTCTGTCCCGCCGGCTTCTCTGGCCGCAGATGTGAGATTGACATTGACGAGTGTGCGTCGCAGCCTTGCCACAATGGAGCAATGTGCATTGACCTGCCCCAGAGCATGAGTACTCAATATGTAATTTGACATTTACTTCATACTGCTAACCATAATTGTTATCTGCCAGGCCACTCAGTGCAGTGTTTCTGTCCCGCCGGCTTCTCTGGCCGCAGATGTGAGATTGACATTGACGAGTGTGCGTCGCAGCCTTGCCACAATGAAGCAATGTGCATCGACCTGCCCCAGGGCTATCGGTGCCAGTGCAAGACAGGTACGTCTATTTATTGTGTTGTGTGCTAGTACAGGACTGCTACAACGATTTTCTTTAAGTAGTAAAGATCTTATTAAACTTATAAAACCACCATAACTTATTTTAAACTTAAAATGCCATAATTTCAAAAACAAAGAAGTTTTTAACCTCGGTAAAATATTTAAAAAAATAAAAAGACTGTTATTAAAAAAATTACATACAGTAGATCCTCTCTTAACCGACCCTCACGGGACCGGGCCTAGGTCGGATAACCTAAAAGGTCGGTTAAAACGGGCAACTACGTAAAGATGTATAATACTGTAGAAATAAATAATGTATTATTGATATTATATGAATACAAAACTCAGCTGCATTTATTAAAGTTTACTTTTGCAATTTTTTCTTATGAAATATACTCAAGTAACAATGAAAGTTTTGTACTGTACTCGACACAAAGTAGCGATGAACTGACGTTGAGTGACGTTCCACAATATTGTAAGTTTCCTATGCTATTGTGACTCATTACAAAACTTGACCTGAATGGATGGATACGTTTCTATTTTAGTAAAGCGATAAGGATGGGAATGGAAGTCTTTTGATTCCTAGAAAAGGTCGGTTAAATCGACCAGTTTTAAAATTCAGGGCGGATAAACCGACCTCTATATTGTGTCCGGGCAGAGGCGGTTGATCCGGGGTCGGTTAAGAGAGGGTCTACTGTAGCCGGGTGTTTTTCTGCTGCTAACTAATTGTAATTTTTGTAAAAATTGTTTTTGCTTGTTATTATAGCTAGTCCTAGGAGGGAAAGTAGAACTAACTGAAAGAGGCTTTTAGAAATACTTGTAGATTCAATATAGGGTATTAAATTGTGATTTACATATTCTAACTCATAACCAATCCAAATAGAAACTAACTGTTAAAAGAAGTTTACCTGCTTCCAACATCATTCACATCCTAATTTAGTAAGGTAATTGATATCAGAACTGTTAATAGTCCCATTTTTAAATCTTTGGTGGAACAAAATTTATGGACATAATAGTTTTTTTTTAATTAATTTTTGTTGGTGGTGAGTTTATATTGTTTAAGAAATTACTGCGGATATTAGCTATCACTCCCATCCAGTGAAAAACAAGTTTTATGAATTTTCAAGATCCAAATGTTTGCCTTTCTTCTAAAAAATGAATGAATCCATCTATATATTGGTTGAAGTAAATAATCTTGTCACAGCTATAAATATGAATCAAAGTGTGAATTTTAAAATATATATGTTTATTTCATTTATAAAATACATTAACACTTGATAACAACGCTTAAATTTTTGAACAGGCTACAGTGGTATCAACTGCCAGGAGGAGAAGTCAGACTGTCGCAACAACACGTGTCCGGAGAGAGCGATGTGCAAGGATGAACCTGGCATCAACAACTACACATGTCTCTGTCGATCTGGCTACACGGGCGTCAACTGTGACATCACGGTCTGTATCATCTGGTCAAATCAGAATGAGGCATGACTGACTTGATTTAGTGTCCATCAAAATCAATAGGAACAGGCAAAGAAAATTATCGCAAATTGACAAAAGGATCGAAATGCTTCTGTTTTTTCCATTTGTAAATTCAATGTGGAAAACAATGCAGCAGTGATAGTTGACACTAATATAATCGGTCATGATTTATAAAAAATACACCTACATTATCTTGAAACAATTGAAAACTTATTCTATAGTTCAGTAAGCTAGTCAATAAATGTGACATTTATTGACTAACCTATTAACTAATTAGACTGGCCGTAAAATATATTTGTTACTTCATGTAACAAACAGTGCTTATTGCGGCATGCTCTAGAGCTTCAGAGAGCTATTTAATTTAATAACTGCAGTCTTGCAGGTCAGATCATTTATTCAGTCAAGCAGTTTATTAAGTTACCATGATCATTAACAACTTCACTCCTCATAAAACCAGTTTTTGTACTGTTGAAGTTTAATGTGCAGTATCCTCAGACACTTTACAGTTTCTGTTATTCCAGATCAACCCATGCACGGCGGCTGGTAATCCCTGTCAGAATGAGGCCTCGTGCGTCGCCCTACAACAAGGGAGGTACAAGTGCGAATGTCTGCCTGGATGGGAGGGACAACACTGTGAAATCAACACTGGTGAGTCGCTGTAATTTTATTATCTAAAGCTAAATATTACTTGTTTTTGTTTTGAATGTTTATTTATGGCAGTAAACCTTTTGACACATAGCTAGGGAATGGTCCAAATCTTACAATTCAATCTAAAGTCTATCATACCTTAGAAAGCATTGTTAATTATTAATAGTTAAATAACTAAGGCTGCTAGCTCGATATTAAATAACAACTTTTCAAGAGTTTTATCAAGATTGATCTAGCCTCAGAAAATAAAAGATTCAACAGACATCTAAGGCTGGATTTCATCAAACTTTCATTAACGCTAGTTCAATTAACGGGGCAAACTGAACTCTGTTTTACCATCAGTTAAAGAAAACTGGATTTCACCAATGCAAAATACTTCAAAACTAACGCTAGTTCAATTGTCATCTGTTTATTATTGCATATTTAATTTACTGTAAAAAATATGATATTTCATTACAAATAGTTAATGGTGTGTGGATCAAGTTGAGAAGCCAATATTATTCTCGAGTTTTGAGATTTTTCGAGCGAGGAATTTGCGAATGTAGTACTTTGGTGCGGGCCCTAGGCGCACGCCTATGGGTAATTCCGCCCCTGCATTGAAGATAAAGACTGTAGCTTCTTCAATTTATTCCGATATTACTCGGTCCGATCATCATTTAAACACGTTCGCTTGTTTTTATGGTCGATTTTACGTGGCGCGATTGTCTTTAGCGGCCGTTACTATGCGATTTGGAAGATCACAATTGCCCGGAGATCGGTGGGAAATACTCGCTCGAACTTTTTAAAACTTGAAGTCAAAGTAATGAAATAGTATTCTGCCGAAATACTTGAAAATATACACTACAAAAATATTACTTGCCTAAAATTGTTACAAAGATGTTTTGAAACACACTTTGATTAAAAACATAATTATATTTATTAATTTATTTTGTCCTTATGCATTTGTTATAATGCTTCAACAACAAGCGACCATGAACAAATAAGAGGAAAAGAGACCCGGCATCTACCCCCTTCAAGTATGACTTTATGTAATCATAACTGATCCATGTATGGATCTCATCCATACTCATCGGATTGTTTTTAAATTGACCTAATTGGAAAACACTTTGATATAGTTGAGTTAAAAAACGGATGTGGTCAGTAATAGAACAAATGCAGACGTTGCATTCAACGTGGTTAATATATCTCGAGTTCTCGCCTCGTATAAAAAAGTGTAGCCTACATGGACAACCACCATTTGCCCCTCTGTCAACTCTGCTCGTAATATGGTAATCAAACAAATCCTCTCCTTCACAAGTTATATGACAGTCACCTGTCAAACATTTAACTTGTTAAGAAAGGATTTTATTGGTACCTGTGGAAAATGGCGGTCGACCATGTAGTTTTCACTTATTATCTCAGACGAGACCTCTAGATATATTAACCTCGTTGGTTGCATTTTGCACAGTAATTTTAAAGTTTGTTTTTGTTAAAAATTTAAGTAAGGTTATAATTCATAATTATTTCAGTTTGAAATAAATAAACAAATACGAGTTATGATAAATGACGCATTCAAACGCCAGTTTTAGAGTCAGTTAGTTATTAACGCGGCATTAGCACTAACCGTGTGTGGTGAAATCCAAAAGAGCGAGTTAATACTGAACTAGCATTAAAATTGTCTTAACCAGGCTTTAACGCCGCGTTAAAAGTTTGGTGAAACTATCCGGCCTAAATCTCTAAACCTGAATATCACATTGCCTATTTTAGTAAACATTTTGGTAGCAGCTCTTGATAAAATTCACCAGACTTTTTTTTCAAGGGATGCAACTAACGAGAAGATTGAGTAATTACAATTGAATTTATATGAAATGAATGTCAATAAAAAATCCAAAATAAGCTAGAGATTATAGATCCATACATTCTCAAAAGATGTATACTTTAATTTTGAGCCATGTTTTTTAAATTTGTTGTCTTTGTGTAAATGATTTAAAAAATAAAAATTGATTACTTAAAATTAAACAATATGTATATCAAGAAAAAACTACTTTTGAAGATAAAGTTACTGAATACTAAATTTACCTTAAAGTATTTATTTTGATATCTATTTTCCAGACGACTGCGCTGAGAAGCCATGTTTGCTTGGAGCCAACTGTACAGACCTAGTAGCAGACTTCAAGTGTGACTGTCCAACGGGCTTCACTGGGAAACGCTGCCAGGAGAAGATCGACCTTTGTTCCGGCAACCCTTGCAAACACGGTGTTTGTGCCGACAAGTTCTTCAGTCACCATTGCATCTGTGACCCAGGCTGGACAGGTAGGACTTTTCTGTGAACTTACAATGAAGAGTTGAATGACTTTTAGTTACTTTTAGGTTTTTAGGAAAAAGCACAAAGGCTTGAACATTTCGGAAAAGGGAAAAGGATAGGATACAGCTAATTCAGCATCTTATTAGAGGGCTGATGAATGAAGTAACACATAATCGTCACTAAAAAAGGTAATATTTTGGCTATAATTTATAGCCATTATCATACGTAAAGAGAAAGACTTATGTTATTTTTCTTATAAACTGTGCAAGCTCAGATCATGTATCAACTATTCAAAATTATATAGTAAAACATATTAAATAGAATTATAGATAAATAAAGGAATAATTTTGTTACTGTGACAATTTTCCAACTATACGTAACATGAAGTCATTCACATACCTAGATCAAAAAGAAGATTAAATAAAAAACTCAAATCATAAAATGTGAGATTTCCAAGGTCAATTTCAACTTTGAAAATATTAAAAACTTTATGAGAATATTTCTAGTTTATCATTGCAGTTACATTATTTTTGTAGAAGCGCATCAATTAATGAAAATAAAATGGCATATCCAATTTAAACCCTAATTTAACTGCTATTTACAGGGGATGCATGTGAGACGAACATCAACGAGTGTAACAGCCACCCATGCGAGAACGGTGGCCAGTGTACGGACCTGATAGACGGCTTCTCCTGCGCCTGTGAGCTCGGCTACACGGGCAAGCGGTGCCAACACCTGATCGATGACTGCGCCTCTGAGCCCTGCCAGAACGGGGGCACTTGCATGGACATGCTGGATGGCTTCGCTTGCAAATGTCGCCCTGGTTTTGTTGGTAAGTTGTCTCTAGTGTGTGTATATTGGCAATAATATCTCGATAAGTTTTGATTATGGCTTTGTTATAGTCAGTCTACCATTGAAAAATGTATTAATATGTATGCTTTTGAAAATCTTATAATGAGCGACCCCAAACGCTGAGCCATACTTACTTAAAATACAATTTTTGAGTTTACAGCAAATCCTATCTAATAATAGCGTGTACAAGGCAACGTGTAACCACCTATTCCAAATAAACTACTAAACATAGAGAGGCCAGGTTGGTGTTAAAAGATTTCCCTTAGGCCAAGGATGATGAAAAGATACGATATCCTAAATTTACTCAGTTATACGTTTGCAATTGGCAAAAAACACTTTTTTTTGGCCTTTTCTCGTCATTCTCATATATAAGGAACATGTAACCACCTATTCCGAGTAAACTACTGAATGTAGAGAGGCCAGGTTGGTGTCAAAAGATTTCCCTTAGGCCAAGGATGATGAAAAGATACGATATCCTAAATTTACTCAGTTATACGTTTGCAATTGGCAAAAAACACTGTTTTTTTGGCCTTTTCTCGTCATTCTCATATATAAGGAACATGTAACCACCTATTCCAAGTAAACTACTGAACGTAAAGAGGCCAGGTTGGTGTCAAACGATTTCCCTTAGGCCAAGGATGATGAAAAGATATGATATCCTAAATTTACTCAGTTATACGTTTGCAATTGGCAAAAAACACTGTTTTTTTGGCCTTTTTTCGTCATTCTCATATATAAGGAACGTGTAACCACCTATTCCAAGTAAACTACTGAATGTAAAGAGGCCAGGTTGGTGTCAAAAGATTTCAGTTAGGCCCAGGATGATGAAAAAAAATATGATATCTTACATTTATTTAGTTATAATTTTGTAATTGGCAAAAACCACTGTTCTATTTTGTCATATTTTATTTTCAATCACCTTGTTTACCGAGCCATGTGTTCCCTACTTTGCATCCAAATTCAATACAACAGGTGAGTAAAGTTAATCTTGTTTTTGTAAACAAAGCAGACAACTATCTTGTATCTATAAAAGGCAAAGCCCTGGCTGACTGACTGACTGACTCACTCATCACTAATTCTCCACCTTCCCATGTAGGTAGAGAGCTGAAATCTTGTACACTGATTCTTTAGGCATAAAATCGGAAAACTAAATGGTTTTCATCCTGATCTGACCTTAGGGCTCCGCCAGAGATCCCGACAAAGTTCCCATGTAGGGTATTTCTTAACATTCAATTTTGTTTGAGCTGATGAATTAAGGAAAAACACATGTGACATAAACCAAATAAAACACTCATCCATATGAATAACATGAGGACTTGGAAGTCCCATGGGGCAAAGCCTTGAGGCCTAAATCGAAAATCTAAAGCCAGTTAGCAAATCTGCAAGCTTAGACGCGCGTTTTAGTGTTTAACATGTGGGGGTAAATCATAAAACAAAAAGCCTTATTGATTACATAGTTTGCATGTAGCGTATTAATAATATAGAAAGATAGATGGATAGATAAATTACGTTTTTGTTGGTCTGTCTTTAGACAGTTTGTATGTTAGCAGATGAAATACAATTAAATGTTGGTAAATATGTAGACTGTAATTTTTTTATTAGGTTAATTTGTATTACAAATTTGAACCCGATGAACAAACCTTTAAACACTTAATAACATTTATCTGCAGTTTTAAAAAAAACAAAATTTGGCTTGAAGTGACATGAAAATGGGTTTGATTCAACATCCAAAACTAAACCGTTTTGGGCAGGCATAAAATGTATTTCGTAAAAAAACACTTTTGGAATTTATACACTTTCTAATGAATATTTTAATATGCATTATGTTGGGACTTTATTACAATAATACCTTTAACCCTCCAAGTGTATTTAATAATGGTCTTAATGTTTGCCTATTTTTGGTAATTTTGCAGTGTTTTATTCAAATAAATCTAAAAAACTCAAAAACACTCCCAACTGCATTATTGTATCGTTTTTCATGTTCAGAAAATCACGGGCTTCAATATTATATATATAACATCTCACAAAAATTATAATAAGAAAATTATGTGATGTTAAAAAACATAAAAATAAAAAATGTTAAAGTTTGCGCTTTATCAAATTATAAACGGTTCTAGAATATACAATTTTCAAAATAGCCAATTTGTTTTAAATTTTATAAGGATACTAAATATATAAACAAATAATCAGGTAAAGCAGCAAATAAAAAAGTTTTAGATAATAATCTGTTGTTGCGCGCTATAGCAAATGAGCAAAATGGTCTTGGTGACGTTACAGTCAGAAAGATAATTTACCTCGATATCACTGCTGCCTATTTCTCCAGGAACATCAACTAACCCTTCGTCATCACTAAACTTTTCTTCTAAAGTCCCAAGTATGTCAATACTGTCCATTTTTACAAATAAAAACAACAAAAAACATCGCAAAACAACACCATTCCCGAAGTGAGGTTAGCGACGCACAACAAACCTTCACACTTCAGCTGTCTGCTAAAGTACGATTGGCACAAACGTAAAAAGCGTCTGCAGACAGACATCGGGAGAAAGCTTAGACGGCGAAACCAATTTTGATCCGGTTCATTAAGATTCAATGCACCCCAGAGCTTATTCCGTAAACGCTGTTTGACTGTCGACACAGCGACAGTAAACATCCCAGCGGATGTGTTTTGTGTCGCTATAGCAACACATAACGCCTAGAGGGTTAAATTTTGCATGCCGGATTCCCATTCTGTTACATGCAATTAAAAATTAGATTTTTAAACATAAAATTGTTAAGCCATTAAATTTATTTTAAAACTTGTGAACAATACTTCTTTAGTTTGTTTAAGCCCATCATTTTTGACGGGCTAATAATAGCTAGTACACCATAATAGTTATTTACTATATAATCCTTTTAGGGAATCACTACTACTTAATCCTAAAACACATTATTATGTATCTGGTAATTATTTTTAATAAAGTAATTAATGCAAATAACTCCATACAAAATTACAAAACTATTACAAAAGTATAAGATAGTGAAACAAAATATTTCCTTGAAATGCCGTTTGAAAGTAGTTTCTCTGAGACCCTACAGGTTTCAGCACTAACACATCTGAAAATCCTATAAAGCGTTGCCAGTACCATAGTGGAATGAAAATGAACTAAACAGGTGGTGACAATTGTAACTACATCTGGTGCCATTTTGTGGCAACAATACCTCCCACGAAGAGCAAGTTAAAATGTTAAAATCAAATTTGTATATGCTGCTTATTTACTGTTATAATAACAGACATGTTTGCATACAGGTTTACAGTGTGAGGCTGAAATAGACGAATGTCTGAGTGACCCTTGCAGCTCCGAAGGGACGGAGAAATGCCTCGACTTGGACAACAAATACGAGTGCCAGTGTCGTGACGGCTTTATCGGCTCACTGTGTGAGGTGGGTGTGCTTTCTATTTATTATGTGTTTTGTAAATAATACTTATAACAAAAATGTTGGTTTATTAGGACTACTTATATTAATTGTATACTTATTTTTCAACAAAGTACCATTTGTATGAAAAGAGACGTGTATTATAAAATGAAAATTGTTTTAATGAAAAAGGATGCTTTGGTGAAACATACAATTAATTGTTACCAAATAAATGTATTTGCATAGATTCAATTATTTTATGTGTGATTTTTTTACTGCAGTGCACTGTAGGCCTTCTGTAATTCTGTCAACTTTGTATTGAATGAATTTTATGGCTTTCTTGTGGAAAGATATTTTCAACACAGAGATCTCGAAAGAAAGATAGCTCGGGAAAAAGGTGGGAAAGAATAGATTAGCCAATAAACCTTAAATATGGCAAACTCCCGTGACTCCTGCATTATCTATCAGCTCTCAAACCAAGGTGTAAGGGAAGCTTGTCATAATTGGCAACCAAAGGACAACCACATGCTATGACAGATTAATTTTCTGTCTCCAATTTTGACCATGCAACTGGTATAGACCAGACCAAATTTCATCCTGGGACGACCCATCCATTTTATTTTTCTAGATGCGCTACAACGTAAAGTGGAGTAACCAACTGTTGAGCATTATCACATAGCTTGGTAATTGGCGGGGGTTGAACCTTGGAACTTACCAGTCAAACATCACTCTAACTATCACACCAGGCTGATCTCACAGTGGCTTAAATAAAAATAAAATTTCTCCCAGGTGAACATCAACGACTGTGCGTCCTCCCCCTGCCTCAACGGAGGGGTGTGCCGCGACGGAGTGGCCACGTTCCACTGCGAGTGTGAGCCAGGCTGGACTGGCCGCCGCTGCGAGACTGACGTCAGCTCCTGTCAGACTGAGCCATGCCAGAACAATGCCAACTGCATCAACCTCTTCCAGGACTTCTTCTGTGTGTGAGTGATTTTACTGTTACATGAAAACTGCAGAATCAGAATCAGAATATCCTTCTGCAGGATTCTGAAATCCATTTCGCATGCAGACATTGCTTGTATTAGACCTCAGGACTGTAGCATATTTCCGTTCAATGACCTTTTTGTTGATAATTTATAACTCAATTTAAGAGTCTCACAAATTACTTTTAACCTGTGGCATATATTTCTGAACAGTATGTCAAAAGAAAGTTTTGGAATGCCGCAAAAACTAATATTACGTTTTTTAATGAGAACAATTTTAATTTAGTTTAATATGAGGCCTAAGGTATGTCTCATTAGTGTACAAGACACCAAAATACACAGTTTAAAAATAATTTGCCTTTACAAAAGATTTCAGAATCATCATAACATATGATTTTGCTAGTTTAGTAACATTATTTAACACCTAGAATTATCAATATCTCAAATAAAGAAACAGAAAAAAAATCATCAATTCCAAGAACTGTCCTTTTACGATAAACGTTAAACTATGGCTGTTTCTAATAATAGATTTAAATAACTACTCTACAAAATAATGTAATCTATGTCAATCCTTATTTATGATTAATTCCAAACTGACTTTTCCCCCTAGATGCCCGTCAGGCACAGATGGCAAGCAATGTGAAACAGCCCCAGAGAGGTGTATTGGCAGCCCATGCATGCACGGAGGCAAATGCCAGGACTTCGGCTCTGGCCTCAACTGCACGTGTCCAGCTGACTTCAACGGCATCGGCTGTCAATACGAGTTTGACGCTTGTCAAGCCAACGTCTGCCAGAACGGAGCCACCTGTGTTGACAACGGACCTGGATACACATGCATTTGCCCTCCTGGTTTTACAGGTGAGATTAGTGGACATTTATTTATTTTTAATTTATAACCAAAGGTTACCCTTAAAATGTGATAGTTAATTGTCACGTTAATTCCTGATCAAGTTTTCAATGAATGCTTGTAATCCTGAACACAGAATTATTTTGGCTTTTATTCATCAAATTAAATCCATTAATTACACTGAAATATGTATTGTCCAAATAATAAAATATTGGTTTCCACTATGAAAAAGTATAAATTTGTCATAAGGCCAAAAGATTTTGTTTTATTTTATGTTTTACTGGGAAATTTATGTTACTATTTTTTTGCTTCAGTAAAATATTGCTGCTTTCCCCCTTTCTAAAAAAGAAAGAAAAATCTTATGACTGTAATATTGCACAAAACAGGTTACCTGTGCGCTAGGACAGATTTATGCTAAGATATAACCACTTAGCTCTCTCTCTCTTATTGTATGTTCAGACTTTCTCAAAAAGAAGTATTGTATTTTTCAGAAAGTAAGGTAATATTTGAGATAATCCTTAATCAGCTTATTTCATGCTGTTGAATTTTTCAGGCCAAAACTGTGATGAAGACATTGTAGACTGTAAGGAGAACTCTTGCCCACCAACGGCAACTTGCATCGACCTCACTGGAGGATTCTACTGCCAGTGTCCCTTCAACCTGACTGGCGATGACTGCAGGAAGAGTAAGTGTCAACTGACAAGGAATATTTAATTTTGAGGAATATCAGAATCAACTTTTGATTTGTGTCTGTGAGTTGTTTTTAGTGTCATGTAATCTTAACATACACAAGCAAGTTAGTTGTATGGGCTAGATTAAAGACACTACAGAACTTCACTTTTTGCTTAACATGTTAATTAAAAGAGGTTCGGGTGCAGATTTACCTTTTTTAATTTATAATATCCACTCCACAGGCCTTCTAAGTTTCATTTTATTCCTTATCAGAAAACAGAAATTAATTTAATCATGTATTCATCAGTTGTTGATACATTATTAAAACGCATCAAAATATTTGTTTGTAACGTCAATGACTACTGGAATCTATGGTGTCGTAATACAAGTTAGGACTTAATTTTTGTATGAATTTTCAAAACGAATTCAGAATTTGTGCACAATGTACGCACAATGGCGTTATAAATTCAGAATCATTAGAAAGACATTTTCTTGAGTTCAAGCAGCAGTCATACTAGTTAAGGACAATCACAAGGTGTTTTTTTATTTATTTTGACAGTGTATATATAATGTCAGTATGCACATATGTATTATGTGTATTTTAGTGTTTTCGTAACCTAATAACACTCCATTATCTTTACTACATACGACTTGTCCTTCTCATGAACTACAATCACTCTAACCACTCCCCCCACCCACAGCCATCCAAGTTGACTACGACCTCAGTTTCACGGAGCCGAGTGACAGCAGCGCCGCACTCACAGTTCCGTTCCGCCTCACTGGCAAGACCAGCCTCACCATCGCCATGTGGGTGCAGTTCGCTCACCGCGACGAGCCTGGCGTCTTCTTCACCCTCTACCACGTTGCGTGAGTCTGCTTCATCATCACTGATTTAATAACTAATTGTTTAAGCGATGATATTTAGAGTGTTATTACTGAAGTATCTTCTCTTTGGGATCTCAAGTGGTTTTTTAACTGTTTAGAGCTATCAAATATTTTCACAAGATTTACTTACACTTATTGGCATAGAGTAATTCAAGGGCGGTAGGGGGGGGGGGCAATACTTCCCAATTAATTTTGAAAAAATGTTATTGTAGTATTTGAAAAGTCATGATCTTCACAGTCACGATCATGTGTACCTGTCAATTAATACACTCAAATTGTACTTATGTCTATTGGAATTGTTACATGGTTAACAAGTTATAACTTGATTAATTAATCATTTTTATGACTGATCATCATGATTTTTTTAACAGTAATCCATGTTACTTCAATTCATTTTTACGTAACCAATATCTATATCTATAAAAGGCAAAGCCCTGGCTGACTGACACTGACTGACTGACTCACTCACTCATCACTAATTCTCCAACTTCCCATGTAGGTAGAGATCTGAAATTTTGTACCTGATTCTTTAGGCATAAAATCGGAAAACTAAATGGTTTTCATCCTGATCTGACCTTAGGGCTCCGCCAGAGATCCCGACAAAGTTCCCATGTATTTCTTATGGTATGTATTGAGCTAATGAAAATACAAACAACTGATCTTGATTCGTAGTAGCTCCAAGGGCTAACCACGGAATGCAGCACACACAACTGTCATAGTTTTTATAAATTATTTGCGGGGCGAAGCCTGCGGGAACAGCTAGTATTTTTATAAAACTAATCCCCTAATGTTTCCCACAAACAGTTCCGGCCAGACGGCAGACAACCGACGTGTGATGGTGCAGGCGCACTCGAGTGGCGTTCAGATCTCGATGTTCCCGGACCTGCCCGATGTGTTCCTGGCGTTCCAGGAGTACGCCACCATCAACGACGGCAGCTGGCACCACGTGGCGGTGGTGTGGCACCAGGGAACACTCACGCTCATCACCGAGGGCCTCATCGCCAGCAAGGTCGAGAGTTACGGCTCGGGACGACAGCTGCCTGACTTGTGAGTGCTTACAAGTTTTGTTCAGTTTGCAAAAAACTTGTGATTATAGGTTTGATTAATTTTTATTTTCTTTTGTTTTTGCTATGAAGATTTTTGCTAATTTAGCTGAAGGTTCCCAAAAGACATTTGCTAATCTAGCTAATCTAATTCCCCAAATGGCTTGCACTTTGAGAACTTGGTTTTTCAAGATTACAAGGAAATACAACGAGTTTACTTAACATTTATACAAATTATTAGAGCTTGTATTGCTCAATATCAGTAGGTGGATATGGTAATATGACCATTGGGTAAAGAAAATGAAGTTGTCATTACATATGGTAAGTCTTTTGGCTGTCCATTATGACAAACTTCCCTCTCACCTTTCCGCTGGGGTTTCCTGATCCGCAACAATGATGAATTAATGATAATGATGATTGTAATATGATAAGTCAAAATCTTCATCAACTCTTTTATTATTTCAATTTCAGTACTATTTAGGCATAATGATATGTGTTAAGTGGTGTTTTTAAGGTATATTTTTACTATCCTCTTTTGTTCCTCAAAATCTATATTTTTCATATTCTGCTTCAGTGGCTGGGTTGTCCTTGGTAAACCGAAGGCTGACAACATCAAGCAGTACACCGACTCAGGGTTCCAAGGTCACCTGACGAAGGTCCAGATCTGGGGACGAGCTCTGGACGTCACCAATGAAATACAAAAGCAGGTGAGAAACTATAATATTTTTATTTTTGATTCCAAATCAATAAAATGCCTCAACTGCACTCAAGGTTGAAGATAAATTTGAAAAATATGTCTGTGTAATTTATTTTATGTTTGCTTCACTCTTGATGTTTACTGGTTATCTAATCTAAATTATGTTTTTCCCAGGTGCGAGACTGCAGGACAGAGCCTGTGTTATATCAAGGCCTCGTACTGACATGGGCCGGATACGATAACATCCAAGGAGGAGTGGAGCGACGGGTTCCATCACACTGCAGCCAACATTCCTGCCCCAGTGGCTACACTGGCCCGCAGTGTGACCAACTGCAGGTGGACAAGGTAAAAATTATGGATTTGTCACATTTAACATCAAAGATCATATCAGTATAGATTATGCATAGAGATGCATATAGTATTCAAAAGTCAAAAGCCAATTATAAGAGTTATGGCACAGATCATGCCGAAAACTAGTTGCAAACAACTTTTCCAACATTTAGAAATACTGACTCTTCCTTCTATATTTATATTGGAGATATTAAAAGTTTTCCTTAAAAGCCAAAATTATTTTGAAAAATACAATATTAAGCACAATACAATACAAGACACCATAACTCATTTCATAACATACTTCATTTCATTTCATACCCAGCACATAAGTTGACAATATTTAAAAAAGTCCACTATATGTGGGTTTGAAAATATATAATACAATTCCTGATTCTTTTAAAAAGCTACCAGCATCGAAATTTATGTAATCTGTTAAAGATATTTTATTAGTAGAATCATATTACTCACTGGTTAATTTGTCAAGTGATAGTTGGTAATATTTTCCAACTTATAATCAATGTTGATTGAACAATTAGTTAATTTTTGGACAGTTTAGCATGCCAAAAATGCAAAGAATTAGTTTTGTTGTATTAATTTGACTTTGTGCCTGTTGGATTATTACCCTTGTAATAACATCTATAAAATGTAATGTAAAATAAAGAATTGTTGTCTATTGTATATTGTCTATCAAATCAAAAATTCCTTAATTATTCAATAAATTGTACATGGTACACAGATCAGAGAGAGGAGATTTTAACTTAAAAGTTGCTGTAGAATGTTAGAATCTTAACATTGGTTAATTAATTTTGTTAATTCACTATTTAATTTCATTCAATTTATAGCTTTTTATATTGTGGCAATACCTACAAAACAAAGGAAATTGAACAACAACTAAAGTCTGAGTACTAGAGTTGATTATTTATTTATTTGCATATTGGGCATCACACACCTTAAATATTGTACCTGTTTAGTATTGTCATCAAAGTTAACTTTTATACAGAACAACAACACCCAAAAAAGGGAAGAAATAATCATACCTCAGCGATAAACTTGTTCAAAAATAGTAGATTGCTTCTGACAATCCTGATACGTCAGCTTATAGTGATAAAAGTCACATTAAGCACAAAGAATGAACAATTAGACTTTACAAAACTGTTGTTTTATGGGATTATACAACATAATAACTAACCTGCAAATGGTAGATTCCGCCTCAAGTGGAGCACTGCCCTGGAGATCTGTGGGTGATCGCCAAGAACGGCACAGCCGTGGTGACGTGGGACGAGCCGCTGTTCAGTGACAATGTGGGCGTCGCTCGCGTCGAGGAGCGCAGCGGACACCGGCCGGGCCAGACGCTGCTGTGGGGAACGTATCACATTGCCTATGTCGCGTACGATACGGCTGGCAACAGCGCGACCTGCTCCTTCAAAGTCTACCTGCTATGTGAGTGAACGATTCTGTGGTTTATCCATGGTAATGTTTTTAATCATGCTAAAGAAAATTGCATGTATTACAGGAATTAGTGAAAATATATTTAAATGTTAAAATTAAGTTAATAAATTACATTTTAGACTTTACCAGGAAAATCATCAGTGTAATCAATTTTTTTTATTTAATGAACAATTCTATTGTTAGTAACATCCATAGTTTTTTCAGTAAATTTCTATCAAATATTGGGAATTGAGAAATTTGTTAAAGTTTATTCATTTTTCGGATTGATATATAAATTCTGATAAAGCAATTTTTTAGATATTACAACATAAAATTGAATTTATAATTGAAATTGGCGACTGTCTGTAGGCAACTTTTTTGTGGAAAGTGTTGTTGTGCCTTCAGAGCTTTTTTTACACTTAAACATTTTGGAAATAGATCATCATTTAACTTATTTTGAGAAATTAAACATTACAACTTAAGTTGTTTGAGTTAATTATTAATACAGTGACAACCTTTACCGTAGTAAATTCCAAGACCTTCATATCATTCAATAAACTTAACATTTATCTTATTACCGATCAGCTGATAGCTAACTGTTCCCGTGGGTTTCCAGCGGAGTTCTGCCCCCCACTGGCCGACCCGGTGGGAGGTCTCCAGCAGTGTAAGGACTGGGGCTCCGGTGGCCAGTTCAAGGTGTGTGAGATCCAGTGCAACCAGGGCCTCAAGTTCTCCCAGCCCGTACCCAAGTTTTACACCTGCGGAGCCGAAGGCTTCTGGCGACCGACGGAAAACCCAGCCTTGCCCCTCGTCTACCCTGCCTGCTCTGGTATGTTACTACATGAAGGTTTTTAATTTTAAAACCATATATAAAATTGTGAAAAAATATTAAACAATTATACTCATACAATTTGGATAAAATATAAATGGTTTAGTATTGTGTGGTTAAAAATGTATAATTTACTCAATTTGGATTCACCTAAAAATAATAATAATGTGCATCACTCAGAACAATATTTTCATCACTGTAAAACTTAAGACGTTGACACAACAAGGGCATATTTTAAGGCGAACATGAATGAATGATGAGTGTAGAATGGTTGATATGCCTTGTTTAGACTTGTTACTGACTAAGACTGACTGATTATTTAACCAGGATGATTCATTAATAACCCAATGATGGATCCAGTATAGAACCTTCACAACATTTTCTCAGGATTTTGCTTAGGGTCGGTCGATCTGGCGAACTTCAGGTTATTATAAAAAAATTATAAAAAGTCCTAAGCAACACACAAATTTGAGTGCCTACATTTTAGTGAAGTAATTTATTTAATATCTTTGAATTTATGACCTTCTTGACAATTTTACCATTTTTAAGTAGTAAGCTTACCTGGAATTAAAATAAAACATGAATAACCACAACACCACGTGTGGTTACAGCGTCAAAGCCAGCCCAGAGGGTGTTCAAGGTGGCCATGCTGTTCCCTACGTCAGTGCTGTGTAACGAGGCAGGTCAAGGCGTACTCAGACAGAAGGTGCGCACCGCGATCAACGCTCTCAACAGAGACTGGAACTTCTGCTCTTACTCTCTTGAAGGTATGTAAAATTAAAAACATACCTAAATAAGACCAAACCCTCCCTAGATCAAAGTTTAACTTGTGTTTAATACTTCAGGTTAACTCATGGGAGTAATGGTTCACAAATAACTTGGCAAACTCTCCTGTTTTTACTTCAATTTTTTTATTTTAATTTTTTTTAAAGTTTTTGCCTTATTCATGGATTGTTTTTCTCTATCAAATAAAAAATCATGTCTCATACTATAAAAGGATGTGTTTTGAAGGGATATGAAAAATAGGTTTAGCCTGTAAAACTTTAAAAAAAATCATCCCTTTGTTTATTTAACAATATATCTGAGATCCTTAAGACTAAATACGTACAGTAACTGAGGGTAAGCTCTGTCCTCCAGTCACATAAAGCTTATCTTTTATCCTTTCTGTAAAAACTTTCAGATCATTATTAATCTGCACTTGGTTTATTTCCAAGTGAAAATATGATTCACTCGATTTGTTAAGGAAGATTTGATTTTTAATGGCTCCCAAGATTTAATGATCGAGTACCATTTACAAGTGTACGACTGTTCTGCCTGATAGGCACTCGAGAATGCAAGGACCTAGACATCGATGTCAAGTGTGACCATCGCTCCAGACCCACTCGAGATCTTACAGAGAGCAACGCTTACTCGCTCAAGGCTGAAGTCCCTGTTAACAGGTAAACTACTGATTTGGCCACATTTCACTGCTCTGTCACTCTCTTTCGTTTCATTGATATAGTAGTAGTAATGTGCGCCTTTTGTCCGACATGCATGGATAACTATGTATCTCAAGAATTAATTAATAGATTGGTTTATGTGAAAATGTCAAACTCTAATTATTAATCTTATTGATGTTTTTTTTGTGTTTGAGAGAAACTACCCTGTGAATAATTTTGTTACTGATAATTAATGTTTACATGCTGTATTTTGGCTAAAAGATATAATGTAAGAAAATCCATAAATTAAGCCATAAAATTCCAAGGAGACAGTATAATATCTTGTTACATCCCTATGAAACAAATGTATTATAAACTTATTGATTATATACTATATAATAATGAATCCTTAACTCAACGCTTAATTTTGCAGGATTAAGCGTTATTAACCAGCAAAATCTTAATGTTCAGTTATGAAGAGTCAAGTATAGTAGTATGAAAATAAAAATTTATATTTCAGGGTGATCTTTGGTCGCATGTACTTTCAAAAATGTTTATAATTTGTCAAAACATATAAATTTTAAAAATTCAAGTTTAAAAAGTGAAAAAATCAAGTTTACTAAATAGAGTTTACAACTTAGTTAATCACACTAACACTTTAACATCAATATTAATAATATGAACAATATGAATTACATTTTTCATATCACACTTTAATTTTATAAACAATTTCTGTCAAAAAACACTTCCCCTGAAAATGAGCTCTTTAACAATGTTGAAACCAAGACAATTCACAGAAAAGAACCAGGACAACAACACTTATTTCAACTGTTCTTCACCACACAAAAACAAATATGCACCTTACACAGTCAGTAGTCGTGAACCATCAATCAGTCTTCTAACCTGTGTCACACTGCTCTGTTCCCCACTCACCTTGTGTTGTAGATGACAGTAATGTGTATGTAGTAGTAGTAGTTGAGTAGTCCTGTAGTTGTAGTTGCCATGTGTTGAGTCTGTGTGTTCTGTAGGGTTGCTCGTCAAGCCAGCGACACTTACGCTGTTCAGATTGGCTTCCCAGCTGTCAAGTAAGTCTGTTTCTCAATCCGTTGCTTGGTGGTGGTTTGGTATTTGTGATCTTAATATTTAAATGAGTACAGTGTTTTTGCGTGTTTCTGAACAAATAGTTTTTGGAAATTATGGCATGTAGAATCGGATGATGCCATTATGACAATTAATAATGGCTTGTTAATTCTTAGTTCTCATTTTGATGGAAAAAATTATGGCGTAAATCTGGTGGTGTGTAATAGATGCAACCGTGGAACTGATTTTGCAACTATAGTTAAGACATTTGAGTTTTACAAAATTGTATTTGATCTATTTATTTTTTGTTGATAGTGTAATGAACCAGCCCTATACAATCTGGATTTGATATTGTGCCTGTCAATCACTTGAATGAAATATGAAAAGATTAGTAGTACCATAGTCTACAATAATTTTTAGAAATTTGTGCATATTAGATAATAACAACTTGTGCAAATAAATTTACAAGTGTTCAATAGTAAAAAGTATCATATTAATGCCTACTAGTGGCTTACAGGGGCTATAGCCCCTAACATATGGTTTTTGTGTAAGTGGAAAGCTGATCATTAGTTCATTTTACTTATTAATAAAACACTGTATTGATATTTCCATAAGAAAATAATTAGATCTTTCAAGTCCAGTGGGGTGTAGCCCACATCATTTTTGACATTTCTGATATTTTCCCCACCATCCTTGGCCCCCAAGCTTTAAAATGAATTGTCATAACCTAACTTAACTTCTTCCTAGGTCGAGATATTTCGTGGGGACCGATTCGCTTACGGAATTAAATATATAGATTAGCTAATCCAGCTGCTCGAATGTGTACAGTTTAAATTGTGATTCCATTCCAGAAGTTAGCTTAAAACAGCTGATATTGCTTCTGTACTGAGTTTTGTTACCTCCAATAGCAGTCAAATGCTCAATTTAAATTATTATAGTAAGATTAACATTGCAACTTTTGAGGGGCTGTGGGGCGTTGTCCTAAGAACAAACATGAATTCTAAGGAAATTCGGCAAATCTACGCATTATCCTCTTTAATTCGATTTAATTTGATCTTAATTCTTGTCACTCTATTCAGTAGTAGGAGTGTGCGAGTAGTGATTTTTTTAATCGAGTCAAGTCGAGTAGTGCTAATTATGTTTGAGTTTCGAGTATTTTCGAGCGAGTATTTGCCATCAGTTGGTAGTTTAAAATAGTGTAATGGAATTTGGATAACACCCTAGATTTGATAGTATAAACATGGTTTCTAACTAATACATGAGTAGCAATACAAAGTTTTGGCCAGTACAATCAAACTGGATTACGTATTGACAAACAAAACACGGTTTGACATTCGTTTTCAGCGATAAAACACGGTACAGTTGTAATTTGGCTAATATCACCTGGTCCAGACTTCGCTTATAATCAATATTAGATGACAAAATCGTTAGTTACGGCCGATATTAGGTGGCCCGGTCGCCACTTTTGCCGATATTATGTTTTCCGTCGTCATTTACGGCCGAAATTACGCGGTCCGATCGTCATTTTCGGCCGATTTTACGTGGTGCAATCGCCTTATGCGGCCGTAACCACGCATTTTGGCCGGTCGCAATCGTTAGCGATCATCCGGAAATCAGCGGGTTATACTCGCTCGAACTTTCGAGTATTTTTCAAAAATGCGAGTCGAGTTCGAGTATTAAAATACTCGGCCAAAAACTCGAAGTTTCGAGTACTCACATACCCCTATTCAGTAGTCACTAAGAACTTATCATTTCAACCATTTATTAAAGATTTAGAATTATCATCCAACTATTTTGCTTGTATATATCCTGTTAATTAACTAACATCTTGCCTCCTTCACCTCCAGTGACCCGGTGGTCAACCTGAACTCGAACCAGAGGTCCACGGTGCAGCGGCTGCTAGAGCAGCTGATTCTGGAGGAGGACCAGCTGGATGTCCATGATATCCTGCCTAACACCGTCCCGGACCCAGCCTCGCTCACCCTAACATCCGACTACGCATGTCCCACGGGGCAGGTTGTCGTTGCTCCAGACTGTGGTATGTTGATACAATCATATGTTTCAATCTTGTATTGTCTTTAATTCTCTATATCAACTATTAAAAATTATGATTCTATTTTACTTCTTTATCCAGGCTTTAGTTTATGATTGTTTCATTAGTTGTTACTAAGAATAAACCAGTTAACTGAAAGCTAATGTTTCGTAGTTGTAATCCTTCAATACTTTTGTTTGTGGGTTCAGTGACAATGTGTGGCGAAATGTTAACAGGGCTTCGTATTTGTATTTTAAATACGAGGAAGTGGGGTAAGTTGGCTCTGTTGAATGGTCAGTGGTAGAATACAGGCACAGGATGCCCCTGAAACTTTTTATTTCAAAGCTTAATTATTAGTCTACTAATTTTGTTACCAATTAGAACCACTACTAATAAAGCGTTCAACTTTACTGTCAATAAACAATGTAACTTCTTTAAAAAATTTGTAAAAGAGAGTGAATTTACTAAATTAAAAACTAAATGTGGTGTTTTTTTAGTATTCATCTGGTATACCTGTGGTAACCTGTGATCTGAGCTAAAGAATCAGGTGGTCTTAGTCAGTAATAAGACTACACAACATATTTCAATCATAATTCATTCATATTTATCTTAAAATACGCATGACTGTGCCCGAGTATTAAAGGGCAATAGTGACACAATATCATGACAAAACAAAGCTAATTCAGCCCAATGTTGTATAACAGTGCCTTGCGCCGTTGGCAGCTACTATGACAAGGAGACCTTGTCTTGCAAGCCGTGTGCCATTGGAACGTACCAGTCAGAGTCTGGCCAGCTGCAGTGTACCGTGTGTCCAGCCATCTCGGGACGGCAAGGTGTCACCATTGGGCCCGGCGCGCGTAGTGCCTCCGACTGCAAAGGTTTGTGGAAACTGTCATTTCATATCAACATAGAACAGCAGAGTAACACATAGAAGTATATCAGAGGTAGTTTTACCGCTGCAATATTAAGTTTAGTGTGATGTATTCAAAAAATATATATTTTAAATAAAAGTTAGAACTAAGTTTTGAATGGATTTTAAAATGCAAACAATTACAGGGATTTAAATGTCTAATATTATCAGGATTTGGTTTACAACTGAATCCAATCTTGCTTTGTCTACCTCCATAAAACTGAGTATGAAATAAAAAGGGGATTTAATATCTAATTCCCCAATGTAATTCTTTGTAATTTAACATTATGGTTTGACTGTATTAGTAGTTTGACTGTCCAGGTATCATACACATTTGTAGCTCTGGACTTACGGCATGTTTGATTTTGTTCGTTGTTTTAGCAGGTAGACTGCAATGTATATGTCAAACTAAGCACGATTCTGAAATTAGACAAAGTGTTTCATTAGTTGGGGCCCTTGGAGCCACTATATTTCATACATTATTTTATAACTGTGTCTGTAAAACAGCATCTAAAAAAAGGACAAGTGAAATTACAAAATAGATAATTTAGTTAACTCTAAACTTTGTGATTATCAACCATTGTATTTTGAGTAAGGAATAAAATCATGTAGCTATAACCTCTCCATCTGAGTTAGTGACTTGTATCAGTTACCAAGTGATCATTCCCATTACAGAACGGTGCCCGGCTGGCAAGTTCTACGATGACGAGGCAGGTCTGTGTCGCAGCTGCGGCCACGGCTTCTACCAACCCAACGAAGGCAGCTTCAAGTGTCTACTCTGCGGACTTGGCAAGACCACAAGGACCTCTGAAGCCGTCTCTCAGGAGGTAATACATCTGTCACCACATCACTATTCTGACTGTTTTAGTTATATGTCTGTTATTATTTTTGAATAGCTTATTATATGTATGTGGTGATATTAGATTATTTTTAGTTATAGCCAAGATAAAGACTACAGGGTTATTTAAAGGATAGTATCAAATGATAATAGCACTTAATAAGTTTCTTTAATTTAATAATCATAGTAATATTTTAAAAATGTATTTTTAATATGTGGTGATTTTTTTAAAATTTTCAAACCAAAATTTCCCTATTTATCAAAGTACATTGACCTTTCGAGTTATAACTCAACATTTTGTAATAAAAGAGTAGCACTATATCTCACAGCACTAGTAACAGTATATATTTGTTAAGCATAATACAATATACCGGTATCGCAATTGAAATTACTGAAATGACCAAATAAGTAGTTAACTGTGGTTATCTTAGTTAATGTACTCCAATTCAACTATCTCAAAACAGTACAGTTCCTCTATTAGTTAATTTAAGACGTCTTATTGGATTGCTCTCCACGACAACTAAAACCAAACGTTATGTTGTCGTACGTGTTCAGGAGTGTCGAGACGAGTGTGGCTCGGGAATGCAGCTGGCGCTCGAGGGCCAGTGTGAGCCATGTCCGCGCGGCACCTACCGCACCCAGGGGGTGGAGGCTGCCTGTCAGCCGTGCCCCACCGGCCGCACCACGCCCAAGCTGGGTGCCGCGACTGTGGAGGAGTGCTCACTGCCAGTCTGTGGTGCAGGTAGGCGAACAGTACCTGCTAACTATAACTTCAAGGGCTTCAAGGGAAAAGGAACCTATACCCATACATTAGCCTTCTTCTTACCCAACTATATTTTCATCGGTCTTTGCTGTAACGAGTCGGTCATGGTTGGAAACAGTAGCACAGCAGTCCCCATGGTACTCACTGACCTGTTGCAACTTTCATGTAAAGATGTGAAATAGCTCCAAGATTAGCTAAGAATCATTTTCTTTTCAGTTTAGAGTCTGTTTTAGTTGTGTGATTATTTTAATTGACAGTAAAAAAGGGAATGTTTGGTTAAAGTGAATGTGTGTGTATATACATGAGTTTTCATCTTTTGTACGTAGGATAAGCTAAACCGAAGGTCATGAGTTAAAATGAGTAGGGTTAAAATGTTCTTGTTTATAAGTTTCATGTTACGTAAAATACAATACATTGAGTATACGGACACTGTAATAGAACAAGATTGGACAGATAGAATAAATAGATTTCTTCATTATTTAAGTCACACTAACAAATTTTGTTTACATAAAATTACTCTAGGTGGGAATAAATCATTCAAGAAGAATTTATTCTAAAAGCTCTAGTTTACAATTTTCTCATCAAAATTAAGGTGAACTTCAACTTAGGTACTCATCTGGATATACTTGTTGACAGGCTCTTTCCTGAACACGAGTCTCAACAGCTGTGTGTCCTGCAAGAAGGGAACCTATCAGCCCTCGGCCCAGCAGACTCTGTGCCTGCCTTGCCCTCCCAACACCAGCACCAAAGGAACCAACTCGGTAAGTCGACATCTACACGTCATATTTGTATAAACCGCAACAACTTTAAATTCACGAGAATCTTTGGGACATAGTTTCTTTGTTTAGGCAAATAATTAATTGAGTCACAAGTTTTAATGTCTAAGTTATTACTGCGACATAGGCACAGATATTATCTACGCAATGCCAAATTATTTGTACAATAATATCAGATTGAAAGTCAAGTATTTTACGTATTTGTATTTTTTAAAGCTTTTTTGATTGAACTATCCTTTTCAATTATAAATTAGTATGTTCTGGATAAATTGTGGGTTTAACAGTTTAAAAATAACCCTGTCAGTACTGATACAAAATTGTATCAACTGTAGGAAAATTGTAAAATTGTAGGAACTGAAGTACTATGTTATCAACAAATTCTTAATTTGTAATCAATACAGTTAATCTTTGAATCAGCTCATATGACTGCTTTTTTTACAACTTGCAGAAGAGCAAGTCCGACTGCTGGAACCCTTGTGAGATGAATGGGCCTGAGATGCACTGTGACCCCAACGCCTACTGCCTCCTGATACCCGAGACCAGTGACTTCAAATGCGAGTGCAAGCCTGGCTATAATGGCACCGGCAAAGTCTGCACAGGTATGCCATTCCCTGTGTTAGCTAGAGTGTTCGTCAGCTTATGTATTTTCTTTAATTAGCAGACAAGGAATATCTTCATTTTAAAAAGTTAAAAGCTCTTCTGTTCTTAAATAAATAAATATTCTTTATTTAAAATTCATTTTTGGTGATGGCGAGTTTATGTTATTCAAGGAATTTTTTCAGAAATTTTCCATCACTTATTAATAAAAACAAAGTCGACGTTTCGGGATCTGGAATCTGATCCCGTCGTCAATCAGATTCCAGATCTCGAAACGTCGTGAAGCTTTGTTTTTATTAATAAGTGATGGGAAATTTCCGCACCAATTCCTTGAATAACATAAATAAATTATTTCACAACTCACAATTTTCTGATCAGCTGCAGTGACTTCAAGTGGATGTGACTTCAAAATTAAGCAATGAGAAAGTTGAAGTATGGTGTTGAGATTGTGAAAAGAAAACAATAAAGTATACAGCAAAGTGTAATTAATTGATAAATAGTTATAGCATTATAGTGACAAGGTAACTCTGTGACGAGTGACTGGATTTGTTGTGACAAGACCGTGAGCATTTCAGCCATGAAACAACCAAAAACCACATATCAATATCAGTCAGCTGATTTAGACATACATCATCATTTAGGATACATCATCATTCATCCCTTATACTCAAATTAGCTGAATGGATCTACCTTACACTCTTCATTTTGAATGTAATGTTCACAACAAAATACAAAATATAATTTTTAAATATTGAGATCTGATTTGAAAGCCTAAAGTTTACATTACCTGTAAATTGGTCGTTTTGTTCTACTTCTGAGGAGGTTTTTTTCAGTTTCGGGCTCATTTAATTCACCTGGGCTGCATGATTGATGTTTAATTGGTTAATATAATATGTTTTTTTATGAAAAGATTACTACTTTTATGGAAAGGGACTGGATTATACTTTTATTCGACCAGTAAGTTGCTACAATCTTAGATAAACAAATTAATAAAACAAATTACTTTCAAGGTTTTCTTCAAGTGTTGAACCTCAAAGTCATAACTGTTCTTAACAACATCCTGCAATGTTTCAGATGTGTGTGCGGGCTACTGCGAGAACAAGGGTACATGTGTGAAGGACTCGCGCGGCCAGCCGTCCTGTCGTTGCGTCGGCTCCTTCATCGGCCCTCACTGCGAGGACAAGTCCGAGTTCGCATACATCGCTGGCGGCATTGCAGCCACGGTCATCTTCCTCATCATCATTGCTTTGTTCGTCTGGATGATTTGTGCTCGGTGAGGAAACATTTGTTTTAAATATCATGTTTCTTGAATTATTAATGTGGCAGTCAGTCAAAGTTATTTATTTTTCTATTGTTACCTTTATAGGTTGAAGAGAATATTTTTTCTAGACTGATCAATTTTTCGTAATACTTGTAAAATTGAAATACAAAATTGTCAATCACTGAGTCAGTGTAAGACACTGATGCAGTCAGGGTGTATTTTAAGGTGAGTATGAGTGAACGATGATTGTAGAATGGGTGAGATGCCGTGTGTAGCCTTGTACAAATTATAATTATTGCATTTTGCATATAGGATGAATTTAAACGAGTTCGCACGCAGCACACTGACGTGAGGGAAGTGAATTTCCATATAAAAAACTTTTAAAACCCAAAATCAGTGTAAAAACATACATTTACAGTAGAAATCCAATTATCCGAACCCCAATTATCCGGATATCCAATTATCCGAATCGATTTTGAGTGAAATAATAGAAATATAAAAATCAAGAAAATAACAGCGGGAGCGCGTGTAGCGATAATGCGGCGTGAGCGCTAAAATAAAAGCCTGCGCTGTTACCTTCCGGACGATATTTTCGCAGGGAACAATGAGTCATACCCCCTTCCCGCCCTGCTCATCATCAATCGCTACTGTTCTTTCACCGAGATTATCGTTCGAAATGAGTACAAAACGTAAACGTGTTGTCCTTTCGCTAAGTGATAAACTCACTTTGCTCGAGATGTTCAATTGAAATAACCAACATTGAACAGTGAAATACGTACAGTATGTAGGCCTATTGAAAAGAGCAACTGTATATACTGTATTCAATTTAACTCCTGTAATTTAATTTTTATGACGTATATTCTTGATACAGTTCGCTCACTTTCTGTTCACTACATTTATAATAACTTTGTCGATAAAATTCTGATTTTTTATGTATGGTGATGTTTTTTGCTTAATTCCCGAGGTATACCTGATTATCTGAATTTCTGCATATCCGAATTGGCCCGATCCCCAATTAATTCGGATAATTGGAGTTCTACTATATTCAAATTTTTATTTAAAACTGAAAATATTGATTTTTGGCTGTTCCGATGCTCCTGGTTTCATTTACCTGCAATGCTGGGAATACAATTTTGCACATTATAAGGTTAGGAGAAGGTCCAGTCAGACTTGAAAGTAGGAATGAGGTGCTGGGAATGATAAAGTACACCAACAAATGAATAACAGGCTTTTCTAATGTAAAACCCCTATAAGACAACGTACTGTGTTTAGTAGATACACATTTTCTTTAGTAACTCAGTAAATATTTATGCTAGGATGACGAGAGAGGGCTTAGAACTTTTGCCTCACTAATTCCCATCTTTTTACATGTATTAATGTTACATCTGGGGCTTTTCTGACCCTTTTGCACCCAAAAACTCAAAATTTGAAAGATTAATCCCCAAAAAAGGGGTTTAGTGTTTTCCGGTTCTTTTGCCCAACAAACTTGTTCAACAGATTATAGAACGGAACGTCCCTACCAAATTTGAAGTAAGCCAGACAACAAATGTGACTGCTAGAGTGCATACACACACACACACACTTATATATTATATATATATATATTGCTTGACTTGTATATTAGGGCTACTAATATTATTATTTTTAAAAACAGTATTAACAAGTACCCTTTTTTGAAACATTTTTATTTTGACTGACTAGTTTCAACCATAATGGCCATCTTCAGAGTCACATAACCTCAACAAATTTTCTTTTATATTAATTACAAACATATGTTACAAATAAATAATATATGATCACTAATTCTAAAATTGTGTATATAAATATAAAGGTAAAAATAAAATAAAATATTAATTTGTACATACTATGTAAAGTTACTTTCTCTGAGTTCTAATTTCATCAATTTTTCAAAGACAGGGTGTTGTTGACTGACTTGCATAGTATTTAAAATAATTTGTGGATCTTTCTTATTATTCAAAAATATATGCATCTCTTCTTTGACGTTAAGTTGTTCTTACTGTTTTTCGTACTCTAAAACTGATAAGTTTTCTTCTAAGTTTTTATATTTATGTCCTGTATTAATTAAGTGTTCTGCCTAATTGGATCTCATAGTTGTGTTACTTCTTGACTTTAGGGCTTGTAAATGTTCTTTAAATCAAACTCCAAAGTTTCGTCTTGTTTGGCCAATGTAATAGCTATCACATTCACTACATGTAATTCTATATATTCCAGACTTACTGTATTGATCTTCTTGAATATTTTCATTTTTTGTTACTTTAGAGTTCATAAGGTTAAATGCATTATTTTTTGTTTTATAACTTATTTTCAAGTTTGAGTTTTTGAATGTAGTCGTATCGCTTTTTCCATGTTTGAATTAAATGGAACGCACATATATTTGGTGTCATCATTCGTTGTAGTCATATTTTTTCTTTTATGTTTTCTTATCTTCCAATTTATCATTCTTTCGATTGTCTTTTTCTTATACCCATTTTTTATAGCTAAATACTGTATTTTTTTCTTTTTCCTTTTTGAAATTTGAGCTATTTAGTGGCAGGTTTACTAGTCTATGTACCAAAGAATGGAATACAGCCATTTTTTGGTGCCAGGGATGGTTAAAGTTTGATGGGATTATTATGTCAGTAGTGGTTGGTTTTCTATATATATCGAAAGAATGTTTGTTCTTATTGTTTGATATCTTAATGTCCAAGAAGTTTATGGTATCTTCTTCTATTTCTTCTGTAAATTGTATGGACTTATGTATTGAGTTGATATATGTTAATAAGGTTGTTGCTTCTTCTTTAGTGCCATCAAATAGACATATAACATCATCCACGTATCTATACCAATATATTATTTTGTCACGAAGAGGGTTTGAAACATTCATGATTTTTGATATTTCCATGTTGTGCATAAAAATATCAGCAAGGAGTCCTGACAATGGAGAACCCATAGGTAAACCGTCTTCTTGTAAATAGAAAGAATTATTGTAACTAAAATAGCTCTGTTTTAATGTTATTTCTGTTAATTTCATAACGTCTTCTGTTTCATTTTTTGTGATAATATTACTATTGGTTAAATATCTTCTTTAAATATTACCAAAAGAGACGACTTCTTCATTTAATAGCATTTCTTCAAGAGTCGTTTCAGTTTTAAGTCACCAAAGGTGAAATTAAAACTCCAAAAGTCTTAGACACCAGGTTTCAAGAATGAGTTGTATTCAAAACTTTGACAAGCTGCCATTTTGGATAGAAACACGTTACAGACCTCCAACTTCCACCATTCGTCTATTTTTTTAAAGCTCTTTAAAATGAGGGGTCACTCAAAAGGGGTTTATATTTAAAAATTTTGAGTTGCCCCCAAAATCCCCCATTTTTGGGAGACACTCAAAATTGCCGAAAACGTCAAAAGATACTTTGGGTTAAGTTATTATCGTTCCCCAAAGTCGATTTGTTTGTTTTAACAAAGAAAAAAATTAAAGGGGGGGACGCACTTTTTTTACACACTGTATATATAATTTTGAACGACCCCCCAAAACGTGTTCAGGGGGTCACGTTAGGAAGGTCTATGGCGGTCCCGGGCTTAAGTTTCACCGTGCGGGTCATGCTAATAGTTCACTTTCCATAGGAAATTCACTAATAACAAAATTATCTCTAGCCGAAAATGAAATTAAGTCTTTATGTCGAGAGTTGTTTAAGATATAAAGGTTATCTAAACAACTCAAGTCATACATATTACAATATTCTGGGCATTACTATACACAACCATATTATCTAAAATAGTTTAACTGTACAAATTTATCTATTATAAATTCATATATAACATCAAGACAAATGCTACACCCTGAAGTGAGGGCTCAAATAAAGACAAATATAAATTTTTAAGTGATTTGAAAGTACTTGGAACAGCTGGTGATTTTGGTGGTCATGTAAAATATAATTTCAGTGATTGAATCTTAGCCATGGTTTGGATCTAAAGTTTAAGAAAACTGAAAGATAAAAAATACTTCCAAACCCTTCCTAACAACGTTTTAAAATATGTTTGTATTATATCACCTTTCTTGGGATTTCTAAAAAAAAAATACCTCTACATTCTCCACTAACTGTCCTAAACTTGTTATTATATTTTACAGTGCAGAGCAGCGTAAAGAACCAAAGAAGCTAGTGGCACAGGCTGCGGACCACACGGGCTCACAGGTCAACTTCTACTACGGAGCTGCTCCGTACGCGGAGTCCATCGCTCCGTCCCACCACTCGACCTATGCTCACTACTACGACGATGAGGAGGATGGCTGGGAGATGCCTAACTTCTACAATGAGACTTACATGAAAGGTGAGTCACCTGACGTAAGCAGAAGTAGTTGATTTACAATCGTTACCACCAGATTGTAAGATAATACGAGTGGTATTTTGTTATTCGCAAGTTATGTTATTGCTTTGCAAATTACTGTATTCTAGACTTTGGTACAAGTCCTATGATGTTATGGAGTATCATCGATCATTAATGCATGATAACTGACTGTGGGATCTACTGTTTTCAGTGTAAAAATTGTTTGACTTTAGGATTTAAAAATGTGTTCATGTAGTAAAATCTAAGAATTTTTCATATTTTAATGTAAACATTTTAATAATTTTTTTATGCTAATGCATTATAAAAAATTGTTCAAGAAATTGTTCCATTGAGCACATCTCTTATAACCAAAAGAAGCACTGAGATGGTTAGATTAGCTGATCTAGTTTTACAGGTGTAAGTGTGAAGTAAATGATCCAAAACACAGGTTTTTGCACAGCTGACCTAAAAACATAAAACACCTATTCCACATTTAACTGAAATGTGAAAGCTTGTGTGAATTTGTTATTTTTAAAAGCATGACCATTATGTTTCAGAGAGCTTACACAACGGGAAGATGAACAGTTTAGCGAGGTCCAACGCTAGCATTTATGGCAACAAAGAGGAACTGTATGATAGACTGAAACGCCATGCTTACCCTGGAAAGAAAGGTATATAAAATTCAATTTTTCATCAACCATTTAAAATATAAAAAATACATACACAGACAGTTTAAATAGCATGTACTATTTTAGATTCTATATGAATTTGCAGCTTTGAAGCAAACAAAATTAAATTACTGAAACAATAAGCCTTTAACAAAAATTGTTATAAAAAGCGAATAGTGCACAGAAACGTTTTATTTTGATTCTTTGATGGAAAATTAGGTTTAAAAATAAATTAAACTATTTAAGGTTTCTGCTTGAACTGAAATTGATTTGACTATAGCTAATTTCCAAAATTCATGGGAATGTCAAAGGGGGGAATAGAAATCAGTAATACAAATAATGAAGTAACTGAAAGTTGGAATAATCTGTTCAGAGTACCTATCCTATTCATCCAGTTTCAATATTAAGACTTAATAATTATTTTGACAGCTAGGATTGATTCAAATTGTTTTATTCAACATTCAGTGTGCTCTATCAGTTTTTTAAAGAAATGCCAACTACTTTCAATACACCAACCGACCCTTAACTACATTTATTTTTTTTAATGTTTAGCCTTCGGATTACTGGTAAGTACTAAGAAGTGGTTTAAATATCTGCATTCAAAGTAGTCCAATTGTTGCTGTGTGGTAACTAGTTTTGGTTTTATAAATTACTTTGAATGCAGGATTTAAACCACTTCGTAGCCATAACTACAGTTTACGCCATAGATTCAACTGCCCACTTTCACTACATCACGCTGTTTTTTTTTTTTCAATAATACTAAACTTATTGAAAAAGCAGGACACTCTTGAACGCACTTGAACGCTGCTTGGTTTGAGGGTTGAACCAAAATTACATGTTTTTAGATGAGATCGAAAGGCCTGTCTCTCTGTTGCTCTTACTTTTTGTATATATGTAAATTAAGCAATTACAACTACATTTAATTTACAGTTTTATAAACATTTTATATGACTTTTGCTGTGGGGTATTTTGCAATAAAGAATTTTATTTGTTTGCTTTAGGCAATTTATGATGGACAAAAAAAATATCCTTCTTTTGTTCCAGACAAGAGTGACAGTGAGAGCGAAGGACAGTAGAGGCCAGTGACGGGCTGTGCTCACATGATATTATACACAAGTTGCAGTGTGAAAGTGAGTGAATGCAAGAGTGAATGTGTACAATAGTGTGTTTTTTTACATGTATGATATGTGAGTGTGTTGTGCTAATAGTTAACAGGTTTAGATCATAGCTTATTTATAACTGTTATAAGTAATCGTGTTTGCCAAAAAATTGAAATTGTTACAACGAGCTTTGCCATATTTATTTAGTTTTTGTAAGAAAACGCAAAATTTGTTGTAACGATGGAGGCAAGGGGGCGTGCCCCTCATTCGGTGCCAGTGTACATACGCTCAAGTTCGGAGGGGTTCAGGGAGAACACCGTTCGAGTTTCTGTCACAGTTAGTTTACAGTAAATTTCTAAGTATGTATCTTGAATTATAAGGACATCGGTTAAGTTTATGTTCAAACGCATGGGTGGAATTTGTAGTAAACAAATTTATGGAAGAAAATAATTAATTCAAGAACATAATGTATTTTTACCTTAAAACTAAAACCATAAAATTGGGAAATGTGCTGTTGACTAATTGTGAGAGAAAGGTAATCATACTCTTTTAAGTAAACAAAAGTATTATTACTCAACCTCATGAGAAAATTTCGAGTGGGTTACAGGACTTTTAATCGGTTATTTTACCAATATAGCGTTGTTTACTACATTATATGAACGTTGTTATAATAGTTTTAAGTCGCATAGCTAAGATAAAATGTAAAAATGTAATGTAAAATATCTTGTTGCAGCTCTGTAATATTACCTAGCTCTAATTTCAGTCATAAGATGTATGTTTTCATTGACCAATTATGTATACAATATTACGTTGTACTTTTGTAATTTAAATAAGAAATATACTTTTTTAAACACAGCCATTGTCCTTTCTTTCCCTTAATTCCTCAAAACCCTTGAGTTATCTTACGGATAGTCTAATAAATGTGGATTTTGATCACTGTTTTAATTAGATGTAACATTTTAACTTGAGAGAGGGCTCCAGTCTACCTGTTTCTCCCATAAGACCAATATTAACTTTCAAAGCCTGACCCTTTTCAACGGATTATACTAAATTGATGATTTATTGTTCATTTTAAAGAGCAAAAAATAGGTACCTAGCGATTTCAGTGAGCAGAATTTTGATATAAAAAATAGTTCACCCATAAAAACTTTTAAACTGGTTATTTTGGAATATTTTGAACGATTGTTATACGTGTTATCGACATTTTGCTCACTAAAACCACTATAGGTATTAATTTTGCTCTTCAAAATGACTCATAAATCAACAATCAGTAAATCCGTTGAAAAAAACGGGCTTTGAAAGTTAGGGGGCCTTAGGCGGGAAGCAAGTAAAAACATGAAAAGTTTTGACTGGAGCCTCTTATGAAAACCCATAAAACAGAAATAATCACATAACTATTATAAATCACTCTATCCTTATGCTTAAAATAAATGAATTGCTATTAAAAGTGGAAGCTTATTTTCTCTCATGACTTGTGAAGTTAACAACCATCAAGTATACACCAACACAAAGCTATGTGTGCTATTAAGTTATAATAAATATACACTAATTGTTTACCTAATACAGAAAATTTGTATTTATTTATCATAACCTAACCTAACTCCGCAGAGCACTATATGAGAAATTTACCCTTTTTCGGGAAATTTTCCCTAAAACGGGAATTCCAGTATACAGTAGACCCTCTCTTAACCGACCCTTTCGGGACCTGGTGGTTAGTAAATTATCAATCAATCTAAGCTACTGTGATCAATCAAAAATTAAACTACAGTGATTATGTACTGTGAAATATACTGACCATGCAACAGTATTGCACCGTACATATTTCAAATACTGTTCAGTGTATATGTGTACTGGGTTAAATGAACTTCGGATAACCTAAAAGGTCAGTTAAAACGGGCAACTACGTAAATGTGTAAAATTCTGTAGAAATAAATGTATTATTGATATTATATGAATACAAAACTAAGCTTTACACTAGCGAAAAAGCTCTGAACAGTACTCGATGCAGAGTAGCGATAAACTGACGTTGAGTGACGCTCCACAATATTGTGAGTTTCGCATGTATTTCATAACAAAACTTGCTCTTAATGGATACGCTTTTATTTTAATAAAGCGATAAGCATGGGAACGGAAGTCTCTCGATTCCTAGAAAAGGCCGGTTAAACCGACCAGTTTTAAAATTCAGGGCGAATAAACCAACATCTATTTTGTGCCCGAGCAGAGGCGGTTAATCCGAGTGGAGGTTTATCCGGTTTTGGTTAAGAGAGGGTCTACTGTACAGCGCTCTGCGGAAGTAGGTTAGGTTAGGTTACAATAAATATACACAAATTATTTGCCAAATACAGCAAATTTGTATTTTTTACTACGTAAATTTATTGTTTTAATAAACCTCAATGATACAGGACTAAGTGTTAAGAAAGGTGTTTAACTTTAAAAATATACAAGCTGCTTCCCCGCAAAATTGTGCTGTTAAAAAATGCATAATAAATAACAGAGTAAAAAAAAACAATGACAGTCTGTAGTTAAATATAATCCTTATAACGGCTGTTTATGTTAATTAATTTAGCCTAATTAAAAAAAAACACACATATGACATAAACCGAATAAAACTCTCCTCCATATGAATAAAATGGGAACTTAGAAGTCCCCTGGGGTAGAGCCCTTAGGCCTCAATCGGAATTCTGGATACCATTATAACTTTCTATGCAAAATTACCTTCATATCAAAAAAAGATGTCAAGGTGTCAGTGGTTGTCTTGCAATCTGCGTGAAATAAATGACCCGATTATTTTAATATATAGGATGGTTAAAAAAATAACACATCAATTATTAATTTATGATGATTTTCCAAATTTTTTAAATGCACTGTTGGATGAAGTTTAGACTTTTCTTTTCAAGAGATTTGTTTTATTTTCTTCATTTTAGTGAATTTTATAGGGAAGAAGCTATTACCGTAGTCGGCATGGTAAGACCTAGGCCCGTGACCATGATAACTTTTCGTTTTGAGTCCCCAGATGCCAAAAGCACCATTCGTTCAAAACTGTATATATATATATATATATATATATATATATATATATACATATATACAGTTATAGACTATAGATCTCTCTCTCTCTCTCTCTCTATATATATATATATATATATATATATATATATATGTATGTATGTATGTATGTGTCCATGCACATACATACAGCTCGTAAAAGTTGTCCAATTTTGATGAAATTTGGTACAAACATGGAAAGCGACATTTATGACTTCAGTTCGAAAACCAGCCATATCGCTCTATCCAAAGGGGTGTTTTTGGGGGCTTTTGTACCCCAAAAATGGGTTTTTTAGTTTTTGACCTATAATATTTTACTTAATCCAATTTTATTTTTCACAATTAAATTCAGCTTAAAAAACAAACAATTTGGTGTATTGCTCTACGTCAATTGGTTATAGAGATATTGAAAGTGCTTAAGACAGTACGTTGTCCAATGTTATCTTATGGAGAATAAGAACACTTGTATGTATATCTTGCTTATTTATCAACTTATCCTGACGAAACTTGGTATATTGCTTCATATCGTGTAATCTATTAATATTTGCACGAAAAACGATTTTTTTGCCGATAGTTCCCGAAGCAGCAAACCTGCGTACTCAGCCCCCATGTTATTCTTATGGAGAATAAGTAAAATTTAATTATGAACATAAATTTATAAAATTTGGTATGTGGCTTCACCTGGATGAGTTATAACAAAATTTTCATAAAAACCCATTTCTCGTGTACTTTGTTTCAGCAAACCTGCATCCTCAGACGCCATGTTACTCTTATGGAGAATAATTAAAATGTCATCAATCATTTATTTATGAATGTATATTGTTGAAACTAGGTATGTGGCTTTGAGTGGTATTAAGATACATATATATGCATCGGAAATTCACTGAGTATGCAGGTTTGCTGCTATGGGGGTATTTTATTTATCAACAACAGTTATTCAGTTTGTTTTAAATGCTCAAGTGTGTGTACATGATTGTGATGAGCTTCAGAAGACTTGTGTTGGTCGGACATGTGTTGGGTAGGTGGGGTGGCTCTGTTCAACATTATGGGGTCCTGTGGTTTTGGAGGCCTTGTTGCTTGGCAGACAGTGGGTTTGACAATAGCTAATCTTCATTGTTTTGGATTAGGCCACTTGCAGAACAGAGCAAGGCCATCTCACACTACAAGTACCTAGCAGGTAAATAATAAGAAAACACATTAGACTTGTTCATATTCATAAAATATACTTTATTACAATGGTTAAAACTACTATAAATAACAACATTCTTTACAAATTTACTGAAAAATTTACACTAAACTTGCTTCAGTATGCAAGCTTTGGCACTCTCTGGCTGTGAACCTGTCTGTGGTTATGTCAGAGGTGAGAGGGAAGTGTGGGTGGGGGAGGGGTTGGGGGGATTGGCTGGGATACTGGGGGTGGGGTTGGGGGGAGTGGTTGGGATACTGGGGGAGCGATTGGGGAGAGTGGCTAGGATACTGAGGGAGGGGTTGGGGTGATTGGCTGGGATACTGAGGGTCTGTTGGGGACGGACCTGAAAGGAGGTAGTGAGGGTCCGGGAGGAATGGCACAGCTGTGTGATGCTTTTCAGTTGGCAGGCCTGCCTGGTCCAGGTAGAATCTGGGGGCGTGAAGGTCATCTCCTTGAAGACGTCCTGGAATAAGAAATATAAATCATTAAATTTGAATGAGCCATGAATAGGCAAATAATATGAATGTTCCATGGATTCATTGGCCAAACCAAGTCATGGTGAAGGAAGAATCTTTGTAATAACAAAAAATGGTACTCACCTTCTAGTACTTAAAAAACTATCTTGCAAGATTTAATGGTTGTTCAACACATTCAGCCTGATGTTAATTGACATTGATATGTAATGAAAGCATTAAATGTAATAATAGTCTTACATTTAATGTACTAATAGTCTTATTCGGGTTATGGAAAGATAACCCCGAATCGAGCCACTTGTGGCGCACAGATAACTTCTAAAGAACTTTGACGTGCACCACTGGTGGTCACGATATTTTTTTGAATACTAAACCACAAAAATATAGTTTAGATCACACACAGAAACTCCTACTGCTTGGTGTGTAACAATCTTTCATCAATAGATACTGTGCGCAGCTAGGAATAACACAATAAATCACCTGATCCCACTAAAAAAGAGAACTTTTTGCTTATAAAAATGTAAAATTAGTCTTCATTTGTCCAAAATGTCAATATTTTCCTTTGTTATTGTTTAAAAAGTCTATATTTATTATATGTCCAAAACGAACATTAATAATTAGAAATACAACAAAATTATATAACATTAGATAGTAGAGTGTGAGCCACACACACACAATGGTTAAAACATTGAAAGTAAAACTTCATTGTCTAACTTCTTCGTCTGCATAATATTCCGGCCCTGGTTTGACTGTGTTTTTTGTCATGTGGTAACATGAGTGTCATGCGGTATCAAAAGTAATTGGTTAACATATGTACGTTTCTAAATGAACCACAATGGAATTTTTCAGTATGTCTGAAATCCTGTATGATACCTAAGTATGATATATAAAAACTATATATTCTAAAAATTGTAAATTAAAAAACTAAAAATATTATAAAATACTAAGACTTGGAAATATATGTACGGTATTTTTGATGTTGGGGAATGAGGTTTTCATTACCTTTTATGATTTCATTCAGGCCATCCTCAAAGTTATTTTTTTGTCCAAAAGAAGAACATAAATATCAAATCATGATCTTGAGAGGGTTGGACAGTTACCCTCTTAACAACATTTGTTATTATAATAAGGATGTATATTTAATTTTATTCAAGTGTATTAGCTACTCTTATTTCAGTGAAATACAAAATTGTTAATGCATGCAAACTGCATGGGGTTGGTAAACACTGTTCCCCCATCTAAATAAAGTTTACATGGGCGATATATAACATAGCATTCTCCAATGGTTAAAGTTTCATCACTTGGTACTTTCGCTCAATATCCTAAACCGAAATGTTCACAACAATTTTAGTAGTTAAATGATATCGCCATGTCTAGCAAAATATAAACTGACAGGCAAAAAAAAAAAAACAGTTTAGAGCTTTTATAAGGGTTAGTGTTAGTAGTTTATTACATGTGTACTAGAGGCACTATCTCACCAGAGAGAGAAGGCGAAGGCCCCTGGGAGTTGCTGCAGATCTTGGTGCTGTAGCCAGAGTCGTTGTTGTCTCTGTCCAGCGTGGGGCTGTAGACAGCGCTGCGGCTGCGATACGGGAGGCTCTTGACCTCGGACCACGGCCCCGGCCGCTCGCACTCTTCCCCGTCACTCGAGTCTGAGTGAGTGAAGCGCTCCGTGTCCGCCCATGTCTGCTCGCGTCCCTCGGCCTGTTCTCTCACGTCACCGCTGCGCCGCCACTGCAGCGCTTGCACGCGGGACACAATCTCGTGCACTGACTTGCGTAACTCGTGTCTCCTCCAACTTGGCAAATCACTACAGTCTTTATCACATTTTTCAACATCCTTCCCCTCTATTTCTCTCACGGCTGAACACTCTTTGTTGTGAGGAGATGCGTTACACTTCTCGGTTTTGTGGGATGAAACGAGATCAGGTTTAGTTTTATCGCGATACCTTTGTAATCTTTCACTAGCAAACTGTGACCTCCAGAAGAGGCCAACTTTTTCGGCTTTGTTGGGGAATTCTTGCCCGTGATCACTTTCACGTTCAGAACACAGATCGTCCATACTCCTGTGATCCGATGGACCCAGTCTGCGTTCTTCAGTGACATCTGTAGCTCCCCCCCTTGTTTTTTCATCTAGAAGAGATTTGTCATCGAGGAGATCGAGACTTCTTGTCCTCGGAAGATACGACTCCCCTCTCAGCCACTGCGTAAGGTGTTGGTGCTGTTTTCGAAGTTGTGAAATCCTAACTTCTGTTTGCCTCTCCAAATTCTGCACTTTCTTATCGATACGTTTCTCCGCAGAGGTGATGTGTTTTTTGAGCTCTTCTTTGTCTCTTTCCATGCGAGCTTCCATATGTTGAAAGAATGGAGCGCAGTAACACGTGTAACCGACTCCAACTGGTCCCTAAAAAATAAATGCATTCTTATTTTAAACTAATGTATACTGAATGATAAATTTCCTCTTCATACAAAGTCAATTTTAAAGTTTATCTGGTGTTAATTATGTCTGAGAAAAATCTAGAATTTCAACCGAATTTATGTAAAAAACAGTTTATCCAGCCCACAGATGAAGATTGTCAAAAAGTTGAGTGGCATTATTGACATATTTTCTGACTCCTAACTACATTTACCTTACGAATGTTGCCAGCCAGATCCAGAAAGTATTGCTCGCCCTTGTGAAGAGGTTCGTTAGGTAGAGAGTCCAGCTTGGGTGGGGGGAATGCTTTGGAATCGGGATAGTAATGACAGCCATAAGGCGACCAGTTCTTGTTTGGAAGCTTCTCAAAGTGAACCTTGTGCTCAGACTTCTGCTGTGGACAGTTAAAGGTTGTTAACACATTCCCTAAATATGAGTTTTATTTAGATTTCAAACTCTAAGAATGTTAATTTTAATAAAATAAGGTAATTATTAGCTACTTCCAGCACTAGCTAGTTTTAGCAAGTTTTAAGTTTTACCAATTTGGATGTATGTAATATAAGTTGGCCAATCGGAAAAACTAATCCAAACACAAACAATGAGAAGGCCTTATGGGCACAATTCATGTAGAAGTACCACCAGCTTGAGGTGCATCTGCAGTTAAACAAGAGACAAGAGTGCAAGAGAGCAGACCATTGTCAGGTCGGTTTTGACTGCGTTGACAGCGGCTGAACTACATACGCACACTATAGTATACTTCTCATAGTTAAGGACAGAACTTTGTCTCAAGTGCTCCAAGTGTAAAAAAATATGGATTTCGATCAAAACACTTTAACTTATTATTTTGTGTTTTCAAAGTAAATACTGTACAGTTTAGTACTCACTGGACAGTTTACCTCACACCGTCTGCATAATATTCCGGCCCTGGTATATCTTAGTTGAAACCTAAATACTTACCTAAATATTTTCTGGATACAATTGCAACGTTCCTCTGCACAATCTCTAGCACTAGTTTAAATTTAGTTATAGTTAGCTAATAAAAGTTTGTAATAGTTACATATTTGTGATGGTTGGTATAGTTGAAAAAGTTGACATTTTATAATAAATTAGAAAAACCTTTATGACAAACCTTTCTCTTGTCTTTCCGATTCGACTTGTTCTTACTGCCGTCAGGTTTATCTTGATCCTCCTTTTTCTTGCTAGAACTTCTTTTTGTGTTGTTTAATATATTAAGAATTTCATTGAGATCTTTCCTCGTAGCTATATCTTTGGCTGTTTCTTGTTGCTGGAAAAAAGCACAGTTTCTTTGTTAGTTAATAGATGGGAAGTTATTATTTTTTAGGGAGATAAACTAATTTAGAATATATTTAGAAATAAGGTGGTCATAATGCACGGCTACTAGTCAAAACAGTTTGAACAGGCTAGAAATCTCTTTTAGTCATAGAATGTTCAGCGTTTTTATATATGTATATAATTACTGTCCCAACATCATGGATGAAGAACAATTATTAGTGAATTTCCTTTGGAAAGTGAACTATTAGCATGACCCGCACGGTGAAACTTAAGCCCGGGACCACCATAGAAGTTCCTATCATGACCCCCTGAACACGTTTTGGGTGGTCGTTCAAAATTTTATATATATATATGTGTTTGCAATCTAGCGGTCACATTTTTTGTCCGATCTACTTCAAATTTGGTAGGGACAAATCCCTAACATGTCCTTTCTGTAATCAGTTGGACAAGTTCGTTGGGCAAAACAATCGGAAAACTTTAAACCCCTTTTTTGGGGGATTAATCTTTAAAATTTCGAGTTCCTGGGCCCAAAAAGGGTCAGAAAAGCCCCAGATGTAAAACAAAGCATGGAAAAAGATGCGAATTAGAGAGGCAAAAGTTTTAAGCCCTTTCTCTTCATTCTAGCATAAATATTTACCGAGTTATTCAAGAAAATGTGTATCGACCAAACACAGTACGTTGTCTTATCGGGGTTTTACACTAGAAAAGCCTGTTATTCCTTTTTTAGAATACTATTACCATCCCCAGCAACCTCACGTTTACTTTCAAGCCTGTCTGGACCTTCTAACCTTATAATGCGCAAAATTGTATTCCCAGCTTTGCAAGTAAATGAAACCAGGATTATCAGAACAGCCAAAAAATCAGTGTTTTCAGATTTCAATAACAATTGGACAAATGTATTGATTTTGAGTTTTAAAAGTTTTATGTGGAAATTCACTTCCCTCACGTCAGCGTGCTGGGTGCGAACTCGTTATACAAATACATTTATCTGAGTTCAGCGATAAACGCACAAAAACATTGATATTGAGTTTTTTTATTGTATTTATATTCCAAATAAAGTAAATCTTCCTTTACATGATAGCAATAAACACTGGTAGGTTTAGAACACAAATTATGTTGGATAAACACTTATTATCACCATATTTAACCCTTTGAGCGCCACAGACTTTTAATTTACCGAATCCAAAAAGGCACACTGTCCCATGCGCATAACAAAATGCGCCAGACCGTTTTTGGGAATTTCCCCGTAAAAATTTATTTTCCATTTATTGATAATACACAATGAGATGTATTGAATCGTTGAACTTTCAACTCAATATTGACATATAGGTTTAAAGTACTCAAGTATTCATTAGGTTGCTATGTCGACTTTTCGGTTGTACTACATGCCGATATAGGCCGATATACAATTGCCAATAACTGCCGATATACAGTTGGCCTTGTTCACGTTGGCGGCGAAAGCCGATATATCGGCAGTTGGCGCTCAAAAGGTTAAACTTCAGGCCTGCATATGAATACAGTTTACAATCCAAGGACTATTGGAAAAAATTTAAAAAGTGAGATACTCCTTTTAGCAAATTTCCCCTATAGGGAATTAGCAAATTTCCCCTATAGGGAAGAAGCTATTACCGTAGTCGGCATGGTAAGACCTAGGCCCAGGACCATGATAACTTTTCGTTTTGAGGTCCCCAGACCCCAAAAACACCATTCGTTCGAAACTGTATATATATATACATATCTATCTATATATATATATATATATATATATATATGTGTCCGTGAGCACGATGACTCTCGTAAAAATTATCCGATTTTGATGAAATTTGGTATAAACATGTAAAGGAACATTTATGACTTTAAGTTCGAAAACCAGCCAGATCGCTCTATCCGAAGGGGTATTTTGGGGGGGTTTTGTACCCCAAAAATGAGTTTTTTGAACTTTTTACATATCATTTTTTAAATAGTCCAATTTTAGTTTTCCCCATTGGATTTAGCTTAAAAAAACACATAATTTGGTATTTTGATCATTTCTCTACATCAATTAGTTACCGAGATATTGAAAGTGCTAAACACAGTACGTTGTCTAATGTTATTCTTATGGAGGAAAATAAAAATTTTATATCTCGCTTATTTATGAACGTATACTGACAAAACTTGGTATATGGCTTCAGCTGGTTGTGGACCATTGATATTTGCTCAAAAAAACAATTTTTTACCTAAGGCTCCCGTAGCAGCAAACCTGCGTACTCAGCCCCATGTTATTCTTATGGAGAATAAGTAACGTGTTATCTGCCTTCATTATGAAAATAAATTAATGAAATTTGGCATGTGGCTTTACCTACATGAGTTATATTCATATTTGTATAAAAACCCATTTTTTGTGTTCCTTACTTCAGCAAACCTGCATACTCAGCCGCCATGTTATTCTTATGGAGAATAATTAAAATGTCATAAATCGTTTATTTATTAATGTATATTGATGAAACTTGGTATGTGGCTTTATGTGGTATTAATATACATATATATGCATTGGAAATTCACTGAGTACGCAGGTTTGCTGCTACGGGGGTATTAAAGTTTGGGATAGACAAATAATTTTACAACTGTAATAAATACAAATACCAGTCATCCACTCAAGAAATAATTGTTGTTAGTTGCTGATCAATTATGTTAAATGGGACAAACTTATATTTTGAGAGCTTAATGTTTAGATTCTGAGGTGTTGATTAAAATTTAAAACCCTGAAAGACAAAACTCCTTTAAAAGAGCTTAAGACTGAAAAGCTCAAAATAGTTCCTATAATTGACTTGGCACATAAATCAATATTATTTTACAGCATGGAACTTGTTTTATATAATTGCATTGTAATCAGTTTACTGACCTTATTCCTCAGCGACTTATCGCAGCCTGCCTCTAGCAGTATCCTGGTCATCTTCCTGCGGCCCATGGCAGCTGCTATGTGGAGAGCTGTGTCGCCGTTCTGAAACACAACTTCACCTATAATTTGTTCTAAATAGTGTCATTGATTTTCTCATCTCATATGTTTTCCATATGCTGCTAGGTACACAGAAGAGGCTTTCACCTTTGTGTGACGAGTGTACCTCCAGTTATACAATAAACCTCCGTGGGTATGGGTATTAGTGGGTATTACCATACGGTATTACTCGTATTACTTTGATAGTTCCCTGGTTATGATTATGAACAGATGTTACAATTCTTTTGTTTTGATTTTAAACTCAGGTAATGACTACTGACGATAACTAAAAGTTTGCTGCCAGCCAAGTAAAAACATGCTCATGAACAAAATATATATATTTCTTATAAGTATAGCAATGAAAGCCCACCAATTAATTTTGTTACTGTTATAATGATACCTCAATAAATTTCAAAGAAGTTTTTATTAGGAAAACAATCATTTATATGAACCTTTTTGAGATATGTTGTCAAGTTTTGGGAGTATTTTAAAACCTCCATTACTGACTGCATAACCGAGATTACTGCACAAAGCTGATTGCTACATTACGTACAAATAACCATAAAGCAAATTAGTCTCGAAGACCTGAAATTTCTTGTTTGCCTTTTTACATTTATTCTGTGGCAATGATATATATTATATATTTGTGTTACATCTCAAGGATGCCAAATACACTTAATACTCAGTGCACGTCTTTTGGGTGATTCTTTCTACAGTCTTTCAGAATTTCCTGAAACTGAACCCTTACAAACTCTATACAGACAATGGATGAACTTACTTGCAACATATGCAAGGCACATGCCTAAGGTATGTGTTTACTTCCTAAGTTTTATCTTGGTTTTATGTAAGTATTTTAAGCATAGATTTCTGTATGATGTGCTTTTTATTTCAAATTGCTTTTTGCATTTACTAGTTTGGTGTGAGGCAAGAGGATTGCCCGACCAATCTGTAAGTAAACCTAGATGTAATCTACTGTTTTATTGAATTATTCTAATCACTTTAAAATTCTATCCTCCACTGGAGTGTATGCAGGCATGTTGTATTAACATCAATGGCATAAAAAAGACACACTGAGCCTCAATGGAAATATATCTTCTAAATACAAATATATCAAACACAAGAACACTGAGTCATCTTTAGGTAATTTTCACCAAAAAGTAATATCTAAGAGAAAGTGTGTAATACACATAAACACTAATGTACGATATAATGTACAAGACTGAGATGTTACCTTGTTCTGGTCCGAGACCCGACAGTGAGCACTGATGAGGATCCTGGTGACTCCGGCGTGGCCGTACCTGGCACTGGTGTGGAGGGGCGTGTCCCCGTACTGTCACACACATACACAGTTAAACATACAGTACACTTGACAAGATAGGGTTAGATGATCTTGGAACATAATTAAACTACTATACATTTTATATACTCAACATTTTGCTTGCTAGAGCAAATACTACCTCTTGAATTTTAGTTACATGTTCCCACCTATAGGTTTAACTATCAAAAATGTTACAGCAGATGGGTGGGGGAAATTACTCTTATTTAATGTTTAAAAATTGTAACAAAAATAATAAAAGATATTGATATATTGAGGTATTGAAAGGTTACAGTAGCTAAGAATTATCTGGGTGAAAAGCTGTAAAGAGAGTTTTACACTAAATATAATACTGAAATATATTTGCATAAAAAAAACTGTTTTTAACATTTGTAACTAAACAGTATTTGCAAAACTAGATCCACATAAGTGTAAACATTTCCTACCCCACCATTTCTCATTGTCATCAGTTTGTCCCGGAAACACATGGCAACCCTGTATTTGAAACATTTGATTATTAGTTAAAATAATTTTATGGATATTCTATAAGTTATCATAACCATCACATAGTCACCCATAGGCAAGTGTGGCCACCCTTTTGCATAAATGAAAACCGCTGTTTATTTTTTCATTTTTATATCCTGCAACTAGGGTGCTGCGACAGGTCACCTAGTTTGGTGGTATCCTAAACCATCCATTTATATTCAATCTTTAGAGGGAAATGTTTTGAAATATCATGAAGCCAAGTTATTAACTTAAACCAGTTTACAGGCAATTAGTTAAAAGTAAGTTCTGTAATACAGTTATCACCAACTTGCAACATATACGTATCTTTGAATTATTTTTATTTTTCAATAACTGGCATGTTTTTAAACTAGTAATAATTGTGAGCACATAATATTTACCTCTAACAAGGCATATACTCACATTATTCTGGAGGTCCGGAGAGCACCCCGCGATGAGCAGCTCTCGGCAGCTTTGGTTGTGGCCGTTCTGACAGCAAAGGTGGAGGGGGGCGAACCCTCCGAGGTTCTTGATGTGCATGTTGGTCTTGCCCTTGCACAGCGCGGCCACACTGCGAGAGAACCCCTTCCAGCTAGCCTCGTGCAGGGCTGTGTTGCCATGCTGGACACCACAATGAATATAAGACATGGAAAGACGTTTGTTGAGAAGATTGGTTTAACCAAAAATATCAGGAATATGAAAAATAATTTAAAATGTGTGATGGCTATTATTTTGGTCAAAAACACAACTTATGCTTCAGGTAGCAATGTGGTTAATTAGGGCCCATTGTTGTGGGTGAATTTCAGAAGCATGGGGATTTATTTAATACAGTATAAAATTACAACTTAAGTATTGTCACCATTTCAGTCTGAACAAATTATATTCAATATTAATAATCACACTGATTCTGTCTATGTAAAGAGTGAGAGGTTTATACTTGTAATGGAAGACCATTTTCCTATAAGTTTGTATTTGAAAATGTTGCAAATTTAAAATTGGTTAGAACACTGTGCAAGCAGTATTTAAGTTTATATCACAAATAAGGTATCAAATTGTGTATAATTAATACAAATCACAATGCTCCATGAAAGTAATAAAATACCACAGTACCGTACCTCAGACCCATTTTCAATTAAAATTGAATGCAACCACTTTAATATATTGGACTAAAATAGGTACATACCTCGTCGTCAACAGTTCAAATTGTAGCGATTAAACCCACTACATGTTTCGCCTTGAATGCGGCATTTTCAAGTGGTCCATAAAGAACGTATTTTCCAAATAGGATACATCAAAATTTAAAAGTGGTACAGTCACAAACACATTTACGAACAAATAACGTAGGCCTACCACACGCATGATTCCATCACGCCAAGGCACCGGTAAGAAGCAGACTGAATCTTCCCCTTAGGTTGTTACCCCTCCTACCCCTCTCCCGTTATCAGTATGACAAAGGTTGTGGTGTTCTTGTCTTACTGTGGTATTCTTGTGGCAATGATGGCGTTAAATATCGAATGAGACTTAAAATTCAGTTTCTCATTTAATATAAAATTTTGTCTGTCTTTATCTTTGAAACTTTTGTAAATTTCAAACTGCTCTAGGGAGTCCAATTTATTTCCCTTGCAGCAGATGTGCAATATATCTAAGCCATTGTTTGGTTCAGCCATGGTGTGATTATTTTCGATTAAGTGTTGGGCAAAACTTGATCTCTGTTTATCTGCTTTCGGATCGGTGCGATGTTCTTTGTATTTTTGTGTGAAAGTCCGGCCTGTCTGTCCAATATAAAAATTGGGACAGTCTGCACAATTAATTTTATATACGCCAGATTTTTCAATTTTATGAACCACTTGAAAATGCCGCATTCACGGCGAAACATGTAGTGAGTTTAATCGCTACAATTTGAACTGACGACAAGGTATGTACCTATTTTAGTCTAATACGCACAGTTCAGGGGCTACAACAATGAATTTTAATTTAATATATTCATAAAATAAACGGTATCAGGAAACTGACACATACTTTCCCCCTTTTAGCCCAACTTTAATGAATAAATTACTTTTTATTTACTAAATATATAGAATACAAAGCATGGTCAAATGTACAGAAAATCTTGTAAACAAGTTGTTTACAAAAAAATCCACCCAAATCCTGTTTTGGAGGCACTACAGAATTAATTGATACACACGTGGTTTTAAGAGGAGAAATGCCCCCTATTCCCCCCTATGGTTATTAAGGGACAACATATTTCAAATTTCCTCTGTTGGTCAATGCTAACTTTACAAGCATATCAAGTTTGAACGAAATTGATCATTAAATAAGAGAGAAATAGTAATATTTGTATTCCCCATAAGAATAACATTGGACAACGTACTGTGTTTACCGCAAAATGAAAATTTCAATTTCCTCCGCAAACAGCAATCGTAGAATAGTAATTAAAAATACGAAATTATTTAGTTTTTGAGCTCTTTTTAATGGTGAATGGTAATATTATTTTAAATTTATATTTTTTATAAAAAATTCAAAAACTTGATTTTTGATGTTTTAAGTCTTGTAATTTATGAACCAAAATTTTTACAGAAATACGGATGGTGTCATTTTGTTGGAAAACTAAAGCTCTACAAACGACTAAAGTTTAATTAAAATTGTTAGAGCCGTTTTTGAGAAACTTTGATTTTTCATGTTTTTTGGCGGTTTTTGGGGAATAATTACCCTTAAAAATCGAAAATTCAAAAAAATTTTTAAAAAATGCCTGGAGATATCGTAGATTAGTACCTACATACAAAATTTCATCAAAATCGGACTATTGGTTGGGGCTCTAGCTCTGTACACAACCATACAGACAGACCGACAGACAGACAGACAGATAGACACACAGACATCAGTTAAAAATCACTTTTTTGGATTCAGGAGCACCAAAATGAATATTTCCACTAACAACTCAAATTCAAAAATTTTGACGAAAACAATTCTTTCTCCATATACTATATATAGGGGGGGAAAGTAAAAAGCATAGTTAAGTAAACAAATTAAAAACTACAAATGTAGTCATGGTCCCTTTCTGTGAGATTAATATTTTATCCATACTGTTATTATTAATTTGAAATTTACTTTAAAAACTTGACATTTTGTTGATTCAGTTTCTGATGACTTTATCACAAATCAAATTAAAATGCTTAGCCACAAACAATTACATTTAATACACCTGTAGTGAAGTAAAGCCTAAAGAAACATATAAAACAAAATGTATATAAATGCTGCGACAGCACTAACCACATTGTCCTGGTTGTTTGGGTTGGCTCCGTGTTTGAGCAGCTGTTCGATGACTTGCTCGTGGCCTTCCGATGCCGCCAGCTGCAGAGCTGTGCAACCCGACTGAGCAGACAACACGGCTTAGATAGTGTCTTGGATGAGAATGGAAGGAATACAGGATACAAGTGGATTTTACATATATCGTGTAAAGGATCTTTAATGAGTGAATCATTATTTGAAAGGGTACAAACGAATAATCTTTCAAAAACTATTTTAAGCATCTACATTTGAAGGGAAGTGAATAAACGGTATCAGGAAACTGAATACATACTTTCTCCCTTTTAGCCCAATTTTAATGAATAAATTACTTTTTATTTACTAAATATAGAATACAAAGCACGGTCGAATGTACAGAAAATCTTGTAAACAAGTTGTTTTAAAAAACATCCACCCAAATCCCTGCTTTGGAGGCACTACAGAATCCATTGCTACACTCGTGGTTTTAAGAGGGGAAATGCCCCCTATTCCCCCCCCAGGGTTATTAAGGGGCAACATATTTCGAATTTACTCTGTTGGTCAATGCTAACTTGACAAGCATATCAAGTTTGAATGAAATTTATCAGTAAATAAGAGAGAAATAGTAATTTTTGTATTCCCTATAAGAATAACATTGGACAACGTACTGCGTTTACCGCAAAATGGAAATTCCAATTTTCTCCGCAACCAGCAATCGTAGAATAGTAATTAAAAAACTAAATTATTTAGTTTTTTAAGCTCTTTTTAATGGTGAGTAGTAATATTTGTTTATGTTTATGTTTTTTTATGAAAAATCCAAAATACTGAATTTTTGATGTTTTAAGTCCTGTAATTTCTGAACCCGAATTTTTACAGACATGCGGGTGGTGTCATTTTGTTGGAAAACTAAAGTTCTACAAACGACTAAAGTTCTACAAAAGACTAAAGTTTAATCAAAATCGTTAGAGCCGTTTTTAATAAATCTTGATTTTCATGTTTTTTTGCGGTTTTGGGGGGATGATTACCTTTAAAAACCAAAAATTCAAAAAAATGAAAAAAACGCCTGGAGATATCGTGGATTAGTACCTACATGCCAAATTTCATAAAAATCGGCCCATTGGTTAAGGCTCCAGCTCTGCACACACACACACACACACACACACACACACACACACACACACACACACACACACACACACACACACACACACACACACACACACACACACACACACACACACACACACACACACACACACACACACACACACACACACACACACACACACACACACACACACACACACACACACACACACACACACACACACACACACACACACACACACACACACACACACACACACACACACACACACACACACACACACACACACACACACACACACACACACACACACACACACACACACACACACACACACACACACACACACACACACACACACACACACACACACACACACACACACACACACACACACACACACACACACACACACACACACACACACACACACACACACACACACACACACACACACACACACACACACACACACACACACACACACACACACACACACACACACACACACACACACACACACACACACACACACACACACACACACACACACACACACACACACACACACACACACACACACACACACACACACACACACACACACACACACACACACACACACACACACACACACACACACACACACACACACACACACACACACACACACACACACACACACACACACACACACACACACACGGACACACACACACGGACACACACACATACACACACACAGGCAGACATCACGTAAAAACCACTTTTTTTGGTTCAGGGAGCACCAAAACGAATATTTCCACTAACAACTCAAATTCGAAAATTTTTACGAAAACAATACTTTCTCCATATACTATGTATAAGGGGAGAAAGTAAAAATGATAGCACGTAATAAACACACATCAGGGACTCTTAAGGAATGAAACTACATTACACATTCAGTTTAATCATTATTTTCAAGGAATTATAAATGCTTTATCCATGTAACTATTCTCAACTATTTTTGTTGTGTTTATTGACAACAATATTAACAATATTTTAATTAAAACACGCTATTAATCCATTTAAAAACATCATTTTGTCCATTCCAATTCATAGGTTTAAAAATGAAAAGTTAATGACGGCACCAGTACGTCATTTTAAGCCAATGGATTAGTGACTGTTCATGTTTTCTGCACTCATGTTTATGCTTTTGAAGAATTTATAGTTATATATTGTATTTTTAATATATTATGACTTTATTTAAAATTTATCTAGTTAACAGCGGATTATGCTAATTAACTTCATTAACAAGATAAAATATATATAAGATAGACTATATATTTCCAGTAGTTGCATTGTGAGCCCTGAATCATTGAAAAAGGATAGTTAATAATCATAGACTTCCTTATGTGTAACATAACATCAACAGTTAATAATCACAGGCTTTTTTATGCTAAAATGAATACTTTAAACATGTAATACAGTACATCTCAATTGTTAACACTCAATTAAAAACATATGAAACTCTTATGTGAAAAATGAATGCAAGAGTGTGGTTGGTGGTATGTATGAGACATTTTAATAGATTAATTATAAAATTACATGCAATTAAAATAAGTATTTTAATAATATTCCAATAAATATAATTGCATTGAAGTGTGTTCCCAAATTCTCTTTGGTACAGAGACATAATTTTAGTACTATACTGTAAATGTTTAGATTTCTTCCAGAAATAAAAACATAAATCACAGAGTATGGAATATATTTATGATTCATGTTACAGATAGATCTCTTTAGGCAGTGTTACCAACATGTTTAAGTCACAGCACATTAATCTCAACCTATAGCTATTCCCCAGTATTCACGGCACATTAAATAGTAATATATTATGGTTTTGTTGTTTACTTTAGGTACATTACTTGGTAATAATGTAGCAAACATAAAATACTTTTACTTCATACCAAATAAATTCACAGGATAAATAATGACAATTAAGTAATACCTTTAATTTCCATTAGTTAAGACGGTTGCTATTCTCATCATGAACGTAAATTGAATGGTTACAAACAGAATGCTACCACCTTTGGCTTATTTACTGTATTGATAACTACTGTAACTAGCACACTACTAATCTCATAACTGAGTAACTTTCCTCGTTTTACAAACTTTAGTGGTGTTCAAGGCCTTTCATGAAATTTTGCCCCACAACATCGGAGATCTCACTGCACACCAGTGTAACCAATTTGAGCATAGTGGGCATATTGGTTAGGAATTTCTAGCTTGGCGTTTTGTAACTTATAATCATGTAAAATTACTAAAATATTTATCAAAAACGTTAACCGATTAAACGTTAAGCCTTACCGATTCGATGGCGTTGACAGGGGCGCCGGCCAACACCAGGGGAGAGACGACCTCCACGTGTCCTGCCTGGGCTGCCAGGTGCAGCGCCGTCCGGCCATCCTTAACATCAGATATCTTAGAGATGTTGCACAGATATACAGGTGAACAAAGCCACCACATCGCCTCCACATTGAAGGGAAAATTAAATTGTGGTAGATGGAACAAAGTCTGTGCCTTGTAGGTGACTGCTGCATGTTTTCTATTCAGCATTGTAAACCTCAGAGAAAAAACAATAAAACATAGTTTTCTTTTCACTAGGCCACTGTAAGACAGTGGCGGCGCAAGCTTGCGCTTATTTTAGGGGTGTAGAAGTACTCGAAACTTTGAGTTTTCGGCCGAGTATTTTAATACTCTAACTCGACTCGAAGTTTTGAAAAATACTTTAAAATTCGAGCGAGTATTTCCCGCCGATTTCTGGACGATCGGCCAAAACGCGTAGTAACGGCCGCAAACAGCGATCTCATCACGTGAAATCGGCCGAAAATGACGATCGCTTACGATTGCGACCGGCCAAAACGCGTAGTAATGGCCGCAAAAGGCGATAGAATCATGTAAAATTGGCCGAAAATCGGACCGCGTAATTTCGGCCGTAAATGACGACGGAAAACATAATATCGGCAAAAGTGGTGGCTGGACCACTTAATATCGGCCGCAACTAACGATTTCGTCATCTAATATTGATTCTAGGAGATGTATGGACCAGGTGATATTGACCAAATGACAACCGCACTGTGTTTTCTCGGCCGGAAACGAATGTCAAACCGCATTTTGTTTGTCAATACGTAATCCAGTTTGATTGTACTGGCTAAAACTTTGTATTGCTTCTCATGTATTAGTTAGAAACCATGTTTAGATTATAAAATCTAGGGTGGTATTCAAATCCCATTATTCTATTTTAAACTTCCAACTTATGGCAAATACTCACTCTAAAATACTCGGAAATAGAAAATAATTGGCATTACTCGACTCGATTCAAAAAATCACTACTTGCACACCCTCGCTTATTTTAATGAAAATATGAATCAACATACACTTTATCCTAAAAGTGTATGGGTGACGTGCTTTCTGTAATCTTGATACCAAAACTAAGACCAACTGATTCTTCAGTTTCAGATCTTTACAAAAATTTTGATTTTGCTCAGGATTGATCTGGCGAGTCTCAGATTGTTAGGCAAGCAGTTCAATACAATAATCACTATTTATGGTAAATATTGATCATTAGAGCTAGACATCTTGGCCGTAGCACAGTAGGAATATACTGAACAACCTGTCACTGTGTTATAATGCAGGCTCAGGGGTAAACTATTCTGTGAAACAAAGGGGTTCTTTCCAATATGTTCTTTAACGTTTAAAATCTTGCCTAGAGCCTCAATTGCTCAGATATCTGCAACTCCAGACCAGTGGCGGATTTAAGCAGTTGCCGCCTAAGGGCTATTAGGAAATTTGCCGCCCCCACTATAACTATTTCACTATAACCACTGTCACGATTTGTCATTTTCGCCGCCCAAGTTTACCCACATGTTATATATCTTGTTTGGTTATTTTGTGATAGAATCTGAAGAAGTTACGAAAAACTGAATGAATAAGTTTCAGAAATTGCTGTTATTTCCTAGTTGAAAAAAAAAACAGTATAATAATGAATAAATTGACTTGATTCACATTAACCACAGTTTAATATTCTATATAACCTACTCAAAGACAATCAGCACTATAGACAAATGTTGTTAACAGCAGTGAAGCAGTGCTACTTTTAATAACGAGAAAATCCTTCAACAAAGGCCTAAAATCCCTTCTTATACTTCATCAAAACATTAATTTTTACTCCAACGCATTGACTACTGAAAATTATAATAAATGACCTATAAATAAGATATGATGCCACTTTAGCCTAAAATTCGTAAAACGGACCATTAGCCTCAAAATTCTGACTATTTTACCCCTGAATTAGCGCTTTTCAATACAGTTTTTCAGTCATTTTGTAATTTCAACTTTTATACAAAGAATTGTTTATATGTTTTAGACGATCAAAATATAAAATTAATTGATGAAGGTCTAATCTTCATTAAAATCTACACATTTTCAAACACTTCTTCTAGTTTCACCTCCATTATGTTGTAGATCAAATGAATTAAAATATAATACCTTCAGGAGTCACTACACTCTCTGTCAAGTTACCTTCAAAAAGCGTGCCGTCATATTTGGTATTTTGTCCTGTTGTGGTGTCAACTTGTTGGTGGGACGGTGTCATTCGATGTACAAGGCGGCTTGTTTTCAACACTATTTCCAAAGCCATATATGTAGTCATTGGCCATATTAAAAGGGATTTTCATTTAACTCAAATAATATAACTTTGCTTCGAGATAAACAATAAAATTACATATAAAATATTTCTTAAGATTATAAAGTTAAGTTTAACATCATGATTCGCCTAAAATGCGACAAGATATTAACATATTAATTTAAAGACTTCAAATATCACGGTTTTTCATTCAATGAAATGGGAGATTTTTACACTGTCCCACCCAAAAAAATCTATATAGAGGTCTCGCCTGGAGTAAAAAACTGCAGCCTACATGCCGACCACCATTTTGACCCTCTGTCAACTATGCTCCCATGGCAACAGCCAATCAAATACTCTCTTCACAAATTATGTTAGTCTTTATTTTTTGTCTTTGGTCACATGTTTTGTTTAAAAAATTACCTCCAGAATGAACGATTATGTGTGATAGCCTTTGATGGAAAGTATAAGACGGCTGAAATAACTTTCTTTGTTACCTTGAGTTTGAAAATGAATCTTCAATATCATTGTAGTCTAAATTTTGTTATTGTCATCTCAAATTCGATTGATGCAACATTTCTCAGCCGTGTGCCTTAGTCATTATTGATATTGTGTAAAAAATCATTTTAATGCTGTGCGAATGTTCGGGTAAACTTGGAAGTCCGTGAGTTGGACGTAGTCATAGTGGCGCAGGCCTGATTTGTAGTTCGTGGCTTGCCGCCCTCTCTCTCTAGTGTAATCGTCTTGTCGCTAGTACGGATGAATGGCAAATGCATTATGAATATTTTGAGGAACTGCAGTGTGAGAGACTGCAAGCGTAATACATTAGTCTCTGATTACTATCTTTACCTTTAAAAGGGCGTCACACCGTCATTGTCATCCGTTTTGTCAACATTTTCCCCGTTTCAACATTTCTTTTGTAAACAACTACTAATTTTCTGTAAATTTGCCGCCCCTAAAAACTTGCCGCCCTGGGCTACAGCCCCTATAGCCCCCCCTAAATCCGCCACTACTCCAGACCAAAGAACGCCTTGCATCTCACATTTGGCAGTCCCAGATTCATATCCCTGACTGGCCATTCTCATTCAGTTTGTTAATTTTGATCAGTTTTCGTTTCTCCTAGGCAAATACCAAAATGGAGCCACAAGGGTATATACCTCACCAGTTAGCTTGGAGTGAGGATTTTTTAGTCGTAACCTTGACCGGGACCCTCCATTTTAAGAGATGGAGGTGGTATCAAAGGATTGTAGCCCCCAAAATATTGAACTTTTAAGCAACTCTTAAGTTAAAGGGCAAATACCATTCTCTCCTTTTTAATCCGGCCCTATCCCAAAAAGGTTGTTCTGAGAATTAAACCCTTCCTAACCAATTACAGTGCCCAAATCCCACCCTCAGAATGCTGAAAATAAATAAGCCTTTTCATTTATTATTTTTCCTTGGCTTAAAAAGTCATTCTTTCAGGTCTTCTCCCTGGGCACCTGATCAGGGCAAACTGACAGTCCAAGGTGGATGTAAAAATCAACAGTAAGATGGAAAAATCAATAAAATCATTACATAAATTTAAACTACCTTTCTTATAGCCTACTACCTAATTATTCTTTCCTTTGGTTCCAAAACAACTTCAGAATAAGACCAATGAGAAAACAGTTTTGTTATTAATTGAACACTTTATGGCCATTGAACACTTTAGTTCTGGAAACTAAAGAAGATGAACCTGATTACTATGTAGCTGTTGCTGAGCACAGCAACTGGCATAACCCAATTTAATTTAACAATGCTTAAAATATATTTTGTTTGCAAATAAGTCAATGTTTCTTTAAAACCCAGAGGTGATCATATTCACAGTAACAAAATCTGATAAATGATAAATCTCATAAATGTAGGAGGACAATGTAAATTTGACCCTAATCTTAAGCAATACCTATTTGTAACAAAATAATTAAGAAACTTACTGAATCAGGGAGGAACTTGTTGGGATCAGGACGAGCGAGTAGTCTAGCCAACTCCTGCACATGCCCGGAGACTGCCGCCGCTCGCACTTCTTCAGCCAACATTACCCTGCAACATCAACATCAACAATGAACTGTAAACTGCCTATAACACTGAAGAATCTGGAAGCACTAGAACTCAAGAAAAAAATGCAAGACTGGCTTGTGGAGCGACCTCTCTATTCATTGGAGTAATACTTCAGCATGTCACCAAACTAAAAACTGTAAAGCAAGAATAGATAACTGTAATCTATTTGTATTTTTGAGACCATTACATTTCTTGATGAAATTGAAAATAAAGAATTTTGATTGATGTTTCATCATACAAATGTTACCCAATCATAAGCTTTCTCTCACTATCGTAATTTTTGATATCGTTCAACTATTATTTTTGTTAAAACAAATCTAAAACCCATTCCCAAGTTTGCTCATTACATGACTCATAATAGGTTATGGCTTTTTTATCAATGTTTTTATTCCATGTAAGAAAGGCCTTTCGAGAAAGGTTCATCGAGTCTGTGTTTGAAAGGAGGCTAAAAGCCAAATTATAGTCATTATGTGTTTATGAAAGCTGCAACTATCCCAATCAGGATACAAGTTTACAATAAGTTTGCTAGCCACTACATGCTGTACACTGTACTTCACCGGTGGGTGTTACATTATGGGAATATGTCAGTGTTCCACCCCGACGCGACTGCCCTAACTGAGTTTCAAAATGCACATGAGTTTCAAGAGTACCAGAAAATGTTAAAGAGCACTTCAGGACCTTTGCGACAACACCAATTTTTGAAGCAATCTGTTTAATATTTGAACTACTTTTGAATTTGATTTTTACTTTATAGACATAGCAGTAAAAAAAACTTGATATGTTTTGGCAGGACTTGTAAAAGTCAATACAAACTAAATAATGACCTACAAAATTTCGGATTGTTTTAAAGAAAATATTACTTACTGGCGGGAAAAATAAATATTTATTTCATTATCTTAACGATAAAAACACTTAGTGCAAAGCCTATGAGTGATGTGTACAATTCTAATTCAACAACATCATATTACGACTTCTTAATTATTCGCCTTTCATGCTCAATAATTTGGAACCGGTATTGAAAAATGAGAAACCTAGAGGGTGAATTACATCCAGCATCCGGGGTGACCAAGCACCTTCGCTGCCCGCAGTCAGCAGTTGCTCACAGCTTGACCATTGTCCGGGGAAATGGCTCCGTAATAGCGGTCCGAATAGCGCAGCAGCGCCGGGGAGTGGAGCATACGATACAGCCCCAGCGGTAATTGGTCTCTGCAGGCGAGGCGATGAGGACGCGTTGCCTCGGTACAGTAAGTATACCGTTGCCGGGGACACCTGTCCTGTCCAGGCGTTGCGTTCTGCATTCGCCACGCTCCTCCAGAACATCGGTAATGGCACTCGCTCGCACATTTTGCATGCCCCGACCGTTATGTCCCATCCCCGCCCATTATCTACTATCACTACGCGTCCATTTCTTGCGGCTTTTCTTATGGGATATCGGCTATTCGGTTGTACTAGTTTTTTTGCTGATTAGTCGCCCCTCGCGATAGCTAGACGGGAAGTTTGAAGTTCCGTCACCCATGACGAGATAGTGGGACCCGGGACCCGGAAGTTTGCTACGCTTCGTTGTCATTTGGAATTGGGGGGAAGATTAGAGTTTAGCTTGTCATTGTTACCTTTGAAAAAAGGCTTCGTACAGCAGTGTTGTCAGTTTCTACCCGTAATTAAAAATAGTAAGAATGAAAATGAGGTTACTTCAAAAACAAAATGGATTATCTTTTCCCCATCATCCATAAAAAATAGGAAAGGTTAACATAACAATCGACTTCAACTTTTTAGTGCTTTAATTATAATTTTAAATATAAGTGTAATGTATAGAACAAGTGCTATAGTTACTGCATAATTTAACTGCAATTATTGACTTGCATTCATTACTGCAAGTCATTTAATTTACTATTTAAATTACTGCAATTACAGTTCTCTCTCGCAATTCTTTATCATAAAACGTAAATGACTTCCTTATCTAATGGACAGCTTTAGGAAACTGTCATCAGTGACTACACTGAACAAGATATTTGGTTTGTAACGTTTACGAAAATGTTTGCTTGGATAAACATAGGAAGTTACGGAAGTTCCAAGTTTTCAAATCCACACCACTTTAACAACTCAAACTGTATGACGTGGGTATATAAAAGTAGCCCAGTCGGAAAGTTAAGCCAACCTATTTCAACTGGTGTTATTTAATATACGTCAAAGATAAATTACAAAATTAGTTTGCAACGGGAACAACTCAGTTATTAACTCGAAACGTCATGAGTTTATGAGGTCATAAACGTCCAGAAGTGCTTTCGAATTTTATATATATACATACACGTGTAAGGCGCTCTTGAAACAAGCGCATTACGTGCCGGGCAGTCGCGCTGGGGCGGAACACTGCCGCATTCCCATGGAGTAACACCGGTGTCGTACAGTGTTCAGCGTGTAACACCTTGGTTATGCACCTTGTTGCACTTGTTTTCTGTTTGGGATAGCTGCGGTTTTCATAAACACATAATGAGTACCATCTAGCTTTCACCCTACTTCCAAAAACATTTTCGTTATACGTACAAAACAAGGCGTTTCTTATATTATTAAACACCTTCTTGAAAGACCATAACATTTTACGAGTATTGTAATAAACAGTGATGATATGTTTTTGAGCAAAGACAATAGTTGAACGTTAGGGAAACTCTGTTAGTGAGAGGGTTAGGGTTCATTTACGCTACAGATCGTTGACACAACGACCCTCCTAAATATAAAATAAAATATATCATGGGTTCATTTACACTACAGATCGTTGACACAATGATCCTTCTAAAATAACTAAACAAAAATAGAGGTTCATTTGCTCTACAGCTCGTTGGCACTAAGACCCTATCTAAATAGTAAAATAATAATTCAAGATCCATTTACACTACAGGTCGTTGAGTCAACGGCCTTAAAATGTAATATTTTAAATAAATATGAAATTAGGTCGTTGATACAACGAACCGTTTAGTTTAACATATTTGTTATTTCAACTTTAGGGCCGTTGGCACAACGAGCCATTTTATATATTTTATAGTGAAAATATAAAGAGTAGGTTCATTTACACTACAGATCATCGTTCTACATGGTGCGCAAAAAGTATCTTTAAACGGAAGGCGCTCATCCATTCGCACTGACCACGCGGCCGATACGACGACGCGACGGACGAAATTAATTTGCGCATATTTTTACTAAAAACCATACGCATATATTTAAATAAATTCCTTTTAAAAAATAAAAGTCAACTATTTTTAATGCAGTTCAAAATAGATTGCAGTAAAACAATGCTAGTGCTAGAAGTTAATTTAATAGCACTATTATACTATATTTAATATTATAAATCAGAAGCTTTGACAAATTCTAACCATTATTAAAAGGTGAACCTTTAAAGTGAGAACTAAGACAAAAATATAAGGTAAGTAAAATGGAGTAAATTGATAAGTAAATATATTCAACGGAAATGCTGTATAAAACAACTAACTTACCACAGTAAAACGCCGTGTTTTAAAAGACGTATTTTGAAGACGTAGAAGCTTAAGGTATTGCCTATGCGTATTTCGTCCAGGAAGTAATCGAATTCAACCTGTATGTTTTTAATATTAGACTACATGTGTGTATGAACATGGCAATAATCATAGGTACTGTTCTACAAGTAGTAGAATCATAAGGAGCTTTAATGCCACAGTACATATAATTTTATATTTAAAATTAGCCTATGTATTACGGAAATTATAAGCTAGGAGTTTGGCGTGACTGTAGTCCCTAGTTGGGTACTCCGTCTGGAAGACAAAAATTATTGGCCCGGTTTTTCCATTCCTGATATTCACACGGTCTTAACCGGTTGGCCATTTTAACTTAAAAGACTCCTAAATGTGTTTAAAAAAATGTAAGTGCAGAGTTATTTTGGCCAATGTACCTTTCTCAATACAGTAATCGTTTTCTTTGTATACTGGGTGTTGAAAAAAACCCTTCAGGGCTTCGAGATATGATTACTTACATAAAAACTAAGGAAAAAGTTCCTATTAACACATGTCCTAAAATGCTCGATTTTCCGTATATCCGTCTGTATGTGTTTTTTTACCTGACCAATTATATCTCACGAACCACTAAACGTATAAACTTCAAACTTGGTACGTGGACGACTATTAACAAAACCTATTTAGGTATGTAGTATGAAGTTTATAATTTGTACTATTTAAAAATGGCGGCCTTTTTATATTTTAAAGCTTAATATCTCAAAAACCATAAATTTAAAAAAACATCTTAAAGAAACCATAAAGTTGTGCAATTTTATTTCCTAAACAATGGTGTAAAGTTTATTAAGATCAAACCACAAATAACTGATTTATTACAATTTATTTTATTGAATACATGCTTATTTTGCTATAAAATATTTTGTTTTTAAGCCCATCATGCACAAACTTACATGAGTTATTGAGTAAATGTTTGGAAGAAGATAGGTCCATCCCAAAAAACAGTTAAGGCCTTATTTCCATTTCAATGAGACTCGTTCCTATTAATGGCCTTCAAAATTTCCATGTTAATCATATATTTACTAGACCAATTGAATAAATAATTGGTAGAAAGACAGCAGGCAATGGGAATGTACCATAAGCAGAAATAGGCCTATACTTTCCGTTCCTTATGTCAGTTGGCCTTAACATTTCAATTAAAACAACACCGACCGTTATTAGTTAACTGGACTGATTTAATATACATTTGTTAGGAAGGTAGTTTGGTATATCATAATAAAACAACGACCTTTGCCTACCCCTAATCCTAAAGTGCTTTAGGGCCCTCCAAATGTTGGTGCTTTCAAATTTGTGGGTATAAAGAAATAAGTTCTAATAAGGCCTCATCCCCGGAAAAAAGTTATGTATAAAATTTTGTTTAAAAAAAATGGCGTTACGATTAAGAGTTGTACATACAAACAAAAGAATTGGTACATACAAACACTCACTTGGTAAAGTATCAGCATGTGAGTTTTGTGAGAATATTGATTAGAACCAATGTATACATATATTTAATGTATAGATTATTAGGTTATGTATAGATTTATAGAACCATTGAAAATTAAGATAGAATAATTTAATGTAAAGCAGACATGTCCAAACTAAAACGAAACGAGCAAATAAACAAATTAAATATGCTCGCCTTGGAGAGGAACCGTGAAACATTTGAAAAACTGACTGGCTTTTCAAGCAAAGCTTGGTTCCCCAGATGCTGAAGTGCTTTAACAAATGTATATAACTTTTAAAATATAATATTGCACTATGATCGCGAGCGAAGCCACGACTGGCTACAAGTCTGTGTTATTCAAATAATTTCTAAGTAGTATCTAAATTTTCCATAAGCTAAAGCATTGGACAAAAATTACTGGATTTAAAGTACGAAATACTAATTCCATGCTGTTTCGTAATTACAAGAAACTACAAAAAAATTGTTTTATTCATATGTTTTATGATTAAATAAATAAAGTACTCTCCGTTTAACATGTTTTAATTCAATTTATCAAAGGATTTTAAAATTGTTATACTAAAAATACCAATAAAAGGTTTTACAAATAAAGGTAACGTTCTCCTAAATTGTAAGTGAGTTGATTGTTTATCCGCTAGATTGCACCAGCCATTTTTTTCGTATTTACTTCTGCCAGCTGTGTTCTTTTGTCAGTTTATGATTGTGGTACCACAATATTCGTCCTGATTCGTAGTTGTGCATAACGGATTTCATTTTTCGGTATTATTAATTTGAAGGGCATGGGCCACCCTCAAAGTTAGTTTTTTGCCCTTAAGATTAACATAGGGAATAATTTTATTTGAATTGCGGCTGTTAATACATTATGGACAGGTTATTATCAATACCAGATTTTAAAGGTAAGAATCTATTTATCTATTTATGTTGTATGCAATGGAGATATTTAAATTGTTGTTAAAATTTTTCATCTGTCTGTCTGTTTATAAGCCAGATTTGTTTACCGTTTCACAAAAAACGACAATACTGAATGAAATAAAATGTTTTGCGTATTTTCGTGTGCAGGAGGAATTTTTTTGACTGTTTTAAAGCATTAGGGTAGTGCCCCTTTGTCCGTCACCGCATCAAAATCGATCTTAAGGGTACAGGTTACTCAAATAATCACTGCAGAATGCACCATATATGTTCTATTGAGCAATTAGTCAGCTAATTACATTTTATCAGAGAACTGAGGAAATTTGTCTGATTTACTACTCTGCAAAGTTATACTAAACCATACCAAATAACGGCAAGACAATGATTCATTGGCTACAATACACGTAAGCCTTTGCAACATGGTATTTAAAGCTCAGTTTGTCTAGGAGCCATTGTAATTATAATACCGAATATTTTATGTATTTTAGCCACCTTATGCTATTCCAGGACACAGTTTCACCCTTATTGTTCTCAGTTCTCTGGATGAACTCCGTTTTCATAAGGGATTTGAACTCAAGAAACTCAGACTGTTCCATTTGGAGCACAGTAAGTTTCGGATCACACTCAATATATGTTATGAAAGTTGCCCAGTCCCTTGGAATTTCAATACAGGCTACTGATTTTTGTTAGCCCTTTCTATCATAGCATGTATTGTATCGGCCTCCATATGTGTATGGCCTGGCTCCGAATGTCTATGTTATGTGGTTTTATAGTGTCATCGTCATTCGTTTCCCCTCCGGTGTTTTTATGACTTTCTTATGTCCCGTTTTTCCGTCCTGCGCTGCGTCCTGCACCAATGTTAATATGTTACGACTATAGCTGCCATCGTACCCGGAAAGCAACCGCGAGCGGCCGTAGCGGCTGCTGGGTTCAACCGGGAATAAAACCTGTGCTGTGTGGTGAATTAAGTAGTTAACCCGTAGAACAACTAAAAATCATGATCAGATCTTATAATTTTCATCAGCTCAAATAAAAGTGAATGTCCATAAAAATAACAATGTATTGGAACTTTGACACCCCGTGAGGCGGAGGCCTAATGTGATATTATTAAAATCCTCTTTTAGTGGTTATCTACGTTTTGGAAAGAGTAAACGTGCCAAATTTCGTGGTTGTAGCTGTAGAGGTTTGGCGTGTGGGAATGATAGATTTTTCGTATTTATAGATAGATTATATCTACTACCTTGTTAAACTTTTCTAACTAAATATCTGTTATAGTTATCAAATAGTAGCGGTCGACTGAAACATAGTTTGACGAAACGAGTAATATTATACGTGTTAAGCTGTACGTGTTATGCTGTAACCTATTTTTTTAGATACAAAATTGGGCAGATTGATAGATTGAACATACTAGCATAAAATATATTGCTATATAGTTCCAAATGTTGCATTCCGAGTGTTATAATAATTACATACTTGTTATCACTAGTGAAATTCTATACTGAAGGCAGAAGGCATATTTTTTGTTTGCAGCTTGCTGCAATGTCCGCCCCCAGCAAAATCTAACCCCAGAGGATGACGGTTTTATTACACGTGCAACGCAATTTGTTTACGAATTATAAAATAGTTTCAACTCATTACTGAGCGAGCACGAGGTCAGTAGAATAGAGCAATGCGACGCGACTTGAACATGTTATTGTGAATTACAGGACCTACTGTTACAGATCATGGCATTATCGAAAGCTTTCCATTTACATTTCGTTTGTAAAAAAAATAACGCTTACTAAGTTTAGTCCAGGGCTGTTATGAGTTTTCTAAATTTTCAATTATAATTTAAACCATAATTTTGTACTAGCTAATTGAAGAGGTTTATGAATTTTTGTGTCAACTGATGTGATACCATACTTAATATTTCATTTCAGCAATAATGAAGGAAAAGGACTGCTTTATTAATTGGTCAACAAGAATTTATTCTTTTTTTTAGGATTAACTAATAAACCTATCTTTAAAATGTTTTAAATTTCAATAACATGGCTACATATTTCATCTTGCCATTTTGAAGATTACATATGAGCTAAGATATATTTGTTACAGAATGCAAATTTCAATTCTGACACAGGCTTATCCATAGTAAATAAGTAAAAAAGACTTTTATCGCAACTCGTAAAATACTATGGACAATGTATGACTAAACGATTGTAAAACTTCATTAGTTGGTTTTATTTTTTAATTCCTTATGGCCTGAAACTTTCAACTTTTACTTCCGTTTTTAAAATTAGCGAATTACCTTTCTATTATGAGAAGGAGGCTAAGCAAATCTCCTTTAAGAGTTTAAATAAAAAATATAAAAAATAAATTTCCATTAAACAATTACAACATTTCTGGAGCGAGACACTTATCGCTGAGTAATGAAGTAAAAATTAAATTGTGCCATCAAATTTGTCTGCTTTGTAAAAAGAGCGTAATACAAAATAAATTTGTATAAAAAAGGCAAATGTTAATGACGAGTTTTCCAAAAATGAATCAAATATAATTTAGCAAGCCATAACCTAAAAGTGCACCTTTTTAATAACAGAGTTAAAAATAACTGACACTGAAAACAATTGCATAGCACTCATTATTCCAACAACTAATTTAAGTATTACCCATCGAGGTAAAACTACTGGAGAGATTGCTAAGTGAGCTAAAAACGGTCCGCGTAGGACTGTGCGGAACAGAAATGGTGGGCCACTGTGTGCTCAGAGCTGTTTCTGGCGTTGAACGCGCTGTCGTTTACACGCTCCTGGACTTCACTGCCATGTTTGAATTGTAATGAAGTTTATATATTCTTTGTGTACGTGAACTAAGGAATCCGAAAGTATAAATATTGTTTTATTTTACCGTGGTTTAATATTTTTAATAATTAAAAATCTTACGTGATATTAAAGAGGGACATGAAAAAGTTACTCAGCGAGGAAGTTTTTTATTTTTAGGTTAGAAACAAACTTACAGCGGGAAAGTTGTAGATAATTAGTTTCTCTAAAACTTTTATTTCAAACATTTTTCGGTAAAGTTGTTGGTTTGCCTACAATTCGTTTGGAAAGATGCTGAAACTTTTCGCCGCGCTCTATCCAAGACGTGCCACGCGCCGTGCCACGCTGTTAAATTCAACTCAGTGATGCTGTGTTACAACATGGCCTAGTTTTTTGATAAAATACATAGTTATACGACTTTTGTTTTAGTCGTCTTTTGCTAAGTAATCTTACAACATTCTACAATGCAACTGTAATGTGTAATGTAACAGTTAATCAGTAAATAAAAATTAATTTTGAGAAAAATCATTTCATTTAATCCTATGCCTTCCAAAATACTCTTAAAACTGACTAATGCTACGGATACAATTATACTATACCCCATTATTATTATTCTGTACTTGTATCGTCTCTTAAATAAATCATAATCGATTGTTATCATACACTGAAGATAATATTTTGTTATTCAATAGCGAAATGTTGCATTAATGCAACATTATGTAATCGTTCTTACTACTCTACGTGGACGGGTGAACGAACCATGTTGGAAATTAATGTTTATTAAGAATACATTTGCTATTAAAAAGTATTTGTCTTGGTATTCATTCATCAACAAAATTTTATGATATAGGCCAATTAACTTTCATACAATCTACAACTTTTGGCGAACGTCGAAGTTTATATGCTAAAATTTTAAGTTTCACTAGTCCAAAGAACGATATTACCGCTCATAAAAATTCATTCCAGTACCAAAAACTTCAAAACATCATTATTGAACAACACTTAAAACCTAGTGGATCGTACATAAATTTATATGACTGGAAATATGAAAGAATCAGCCATCGAGGAGATTATTTTACAAAACTCCCAACTTTCTGTTATTTTTACGCAACTAACCCTGGTCAAATATAGTTCGTTTCGGTATTAAAAATTCGAGAAACTATTCAGGAATACGGATCAGAAGGCCATTCAACCATAAAAAATGTTCCCTGGCTGCAAATTCAATTCAAGTGAGCGCGCGTCGTGTTTTCCCTATATCCCCCATGCTAAGCGCTGCCGCGGTAGCCCACCATTTGCGGCGCGACCTTGAACGCGGCCGGACCGAAATTTGGTTCGCTTCACCACGGGCGCGAGCGGTCCAGTAGTTTTAAGTCTTTGGTATTACCTTGTAATTTGGAATGTAAAGAAAAAATCACAAGTATTTTCAATTTAATGCTACATAAAAAATTACTTTGAAACTGAGCAGGTGGATACTAATAATTCCCAGAAAACAGATAAAAATATTATTCCAAAGGTAGGCCTAGACTAGAGCCCGGCCGGAAGCCTTCATCCGTTCTCGTGGGATCGTAGGACCTATGTTGAACCTAAGTTTTCAGTTCAGAGTTGGTTTTTGGACGAGTACCTACTGTAGTCGTCAAGCGTATAGTAAAAGTGATTTAGTTTCAATAATTCATACAAATATTGGTGTTTATAGAATAAAAGGTATACATTTGTAGTTTTAGCGAATTTCCCCTATAGGGAAGAAGCTATTACCGTAGGTGGCATGGTAAGACTTAAGCCCGAGACCATGATAACTTTTTGTTTTGAGGTCCCCAGATGCCAAAAACACTATACGTTCAAATTTATATATATATATATATATATATATATTAAATTAAATTCACATAGAAGGGCTACTATATGATAGATGAAAAATAAGCAACATGAGTACCCTGGAGAAAACATTTTAATTAATTAACACATAAACATGTTTCGACTTATAAAAGCCATGATCACGTGCTGATTTGCTAAATACATAACCTTATTTTCATTATCATTCACAAAATGTAAATAAATAAAATTTGATAATTAATTAAAATGTTTTCTCCAGGGTACTCATGTTACTTATTTTTCATCTATATACATATATATATATATATATATATATATATATATATATATATATATATATATATATATATATATACCACGATAACTTTTGAAAGAAACGCCCGATTTTGATGAAAATTGGCACAAATGTGCAGAGTAACATTTATGACTTTAAGTTCGAAAACCAGATTAATCGGACTATAGGAAGGGGGTTTTATGGGGGTTTTAAATTTTCCAAAAATCAGTTTTTTGAATTTTACCCCCTAAAATTTTAAGAAGTCTCAATTTTGGTTACAGCCACTTTATAGAGCTTAAAAAACAAATAATATAGTATTTTGAATCATTAACCTAGCTTTAGTGGTTGTAGAGAAAAGTCAAAAAACGCGTTCGTAAAATTGTCCATGTTAATCTTATGGGAAAAAGGTTTTTGGATTTTCCTCAGATAATTTTACTGAAAACTTGACATTTGCTGATACCAATCAGTTCAGCTCTACAAATCAATCATTTTGGTGTTTTAAGTGTTGTTCTAAGTCCGACTGTTGAAGAGATATTCAAAGTGCTAAACACAGTACGTTGTCCAATGTTATCCTTATGGAGAATAAATAAAATTTGATATCTCAATTATTTATGAATGTATATTGATGAAACTTGATATGTGGCTTCACGTAGTACTGGTATATTGATATTTGCACTCTAAATGGATTTTTTATCATCCCTATTGCAGCAACCTGCATACTCGGCCCCCATATTATTCATATGGAGAATAAGTCAAGTTTTATATCTCCCTTAGTTATGAACCTAAATTAATAAAACTTGGTATGTAGCTTCACCTGGTTGAGTTACATTGATAATTGCAAAAATACACATTTTTTATCTTCCTCGTTGCAGCAAACCTGCATACTCAGCTCTAATGTTATTCTTATGGAGAATAAATAAAATGCTATATATCACTTATTTATAAATGGATTTTTGTGAAACTTGGTAAGTAGATCTATGTAGTGAGACACGTATATATGCATTTGAAATTCGCTGAGTACGCAGGTTTGCTGCGACGGGGTATTTTATAATATTGTAGTTTTTTCTGTGAAACAATGGCGGAATCTATGGAAAACCATTTATCAGAAGTTTTTAAGTGTGAAGGTTTAAATGGGGGTAAATTATTTCCTAAACAATGGTGTAACTATTATTAAGATTGGGCCATAATTAACTGATTTATTGCAATTTGTTTAATAGAATACATGCTTATTTTGTGGCAACTATAGCAAAATATACAAACACTATAGCAAAACATGGTGCATTGTACGGTGAAATGTTGAGTAATCTGTACCCATAAACTCTTCTATGGGGCAGTGACGGACCAATGGACATAACCCTAATGACGTACGTAATGATTTGCAGAAGCTTACCCCACACGAAATGGAATGATTTCCTGCCCCAAACGAAAATGGGCAACATGTTTTATTTAATTCGGTTCAGTATTTTTTGAGAAACCCTGAACAAATCTGGTTCACAAACAAACAGACCGGTGAACAAAATTTAAATATCTCCGCTGTATGCAACATTTCACTGCTCAAAGCGATGTAGAAAAAATGTATTTGATTTATACATACAAATGCATTTTTTATGTGTAACATCTGTTATTGCTTGTCCATAATGTGTGAAAAGCTACAATTAAAATCAAATTTTTCCCATGTTATCATTATGGGCTAAAAACGAACTATGAGGGCAGCCCGTGCCCTTAAGAATAAAAATATCGGAAATTAAAACCTTATTGCAAAACTACGAACTGAGACGAATTTTGTTGACACTTCAAACATTAAAATTAGCCAAGAAATAAGAGAGAAGTTGTGTTTACAAAAAAATGGCTTCACGTATTTTATATATATATATATATATATATATATATATATATATATATATATATATATATATATATATATATATATATAGATACTGGAAATTTACCAACCACACACATTTGTCATTTGATTTTCGTAATAAGACGGCAAAGGGCAACGCTAAGCGCAAGCGTCACAAGGTACAGCGCCTTCAGTTTGACAGATACTATTCCCGCGCAGTGTAGAACGATGATCTGTAGCGTAAATGGACCGTTCATTTCAGTTTAAATTTAGTTCACATGAAATGGCTCGTTGTGTCAACGGTCCTATTTTATAAAATTATAAAAATATATCGATAAAGGTCCGTTGTCGCAACGAGCCTGTAGACGCTTTGGACCGTTTTGATTATATTAAATGGGTTCATTGGCTCTATGACCCTCTTTAAAAATATAATAATAATATAAGGGGCCGTTGTGTCAACGATCTGTAGAGTAAATGGACCTTCTTTTTTAAAATTAAATATAACGGAGGGTCATTGTATCAACGAGCTGTAGTGTAAATGGACCTCATATTAAATTAAATATTATTAAATAGGTCCGTTGTGCCAATGATCTGTAGAGTAAGTGAGCTGTCCCCAGTGAGAGAACCCCTATAATTAGGTTTGATTTTATGTTGACTTTTCCATCTACAGCCAATAGGCTGAAAATTAAGTATTATAATGTAGTAACTAAATCCGGGATTTCTTTACTTTTTACAGCTGTCTAACAATAAAGGCAGTACAATCTTGATTTCATGGTTCGTGGTTGACAATGTTAAGTAAAACAACCTGTCGGATTTATAATAATTACATTTCAACTATTACGACACTTATGTTTTTAGAAAGTTATGCAAAACAATTATTTGCTGCATTTTACAATCTCTAGGACAATATTTTAGCATTATTTCCTACAAATTTGGTATTAAATCAGCTCATGTTTACGTGGAAATCTCTCCCTCCCCTTGGTTTTTAAGGTAAGGAGAAAATATGTGGTTCCAACAAGACGGCGCGACGTACCACACAGCAAACGACACAATTGGTCTCTTGAGAGAAACGTTTGGGGAACGCATCATCTCGTATAGAGGTTGTGTGATATCACGCCGACAGACTACTTTCTGTGGGGATATGTCAAGTCTCAAGTCTACGCTGACAAGCCACAGACTCTAAATGACTTGGAAGTCAACTTTCGTCGAGTTATTGACGGAATACACCCCCAGCTGCTAGAAAGAGTGTTTGAAAATTGGACTGCTAGTTTGGGCTTTCTACGGGAACGCAATGGAGCCCATATGCCAGAAATCATTTTTAAACACTAATGTCATAACACTGTGGTTAAAATAAATGAATTTTTATGTCAATAAAAGTTATTTTTCATTGTTTTATTTAGTTTTAAAAATAGCACAACTAAAAGAACACCCTTTACAACCTCTTTAAATACAAACAAGAAAGAAAAATATGCAATGTATATATGAAAAATATTATATTTCGCACCAAGGGCCGAAAGAGGGGTTTTGCTGGTCCGAGATCGGGTTTTATGACCGAGACGAAGTCGAGGTCATAAAAACGTTCGAGGGCTATGCAAAACCCTTTCGGCAGAGGTGCGAACGCTATTTTTCACCACACTACATTATGTAATAAACACTATAAAATAAGAATGTGAATATTTAATTTGAAAATTAAAATCCTATAAACGAAACTATGAGGTTATGAATTATTATCATTCTATTTTACTTTTTGTCACTATACATACAGATTGAAAGTACAGCTGTGATTATTTGAAAACATAAATCCTCAGGAATGTTGGTCATTTTAATTATTAACGGGTTAAATATGATCGGTCATAAAACACGAGCGGCCTCATGCAATCTCGGACTAAAAACAGTTAACCAATAAACAAATCATCGATAGTACAATGTTTTGAATTTTATTGTTTTAGCGAATTTCCCCTATAGGGAAGAAGCTATTACCGTAGTCGGCATGGTAAGACCTAGGCCCGGGACCATGATAACTTTTCGTTTTGAGGTCCCCAGACCCCAAAAACACCATTCGTTCGAAACTGTATATATATATATATATATATATATATATACATATATATATATATACATATATATATATATATATATATATATATATATGTGTGTGTGTGTGTGTGTGTGTGTGTGTGTGTGTGTGTGTCCGTGGGTGAGATAACTCTCGTAAAAAAGGTCCGATTTTGATGGAATTTGGTACAAACGTGTAAAGCAGCATTTATGACTTTAAGTTCGAAAACCAGGCAGATCGGCCTATCCGAAGGGGTATTTTGGGGGGCTTTTGTACCCCAAAAATGGGTTTTTTAAGTTTTTTACATATAATTTTTGAAAAAGTAAAATTTTATTTTTTCCCATTGGAATCAGCTTAAAAAGACGCAAAATTTGGTGTTTTAATCATTGCTCTACGTCAATTTGTTACTGAGATATTGAAAGTGCTAAACACAGTACGTTGTCCAATGCTATTCTTATGGAGGATAAGAAAAATTGTATATCTCGCTTATTTATCAACTTAACCTGACGAAACTTGGTATATTGCTTCATTTCATTGTGGTTTATTGATATTTGCACAAAAACCCATTTTTTTGCCTATAGTCCCCGTAGCAGCAAACCTGCATACTCAGCCCCATGTTATTCTTATGGAGAATGAGTAACGTGTTATCTCCTTTAATTAAGAACATAAATTAATAGAACTTGGTATGTGGCTTTACCTAGTTGAGTTATATTGATATTTGTATAAAAACCCAATTTTAGTGTTCCTTATTTCAGCAAACCTGCATACTCAGCCGCCATGTTATTCTTATGGAGAATAATTAAAATGTCATAAATCATTTATTTATGAATGTATAGTGATGAAACTTGGTATGTGGCTTTATGTGGTATTAAGATAAATTTATATGCATTGGAAATTCGCTGAGTATGCAAGTTTGCTGCTACGGGGGTATTTTGTTTCAGTGTTTCAACCAAAGAACACAAAATAGTATGCACGTATTAACTAGGTAACGTCGTGTACGCTTGAAAACAAGTTGGCAACACTGGCTAAATAGATCAGCTGACTTTCGGCCCTTGGGCGGAAAAACTCTACTTTCGGTATTCAAATGCCGTTCCGAAAACAGGTGATTACAGCGTAGTGTGGTGAAAAATATATTGTTGACTGAGTCCATTAGTCCATGTTGCCACTGAAGTTGTATTATACTATAACTATTAACATAAAACTTTATACTATATTTACAACTACTGAGACCAATAATTTAACATTAGTAAGCATAATAATAAATATATTTAACATACAACAAACAATATTGAATAGTAGTAAAAAACGATCTAATAATAATTAAAAGAATAACAGAATAAGTTATTATTACCTTTACAATGGAAGGTCCCTATAGCCAGGTACCCGCAACCCCATCCATCGGTTGTCGGATGTGGGAGATTGATTTTAAATCAGCCACATTCTTCTCAAAGCATTTGAAATTTTAGGTTCCGTAGGTTCATAAGGTTCCGTACTCTGTTGCTATTGAGTGCCTACATTCCAAAGACAACCCATATCTCTTTATCAGCCAGCAAGCTTCCACCATGTAACCCGAGGTCAGACGGAAGTTATGTAAATCTGCAGACGACGATTGGCGATGCACTGTGCACGGCCTCTGCCACTATACTCTGTGGAACCGGTCTTGGATTTGCATTTCTTGTTCCTCTCTCCGTCTATTCTCCACCGTTCGGCCTGACTGGCTAGAGTCTGTCACCTGCTCAATGCCCGTGGAGTTCATCTCTTCCACTTTATTATGTTATTATTCTGTTTAATTGAGTGGATAACAAGCAGGGGCGGGCTCTCACTGTCTCAGGATCTTTTGAAATGTCACCGCCTGTTGTAATGGATTATGTTTGTTTCAGTTGTTGCTGTTTAGCTCATTTAAACGCTTGACATGGCCTCTGACTCTTTGGCGTCAAGCCATTTGATTTAAGAACGTTGTTAATTATCCGTATTTTTGTAAAATCTGCAAGACCAGAGGCATTTACTATCCCAATAAATCTTTGCCAATTTAAGATCCACTGTCATTGCATAACGTACAGGAGCGTTTCCACCGGATTGCAGAAGATATCGGCAACTCAAGTTGTCAATAATCTTTAGAACGACAATGATTTGTTGATAAAATATGGTTTCACCCCATTAAAATCAGTGTTGTCAACATTTGTTTAAAGACATTTCAAATTCTTTCGCTAATATCTGTCGGGACCTCCGGTATAAACGCGCCTTTAAAACGTAGTAATTTATATAAAGAATAACATTTATCCCGGAATACAATTAAATAGTAAATGCAATATTTGTCTACAGCTACAAGACTATCACACAATATATTGACAGTATGAGCGATTTTACAATTTAATAAGTTTCTTAATCATTAATTTATTGTATGCGATCCCTGTCGTGAAGTTGTGCATTTATCAGCAAAGCAACTGGATACTTTTCATTTAAAATAAACTTCATATAACCCATATAGTTTTTCGTCTTGCAGACAAAGGATATACTGAGACTGCTCTAGGTTCGCCAATCAGTTCGTTATGGACCAGCCTGCGCCGCGCCGTGTAGCGTGGGTTATTTGTCTGTTGTAAACCACTCCGCATAAACCACCAGCTCTCCCGGATCTTACCTCATTTACATTCTACAAGAAACAAAAACTTCACAAAGGAAATGAACGCGTACAGTAATTCCCATTGTTCTTGATTTTTCTTAGACATAACAACAAGAAGCTCAAGCGTTGAAAATGTCATCATTGTTCGAATGCTTAACCAGACACACAAAAAATATGAAGTTAAACCTGAAACAAAAATCAACTGAGTATACCGAGGGAAGGTACGAAATTACAGGTATTATCGCAAACCAGAAACTGCTCAGAATAATAAGTAGGGGTTACAAAACATATGGACCTATCCGGGGCGTAACGTGGCTATTAAATTATACGGGATTAATTTGGAAATTGTGTGAACAAGGTTGAGAGGTATATTCAAAGCAGAAGTGATCAGCAACGATCACGATCAATATTATAGCGGAACCTTACTATTTACTGTATCAAACTTTTGAGATACCGATCCGTGTTACGAAATGACAGTCTGCATTAGCATGGCGCATTTCACTACCGCGGCATTCACGTCTTGAGTGTTTCGTCTTTACCTCACCACGTTTACTTGCGACAGCAGAACCTTCTTCCCTTCCAACGTACGTGATCGTACTTAATGTACTGCCATCTTGTACACTTGTCGTGCGAACTCCCATTAGGTCATGTGAACGGCACCTAGAAAGGTCAGCTGAGCATATAAGAAAATTAGCCACTGGCACTGGTAATACCCTTGACATTTGAAGGCTCGCTGTTTTCTTTCGAGTGCACCTGAGTTAGATGGTGGAATATGGTGCGGAGATTAATATTGTTTACGTTTATCTGAAGGTTCGTTAATTTTCGAAATTAATTTACACCCAGTCAAAACCATTAGTGACCATGAGAGGAATATGACTGAGTCGAACAAGAAAACAGTCATAATATTGGTTTTTTAATAATTCTCTAAAACATTCGGGTTCTCATAAATACGCTTTCTATAAGGTAGACGATGGTAAAATACATGATACAACCATGCGACAACAAAGAGAGTAATCATAACTCTGCCTTCTATCACCACTTGCTCATAATTAATTATGTAATGAATTCTGTTTGACGTTCAACCGCTTCAATGTTAAACATCCCACGTTTAGGCCTAATGCTTACTCAATCATCATACATTTATATTTTATTGTATTCAGTTATTCAGTTGGTGAAATAACTATAGCGTATCGCAGTGAATTTTTTGAGTTGGAATAAAATTATCTTTTACATTCGTCAGAAGTAATGTCTTCTTGAAGAACCCAATTTTTCAATCCAGGCTTATTTTACTTAGACTTGAAGTTAATTCCTCATACAGTGTGATAGAAGACGACAGTGTAGTGTTACTGTCTTTCACACCATTTATAAACTGAGTAAGGCCGATAAAATAAGGCGTTGTTGTTAGTTACTTTGAAGACAATGCTATTATGACAACGAGTTGATTGTTACCTTCAGCTACTGAACGAAAAATGAGACTGGTGGAATACAAAGAGGCGAAGAAATGTCGGAAGAAGTAGAGTAGATGCAGACAAGCCCATGTGAACAGTGAACTGCCGGGGGTCATTGTGAGCGAATGTGTGGGACCGGATACCCGCCCGGCCACTATTCAAATCATGCACATACAAAATGATGCTAATTCCATTAAACAATTGTTCATTAAAATAAATTGAATACTTCGTGTCGGGATTTAAATTAGAAAGGGGAGTTTTATCGTTCGATCCATGGGCGGTTGAGCTTTCGAATTGATTTTATAGTGTCATGTTAATGCTCAACCGGCCAACTGGAGGAACTCTCCTATTGACAGCGGTATTAAAATTGCTATCCTATATTGATTGACAATTATTGATTTAAATGTTATTTTTAATTCGTGATTGCAGTAGCTCCGTTTATAATAAAATTCCCCCAACAAAAATTGGCAAAAGAAAGATAGAGGCGTGTTGAGAAACTGTCTGTGGGTCGGTTTTAAAGTGGTAGCATTCAAGGCAATTATACGATTTTCACACTTTCTAAAAATGTACAAGGCTAAACGTCTGTCATTTCAAATTAAAAGAATACCTTCATCGGAGTGACCCAAAACGCCTACTAGCTTCAGTCAAACTCTCACTTCTCCTCTTCTCCACCACAAGACCCTCGAGGAGAAGGGGAGGGGGGCGTCAAGCCGTTGCCCAACATCCTGTGCTCAAATGAATCCAGAAGGTGCGCAGAACAAAGAGCTTCTAGAAGTCCAGAAGGAATCAAGTCTGATCCAGAAGGGTGAAAGCCCTTTTCTGTACATATTACTAACCATTTTTCAGACACATTTCATAAATGTTATTGAAATTAATACTCAATATCTGAACAAAAACCGTCACAATAGACGAATAAATCATAAAAGCAGTCAAACCGGCACGCTGGAGCCTCCATCGGAAAGAACAATCGTTGAAAACGAACATTAATTCACCAGACGGACATAAACCTCTGCGTGCTGAACGGTAAGCAAGGAACAATGAATAGTCATCGACCACAGAATAGTAATGGTGAATGGCGGGAGTGATTGGTTTTGTGTTTGGAGGTCCGTGAACCGGAGCACGTGACCAGAAGGCACGTGACGTCACGGTTAGGCTTGTGACAACAGAGCATCCTCCACGCTCCTCGAAGACGTGCTGCACTCGCCGTTGAAAAACTAACTTTTTGTTTGCCCGAGCTGCGACACGGCCCGCGAATCTCATTTACGAGATAATTAGAAACTGCGGGAAAAGCGTTTGTCATCGGTGGGCGGGTCGAGGAGGAAACAAAGAAACGGCGGAACATGTTTGATTAACACAGAGTTAAATTGTGAGTTTGTCAATCATCTGGAGTCGTTCTCCAATCTAATTTAACAGTTATTTATTAGGTCATCTGGGAGGATGAACCAAATGAAGATTTTAACGTATAGTATCCGCCACCAAGTACGGTTTCCTTAAATAAAAGAGTTAAATCAAAGCAACATATATACTAGACTATGTTATTAGACTATGTTTCTGGGCGGATTTATTCGGAATCATCAACAAAGAGCCTCACTGATGTTACTAATTAATTTCAATTGTCTAGTAGGAATGAAGTAAAATATGTTGCAGTTATTCAAGTAGGGATAAAAAGTCTCTCAGGGCTTTGTCTTGCTTATATTCAAAGTTTGAATGTACAAAAAAACATGAAAAAGATTGCGTTTTGTTTGTTTATCTTGAAAGGCTCGGATTAGCACTTTCATTAATTAAGATGGTTTGAAAGTCTTACCACATAAAATAACATAGGGACTAACAAGCATAACGTATTCGCCCCTCTTATAGAAGAATAAACGTGAGTATTGACTCAGCATCAATCAGCTTTAAAGTCCAGAGTATACATGCATGATACCGGTGTATCCATGTATACATGGCATGACCAACCAAGGAATTATATTTTAACTGATTTTAGGGTTTCTCTATTCTCAGAACATTTTAGTATACGAAATCAATCATCTTTTGAAAGTGATTACTCCAATTCTATAAGTAACACTATATCATCCCCGTATCTTCGCAACAATTACATTCATTCACGTAATTGCATCGCCCGCTCATGTACGGTCTGTTCGGGAGCCATGTTGAGACGGAAATTACAACACAATTTGCAGTTGTTATATTTCATATAATGACTGCAGTTTATCTTCTTTCGTCTCGGACGAGATCGGATTGCTCTATTTAAGTTCTGAAGCCGAGGACGAGCTATTTAACTCAACCGAACTGAGGTTTTATGAACTTCGATTACCGTATCTGTTTGATGGCGAGTAAAAATTGATGCAGCCTTTGTAGAAATCTATAGCCTTTTCAGAATTAGTGTCTAATTTACTCTCTTACAAGCCTATCCGGAACAAGGGCTGTAAAAGAACATTTTTTCTTGAAAACGTTTTGAAACTCGATAACTATATAAACGTGACTAAACCCTTTTTCTTTGAGACATTACTCGGCATTAATTTTTACTGGCCTGACTACATAACTTTTGAAAGTGGAATTTTTCCAATAACAGACCTGTATCCATTTTACCTGTATTTAGTAAAATTTGTGACAACTTTATTTAAATAGGTTATTGGACTATGCAAATAAATATAATCTATTGTTAATAACTCCATTTTGCTTTATACAACGAAAATCAACAAATAATGCAATAACCCAATTATTAAATGAAATAGGAGATGGACTAGAAAACCACCATGTTTCAATGGGAGTATTTTTACACCTATCCAAGGCGATTGATTGTGTAGACCATAACATTCTTTTAGATCATTTGTATTCTTTGGGAATAAGAGGAATACCATATGAATGGATTGACTCTTATGTTTAAAACTGAAAACAACAAGTTTATGTTTCTGGAGGAATGTCGAGTATTACGTATATAAATTCGGGGGTTCCACAGGGATTTTTTAGGTCCCATTTTATTTTTAATATATGTTAAAACATGTAACTCACCATTAAAATGTATTAATATTATATACAATACGCAGATGACACTACACTGTGTCTTGGTAAAAAACTTAAATCAACATTAGAAATAAATATGTTTCAAGATTTAAACTCTTGTGTTCAATTCTTTTCTGAAATAAATTTAAAAGTTAATCTGTCCAAATCCAAATACATGAGTTTTAGTAATAATTCAACAGTTTAATGTAGTCCAACATTACGAGCATGTTTTACACCTATCCAAGGCGATTGATTGTGTAGACCATAACATTCTTTTAGATCATTTGTATTCATAATAAAAACAACATCATAGTTGATGGGCCGAGTATGTAGGGAAGCACTTCATTTAATAACTGACAATATTGAAACTGAATAAATTGACAATATGAAATTCCTTGGAATATTCTTGGATAAAGAATCGACATGGTGTTTTCACATAGATTATATTTGTTCAAAAATATCATATAATATTTATGTGTTGAGGCATTTGAAAAAATACTGACATATAAACATTCTCCTTATGGCTTGTTTCGGACTAATTTACAGTAATTTATCGCATGGGATAATAATTTGGGGCGCATGTTCAAAACAAGAATTCAAAAGATTATTTATTTAACAAAAAAATCCATAAGAATAATTTTTAATTTAAATAAAAGATAATCATGTAAATACACTATCAAGAGAATGCATTTACTCACCCTACCATAAATTTACATATTAGAAACAATATTACATTGTATTTCCAAATGTGAATTAATGTGTGGTAGGGATATTCACAAATATGACACAAAATCTAGTAATAAATTCCGCTCTCAACCACACAAATTAAATTGATTCAAAAATCTTCCATCCCAAGCAGGAGTTAGACTCATTAATAACTAACCAGCTGAATTACAACATTTAAAAAATTCTTCATCTTTTAAGAAAAGAGTAAAAGAATATCTAATTGAAAATAAATGTTATACTGTTAATAAATTTATAGATAATTCTAAAACATGTATAAAACCGAACAATAATTTAATACAAACTTTTTTACTATTGAAAACCGGACCAACAATTAAATAATAATTGAGAACAGATTAAACTAAGTTTTGCAATATTATTTTATCATGATTTTGTAATTATCGTAGTTCACTTCAAAATTACTTGTTAACTTTAACATTGCTAAACATATGTTGTTGTTGTGGCGGTACAAATACTGTTATTGTTATTTATTATCTTGATATTTATTAGAAAACACCTCTGGTTTGAACTGTTCAAGCCACCTGAGTGTACTTGAGAATTTAAGGTTCGTTAAATAGCTACGAGTGCGCTGTCTTGACTATATACAATGATTGAGAACCACAAAAGGGTCACATCGAGGTGTATCTCAGAAAGTATTCGTTTTTACGAATAAGTGATAATAGGTGAAACCGCAGGTTAAAGTAGGTTCTGAACTTGTAGGCCACAGTATGATCGCATGTCTGACACCTGTTGGTGAGAGCCGAAAATAAACCACCGACCTCGTTTATCTGCTCATCTACTCACATCAACGTCCAAACGAATTTTTCTATTGTATCGAAACTTCATCCATATTCATTATTGTGATTTTAATATACAAAGAATGTTAATACTGAGAGAATCAGTGATTAAACGGGGTCAGGCAAGATGAAGACCAGGATTTGATTAGTAAACACCAAATACCCCCGTCGCAGCAAACCTGCGTACTCAGCGAATTTCCAATGCATATACATGGGTATCACTACTACCTAGAGCCAAGTTTCATAAAAATACATGAATTAATAATGATATATAGCATTTTATTTATTATCCATAAGAATAACATTATAATTGAGTACGTAGGTTTGCTGCGACAAGGAAGATAAGAAATGTGTTTTTTTGCAATTATCAATATAACTCAAGCAGTTGAAGCTACATACCAAGTTTTATTCATTTATTTTCACAACTAAGGGAGATATAAAACTTTACTTATTCTCCATATGAATAACATGGGGGCCGAGTATGCAGGTTTGCTGCTACCGGGAAAAAACCTTTTTGTGTTAATATCAATATACCACAACTAGATGAAGCCACATACCAAGTTTCATCTATATACATGAATAATCAAAATATAACATTTTATTTATTCTCCATAAAGATAACATTGGACAACGTACTGTGTTTAGCACTTTGAATATCACTGCAACGGTTGGACGTAAAACAACAATTAAAACGCCAAAATGATTGTTTTGTAGAGCTAAACTGATTGGTAGAAAGAAATATGTGGAGTTTTTAGTGAAATTAACTGAGGAAAATCTAAAAACCGTATTCCCATAATACATGGGAAATTTTATGGACACATTTTTTGACTTTTCTCCACAACCACTAAACCTAGCTTAATGATTCAAAACACTAAATTTTTTTAAGCTCTATAAAATGGCTATAACCAAAATCTAGTGTTTTTAAAATTTTAGGGTAAAAAGTTCAAAAAACAGATTTTCGGAAAATTTTAAACCCCCATAAAACCCCCTTCCCATAGACCGATCGATCTGGTTTTCGAAGTTAAAGTCATAAATGTTACCCTCCACATTTGTGCCGAATTTCATCAAAATCGGGCGACTCTTTCAAAAGTTATCGCCGTAACGGACACACACACACACACACACACACACACACACACACACACACACACACACACACACACACACACACACATAAATTTGAACGAATATTGTTTTTGGCATCTAGGGACCTCAAAACAAAAAGTTATCATGGTCTCGGGCTTAAGTCTTACCATGCCACCTACGGTTAATAGCTTCTTCCCTATAGGGGAAATTCGCTAAAACGCAGAAATTCCACTGCCACAAAATCTTGAATGATGCCATCAGCAATATGAATTAAAACGTTTCACCATACTCACAAAAAACATCATTGTAACTTCAGGATGTTCCGTCAAATGATCATCAGGCTATACGATTTACCTTAGAGTTTGATGAGGATATTGCTCCAAGACGTTAATAGTTGTATCTGCAATACAAATTGAATAACCACAGCTACCTAAGTACTTTTGCTGACCCTTTACGCTTTCAGCATCAGTGTCGACTTGGGTGGGACGATCCACTGCCACCGCGACATCCGCCGAGGCGACGGGGAACACGCGTTTAAGGAAACCCGAAATCAACACCTAGGAGCCCAGAGCCCACACCGGGCGCAGTATCGGTTTCAAGGGACAAAAAACCGAGACAAAGGGCGTAGGAGGTGCCTGAGACTGGCCAACTGACCTAACAGATCGCGTTACTGCCAGCTGGGATTTTGTTTTGTAACAACACTTTCTGTAAAGCTATGATTGTCTTCGTCTAAAAGTTGTCGAGACACATTTACTGAATAATAAACATTGACCAAAACAAATGTAAGCGCCAAACTTTTGTCTTAGATTCGCTGGAAAGATTGAGAGTGGGCCCCGTAAAAGCCAAACGTTTTGTCTTAGATTCGCTGGAAGGATTGAGAGTGGGCCCCGTAAAAGCCAAACGTTTTGTCTTAGATTCGCTGGAAGGATTGAGAGTGGGCCCCGTAAAAGCCAAACGTTTTGTCATAGATTCGCTGGAGGAATTATAAGAGGCAATTTTATATCAACAGTATGCAAATTAGGCCTATGTACTTTCAAGTATTCCTCAAAACTGTATCTCCAGGCTGCTGTTTGTCAGATTCTAATAGGCTTCGGTGGTTGATTGCTATGGCTGAAACCACACATGGAGCCACATTTAAGAAATTAGAATATTTTGAATAGTTTAACATTGTTAAGTGGAGCACAATAAATAAGTTTTGGAGTTTTCGTTGAATACATTGTTTGAGATTTACTCGATTACAAAATCATACAATATCTTAACTGAAATATATAGATTCGAATGCGTTGAATTCACAAACATTAACATTTTGGAGACAAATCAGTGTTAAAACTTTATAAACGAATTAAAACAACCACGCTGATTATAAACTCTTGACAGTGTAAACTTTTTCAATATGTAAAATTCAAAATTATATTGACAGCATTATTCTTGTTTTTTGTATACTGCATCATAGAAACACATGTTTTTGTAACCATATGTTGTAAATAAACATTACTTGTTTCTTTGAATTTGACTAAAATTTGATTTTTACTCATTCATTTTGTCTCACTGCACGACTTAGTTGAATAAAATGTTAAGATTTTATTGACAGGTTATGGGCCCAGGACGTAGGCACGCAGTGTATGAGTAGTAAGAAATTAAATAACTTTTAGGGAGTATAGTTTAACCAAAGATCTGAAGTCATGATGGAGGCGTCTGAGGAGGAGTTTTTCGGCATTCCTAAGCTTACAAGGAAGAACTGTAATGCTTGGAAAGCACGGATTAAATCGTAGATGCTGCTGTGCGAGTGTTGGGAGTCAGTAACTGGTTATGAGGATGCAGCCGGTGCTAACTTGTCGCAAGCAGAGACAAGACGCCGAGCTAAGGAGAACCTTACAGCATTGGCCCTGATTATGAGGAGTGTGAGTAAATCTGATAAATGTTATAACAGACATTGAGTCAGCGAAAGAAGCATGGGAAACATTGGGCAAAATATGTAATGAAAATTCCATTTATGGCGCTACAATGAAGTTGAGAGAACTTGCAAGTTTAGTAAAAGAAGATGATTTAAGTGTTCAAGAATATTGTAATAAGATTGTAAACATGAACAGATTGTTAATTAAAACAACATGGGGTTTTCTGATAAACAGTCAGCTGCAATTTGCCTCTCAGGACTGCCTAAAGAAAAATATGAAATCACCGTGAAGACACTGACGGCTAATCCAGCAAATATGGAATTCGCAATTGTTAAGCAATACCTTTAGAGGGAGAAGAACAGCAAATAAAAGTGGATTCTGATAGACACCAAGTCCTCAAAACGTGCAATAAAAATCAGAATAAACAGCAACAAAAGATTAAAAACTGTTTTGAAGGTAGGGCAAATAACGATGGTTTGGGCAAGAAGAAACAGCAGTAAACAGGAAAACCTACACACAGATTCTGGTGTTATTCTTGTGGGGAGGAGGGTCATTTTGCAATAAAGTGTCCCAAGAAGCACGAATCTGAAGATCAGAAGAAGGCATCTGCTTCAATTGTCACCAGAGAACATGTGTCATTGTGTGCGATAAAAAACGCCTCGAGTAATTGGAGTTTGGTTACTTGATTGCGGTGCCTCAGATCACATGACATACAGAACGGACCTGATTTAGAAAGGACACATTATGAAGAGATGACTGGCGAGGTATAGTTAGGAGATGTAACTCCATTGAAGATCAAAGGTAAAGGGAGAGTTACACTTAAAATGTCAGTAGAATGTGGTGGTAAGGACGTTGAACTAAAAGAGGTGCTATTTGTACCTGACCTGCATGATAATTTAATTTCCCAAGGTCAAATTGAAGAGAAAGGGGTGAAATTGGAGATATTTAAAGGAGTATCAAAAGTATTCATTGGCGATCAATTTATATTCCAAGCACACAGAGTTTCAAGGATGTACTATATTACAACCATTAATGGAGTCTCAATTGAAGAAATAAAGGGCAAATATGAATCTCACAAGAAGAAAGCATCAAGGGTTTCAAGAGCGTCTATTCAAACCTGGCACAGTAGACTCGGTCATCCAAGTATGCAAATTATAAACAAAATGGATGTGTTGCAACCACTTACAGAAAACCAGAGTCAAACTGAAGAGGTAGAGTGTTCCCCATGTATTCAAGGAAAAATGAGGAGATAAAGTTTTCCAACAACACGGGGAAAATCAGTTGAAGGAGTCTTAGACAGGATAAATTCGGATGTAATGGGACCATTAACTCCAGCTTCGATGGGAAATAACAAATTCATCGTTACAATCATTGATGAAGCCTCACGATATCTTTCTGCAGTTGCTATCAAGAAGAAAAGTTCTGGGTGAATTCAAGAAATTTAAGGATAAATCGGAAGTACTATAAGGGAGGAGGATAAAAGAGCTTCAGACAGATCAAGGAGGGGAGTACATTGGAGATAATTTCCAGAAATACTTAGCAGAAAATGGGATCCTGCATAGAAAGGCAGTAGCGTACACACCACAACAAATATATATACATATATAAAAATTTGAACGAATGGTGTTTTTGGCATCTGGGGACCTCAAAATGAAAAGTTATCATGGTCTCGGGCTTAAGTCTTACCATGAGACCTACGGTAATAGCTTCTTCCCTATAGGGGAAATTCGCTAAAAGGACTCCCTGAACGGATGAACTTAACATTGTGCAACGTGATAAGATGTATACTTATAGAAGCAGGTATGCCAATCTCATTCTGGGCAGAGGCTCTCCAGACGACTTGCTATGTAAGAAACAGATGTCCAAGGAAGGCATTAGATTTCCATGCACCTCTAGAGAAATGGAAGGGGCATAAACTAGAAGCATGTGATGTCGAACACCTGCGAACATTTGATTGCCAAGATTGGGCGTGGATACCAGAAGTTCATCGAAATGGAAAACTAGGACCTCGAGCACGAGAGTGTGTATTTCTCGGCTACGAAGAAGGTATCAAAGGATACCGCCTATGGTATTTGAACAGCAGAAAGGTGATTTATCAGTAAGAGTTAAAAATAGAATTCTGTACTTGATTAATGAAATATTATCTCCGATCTCCTCTATCCTAGGAGCAGTAAACCTCTCACTAACTCCAGTAATAAATACAAACTACAGTGATAAATATACGATCAATAGGAATATCTATAGATCGAACAGAATAGGGTTCGATCAATAGATATTCCTATTGATCGTATATTTATAACTGTAGTGATCAAGTTTACTGCTCCTAGGATAGGGGAGATCGGAGATAATATTTCATTAATAAAGTAGTATTCCGAGACGTAGTATAGTGAGACGTAGTATTCCGAGAGCATAACTTCCCCCTGAAGTCAAGAGACAGTGCGATGGGATGTTCACGGAAAGAGGAGGAAGTTGCATTTCAATGGGACTTACCTGTACTAGAAGAGGACGTAGAACCAGGAGAGGATGCAAATCCAGAAGAGGACACTGATCGAGGAGAGGGAGCATATCAAGGAGTGGGTAATGTACAAGAAGGGGACGCAGTTCTGGAAGAAGATGTAAATCATCCGAGGCCAATCTACAACCCAGAGTCACGAGAGGACGTAGACCAAGTGAGGAAGTCAACTAGGCAAAGAGAACCGCTTAAACCCTGTCATTGTTGTAACAAGGTTAGTAATGTTTCGGATTTAGTAAGTGAACCAAGGTGTGTAGAGGAAGGGCTTACTGGGCCTCATAGTGAACTGTGGAAGGATGCTATGAGATCTGAAGTGGAAAATCTGGAAAAACAAGGTACTTGGGAGGTAGTCAAAATGCCTTAAAACTACAATGTAATTGGATGTAAGTGGGTTCTTGCAGTTAAGAGAGATGGAGATGGGAATTTTGTTAAGTGTAAGGCTAGATTAGTTGCTCAGGGTTTCAGTCAGATTTATGGGTTGGACTACTCTGAAACATTTAGTCCCGTTGTACAAAAGAAATATTTGCGGAACTTGCTTGCATTAGCAGAAGAAATGAGTAGTAGGAGCTTATTTTAATAGTCTTTTACAGGAGGTCATATACATGAAGATGCCAAAGATGTATGATCACCCAGTATACTCAAGTTCGAAAGAGTATGTCTTGCTTCCCAAGAAAAGCATTTATGGATTAACACAATCTGGCAAAAACTGGTATGACTACATTTGCAATGTTTTGTTAGATTCAGGTCTCAAGCAAAGTAAAATTGAACCATGTGTGTTCATAAAGGAAACTGTACATAGCACTGTATGTTGATGATATGTTAATTGTAGGATGTGAGACAGAAATTGTTAAGTTTAAGAAATATCTTTCACGAATGTTGAGATAAAAGATTTAGGAGAAGTCTCTTATCTGTTGTCAACAAATATCCAGAGGCCCTCATGAGATACGTTTAAAATTAGTCAAGAACATTACATAGAGGAAGTATTGCAACAGTTTAACATGAATGAAAGCAAAGGTGTTAGTTCTCCTCTGGACCCAGGAGCTATGAAAGACACGTGACAAGAGCAAAGTGTTTAGTCAATCTGTGTATCGCAATGAAATTGGATGTTTATTATACGTCAGAGGTTGTACTTGACCAGACATTGGTATGTTTATTAATTCAATTCTGTGATTCACCATGTGAAGATGATTGGACAAATGTAACTCATATTTTGAAATATCTCAAGAAAACAAAATTTTATTTATTGTGTTTGTCTAAGTCAGCTGAACCTATAAAGTTGTCACAGATTCAAATTGGTGTGATGACATATCAGATGGTAAATCCATAACTAGTTACTGTGTACAAATGTCAGGTGGTGTTGTAGTATGGCGTTCAAGAAAACAAAGACGGGTTGCTTCATCAACAACTCACGCTGTATGAATGTATCACCGAACTGATGTGGATTAAATCATTCCTGAGCGAGCTAGGCCAAGGTAATTTTGTACCATAGAACTGCATTGTGTAATGTGACAACCAGGATGCAATTCAAATTGCCAACACAAACACTGTGAATGATAGAAGTAACATTTTGTCGTTGAATATAATTTTGTGAGGGAACAGCAGAGAGAGAGGTTATTCAATGTTGAATACATTCCATCTAGGTAAAATCTTGCTCACATCTTAACTATGCCTCTGTCTGGTCCTCAAACAACTAAGATTGTCAAGATGATGAGCATTCAAGGCTGAAATTGATGGTTTGATGGTTGATGGTGTTGTGTTCATTGCAAAATTTTATTTTATGGTTAAGAGTTCTGACTGGTTGATTATGTGATGTTTTATTTTAATTTTGAAATTTTAAAGGAGAGGTGTTAGAATATGTTAAAATTCAAAATTATATTGACAGCCTGACTTTTTTTGTATACTGCATCTTAGAAACACATGTTTTTGTAACCATATGTTGTAAATAAACATTACTTGGTTCTTTGAATTTGACTAAAAGTTTGCTTTTTAATTTTACTCATACATTTTGTCTCACTGCACGACTTAAATAAATCAAATGTTAAGATTGTATTTAACATTAACATTAAGATTTTATTTAAGGCCTAACTCACCCTTGGTTTTTTTCATTACTGATTTTACCAGCCTTCGCTCAAATTATTGACAGAGAGAAGACGACATTAACTTGTAACGTGCATTTCTAACACGCTAACCTTAACATAAGATATCGATGTCTTTATTTGCAGTATCGTACAATGATTAATGCTGGATGTCAGTACAGTTATATATGACAATCCGCATTCACGGAACATAAAAACGCATATTTTCTACATACAACGACCACCGACCGGCTATTAATGTTCTTATACATTCATAAACACTCGTTATGACGAACGATTACGAGCTCTGTCTGGAGATTTACAGCCTTCGCGTCCCGTTACTGTCTTCTGGGAACTCTTCGTACATTGTGGACGGAACTACAACTTGTACAGATTGTCTTGAACCTGCTTCACCGATTTTACTATTCTTTATCAAAGTACAATACTACTTACTTACTTTACTGAAGTGTATCGATATCAGCTGATTATGATTCGTAGAAGTTCCACGGCTCAACCACAGAATTCAGCACACACAACTGTCGTATTCGCGGGTGAAACTGGGAACGATGGCAGCTAGTCTTTTTTTATAAAGTTACAAGCTGTAGCTGTTTGTCAGTTAGGGCAAAGGAAGTCATATGGTAAAACTAAACACAGCACAGATTTGATAGTGCTAGACAGGTTAATATTTTTAATGTGTTTTAATATGTCGCTGTTTACTGTATCAATTTTGATTATCGATCGTTATAAGATTAAATACCCCCGTCGCAGCAAATCTGCGTACTCAGCGAATTTCCAATGCATAATATATGTCTTAATACCACATAAAGCTGCATACCAAGTTTCATAAAATATATTCAGAAATAAGCGATATATTCAATTTTAATTATTCTCCATAAGAATAACATTGGGGCACGTAGGTTTGCTGAAACAAGTAACACAAATATAAACAAGGTGTCTATGAAAATATAAATATAATTCAACTTGGTGAAGCCATATACCAACTTTTATTAATATTTATTCATAAATAAGCGATATATAACATTTTAATTATACTCCTTAAGAATAACATGGGGCCTGAGTAAGTAGGTTTGCTGCAACGAGGAACACAAAAAATGGAGTTTTTTGCGAATATAAATATAACTAAACGAGGTGAATCCACACACCAAGTTTTATTCTTGTAAGTTCATTATTAAGGGAGACATTACATTTTACTTATTCTCCATAAGAATAACATGGGGGCTGAGTACGCAGGTTTTCTGCTACCTAAATAATCGGTAAGCATTGCTTTTTTTTGTGAAACAACCAGATGAAGCCGTATACCAAGTTTTGTTAGTATACGTTCGTAAATGAGTGAGATATAAAATTGTTCTTTTAATCTCCATGGAAATAACATTGGACAACGTACTGTGTTTGGCACTTTCAATATCTCTGTAAACAATTGTCGTAGAGAAATGATCAAAACACCAAGTAGTGTGTCGTTTAAAGCTGAATCCAATGGTGAAAACTAAAATTTGACTTGTTATAATATTATATGTAAAAATTAGAAAAACATTTTGGGGTACAAAACCCCCCCAAAATACCACTTCGGATGGGTCGATCTGTCTGGTTTTCGAACTTAAACTCATAAATGCTGCTTTACACGTTTGTACCAAATTTCATCAAAATCAGACCTTTTTTACGAGAGTTTTCGCACCCACGGACACATATATATGGACAGTTTTGAATGGATGGTGTTTTTGGCATCTGGGGACCTCAAAACGAAAAGTTATCATGGTACCGAGCCTAGGTCTTACCATGCCGGCTGCGGTAATAGCTTCTTCCATATAGTGGACATTCGTTAAAATAATTTTTTGAACACTTAAAATATCATATTTAATATTAATTTCCCCACAATCGCGCTTAAATTGTTTCTTTCCGATATAAAAACAAATAGTAAAAAAACGTTTTCTTATCGAGCGAAAAGGTTTTATCGCTCGCAACGCCTTAATTTACCACTCGCTGGTTTAATCAATGGCTGATTGATTATTGCTTTGGACCAAGCGAGCCGACTCAAACTTTATAACCTCAATATCGTGAATTCAACCAAATGAATGAAAGTGATATTTGTAATGTTGTGTTGGTATCCAAATTTGCAGTTTTTCAGTGTAAAGTATCTTTATTGCTTTAGTAAAAGTAACAGTTTTCTGATACACACGATCTACGATATCTAAACATAAGACCTGCTTTATGCTCTTAATACATCTTTATATTTAATTCCGTAACCGAATCGGTCCCCACGAAATATCTCGAGTTATGAAGAAGTTAAGTCAGGTTATGACGATTCATTTTAAAGCTTGAGGGCTAAGGACGGTGGGAAAAATATCATAAATGTCAGAAGTACGTGGGCTACGCGTCACTGGACTTCAAAGATCCAATGATTTTCTTATGGAAATATCGCTACAGTGTTTTAATTAATAAGCAAAATGAACTAATGATTAGCTGTGCTTATCCACTTACGCTCAAACCATATGTTGAAGCTATAGCCCCATTTAATATATTTAATATTGACCTACTTAATACTATACATTAATATTTCAACTCTATTAAATTGATCCTCTAAAGAAAAATCCATTTGACTGAACCTGTTTACAAAGCAAGCAAGGTTGGTAATATAAATCAATTCTCAATATTGATTTTAAACTGTGAATTTTCTTGAGTTCATCAAACCGTGCAGTCACATTTGTAAAAAGAAAAATACCCCGTAGCAGCAAACCTGAGTACTCAGCGAATTTTCAATGTATATATTTGTATCTTAATACCACTTAAAGCCATATACCAAGCTTCATCAATATACATTCATAAATAAATGACTCACGACATTTTAATTAGGCCTATTCTCCATAAGAATAACACGGCGTCTGAGGTTGCAGGTTTGCTGAAACAAGTTACACAAAAAATGGGTTTTTATGAAATTTTTTTATAATCCAATTAGGAAAAGCTGCATACCAAGTTTTATTAATTTATGTTAATAATTAAGGGAGATAACATTTTACATATTCTCCATAAGAATAACATGGGGGCTGAGTACGTAGGTTTGATGCTACGGGAACTATCGGCAAAAAAATCGTTTTTCGTGCGAATATCAATAGACCACAACGGTATAAAGCAATATTCCAGGTTTCGTCAAGATAAGTTGATATATAAGCAAGATATACAATTTGTCAAATTCTCCATAAGGATAACATTGGACAACGTACTGTGTTTAACACTTAACTCGGTAACCAATTGACGTAGAGTAATGATCAAAACACCAAATTGTTTGCCTTTTTAAGCTTAATTTAATGGTGAACATTAAAATTGGATTTACTAAAATATGATGTAAAATACTCAAAAAAAAACATTTTTGGGGTACAACCCCCCCCCCAAATACCCTTTAGATAGAGGGATCTGGCTGTTGTACGAACTTGAAGTCATAAATATTGTTTTACATGTTTGTAACAAAGTTCATCAAAATCCGACCATTTTTACGAGAGTTATCGAACTCACAGAAATATATATATATATATATATATATATACCATGCCGACTACGGTAATAGCTTCTTCTCTATAGGGGAAATTCGCTAATCAGACAGAGCGTTTTAAGGAAACTTTTTACATTCTAGTTTTAGTGAATTTCCCCTACAGGGAAGAAGCTATTACCGTAGTTGGCATGGTAAAACCTAGGCCCGCGACCATGATAACTTTTCTTTTTGAGGTCCCCAGACCCCAAAAACACCATTCGTTCGAAACTATAGATATATGTGTGTATATTGTTCGATAGTTGTATATATGTGTGCCCATGGGTGCGATAACTCTCGTAAAAAAGGTCTGATTTTGATTAAAATTCGGTACAAACGTGTAAAGCAGCATTCATAACTTTAATTTCGAAAACCAGACGGATTGAACCATCCGAAGTGGTATTTTAAGGGTTTTTTACCCACAAAATGGGTTTTTGAAGCTTTTACATGTAATATTTTAAAAAGTCAAATTTTAGTTTTCACCATTGGATTCGGCTTTAAAGCTCACAATTTGGTGTTTTGATAATTTCTCTATGTCAATTGGTTACAGAGATATTAAAAGTGCTAAACACAGTATGTTGGCCAATGTTATTCTTATGGAGAATAAGAACAACTTTATATCTCGCTTATTTATGGATGTATACCAACGAAACTTGGTTTACGGCTTCATCTGGTTTTTGGTCTATTGCTATTTCCACGAAAAAAACCATTTTTTACCGATTATTCACGTAGCAGCAAACCAGCGTACTCAGCCCCCATGTTATTCTTATTGAGAAAAAGTAAAATGTAATGTATCCCTTAATTATGCACATAAATTAATAATACCCCCGTTGCAGCAAACCTGCATACTCAGTGAATTTCCAATACAATTAGATACAACATAGCACATTAAAACATTTAACAGGATTCATAAGAAATAGATTCACAAACAAGCGATATCTAAAATATTAATTATTCTCCACAAGAATAATATTGGGGATGATTACGCAGGTTTGCTGCAAAAATGAATACAAAATAATGGGTTTTTATGCAAACATCAATAGAACTCATTTTAGTGAAGTCACATACCAAGTTTAATCCATATACATTCATAAATAAGCGATATATAACATTTTAATTATTTTCCACAAGAATAACATGGGGATCAAGTACCTAGGTTTGCTGCAACGGGAACCATAGGCAAAAATGTTTTTTGTACAAACAACAATATACCACAAACAGATGAAGCCATATACCAAATTTCGTCAGTCTATGTTCATAAATAAGCGAGATATAATTTTTTTCTTTTTCTCTATAAGAATAACATTAGACAACGTTCTGTGTTTAGCACTTTCAATATCTCAGTAACCAATTAACGTAGAGCAATGATCAAAATACCAAATTGTTTGTTTGTTTATGCTGATTTCAATGGTAAAAATTAAAATTTAATTTAAATAAAAATTACATGCGGAAACACCAAAAATCCCATTTTTGGGGTACAAAACCCTCCCAAAACGGATGGTTCGATTCGTCTGGTTTTCGAACTCTTTCATATAAATGGTACTTTACACATTTATTCCAAATTTCATTAAGATCGGACCTTTTTTACGAGAGTTATCGTGCTTACAGACACACACACATATATATACATAAGCATTTGAAAGAATGGTGTTTTTGGCATCTGGGAACCTCAAAATGAAAAGTTATCATGGTCTGTGGCTTAAGTCTTACCATGAGACCTACGGTATTAGCTTCTTCCCTATAGGGGAAATTCGCTAAAACTTGGTATGTGACTTCAACTAGTTGAGTTATATTGATATTTGCATGAAAACCCATATTTTGTGTTCCTTGTTGCAGCGAACCTGCTTACTCAGCCCCCTTAAAATTGAATATACCGCTTATTAGTGAATATGTTTTTATGAAACTTGGTATGCGGCTTTATGTGGTTCCATATATTATGCATTGGAAATTCGCTGAGTACGTAGCTTTGCTGCGACGGGGGTATTTAATATTGTTTAAATTTGAAAAATGCTGAAGATGTAACATTCTGGAACCGGGACCTGCTTTATTACAGTACAATCATCGTTTTAAACTACTATGAATTGTGAAAATTTTAAACTCATTCATGAATATAATATAGGTTATGGAGGACAAAATATACAGGGTTTAACAAAAATTGTATACGGTTTAAGCAATTGTAATCCTATTTTATTGTTCTGTAAATCAAATATATTTCAAACATTTCTGAATCCTGAATCTGACAAACATAGCTGGATTATGTTAATTTGTCGAAACCACACGATAGACTAATTCAACACGTTATTGCGATGCAAACTTTTATTAATGTTCTGGTGACAATCTAAATTATGTTCGCCAGTACTATACACTGTATAGTATTACTTATTAACTTATTAATGTATTAGTAGTTATTAATTATGTTATGAGTATAACTATACTATACAGCAAATTATAACTGTAACGGTCAGTTTATGTACTTTGTAAAAGGTCTGTGCAGCAAAAGCGATTGTTACAGCTCGAATTGGAAGACTACCGATAGTTCATAAGTGTAAAAAGATCACGGATAGACTGAGGCCATCACTTAACGGATAGACTGAGGCCATCACTTCACGCCCCAAATTCTTCCCTCAAATTAATAGTAATTTCGCCGTTTCCAGCCCACACGCGATCGATCGTTTCAAAATAATTATCTCGGAACCTTTTTGTTTCTATCTTCAAAGAGTCTCGAGGGCAAGAAAGTTGCATTTCTATTGTTCATGATATGAATATTATTTTAGGATGTTGCAATCAAATATTTAATATATTATGGTAACTTAAAAAAATGCACTCTGACACAATAATAACTTTGTTAATATTTTATGTAGATGTTGTAGAGGAATTAATTGTGTATCGAGTGTTATTCCTGTTCTCGACTGCCTTAGTATTTTTCAATGTACTGCATGGATAATAAAATCACAAAAACATGTTGATAATAGATATTTTTTTAAAAGATCACTTTCACTGGTAACTACTAGTAATTAACTCTTACTTACATTTCTTTACATTTAGGGTGAAAGGCGACGGGCGAGGGAATTGGCACCACACATTCGCCTTTCTCCACACGTCGAGCGAATTCATCAGGCTCTCTGTGTAATAATTTTCTAATAACAGATGGTATACTATATTTAAATCATTGTGATAGAATTCAGTATACGACAAATATTCTCTAAAACACGCGGTATTCCGTTAAATGGAATTAATAACGTTTGGTAAGGTTGCATTGCTTTTCATTATGTACTGAAATTCGTAGAAGGTAATTGTGTTTTTAAATTCGATCATTAGAGTGATTTGGGAAGATTATGTGAGCAGGCTATCTATCTATCTAATCGGTGAAACCGTGGTCATTGAAGAGTTTAATATTCAGAGGGTTTAGACATATCTATTCACCCCCCCCCCCACATCAGTTAAGTTGGCTCGTGGGTGAAATTTCCATCGAGTCGTAAAATTCTGTAAAATTTTGTTCATACAGAAATTGCTACTGATTACCAAGATCTTTAATTCAAATATTTAAGATTGCTGAACAAGGTCTCAGGGACCAACTTAGAACTAGGATCGCATACAAAAATGTAACTATCCCGTCACTCACATTCTAATTATCGTACCACTTTAATTATACTATCGCACAGACTACACCAATTTCTAATGTGTGGCCAAAAGAGAAACTTCCCACTATTTTATATCGTAATTAAGTAGGCGTCCCGGCTATGTGCGTGCTGCTGCTGCCTTGTACGCCGTACATGCTACCGTCTACCGCCACCGAGTGTCGAAGCACCAGTTCAACAGCTCTAATAGTTTAACTACGTCCGCTGGCTGAAGCTTTGTTTCTCGGAACCGGCGGCTGCGGCAGGGAAGGCGGCATTCCGCGGCAGTTTGCGGCAGAACCGCACAGCCGCAGCCACACCAACCGCCGCGGCGCCGCTGCACACGGCCTTCATTAGACCAACTATTTTAATGTGATCTCCAGCACACAGATTGGCCGAGATGTCATAAATGAAGAGGAAATGTTACTAACGATTGCAAATTCTCGAGCGAATGTATGCCGTTATAATTACTGCTGAAATGTGCGAGACTTTTATAATTAACGTTTCAAAATTCTAAAATAACTATGTAAATTGTTTCTATCTCTATTTTAGAGTGGTTAATGATGTTAAGCGAGATCATTATGAAATAGTTCATTGGAAAAATATGGACACGATGCAATGATTTTAAGTTAGTTCTCAAGGATTAACGAAGTTTTATCAACGGCTTCTGGCTAAATTTGTCTTTATGTAAGTAAAATTGCTCATGAAATACATCATTATAATAGAATATATATTATTAATACGCAACATGCAAACTTTGTAAACAATAAGGCTTTCAGCGAATTTCCCCTATAGAGAAGAAGCTATTACCGTAGGTGGCATGGTAAGACTTAAGCCCGAGACCATGATAACTTTTTGTTTTGAGGTCCCCAGATGCCAAAAACACTATTCGTCCAAATTTATATATGTGTCCGTTACCGCGATAACTTCTGAAAGAAGCACCCGATTTTGATGAAATTTGGCACAAATGTGGAGAGTAACATTTATGACTTTAAATTCGAAAACCAGATCGATCGGACTATGGGAAGGGGGTTTTATGGGGGTTTAAAATTTTCCAAAAGTCAGTTTTTTGAACTTTTTACTCTAAAATTTTAAAAACACTAGATTTTGGTTATAGCCATTTTATAGAGCTTAAAAAACAAACAATTTAGTATTCTGAATCATTAAGCTAGGTTTAGTGGTTGTGGGGAAAAGTAAAAAAATGCGTCCATAAAATGTCCTATGTTAATCTTATGGGAATACGGTTTTTAGATTTTCCTCAGATAATTTCACTAAAAACTCCACATTTCTTTCTACCAATCAGTTTAGCTCAAAACAATCATTTTGGCGTTTGAATTTTTGTTTTACGTCCAACCGTTGCAGTGATATTCAAAGTGCTAAACACAGTACGTTGTCCAATGTTATCTTTATGGAGAATAAATAAAATGTTATATTTCGATTATTTATGTATGTATCTTGATGAAACTTGGTATGTGGCTTCAACTAGTTGTGGTATATTGATATAAGCACAAAAAATGTTGTTTTATTTTTATTTTTCCCGGTAGCAGCAAACCTGCATACTCGGCCCCCATGTTATTCATATGGACAATAATAAAGTTTTATATCTCCCTTATTTATGAACCTAAATTAATAAAACTTGGTATGTAGCTACACCTGGTTGAGTTATATTGATAATTGCAAGAAAACACATTTCTTATCGTCCTTGTTGCAGCAAACCTGCGTACTCAATTATAATGTTATTCTTTTGGGGAATAAATAAAATACTATATATCACTTATTAATTAATTTATTTTTGTGAAACTTAGTAAGTGGCTCTAGGTAGTAGTGATAACCATATATATATATATGCATTGGAAATTCGCTGAGTACGCACGTTTGCTGCGACGGGGGTATTTTGTTTCAAGATTTACCGCCACATATTGTACCTAGACTAAAACGTGCGTCCAGGTGTGCATATGTGCAAACTAGCTTAAGATTTTTGATATAGGCCTTAGGGCTCTGCCCCACGGGGCTTCCAAGTCCCCATGCTATTCAAATGGAGGATAGTTTTATTTGGTTTATGTCACAAGAGAATAAATTAAATGAACAGCTGTTATAAGGATTATATCTAACCACAAACTGTGAGTGTTTTGTTTACTATTTAACTATTTACACGGGATGCGCAAGCTGCGCATAGGAAATTCTAGTAAATATTAAACATGCAATTAACAAATTTAACACTAAAAAAATCTTATCCGATTTTTAAGGTATCGTATCCTTCGAATATTATTGCAAAGCTTGTTCTATCAACAGTTCACAGGTGGTTGAGCTGAATAGCTTAACATTGCCGGAACATACTTCAGCACAATTCTCCAAGTTCATTGTGCGCCCAAAAGACTCCCCAAGAGATCCTCCCGTCAGCGGGTCACGGTCACCCAGACCTACTCCTTGAACAATTTATTGAACTGATTCTTTTGTGAAACAAGCGAGTTGTCTTGTTGAAATTGATGAATGGAGCGCCTTATGGCTCATTCCCCGGGAACTGGAAATGGCAAGAGACATCAGCGGCGCGTGCGCGTGGGCCACGGAACTGGTTGCTAGAAGGTCGAAGGTCACGGTGGTGGTGGAGGGAGGGTGGAAGGTCGCACGACTCTGCTACAATTAATTAATTATTGGGCGTCCTAGTCGCGGTCTCTCGGCCCGTTTTTGGAAGCGGGGAAGGGAACTTCACGATTTTCGATCGCTGGAATTTGTGGGCGTGATGTACTGTTTATGGATGGGTTTATTCATATCTTCCCCTTCGCATGATCTTCATCAGTTTCGCTAAATTTGAGTTGAAAGTTTGTCTAATAGTGTTTTGTAATTTTGTTTATAAGGCGTGTTATAGGGCGATTACTTATTTTGACGTTTATAATTTCATGCAACTTATTTTCAATACTAAACAATGAAGTTTCGAACGTCTTCCACGTTTTCATTGTGGGATATTCAATAACTCGGATCCACTACCGAATGAGAAACATCGGTGTCTAAAATTACTTGCCCCAATATGGTTAAGCAAAACCAGTTTGATTTGATGTCACAACAAACATTAAACTTAAACACCAAACATGGCAAAGATCTATTTAAGAAGTATGTACGCTCAGTAAAAACGTCATATTGTCAATTTTATTCGTAGACTATGAAATATAAAATATATAAAAGCTATATGAAATATAGCTGGAATTAGAAAAAACCAGTGCACGACATAACAAAATATTTGATTTTAAAAATAAATGTTATGCAGGTAAATGTATTTTATAAAGTTTAATCAAAGGTGTCATGAAAGAGAATAAATCACAAAGGAACACATCGTATATTTTGTACGTCTCCTTTCCGTCAAGCATGCATACTCAGCCGACTTGTAATCGCCTTTTGAAACCGAACACTTTATGGACTCGAACGCCCCTCTCCCTAACTATTACGAATTTATTTGTTTTAATCACAATCTATATTTTCAATTTCCAGCCGAGGTCCAAGGTCGAGGGTGTGACGGCCGGCGAGATGAGGCGAAACATCACAAACCACCACTCACGGCGGACCGGTCGTCGTGGGGCCGCGGGCACCGGGGATACAAGCCGGGCGACGTGGGAACATCCACATTATTTCACTGTAGTAGATCCTAATAGTATTTTACTTTATTTTTAAATGTTTTATTTCAAATAAAATGTGAATATTTTTTGTTATAATATTTGTTTTTATAAATTTAGAATCTTACTGTTTCCTGTATAATTCCTGATGAGCCATTTTTGTTGGTTGCCTAGAACTAATACTTACAACTAAACGGTCCGAAGGGTCTTGCACAAATACATTATTTGAATATCCAAAGTACTTGGATTAATCTGTAAAAACTTCCTATGTTTTACGTAATTATCAGGTATATGGCCTATATACATCAGTATTGCCCAAGAACAAAATGTACGTTTACCTGTCGATATCACAATTACTACACATTATTGTTTCTTCTTGGTTTTTAAGGACAGATAAAAAGGTCATACTTGTGCATAGGGTCTAGAAACTACATTGTAGCTTTAGTTGCAGTATACAGGTTTTGTAAAAAAAACACAGAAGACAAAATACTGATCACTTTAACTGTTGATATCGGACAGTGGTGAATGGTGAATGGTGAAATTTTAGGTTTACATACCTTCAGTAAACAGTTCAATTTTTCCAGTAGATTATTCCTACATATGATCCAGAACTCTTGTTCCATCATTCCATATTTTTCTACAATATAAGAATGACATTTTTGAAAGCCCTATTGAAGGAACAAAAAATCTGAAACATATGTAGGAATAATGTACTGGAGTAATTGAAACCTGTTGATTTGAGGTATGAAAACCTATATTTCAACTAACATATAACATTCAACAATGAATAAAACATGTATATCATGGTACTGTTTAACCCTAATTAAACTGCAAGTACAACGTGGGAGCAATGGCGAATTATTGTGGTGTAAAACAGTTACGTTCCATTAAAAATGGCCGTAAAGTTAATTTCAACTTTTTATCTATTGTTCGTATTACAAATAAAGAAAACAACCACAGTAATCGTCAGAGGAGAAATTATTTTGCCTCTAACATCTGTTTTTTGACGTACAAGGCATCAAATACGCAAACCAACAACCACAGTAATCGACAATCGTCAAAGGAAAAATTAATCACAATCTATCCTAGCATAGGCGGCGATCCTTCGTTGACCTTTGGCCTCCATGCAGCTCCATCGACGGACAACACAGACAACATAGACTAGAACTACGGCCAGTCTGGGAGTGGATGAGTAAAACAAGATTAAAGCTTTCGATAAATAAATAAATTATTTCCAATACAATTAATTAATTGATGTACTCGCAAAAATTAGCATTCCAAATTACCTTCAAAAAATAAAACAGGAAAGTGCAGCAATCATTAATACCGTATCATTCAGTAATAGCCCATTGGATAAAATTTATCTTACGAAAACTCAACAACTGAAGAATGATTGGATATTCAACCATAAACAGACAGTTGAAAGATAAATCCTGTGAAATACTATTCGCGAATAACGCCCGAATATTCAGCCGACATTGTTTCGAAAGTTCACTGAATATTTGTCACTGCATATGAACAATATAATTCGGTATTCGGTTACTGTGCAGCTCCCACGCTATTCGGTATTCGGTTACTGTGCAGCTCCCACGCTATTCGGTATTCGGTTACTGTGCAGCTCCCACGCTATTCGGTATTCGGTTGTTGAGCAGCTCCCACGCTATTCGGTATTCGGTTACTGTGCAGCTCCCACGCTATTCGGTATTCGGTTACTGTGCAGCTCCCACGCTATTCGGTATTCGGTTACTGTGCAGCTCCCACGCTATTCGGTATTCGGTTACTGTGCAGCTCCCACGCTATTCGGTATTCGGTTACTGTGCAGCTCCCACGCTATTCGGTATTCGGTTGTTGAGCAGCTCCCACGCTATTCGGTATTCGGTTACTGTGCAGCTCCCACGCTATTCGGCATTCGGTTGTTGAGGAGCTCCCACGCTATTCGGTATTCGGTTGTTGAGGAGCTCCCACGCTATTCGGTATTCGGTTGTTGAGCAGCTACCACGCTAGTCGGTATTCAGTATTTGGTCAAATGTTCGGGCGTATTCGCGAGAAGTATGGGACAAGCTTTAGTGATTACTACATACACTAAACTGGAACGTTTGCAGATTAATACCAAATACGTATGCAGAAATTTCCGACGTCAATTAATTGCATTCGTTTTCGAAAACTCAACCTACTTAAACCTTACCATAGTTAACAAACTTGTCAAAAACAACAGTTCTAACATTTCCACTTGCTCCATTTGCACATTTGCTCCTCATAAATTTGATAAAATTACGTTTACCTACTCGGTTTGATTATGTACGGTATACAATAAAAACTTGTTATTATCCTCCGATCATATATAAGATGACGGACGGGCGCGAGGAGCTGGCACTAATTCATACAACATTCCTTTGGTGAATACATTACCATATATTAACAGGTCGTGCAGTAAGTTTACTTCAATTTCATTCGCGCCTTTCTCCTTCCACTAAGTGATAATTTATTTATATTTGGACCATAAATTTTGATACATATATTCAGACTCTGTCTATTATTAATTCAATTACTATTAATTATTCTGAATTATTATATATTGATTCGAGTCGGTCTAAAAGTTAATTTGTTTCTGGCAACAATCTCAAAATTTAAAAACAGTAATGAAGGAATAAATTATCAATGTTAAAACTTATGAAATGAAATTATTATTTCCCATAAACTTATTATTTTTAACGTTAAATATATCAACGTAGGCTTTCCTCTTAACATTTTGAAGGCGATTTAAAAAAATACAACAAACTGATTCATAAATCGAACATTAAAAAGGCATGCAGTTCCATTTTACTAACATTGATCGTGCCATTGTACTTTACATCCCATAATGGATGAGAATTGTAAATGCAACCCGTACAATTAAAGTCATATTTTTTGGTTGGGTGATAATATTTTGAAATTTAAAGCTTCTGTTGCCAAAAATCGAGGTGGGGAAGACGAAGGCTGATATTTAACACAGAAATGTTGATGATTCAATGTTTTTCCGTCAAATTATCAAATTATTGACGTAAAATATGAATTATTTTAGTACAATTCCCGGTTACTCTGGCAATAAAATTAGAATTATAATACATCAGCTGTTCCCGCAGGCTTCGCCCCACAAATAATTTATAAAAACTATGACAGTTGTGTGTGCTGCATTCTGTGGTTAGCCCGTGGAACTACTACGAATCAAGATTAGCTGTTTGTATTTTCATTAGCTCAAACAAAAATTAATGACCATAAGAAATACATGGGAACTTTGTCGGGATCTCTGGCGGAGCCCTAAGGTCAGATCAGGATGAAAACCATTTAGTTTTCCTATTTTATGCCTAAAGACAACATTTCAGCTCTCTACCTTCATGGGTGAATTAGTGATGAGTGAGTCAGTCAGTCAGCCAGAGCTTTGCCTTTTATAGATATAAATTAGCCCTCCTCATAAGTTGGCCAGAGAAATCTACTCAACCAGTGCAAATTCAGCTGACAAACCCATAAACCTTTAATACATGCACTTACGGTTTTTCGCAACAAGATAATTATTAGTAATGAGCCCAGGTGATATATTACCATTACCTCTAGCGGAACTTCATGGTGTAATAAAACGCGCGACCGTCACAGCCGCCATCTTGGGCGCCATAATGTCAAGTATTGACAATTACAGATAACTTTTTAATGGCGATCCTTGCCTGGGAGGTGAAAGGAAGGCGGGGGCTGGGCAGCCACCAGCCAGTGTAGCCTGCGGTACGGCAACGAAGGCACAGCGGCGAACTAGGACACTCTCTCTGCAGCGCGAGGAACGTATCGTAGGATAATGGATGCAGAGGTGACCCCGTTGCTATGACATCCACTGATTGTCGCGGAACCGCTGGATTTATTGTCCTGTGTAAATGTGGCGATTGCGCATTGAGCTGGTTTCGAAATCGTAAGTAACGAGGCGAACTATGGAGTACACACTGCGGACATGGAAGAGATGGGTTCTGGTTTTTGCTCTTGTTAGTTAATAAATATAATAAATATAAATAATAAATGTTAGTTGATGTTTGTCAATTTTGGACCCAAATTATACCAAAGATAGAGAAAGGCTTGGATAATTTTGGATACTATAGGTTAACTTTTGGATTGGCTTGTGAGTCTCCGGTAGGGCTACCAGCTTTTGTTTAGCCTTTGGTTTAACTTTGTGCCTCCATTACTCCTGACCTGATCGTCACAAACAATTAATTTTGGTATCAAATTAAAGGTTTCCTCGTCCTCTAGGGAAATACAATAGTCGAATTTGGATTTTGTTACTAATTAATGAGAACATGTACAGTGTTTCAGTTCAAAATTAAACTATTTATTATGCGACTATAGTACCCAAATAAAAAAAAATCGACATTGTATTTCCCTAGAGGACGGCGAAACCTTTAATTTGACACCAAAATGAATTGTATGTGACGATCAGGTGAGGAGTAATGGAGGCACAAAGTTAACATTGGCCTTATGGAGCAAAACTCCAAGATGGCGTCCGGCAACTTCCGGTGATGAAGACTCTTAAGAGAAATGTCAATAATTCATATTATAAAACGTTTCACGACGTTTTTTACGGGGAATCAATCCGAGTTTTTATATATTAATTAGATCACTGATCCGTATGTAATTATGTCAATATCGAATTCATTTTCCACTAAATTATGCGGCGAAAAATGTGTAATTATTAAATGTAACTGATATTTCAATAAAAATGCTACTGCAAAATTACAAAACAACACACACACATCTCAAATTTATTCGGAAATAGTTTGATATAACAATAATATTTTGTTTCAATTTGTCATCGCTTTTAAGGTGTTCAAACTGAACACGGCCACAGATATGAGAAGATACCTAACGTTAGGCTATGCAGCAAATTTATCAATAGAAGAGAAACCAGTTTGCGTCCACAAAAGACCACGATCTTCAACGGCTTTGCTGATTCATTCTTACAAGGTTTCATGTTTCAGCTTGATTCAACAGTCTAAAGTTATATAAACTTGTTGGCTACAAGCTCTTTTACTTCGACTAAAATTGCCTACACACACACACACACACACTCTCTCTCTCTCTCTCTCTCTCTCTCTCTCTCTCTCTCTCTCTCTCTCTCTCTCTCTCTCTCTCTCTCTCTCTCTCTCTCTCTCTTTCAAACTTTTTATCGTGTGTTTACTTAAACAACTTTAAATGTGCTCTATTGGGGGTCGGGGAATGGTGATGGGAAAAGAACGCTTTCTTGTCTGCGGGCAATGGCCGCCATGAAACAAAAACCTAAATCTGATTCTACAATAAATGGTGAAATTTCCTACAAAATTCGCAAGGCTATTTAAATACAGCTCACAAATACCTCTGCCACTTACAAATACATATATTTCTTACGCTGACCTTCCTTCTTCTTGTAGTGTGTAGAATTTTTTGCTGTAGTTAGTATTGGATACCCCACAGAAGGTAGGTAATTTTATCATACAGAAGGTTTTCTGCTCAATAACAGGACTTCTAAAAAGTGTGCAGTATCTTGAGATTAATGACGAAGAACAATTTACCATTTTTGAACTTCATGGAAAAATGAACGAGTTATTAAATAATGAAGATATGCCTCCTTACTGCAAGACATATCTTAAGTAGAATCTGAATGAAAATTACGGGGACACAATATGCATCGCTGATTGTGAAGGCTCAATCAAAATTATGACATTTAGAGATAAGAATGACTTCTAATGAGATGTGTGTCAAAATGGGTGACTTTTTTTCTGTCAATCAATACAACTAGTACTGCCAAAAGTTGAAATAACTTTTGTTGGATTTTTTCTATCCCAGTTGACTTTTAGAAATAAATTGACTCGTCTATTCTGAGGAGTGGTGACAAGGATGATTATTATTGGAGTATTGAACACAGGGAAATTAACACATATTAACACAATAACACATTTATGGGGCAAATTAATTGTATGACACATTTATAAGGGAAATTAAATATAAAATAGCACATTATGGGGAAATTAATGGTGATTATGAGAAATGAATAACATATCATGGGGAAATTAGTACTAAATAATGAATGAATGGCATGTAACACTATAAGACTTTCAAGAGAAAATTTTACAAAAAAAAACTAATTGTTTATTCAAAAAGCAGTAGTTACTTCAAGAATGGTTTTATTTTAGATATCTTAATGTTATCCCGATATCTTAATGTAACTTACCCCGAAGAAAGAAACCTAAAGAATGAATTGCATGGGTTGTCACAAGTGTACAAACCACATGCCAATCTCACACTGCCCGTATCTAACGTAAGATTACACGGGGTATTGACAAACGACGAAAGCGTATCCCGAGCATGTTTTGATAACACGACGTGCCCTGGTTTCTACAACTCTTGTTGTGAACATTCCTCTTTTATTTCTCACGTGAACTCTTTTTAGTGTACATATAAACATATGAATATTATTATTATTATGTTAAATGCAGAACTTCTCTACGGAATTATATGAGGAATGCTTAACAAAATATTCCTAAAACAGGTGACTGATCAAAGTTAGATATGAAGGGCTACCTGTATATTACAGTATTATTTTGACGTTTTTCGTTTTCTCGACTGTCCATTGTAAGACATTCTGCTTATTTGACCTAAACCCGTAGCCAACGCGTCTTGTAACCCTTATATAACTTGTCTGCGGGCAATGGCCGTGATGAAACAAACCTAAATCTGATTCTACAATAAATGGTGAAATCTCCTACAAAATTCGCTAGGCTATTTAAATATAGCTCACAAATACCTCTGTCACTTACAAATACATATATTTCTTACACTGATCTTCTATAGTTATATCATGCTAAATTTTAATACACTTACCATTTCTAAGTCAAAATAATATTAGTTTGGTTTTTATATAGCGACGGGAGGTGAGTTTTTTTTGTCTCAGAGCAGTGGATATTTAGTTTTTTTTAAGATATCTAGTTGATAAAGATATCAAGAGTTTGTATTAAGGATTAGTTACAAAAAATATCATCGATTTATTAGATTCTAATGTATCATTAAACGCGTTGCTCAACTTATATAAATAACATGACGCAGTTCTACACTATATACAGTTCTCACTCGAGTCTAGTTTTGTGCTTTGTCTATAGTTTACTTTCCTCGCTCTCATATAATCGAATGTCAACTTTTTCAGACAAAACCGGTTCTGCACAGAATGTTAATCACACGTTGAATAATTTCCCCATTACATGTTAAGTAGAAGTGTTTGTTTTTTACGTGCACTTCTTGTGGGAACCGGTCACCGTTTCTCCGTGCTGTAGTACCGAGGTCCGAGCGACAAGGACATAAACTCCGTACAACTGTTCTACAATTTGTCTCCTCGCCGATGGACAATTACAGTGATTAGATTCGTACAAGAAGTTGACGAGATTTTTACACTGTTGCTGTGGATTACATACTACGGAGTAATATATAGTACTGGGAGTACTTACCGGATGAAAAGTATTTAATTAAAATAGTTTATGTCAACACTAAATTAATCCACTTAATTTTGTACACCTTGGGAACACGAAACCGCCAAACTGAACAAATACGTTCTGTGAGAGTTTTTCCTCATTGTGATAAACGATAAAAATAAATTTTGAAAAACTGTCTATACTTAATTATTACAAATCGTTTCTGGTCGAGCTAACAGCCAAAACCGGTTCTTATTGGTATCAAGCATTGAAACATCTCACAGGTCTACATAAAAAAATTCTTTAAACTACTGAAAGCAAGAACAAATCATATATTTCATTACCAGCTCAATTTTACTTAATTATCTAAACTATACCCAAAACCCAAATATTTATGGATGTAATATATACGTTATGAACCAGACATCGTTCTGATGTCAGTGAGACGAATACAAGTTAGTTATCACATTCCTCGGTTATTGCCTGTTCCAGCCATTAAAACAAGGAACAAGCAGCAGGATGCGTACGCTTACTTGCACATATGGGTCTCTGGCTCGAGGCTGTGATTACAACGACCACAAGATTTCGCTGCACGCAGCAGAACGTGCTAGTGAGATTCATGTTGAAGATTATTGTTGTCTGACGAACATTGACACAGACACAGAGGTTTGAATTTACTCGAGTTTATTCTAAATATGTCGAGGGATATTTTAATTTTCGTGCAGAATGCAACAATTACAGTACTTAAGTTAAATTAAGTCAATGTTCTAATACACCAATTTATAGTTAGATTTTTAGTGGTAAATTTTAAAGAAAAATTGCTCACGCTAATAAAAATATGTTATCATCTAAGATGTGAGAGATGCAGATGCATCAAGATTTTATAGACTGTAAATACTGTTAGAGATAACGATTTAAAAAAATTAAATACTTCAACAATATTTTCAGTTTTTAATAGATGTAAAACAAAATGTATGTTATTCTTACATCATTGTTTAAAAAAATTAACACTTGTGTTGTAAAAAAATGATTTGATGCAATTTTATACTAACTATTTTATACTATTTTATACTAACATTTTGTATCTTTAATAAATACTAGTTTAAAGATATCGGTATTTCGAGCCTTAAAATAACCAACCGAAATTTAAACCTCTTTAAGCAACAAAATTAACAGGATGAAAGCGATACAGTATAATCCCGGGCGAAACCACAAAACTAAGGAGGGAGAAGTTTAGAGTAAGGCTTCAAATGAAATCTGAGACCTAAGAGTATTAATACGTCCTAACCCTTTGTTTTGAACTGACACTTAAACAAACATAACTATTGAAATGATTCTAGTAGGATATATCAATTATGCGACAAGATTTACGGCACTACCTCGATGTAGACCAATAAATAACAACTAATTTGCTCATCGCTGTTCAGTATGCAATCATGTTGATAGCATCGGGCAAGATGAATAACAAGCGGGATAATCGTTTCACGGTAGGCAACCATTTTATGCTTAAGGACCCATCACAAGACTGTCATTTTTTAATATATAGTGATATATAGAGAGACAATTATCTGACTGTGATTTTCAAACTATGGAATGACTTATATCATGTTTGTGCATATATGAATAAATGAAATTTATTTCCACATGTGTATACAGTATAATATGCTATACATAAACTTGGAAATTGACTGATCACAATACAAGTTACGTGATCAGTTTTTAAATAAAAGATAATGTAAAAAGACTAAAATAATTTGAGTCTAGCATCTAGGTATTATAACAAGTTAACAGTCGCCACCCACAGTGTTTGGATGATTACATAAACTAAAAAAAAAATTAAAATAGTTTACAAGTTTCTTATAAACTAAAAGAAAACTCATATCAAGTAGAACAAAATCAAAAGAACACAACTAGAACATTAAGAACTATCAAGATAATACATTGCTCATCAAACTAATATAATGATGACTGAAGAGTTTTTTGCAATGATAATTCTTTAGTTTTTTTGCAATAGTAATTAAAACTTGGGATTTCTCTTATGGTGGTGGGTAGATTGTTAAAATATTTAGGTGCCAAACATTGAAAAGTCTGCCGAAATATATTTTTGTTTACCTTAGGTGTTCTAAAATTACCACGAGCTGAGTCTCTAGTATTGTAAAATAATTAATTGTTTCTACTATTGCCGCTTCGAATACAAAATATTCTCAACACCTTAAAAACAAACAAGTGTTGGAATGGTAAAATTGTGGTATAGTGGTAAACTCTCGGTATAGTGGAGAAGAACTGTCTCTCAAACCTTTTTCAGAATCACAAGTACAAAATAATTTTGATAAACTCTAATTTTGTTCTAATAATGATTTATATGTACGTAACAAACTACTCCGTATTGTATTTTAGAGTTTATTCGTGAAAATTATAAGATTCTAAGTAAGGATGTACAGCAAAAGTTACGCAAAAAATAAAATTTCGAATTGAGGCTCTAATTTTATTATTTAACTATCTGTGTACCCGTCCTTCGTACGGTTTGTATACCTAAATAATAGATGAATTTAAAAAGAATAACAACTGAATTAATTTTTAAATATTTCATTGGTGGACGTGAGGATGGCACAAGGGAATTTCGAAATTAATCTGTGTATCCCTCAGGGAAAAAACTGTCGATCAGTAGTTCCTGTTATTCATCGATTGAACACAGTGAAGGAGGGATGTTTATGAGACCACCTATTTTCCAATGCCCTGTTCCCAACTTTTAGAATTACCTAATACAACCCCTCAACCCTTTAATGATATCGAAAAATATTTTTCAAATTTACTGTTAAGTTGAGACACTCAGTAGTTGGCTACATAAAATATCTATTTAGAGAGGCATAGATCTCGTCCCCCATGACTCAAGCAAACAAAGTGTCTGTATGAAATCTCTAGATAGAACAACACAGTGACTCCCCATTTCCATTATGGGCCGTGTTGTTGTTGCTGATATCCTTTAAAGTACCAAATTTCATCTCTATTGGTTATTTGTGATGATTATATCATACCCAAAAACACAAAGTGTTGACGGGTTGCCAAGTCCTAAAATGATATGATATCAAAATGTATTCCAAGTCAAAGATAGCACCTTTGATCTGACATTGTTTATCATCACAAATTACTTAAATATGTTAAAATAACAATGCTCGAAAGATTGTTGGTTATTTTCTATCTGTTCTTGGCCAGCAGATAATAAATTTTTATAATATTCAATTATAATTTTTAAATATACTTTATTTGGATTTTTAAATTACAAAATAAAGATTTTGCATCAGTGAAGCTGCTGGCCAAGAACAGATAGAAAATAACCAACAATCTTTCGAGCATTGTTATTTTAACATATTTAAGTAATTTCTGATGATAAACAATGTCAGATCAAAGGTGCTATCTTTGACTTGGAATACATTTTGATATCATATCATTTTAGGACTTGGCAACCCGTCAACACTTTGTGTTTTTGGGTATGATATCATTTGTTTTTTATATAATTGTTTATTAAAAATGTTTATAAATGAGATTTTAATCTGAAATAAAACAAAATACATATCAAGGATAATAATATTATAATATATTGAACATTAATTAAGATTAATTTATCTTAATTTTACCTAGATAGTTTTTAGAATTTTCTGGCAGTTTTTTAAACATTATAATATACCATATTCACCATATTGACATTTCTTGACGTTCACTTTCTCATCACCTGCATCTATTCACTTATTTTTGTTTTGAATGTAAGCTATGTAATGCCCTGATGCTGAACTGTTTCCTAAATGGAACACCGCATTTTTAAATTTGTATAGAACTCCATTAATTTTGATTTTTGCAATTTGTAGACTGGGTATTATTAGACTTGAAATTTTGTTATCATGTGTTTGCCAAAGTTGTAGTTAAAAAATTAGGAAGCTACTTATAACTGAGATGGATGTTTTTGATTAGTACCTGGGGGCCGAGCTTTGCTCGGGGAAGAACAATTGTTTAGATGACTTGGAATAATATTTCACCACTATCCCCTACTGATAATCGGATTTTTTAAACTCATTTGCTTTTTTCTACATTTTTTAGATCCCTCCAGTTGTTATTTATAGCTCAATGACCCTTGGTTTTATTTTAATACTCTATATATGTAATCTTCACACTACAGTTTTAATCACTGCTCTCACGAAACTACATGTTAATAATCATAAACAACGTGAGTATTACTTTGACAGTTCGTTGATTGATTATAAACAGCTGTTACAATTCTTTTGTTTTGATTATAAACTCCATAAGCCCAGTGTTAATTTTTTTAAATTTTCATTTTTGTTTAGTGAATTTACCCTATAAGGAAGAAAGCTATTACCGTAGGTGGCATGGTAAGACTAAGTTGCTAAGTGGCTTCATGACTTAGGAAGTACCACTTTAAATTCGCTGAGTATGCAGGTTTGCTGCAACGGGTGTATTTTTACATTATTTTATTTTTCCTGGAGATGAGACCTGTCTAGAACTTATTTTTATCCCAGAAATTAGTTATTTCCAACATTTGAAGGAAATCGTTGGTGCCATTATTGAGATAAGTGTCGAAAGCAACACGGACGCACGCACGCAAACCTTACTCATATTAGAGTGTAGGATAGTGATCATTTTCACAAGTTGTGCATATAGAGTCAGCAAAGAGGGAACCAGGCGATAAATTGACTGTGGAGTAGTTAATCGAGATTGGCTTTTCTTCTAAGATGATTAGGATGAAAATTTGGAATATAAATTTACTGTCGTAGCTGGTTGTGCTGTGGTTGCAGTTTGAACATTTGTGGTTAATTTTATTGAGTGCCTGAATTGAAATTACAGGGGTTGATGATTCGAAATAAGGCAATTTAAAAATCCCGCACAGTCTTGTTGTTCAATTGTATTTGTGGTCCCAGTTGATTTATAATATCTATAGAATTTAAAATCTGGCAATTTCTTCGGTAGGATATTACTATTTTTTTAGTGGAGCATTGGTGTCGTAATTGTTTGTTAACGTCACGATTGGTGGGCAGTTGAAAATACATTGTAAAACTAAATTTGCATAGTATGACATGCCATAAACCTTTTTGAAACCGAGATTTCCCAGTTCGTCTATATTGTTAGTAATGTCTTGAATGGCTCCTAATTTAATATTATGAATTTGCCAGATTTTACCAGGGATTTTTTCTTGAGATTTTATTCCAATTTTCAGCTGTTTTAATTCTGGTCGGTACTCACTCCTTAGCCTATTATTTTCGGATATAGCTGATGCCTTAACATTTTGAGGCTCAAAGTTTAGAATTAATAGACCAGAGAGTGAAGTCACGCGAGATAAAGGCTACATATGTTTGGCCACATGAAAATACTGCATAACCAGAATCAACAACACAACTGTTAAGCGTTAATCCCTGACTTTTATGGATTGTAATTGCATATTATGCTACTGCATTAGGAAACTGCTTTCGGAAAACGAATACTCCAGGAATTACTTCAAATTTTGTGAACGATCTTTGAATTTCTATATATTTGTCTTTGAAAGTTATAATAATGTTTTCGATTGCATCGTGAGCATCTTTAGTAAAGTCTTTTACAACACCCACTGAACCATTAATAACAAGACCCTGACTTATTTATTAAAAATTAAGCCAATTTTGGTGACAAGTCTATTCAGGCGAAACTATTATGTATTATATTATCGTTTGTGTGTTATTTGAAAACCCTTAACGACAAATGTGACTTTTGTGGTTTTTGAAAACGTCCTCCTTCAGGTCTTAGCCTCCTACGCTCTCAAAGTTACAATGTTAAAACTATGGCAAAATTAAAATAAATTTAAATTAAACATATAACAGCTGTTAATATTGACAGAACACATTAAAGAAGCAAGAACACCGTTTTAAAGCCAACCTCTAGAACGGACTTTTAAATTATTGAAAATGTACTTATTGAGTAATTTTATTTAGTGAGAATATGCTCGTTCATTATGAAGATGAGCTCGTTCGCTTGGCTCACTCGCCTCCAGGTTGAGCTCGTTCGCTACAATCACTCGCCTATTTATATATATATATATATATATATATATATATATATATATATATATATATATATATATATAATTAACTTCGGCATCGACAAAAAGAACTTGAGATGCCATTCAAGTAGATTTTGTATTCCCATAATGAACATATGTTTATGCCTTTTAAGTATGTTTAGATATAATCTATATAACAGCTGTTTGGTGTAACTAACTTATATAACTAAATAACATACTAACCCGACTTTGTTTTTAGATTTCATATTATGTTTATTGCATATTATGTTATGTTCGATGTATTATAGTATGTATAGCTTAAACGAATTAAAATATTTTCATTACCTCTATACCCTTTTGTTTGGTTAAATTCACTCAATGATTTAATTTGAATTTACAAGCCAGCTGGTCAGATTTGTTTTGGAACACATGCGATACTTGGATTTTTGTTTAAGTAGTAAATGTAAACAAAGCAGACATCAAATTCAGTAACAGTTTTGAAAGTGGAATTTAATATCATTTGTTTTAAAATATTGCGTTTGCAAACTTACAATTTAGTGTCAAAAGTGAAATATGTGAGTAAAAACAGAAGTCTGTGCGAAATTTCGTTCAAGTTCGATGAGAAATAAAGTTCTTAGGCTTAATGAACAAAATGAAGTGGACAATTTGTGAAAAGTGCCAAAACTACAAGATTTAGGCTACTTTTATACGTTAATTTCTCGCTTCTCGGACCTTTCTTAAACCAACTGTTGTGATTTTTCGTGTTTAGTGAAAGGGTTTATCATATAAATGCACTGCCAGATTCACTTAAGGCTGTAATACGCTAATTTGAGAAGTGAAAAATCGTCTCATTCTGCTTCGTGTTAGTATAGCACGGGTCTTGTGGTGGACTTGGCGACGTGACACGACCGTGCCACTAGATTAAAGGTCAGTGGGGCAGATCCCTTAAGTATTTTTATCTGTTTTTTTTTGCTACCGAATTTCATCTCCATCAGTCCAGTAGCAGGTGCTAGATTGTTAAAATAAGTATTCTGAAGGTTCGGGAGTGGGGCCCTAAAACACGTCCTTAACGGGAATAGCCTTGTGTTTGTTCTGCTATATTAAGTATGTTCCTAACGAATTTCAACTTAAAAGGTCCGAACTAATGCTCATAAGATTGCCAGATATAAAAGTAAATTAGGGCAGAGCCAGGTACTATTTTGTTTCAAACCTAGCCTTTGTTTCATCTGCAGAATAAGGGGAACCACTATGCAAAATTTCACCTTCTCAGACATTGTAGTTTTTTATAGTTACAGTGATCCCAATGTGAGCGAGTGAATGTGTCTGAAAAATATAGATTTAGATAATATGTCCACTTTGTATACTTATGTTATTTATTACCAACCTTCACTCAACGTTTTAAATGTGAACTACAACACCTGATTATGGAATAAATATTCTTAAGTCATCACCTGGTTCAGTATAAATAAATGCTTTGTCCATAACCATAAAATGGTATCTTGAAAATCCCGTGGGGTGTAGCCCTGAGGTGAATTCAAAATGTTGAAATAGCTTATAATCTTCTAACATACGTATAAAACATAGAAACAAAGTTTCATCTAAATCAGTTCGCTTTCCCCTGGGAAACGTGAACAAACACGATCAAAACCGCGCGAAACACGTTTTTGAGCGGAAGCCATTATTTTTTGAAAAGCCGTATGGCAGTTTAAAGTAGCCTAAAACCTTCTCACGAATCTATAAAACAAAGAAACACAGATTCATCAAAATCAGTGCCCCCGTTTTCCCGAGAATAGCGAACAAAAACATGTTTTTGAGCGTAAGCGAAGAACAGACAGACGGACAGAAATTGAGAAAAGACTTTGTTGGCTCCCCTACGATGTAAAACGCGAGAATATGCAAAAATTTCATAATTCCAAGCAATGTGCAGACAAAACTTATTTTTTTTATATAGATATCCTCTCTGTAATTATCTGTACTTATGTCATTTATTACCAATCTGCACTCAACGTTTTAAATAAGAACTACAACATCTGTTTATAGAATAACTATTCTTAAGTCATCATCTGGTTCAATATAAATAAATTATTTGTCCATAAGAATAACACAGGATCTTTAAAATCGCACGGGGCAGATTCCTAAGGTAATTTCTAAAATTCCAATTAACCTAAAACCTTCTAACGCACATACAGAACATAGAAAAAAAGTTTAATCGAAATCAGTGCACCCGTTTCCCTGTGAAAAACTAACAAAACGTGACCAAAATCACACGAAATCACGTTTCTGAGCGACCGCCATTCTTTTTCCAAAAGGCGTCTGCCAGTTAAAGTGGCCTAAAACCTTCTCACGCATGAATAGAACAAAAAAACAAAGTTTCATCAATGTCAGTGCACCCGTTTTCCCGTTAAAAGCAAACAAAGTCCTTAAGCGTTACCGACAGGCGGACAGACAGACAGACAGAAATTGAGATAAGACTTTTTTTGGCTTCCCTAGGGTGTAAAACATGAAAATATGCAAACATTTCATGATTCCAAGCAATGTACAGACAAAACTCTAATTTTATTTATATAGATCAAATAATGTATTTTTCCCACGAAAGCTTTTGATCCAGGACAACGCCTAGTTAATTTATATCAGTTAGTTTTTTCAATTTCTTGACAGCGACAGTCATTTTGTAAAGTGCTGCAGGAGTAAGAATGAAATTTCAGATACAAGGGTAAATCGGAAACAGTATAACCAAAATTAATAAATTTTGTCTTACTAACATTCACTTGCATTCGGTTTATCCTACCACCAATCCCTAAGCTTGACAAATCTTCTGCTATCATATCGCCTAATGAGATTATAATTTTATGGGAGTATAAAACAGCAATATCATCAGCAAAAGCTGATATTTTTCCATGAAAATTCACTTTTAATATATTTCCATCTGCCCCACGCTTGGTTGCTTGTAATAATATCTTAGAAACGGGTAAAGTTATTTTTAAATAAATTTATAGCCGATTCATTTCTTATTGGTCTCGCCAATGAAAACTACCACAGATTTATACTGGTGATTTAATTAATCTACTTCTTAATCCCCAAATATCGATATTAATTATTGTTCACACCATTTGTGTTCACAATTAATATAGTTTTTAATTCAGTATGTTTGTATATATGAGTCTTATCTTGGTGTTATTTTCATGTGCGTTTTGCAAAACTCTCATAAATAAATAACCACCTTCAGCACTCGTGATTACATATGAGACAGAGTAGTAGAAGAGATAAGGAATGACTTTCGACTAGAGTACACTGAAGCCTTCATTCAACGTTCAAAACACCGATCGATCAGTTCATCGATCGGCTTTGAGATTTCTCTTCCAAACTGATTTCTCAGTGAGCTTTCCTGTCGCGTCGTCGGGTCTTCCACGTTCCACGGCACCACCCGGGTGATATTGCCCGATCGCTCTAATCCGCCGGGTATTGTTTCTCTGGGACGCGAGCCCGTGACCCCGCCGCGCCGGGCAATCCTGCAATCGTGGCTTTCCTCTTCGATACTTACTTTCACCACGGGTTGTGCAACCACTTCTTGTTTTTACGGTCTTTTGTCGCCCCTTCACATATCACCGGCTGCGGCTGTGGGAACTTTCTACATTGTGTATTTAATTTACTTCTTCGACTAAAAGTGTTGAAATGGATAAGGAAAGGGTCTTTAAGATAAGGCTCCAGTCACCTACTTCTCCCGTTAGACCAATGTGTACTTTCGAATCCTGTTTCTCTTCAATGGATTATCCGAATAGTTGAGATATAGCTTATTTTCAAGAGAAAGCACCTAGCAATTTCAGTGAGCAGAAAGATAATACAATAGTTCACCCATAAAAAATATCGAAGCTATTTTTACAGCCCTATTTTTAGGCCCTATTAGAATTTTACAGAACGAAATTATTTAAGATAAAGAAATTCTGCTCACTGAAATCGCAAAATATATATTTTTTTAATGAGCCAGGAATCAATCATTTCGAACTATTTAGGAGGGACGAGATTTGAAAGTTGGCATTGGCCTTATGGGATAAGCATGTAGAAACGCGAAATGTTACGTGACTGGAGCCCACTCGTAGAAGAAATTTGTGACTTATTGTAAGAAATTTAAACTTACAGATTCTTAAATTTTACATCATTTTAATGTTAATCGAGGGGCACATGAGTCTATGTTATTACGAAATGCAAACATTATAAATTACTCCCATTTGATTATTTGTGTACCAACCAAACATTAAAAGCGATTCGGACAGCAATAGTTTGTTAGCTGGTCCTATATTCTGACCTTGGAGACTCCATCATGGTATTAAGAATAATTTATAAGTTATTTATAAGATAGCCTAAGAAAACACTACACGTCCATTCTTCATGATATGTGCGTGCTTCCTAAAGCTGCTCATTCAACACAGAAAAAATTACATAAATCAAAAATTAAAAATGTGTGTTAATATGGACATGATTTAAACAAATAAACCAGCAAAATTGCGATTTTTTCTTTTAAGTTTCAACAGAGGTTGTAAACATAAATCAATTAATGAAACCGCACTCGATATTCATGTTTAGTGGTTTTCTGGTAGTGTACAGATCGTAACTAATGTAGTTGCTGCGTTTCGTATAAAGGAAACATCACGCCACATACATCAAGTGTGGATAATTTGCTAATTGGGGGGAAACTGAGATTAACATTGAAACTTTAATATTTTGTTCTTTTTTCAAACCCTTAAAAGGTAGATCTGAGGCTTTTGGTGAATCCAAGCCATTGAATCCAATGCCCACAACATTGTTGTTTTAGAATTTAAAACTCGCCGAGCCAAAAGCAAGAAATATTTCATTAATTATAGGAACAACATAAATAACAATTTGAATGTTCATATTTTAACTAAACCAGTGAATTTCATTTGCCATTTTAATATACATGAAATAATAATGTACAAATATATATATATATATATATATATATATATATATATATATATATATAAACTAACAAATAAACGAACCAAATACAAATTTGAAGCAGCCGCATTTACATTTAAATTGAGAGCAGTTAAAAAAATCACTTAAACAACTCGGGGAAAACTCGGTATTCCGGAATAATTCCTCAACTAACCCAGTTCGCTGGCCGGCTCGAATCGGACCCAAATTACTCGAGTCTCAGAACTAATCAGCTGTTTCTAATGAAGGCTTCTCTGGTAATTGACTGGTGACCGGGGAAAGCACCCAACACAGACAGTCCCAATCCGTGGCGTTCGCGTTCGACATTCGACATCGCTAATCCGGTTCCTACGGCTGCCACATTCTGGGCCGCATCACCATGTTTTTACATTCGCTCCGGTTCGCGGTCTATATATAGAGTGGGTATCCTAAACATTTTGTGGTTTATGTAACTAATGGTTATTGGCGATTGGAGATTCGGCATTGTGAGAACACCGTATTACACGGGTAGTTAAAAAAACGATATATCGTCTGCTATAAATAACTAGGTGTACGCTCATTCTTCCCGTAAGAGGATGAACGAAGACTGAATTTTTAAAGATATGTAGGCAGGTACTGGATTGGTAACACTCTTCCGTTATCCGTTTTAACTCCACAACAGCAAGAACAGATAATTAATAAACCAAACATTTTACTAATGAAATGGTAACACCATTCCCATATCCGTTTTAACTCCACAACGGCAAGAACAGATAATTTAGGACTAATGTAAATAAAAAATACTACTGACTACTGGAGTGGTAACACCCTTCTCATATCCGTTTTAATACGACAGTACCTGGGGGGCCCAGCTTTGCTCGGGGGAGGGCCAATCAGTCAGTTTAGATGACTTGGAGTAATATTTCATCACTTTCCCCTACTGATAATCAGATTTGTGTAACTCATTTGCCTCTTTTCTACATTTTTAAGGTTCCTCCAGTTGCTATTTATAGCTCAATGTCCTTTTCATTTATTTTACTACTCTATATATATAATCTTCACTAAAATCTTTTAATCTCTGTTCTCAGGAAACCACATGTTAATAATCATAAAAAACATGAGTATTACTTTGACAGTTCCCTGGTTGATTATGAACAGCTGATAAAATTCTTTTGTGTTGATTTAAAACTCCATAAGCCCAATGTTAATTTTTTTAACTTTTCATTTTTTTACATTATTTGATTTTTTCTGGGGATGAGACCTGTCTAGAACTTATTTTTATCCCAGAAATTAGTTATTTTGAACATTTGAAGGAAATCGTTGGAGCCGTTTTTGAGATTAGTGTCGCAAGCAAGCAAACATACAAGCAAACCTTACTCATATTAGAGTATATGATACCTGGGGGCCGAACTTTGCTCGGGGGAAGGCCAGTCAGTTTGTTTAGATGACTTGGAGCTTATTTCACCACTTCCCCCTACTGATAATCAGATTTGTATAACTCATTTGCCTATTTTCTACATTTTTAAGGTCACTCCAGTTGTTATTTATAGCTCAATATCCCTTTGATTTATTTTACTACTCTATGTATGTAATCTTCTCTCAAATATTTTAATCTCTGCTCTCAGGAAACCACATGTTAATAATCATAAACAACATGAGTTCCATGTGGTTCCATAAAATCAGATAATAAATCCTTTGAATGAAGATTACATGTAGAGTGGTCATATCCAGAATGACTCAAAGGTGCATTATAATAACAACTGTTGTGACCTCAAAAATGTTCGTTAGTAGGGTACATGGTGAAAAACAACTCCAAGTCATAAACAAGATTGACCTTTTCCTAGCAAAGCTCAGTCCCAGGTAGTACTTAAACTATATGAGTATAACTTTGAGAGTTCGCTGAAAGATTTTGAACAGCTGTTATGACTCTTTTGCTTTTATTTTAATCTCCAAAAGCCTAATGTGATTTTTTCAATTTTCCATAGCGGCTTTTTACATTATTTGATTTTTTTGGGGGATGGGACATGTCTAGAACTTATTTTTAACCCAGATATCAGGTTTTACAACACAAGTAGTTGGAAAGACACATTAGTTATTTTTTAAGAAAATCGTTGGAGCCGTTTTTGAGATAAGAGTTGCAAGCAATCAACCAAGCAAGCGAGCATGCAAAACTTACTCATATTATAGTGTAGGATAGGATTGAGTCAAAATAATTCAGCATTTGTATTGATTGACTATAACATATTTTTACTCTTAGGCACATAGAATGTACACGAGACAGGGACAATGATTCTGGATTCTAGCATGTTTGAAGTTCTGCATACAGACGGCCAGGGCTGAATTTAGGTCTGTACAGGCTCTGGTCTACACCCTAAATGCAAGTGCGGGCCCTTACCAGCCCGGCCAACTTTCCTGTTTGATTTATATAATATAACCTACGCTTATATCCGGCTCTACAGATGGCGTTGTGCAGTTACTTAAATTTAAAATTGCTAAAATCTGTATTGCTGCCTAGTGTATATTAATGTTGTCATGGCAAGATGTTATTAAGTGATTTTCATTATCTAAATACATAAAACAAAGTCGGGATTGTATGTTAGTTATTTAGTTTCATCAAACAGCTGTTATAAGGATGATATCTAAACATACTTGAAAAGCATATAAACATATGTTTATTATAGACAAAATAAATCTATTTGAATAGCAACTCATTTTCAATACCGAAGCAAGCTCTATATAAACATAGGCAAGTGAGCGTAGCTAACGATCTCATCTTGAAAAAGAACGAGAATCTTTGACATAAAACAAATTCATTGACATTAGGATAGAATAATGTCTGTCTGACCAGCTAGTAGTACTCAACCCGAATGCTGACCCGAACTCCCGAACGCTTACCCAAGGATCATCTTTCCTCCATAAATTTAACAAGGCAACTTTTAAAGCCAGCGAGGCGGAGCTCAAAGGTCGGGGTTAAAAGAAAATAACACAATTTTTTTGTATAATTGAAAATTTTCTAAAATTACTAAAAAAGGTGTAAATAATAACAAAGAAAATTTTCCTGTGCGGTGGAGGTCTATGGTTGAATAGGGCGGCGTATCAAACGTGGGGACATCTTTCAGGAGATGCTGCAATAACAAAATAAATCCAACGAATCATACGTTAAAATTAAAAGTTGGGAGTGATAGTAAAGGCAGAGCCCTGAGGGAAGAACAAAGAGGTATCCATAATATTTTGGTACCCAACAACGTAGTATATAGGTCTGGAGCAGTTTTGAGGAGCCGCTTTCGAAATCTTTGGATTTTTTATTTGGTGGTTTATATTAGGTTTCTAATAAAATATACCACCTGATTTTTTAGAAAAATTTGGGTTCAGAAATTACAGGGCTTAAGAGATCCCAAACTTCAGTTTTTTACCTTTCTTAGTACCATAAACTTTAAATATTTTTAGCAGGTTTCAACAGTTTTATCTCATTGCCATAAAAAGCTCTAAAAGATGAAAAATTAGTACTCCAATCCACACACGGTTAAATTAGTATTTCGTTAGTAGGCTATTCGGCTAATGGTTGTGGAGAATATTTCAATTTCCATTCAGCAGTAAACTAAGTATATTGTCCGATGTTATTCTTATAAGAAATAAAAAACATATATCTCTTGTATACTTATTAATTTTATTAAAACTTGGTGTGTTAGCATTTACCAATAGAGAATATTCGTCCTAGGACAACCTTAAAACTGGTCTATACCAGTTTGGATGCTGACATTGGGTACAGCAAATGAAATTATCATTAAATATGAAGTTTTTTGGATGTCCATTATGACAAACTTCCCTTTCACCTTTGGTCCCTCCACTTGCAGCGGCTCGGGGCGGAAACTCAGGGGTTGGTCCCCAACCTGAGAATGTATGGTCCCTGGCTGTTGTACATGGATACCCCATCCGTTGAGTTGGCCAGTTGGAGGGCAGAGCGGGTCCACATTGAGCCTGATCACAGCTGTCACAAGGCACGGGAGTTGGTACTCTGAAAGGCCAATTTGGCTGCCTGTCCCATCCCACCCTTTCCTTTCCTGCTATATCCTAACCTTCTGGTAACCTGCGCAAAATTCCCGCTTATGGAAAACGTGCCTATAGCAGCTATGCTGGGGTTTCCTAATCTAGCAACAATGAATAGAGAATATGCGGAATACGTTTCCATCTAACCCTGGAGGGTGAGGTGGAGCAATTAACCTCTTAAAACCACTGTGTGTACCTAGCAAATTAGATTAAACTGATTGCGTTTATTTGGTCACATGTCCTAGCTCCTGTTCACGCTTTTTTAAGAATCGGCCAATGACTAATATATTTTTGGTACCGGATGGTTTTCGACGAGTTTTAAATATTTAACCTGAGAGAAAAGTTGCCAATAATTATTAGACCTGTTAATTTACAGCTCCAAAATCAGGGGGTTAAACAGAAATATACTTGTTTTAAACCCATTTAATGAAAAAAAAGTATTCAATGATTTATTTATATAACAGTATCTTATAAAATTCATACCTTAAATTTAAAAATGTTTACATCATTAATATATGTTAGTTTGAATTTAAATACACAAGCTAATGAAATCGCAGCACGAGAGATTTAAAAGCAAAATCCAACATCTACATTAATGACAATTAATCAGGAGGGCAATCTGTCTACATCGTAATTAGTTGAACAATGTAGACGGTTGGGATTACGGAGTTTTGGACATCTTGATTGTTTATGAAAATCAATATTAACCACAGAAAATGCAAACAAATATAAACTGTAACCAGACTATTTTACTGACCGGTAGATTACAAAACTTTAATCCCATGTCATTAGGTGACTGTGAGGCTTATTTGGTACATTACATGTAATAAAGATAGTTTGCACGTATGATAGTTTAGTAAGTCTGCCATCAAGTAATTTGTTCACAATGTAAAGAAACTACTATAGGTCTACAACACGCTTGATTATCAATCACAGTCAGTCGTGTTACAGAGTTATACTGTCCCAGTAATTCAAAAATTCCAAAACCTATTGTATTAATTTATCATCACTAGTCCAAACACTTAGCGTTTACATCGAAGTTTTCCAGTAAAAAATAAACTGATAATAAATCTAAATAGATACAAGCATTGTTTTAAACACGACAAAACACTATTAATTTACATAACACTCACATTTTAAACTATTTCGAAATAAAAAAAATTGATGGAACAAAACATAACCAAATCCATAGTTTTGGTTATGTTTACATTTGAGTAATTTATAAAAAAATATGCAGTGTTTCCACTCTACGGTAAAAATATGCCACGCACTGATACAAAAAATCCCACTTTATCCCATACTCTCCCTTATAGTATCCCTCGTCATATCCCACACTTTCCCACTGATTTGTTAAACATTGCAACACAATTAATGTTAAATATTATATGATTATTGAATAATGTATTAGTACAATATTTATTCCGTTAGATAGAGCTTTTTTAGATCTACTAATTACCTATAGGTATTTTACATTTTAGTACCTCAAAGGATTTTAGCAATGCGACATAGGTTAAATGATACGGTGAATTAACTAAATTAAATAATTTATTTACGTGAGAGGTACTAATATTTTTAATGGTAGTACTAAAGAGTACGAAGTAGGTACTAAATAATGGCAAATAGTTTGCTTGTTAATTCCAACATGGCTCGGCCAGCGAAATTGACATGATTCAGTGTTCGTTCTGTGACGTTTATAAAATCATAATAGGTGCGGACAGCGAGGTTAAAAATGGGAAACCCCGCAACTGCCAGTACGGCGAGAAAATCCACTAGAAGTGCTACTGCTAAGGTGCTCTGGTCGTAAGTTGTAAGCAAACTAGCAGACGTAATGCCGATTTCAAAAAAATCCCACTTTATCCCACAATCCCATTTTATCCCACAAGCAGTCAAAATATCCCATATAGGGGATAAAAATCCCTCAAATGAAACACAGACAAATCCCAGCTGACATTTTAAAGACAACCATAGTCAATAGCTTACTACGAAAACCAATTCAACTACGGAATATCAAAAATTAAAATTAGTTTTAATAATTATTAATAATCCAAAATAAAATACGAATGCTGTGTTAAAACATCCCTTTGGTATCCCAAATGACTCCTTCAAAATTTCATTAAGAAATGTTTTACAGTTATTTAGTATTTCGATAACACACCCACACACACACACACACACACACACCCACACACGGCCACTGAAACTTCTTCATCAATACAGTGATTCACTTCGTTCATCAATTAAATGCTGAACGCTTTCTTTAGGAGTCTAGATGAGCCTAGTTAAGTAAGGTGAAATCGAATCACATTGAAAGGGTTTTATAACAGGTGAACCGTAGGTGAATGTCGAATTGTTGAATTGTTTTTACACAACCATTTTCTTTACGGTTATTCCTTGTTCTTCCCTATGAAATGTTGACCGTGTTTAGCAACTCTTAAGTGAGTATCTTACATATGTATTTTTCCGTAATGTTGTACAAGCGAACGTTTTAATACTAACATTTTAAGGTGGTTAAGAAACCGTTTTGATAGTTACAGCTACCTCATTCTCTAGCAGATGCGAGCCTTATAAAAAGGGATGAAATTCCCTTCAAACAATGTTACAATTATGTAAGTGGTGATTAAGTTGCATTGTTAACGTGGCAGAAAAGGTAATGCTCGTTTTTAGCAAATTATCTAGGGCAAACAGTGTAAGAGAATGTCGTCTGCTTACTCTATTGTCTCTAGTGTCTGTGTAGACTAGGTTGGAGACCTAGACAACTAGAGACATCTAGAGTTTAAACTTATTCACCATGCATCGCCTAATAATAGAGACATGAGACAATACGCTTGTTAGTATTTGTGAGGATCAATTATCATTACAGATTCGTATAAAGCAACAAGTGTTTGAGGTAATAGGAAAGATATCAGGTGATTTCATGGAAAATTATGAGCATTAAGATTATCACCAAGCACATACGAGACATCAAAATAGTACTAAAAAAACAAAGAACATATTTCAAAAATCCTCTTCTTCAATGAACATTACCATCCGAGTGTCTAAATTAATATAAAAATTCAATCTAGGTCAGATGGCAACATAGTCTGTTTCCATCAATCTGAAGACTACAAAGGCAACAAGGCTGGTAGTGGCCTCCAGCCAACAACCAACAGACGAGCCTTCAGTTGGAGTTAACAGCTACACCGCTATAATATTGTCGAGGTCGCGGTGAATATCTAGACTCAAGACCTTTAGAAGCAAATCCAGGCGAAGGCGCGAAGGCGCCTGCATCACAACCTCCTCCGGCACTAGAGAACCTCTAATGGTGATTAGAGACTCCGTGCTAAACTATGTAACTTACAACAGTCAGTGTCTAAATAGAACCCGCCTACATGGTGCATTGTGCTAGATGTTAGTTAAGTTATAAGAAATCGAATAGAGGATCTTCCAGCCCACATGGGTGTGTTTGAATTAAAGTACGAGATAATAAGACCTGTATTAAGAGTCTCAGCTTACACGGGTGTTATTGAAAATAGGTACTTCTATCTCTTCTCTTTAATTGCTTGGAGAATTGTATTATAATAATAGCCATAAGAACAAAAAATCCTTTAATAATTTACATTTTTACGCTTGGTAGAAACTATAGGATTCGGGACGTTTTCAGTAATTGATGGCTAGCACAGATAACAAAATATAAACCAAAAGCAGTCTAATCTTGTCGGTGAACTTTGTAATTTGCAACAAAAAGTGATTTGTTGTGTCAGTACGACGCATTTTTTAGATTTTAAAATCCATTTCGTGGCAGTTTACATTTAGTTAATATTTAATATAGCATAATCAGTTAAACTATTAATTATTTAACAGTTTAATTATTAAAATTAAAATGTAGTACACACATTTTAGAAGCCAGTATTAACCGTAAAGTTTGGATATTAAGTACCGTACATAATTACATATTCATTTACAATACCCAAGGACGACTAAAAAAGATTCCAATGATCTATTTCATTTTTTGTATTGTTTATGGCGAAATGGTAATAAATAGTTGTCTAAAAGCTTAATGAGAGGGTGACGTAACCAATTTGAGTTCCATGACTATGCTGAATGCTAACATTCTAATAGAACCCGGTAATAAGAACCCGGTAGCAGGACAAAGGACTTTGCGGATGAAAGAATAATACGCGTCACTTACGAGGAAGCTGGAAAACAATAGTCAAATGAAATAATGGATAAAGTCGGCTGAGAACAGACCAAAGGAAGTGGTGGACAAAGACGCATTATACTGGTGAGACTCTTTCATAAGCTACCAGTTGTATGGTACCAATCGTATTAGCTCATATTCTAGAAGAGTATGAGCTAATGCGATATATTAGGTCGTATTAACCTGGAATAATTCATTCACAATTCAAACTGACAACCTCTATGGACATCACTAAAAATCTCCAATATTAAATAATTCCTGTATAGTTGTTTTCTATTACTTTATATGACTGTTAAGAAATCTTAATGGCGATTTTCGTGTTTATTTTGTCCAGCGATTACCTGTATGCGATCTCTTGACCACTGTACAAGACGTCGACGCAACTAGGGCGTATATTTAATGCGAGTATGAATAAACGATGAGTGTAAAATCGAGCGAGATGCCTTGTGTAGCCTTGTTGCTGACTAAGACCGACTGATTATTTAACCATTAATTAATAGCCCAATCAATGGCAGCTGGATCCAGTTTCGAACCTTCTCAACATTTACTCAGGATTTTGCTCAGGATCGATCTGGCGAAGTTCAGATTGTGAAGCGCGCGCTAACCACTGTGCTACCCAGGGCCATCCAGAGCAACGCCACGATTCCACCGCAACAGCGATGTTTCTATCTGCGTTTGTCGTTTATCTCGTTCCACATGAAGACGTTCAGACGTTCAACAACATTCCACGGCCGATGTCCAGCGTTAGTGTTGTTCTGTGTGCGTGTGATGGGAAGGTTGGTATAGCCTGGCACGCCTAGCTACAGCATTACAATGCTGGCCACGACGCCAACCGGAATCCTCACTATTGCCAACCTATCTCTTCCAACAACAATATTACCTCGACCGGTCTCGCTTTATTGAATCCCCGGTTCAATCTATAATTCAGGGTTATTTATCGGACAATGGTTATGCAGGCTGCCGCGCCCCGCTGTGAGCTGAGTTTACCGTACCTCCTACAGCGGGGTTGCTGAGTACTTCAGTTACTTGATTAACATATATAACACTATAACGTAATGAATGCTTATTAAACAGTTAGATTGTATCGGTGTTAAATCTCAATATGCTTAAATTACTTATTACTTACTTAAAGTATGCCTACTATTTGTTAATGTGTATGTTGTCGCTAATTAAAGAATAGTCAAATTGATCTGTGATGGTTGGGTTAAATATGTCAAATTTAAAATCGTTTTGTAAAACAGACGCAAGTTTGGATCTTTATAAAGCAACTGACATCCAAGATAATTGTTTATATACAATAACAAGTTAATTCACTTTACATAAAAATGATGACAACGTAAGTTGATTTCTCTTTCAGCATGTGCCTAAAATATGTAATAGTTAATTGTTATTATTCGTCTAAATTAGCTGAAGACTATTACCTATGCTCATTATAACACGGAAGCATTAGTATGTAGCTGTACTAATAATAGATAACAGTAGTAGGTGTGCGTCTTTCAGTTCTCAGATTATTTGTAGAAAAGGGATCACTTGGTTACAAAATTAAATGAGTAGCGTCCAAATGATAACTCACACAACCGATATTATTCAACAAAAAGTGTATTATCGATTTAAATTGTTTTCAAGAATTCAGATCAAAGAAGTTTTAAAACAAAATAAGAAAACCAACAAAACGAGTTTGGACATTCTCAGTAAGGAACAGCTGACCTTCCCTGAGGCCGAACAGTTGTAGTTGAGCTCTATGGCTCTATACAACTCGCCCGGCTGTCCTGCCGTCCGCTCTTGTAAATCTGTCAATGTAGGCGTCAATAAATCTGAGCGACACGACACATTCGTTAGCCCCCCTTCCCTCTCAGTCCCACCACACTGGTGTTCGACACAACACGGTCGTGGCCTCGGGGCATGGCGGCGTGAATGAGGAGGCGTAGTGGAGAGTTTCTACACCCGTAGCTTTTATATAAACAACTTTGTATTATTCAGCTTAAAGGAAATCTCTTATGAGGGGGCTCCAGTCAGGACAATTGTTGTGTTTCTGTTTCTCCCGTAAGACCAACGTTAACTTTCAAAGCCCGTCCCTCCTCAAAGATTATCCGATATCGTTGATTTATGGCTTATTTTAAAGGGTTAAAAATTACCTAGCGATTTCAGTGACAACAATTTTGATATTAAAATTAATAATCGTTCAATGCAATTCGAAAATATTGAAAATTTACAATTTTTATCGGTAAATTATTTGTTATGTCGACATTCTGCTCACTTAAATCGCTACATTTCCTTTAAAATGAACAGTAAACCAACGATTTCGGATGATCAGTTGAGGAGGGACGGGCTTTGAAAGTTAACATTGCCCTTATGCGATAGGTAGGTCGAAGCCGGTGACTGAAGCCCCCTCTTAAAGATTAAGTTTATAAATGTCTCCTGAATTTATAAATTGTTGAAGTTGGTAAGAATGCTGTGAGTTGTAAACATCAAAAAATTGGTATGATTATAGGTAATATTTTCTATATCCTTTCAAATTGTATTATTTATGGTAGATACCGAAGTTTTTAAGTCAATTAAAAAAAAATGCTTGCTATATAAAAACAAACACCCATCCCACATTTCACGGGAACCAATTACATAAACGCACAATACATTTTACTTTTCAAATGAACATAGTTTTGCATGCACTTAAAACTGGAGGTGGCATTAAAACTATAAGACACAAAGTAGTGAACACTACCAAATCAATGCAGTACAGAGTGTCCCTGCAGGGTGGAGATTGGCAATGTGAGTGGTGCGTTCATATTGCCTATCTGAATATTTGCACGGCAGTGTGCAGGAGACATACACAATTGATAAAACTATTTTAATAGTTTTGTATTGTTTAAGAACTCCATTGGAGGAGTCTAACGCGCTTTTGTCAAATTGGGCGCGCTTTTTAAAAACAAGGGTACATTTGGTGTGCTGAAAATGTTTTTTAGAAAATAATTATTGCTTACAAAACTAAACAAACAATATGGCCTACTCTTAATTTCGATATGTAACGTTTCCATAGTGTAAAATGAAACTCAACTAAGATAAGAGGAGAGTATTACAACCTACTTAAGTGGTGGGAAATTTGATATTAATATGTTTAAGAGGGTTTAAACAAATTTACATTATTGTGTCATCTAATAGACCGATTTACCAAACGGTACGATGATGAATTATTTGTTGGGTAGTCTTGGTAAGAAATAACTTACGAACACACTTCTGAAGTTTTATTTAAATTAAATCTGAACACGTTTTGTTTCTGTGTTTTGTTACTGTTTTATTGGAATTTAATTGGTTTTAATAATAAACCAATTATTCACAAGATCTTTGGCGTTTCTACCTGCTTCCCCATATAAGACCAATGTTGACCTTCAAGTTCCGTCCAGGAGTTATTTGTTAAAATATCGATTTAAAATTTGGTAGTAAAGTTGAACTGGTGATTATCTAGCAATTTCAGTTAAAACATTTTCGATTTATGTTTTAAAATCCGATACAAAAATTATTCAATTTTTATTATTTTGAGGCAATATTATCAATAAATAAAATATAAATTCAAAACTTTGCTCACTGAAATCGCTTCGTTATTTTTTTCTCTTTAAAACAAGCCATAAATCGACAATATCCGACCATCCGTTTAGCCTGGATGGAACTTGAAAGATAACATTCCTCTTTTGGGTTTAGAAATCTACCTGGATTTACTGGTTCCCCTTCTTAAGAAAATAAATATCTCATGCACGATATGCATGATTGGACGGATGTGCACCGCTTGCTTCGCACCTGCTCGCCATTTGTTTCCCCATACAGTGTGTTCCAAATAATGTTGGCAATGTTTTCACTAGAGCTAAAATAACATGTAAGTATATTTCATATTTCCCAGGGACTTTCTTTTCCAAGCTAATCTATCCATGCTTTCTTAATTCGATCGAGTTTTTTATACTACTCCTCCAACAGTTTTTAATGATTTTTATGTTTTTAATATCGTTAGATAGAGCTCAGACTGTGGTTGTTTTGGCGTTAATTTAAAAAAAGAGGCCGCCTAGCCACCCTCAAAGTTTGCACGCTGCCCATACAATTATTGGGATAATTGTAATCGAATCGGATATTAAAACAGCTGTTAATGCAGTATTGTTATACTGATTACTATTGCTTTAAAGATTTTTTAAAATTTATATAACCTATAAATATAATAAAACAAACGGTAACAAAAATGTTTTCTGTTATTTTATGAGGGTGAGTGCGTGGTTTTAAAGCCCAAAGAGGTTACTAAGCTAAGGGAATTTACTTTGCCTGCTGTTATCATAGATACTAAGGCTGAAGACCAAGGTAATATTTTACAACACGATAGGTTGAGTCTTATATAGATTGGCGTGAATAAAAGCGATATTATACCTCAGATAATACAGATTGCAGCTATAGATATGCAGGCTATTAATTTTGCTATCGAACATTGCTCAATTTCAAACAACATTTCTTCTAGCAAAGTAGATTTCGAGTGGTTGAATTTCCATTTTTAATACCAGAGGACAAAGTAATCTTTAATTCTGTATCTACTTATTCCTCAACGCGTGTTTAGGAGCTACGGTTTGTGATTGAGGTTTTGGACAAGGTTGTGTCCAAAACCTACGAAGGATGTGTCTAAAACCTACTCGCATTCAGTGTCATGATCCAGTCTTCATAGTTTTGAGATTTATACAACAATTTTTATGAATTATTAAAAATTGTTGTAGAGGCCTGCATGATTATATTATATGAATAAGCTGAACTAACAAAACCAGTGTATTCGTATGTGGCGGTTTAATAATGATAACGATTCATACAAATTAAAACAAATATATAACTATAAAATCACAAAGGATCAGTTTAATCAACATAACAACAGAATTGCAAGATTACAAATATAACTTAATTATTTACAGATTCAGTATTTTAAAGGGTCTGGGTTTTAAATATATTGTTTGTATTATTAGATAGCTATCTAATGCATATTTAAAATTACTTTTGGGTCGACGTGTATAAATAAATGCCAGAAAACAGCTAGTTGTTGAAAATAATTTAATATAGAACATTCTATGACGGTGATCTACGGTTTGGAGATTGTATCAAATATAACATAAGCTAGAAAACGAGCGATATAGACCATATGCGTAAGAAAATGTGAGAAATAAGCATTACGTTGGAGGGAAGAAGAAAGTTAGAGAAGCTTTCGAATTGATGGAATATCTAAGAGAAAAAGGAACTGGAAGTATAGCCTGCATTTACTTGCATAGGTTGTTAAGTGAGCCTCAGATAAATTGTTATATATTAAATGTAGGTAGACACGCTTAAAGTTATTTATTATAAATGAATAAAATTAAACCATGTACACTAAAACTGTAAAAGTTAAAACCAAATTTAAAGGACCATCCATACACGTAATTGATAACTAAGAACAAAAGTGTTAATTTGAAACAAAAGTTATCCACACAAAACGCAACAAATGACTTCAAAATATGTCAAAGAAAAGTGTACTTATCTATATATTAATACGCTATGGGTTTTTTCTTCACAGTCATAACTCGATAACGGCTAGACGGATTTTAACATTTAAGGTGTTAAATTAAAGGTATTTTTAAGTAGATTTGCCAATACGTCTCAGAATTTTAAAAAGGGCATCACTTAAATGCAGTACAGGGCTGAATTTTTGGAATAGTGGCGCTATCCGGCGGCAGAAGTCTAAACTACGTGTTGATTAAAAGTACGTTGTTATCATCCGTTTTAATATCAGATTTTTTGTTATGTTTGTATACAACTGAAGTAACCTTCCTTTGGGTACAAACTTGATGGGATTCGAGCAACAGGACAACTAGTATTAAAAAAATACATAAATATATTTCACCAAGTTACTTACCGAGTCTACATAGTAGCAATGATAAAAAGAATCCAGCGACTTGAATGCGCGGTTTGACAGAATCCCATCAACAAAAGGCACTCACACTTCAGCCGCTGGTAGTTATGGTTGTACACAAAACACTCAGTACACTCTGTGTGTAGAAACAATAACACAAACACAACAGCAACAGCGGCGAATACAACGACACAATATCTCTACTGCAAGGCAGACTGAGGACTGAACTGTTGAGGAGCGAGTGAGAGAGAGGCGCCGCCTACGGCCAGGGGAGCCAACCTTGCGGCACGAAATGTTTAGCCGGTGATAATGTTCTGGAATACTGCAATAGGTTATTCAGTCCTGAAAATTTGAATATCGTGTTACTTTTAGAATAGTAATTGTATTTTTAACTTCGTTTAAAACTAAAACTTTTACAATACATGTTTACATTTTGTTGGATTAAAACTCGACTGATTATTTTTAATTTTTCTACAAGAAAAGATTATTTTTGTACAACTAAAACATATAAAACTTTGTAAGCTTTAGATGATTATGTTTACATTATATTTCAAGAGAATACCCAACCCAAAATGTGAACATTCTAAATGTTTATAACTGTTTATGGTTCTTTTAAAATACAAAATGCTTTTAAATTTACGTTCAAGTGCTCTAATATATGATGAACTCAGCCAAAAGGCATTATTAAATACATTATTTCTGGTTTTTGTTTGTGTCAACGGAAATGACATTTTTTAACGTTTCAAAAGGAACGGCGAAAATCCTGTTCTACTATCTGTTCTACCTATAGACCTTATACGGTCAACTTTTTTTTAGAAAACGTCCTTAATTAATAAAGTATAAAATATTTTCATATATAACGTCTTATAGACTTAATAAGCTTGTTTAATTTAGGTCTAATCCAAATAAAGAGTGGTTAGACTTCTTAATCACGGATGTGTCCAATAATTTTACTTTGTCAAGGAGACTACTTCAACGAAGAGAAGGGTGAAGAGAAAATCTAATAGGTTTGAGGACTAAGAACATTTTATTATGTTTTACCGATGGAGAGGAGGGGGGCTTAGTCTGAGAAAGCAGCTAGTGATTTTTAACACGAACAGTAGTTTATAGAAGACCTTTTATTCGGCCATTTTGACCGATGTTTTTCTCTTCCATACTTTTTAAAATTAAAAGTATCTTTCCTGGCCACAATTAATGCTATCTAAATATTCATATGCAGCATTTAATTAAATGTTAAGAATTCTACCTCGCATGTTCAAATTTACGTAATATAATGTATAACTTTATCACATCCAATTAAAAAGTAAACCAAAATAACGAACATATTTCTTTATCAGAACTAATGAGTTCCCTGACAATTTTTCATTTTTAAAACTACAAAATATTGTAAAAAATGCATTTTCACATTGATTAAGCGTGTTAATAAAACAAAACTAACATTTAAAATATTCAACCCTCCCAGCATTTTGCATGCTCCTGCATTTCATAGAATATATTGGAATATACATGGTATTACTAAAATATAGTATTAATTCTAGATTACATTCTTAACTCGTGTTTTAGTGCACGTTTAACAGAAGACATCACACGCTCCCATATTTTACTAAATTTGTGTTATAAATTCGTCATTTATGTTTATCTTTACGATTGTACCAATAATTAGCCTTACTTTTTAAATATGCCTGTAGAGTATCATTTGGAAAAGTATAAATCACAGAATTTGTGGCATTGGGATTTAGATCCGGGTTTAAATTAATTGTATTTTGAAACTATCACAATTAATTGTCAAGTGTTTGTTTGGGACCATCATCTTACACCATCATCAATATACACAAGGTGTATATTGACTCCCTGAATTCCATTTACTAATATTCGATAATTTGACATTTCTCAATTTAATGTGTTAAAATACGAATGAAGAAGTTAGAATGCATAGAGTTTCAATGAACTCTGCGAGAAGATGAAGACATATAAACCGTTTCAAGGCTGATTCCTGGAATCCAGCCCGCGTTTTATTAGGCAGTCCTGGAATCACGTCTTCTTCGGGCGCACCCGTGAGAAGTGAGGAACTGAGAGGAGGGCGCATCCCCGCGGCGCCGGAGGGAACTTCTAGAACTTTTGACCCAAAACAGACCATTGTCCCTGCTACCTTGGGAGTTCTATTGATTCGAACTGACGCACAGCTTTTTTCAGGTTAGTTTATGTGTTTATACTTATGGCACTGAAAATATATTTCTTCAAACATGCGGCTAAACGTGGGAAGAATATATTGTACTGACAAAAAGTGATTGATTCTGATTGACATAAAAAGGTAAGAAAGAAAACTTGTAAAATGTTTACATCTATTTTTCTGTTTATTACTTTATTTTTTTAACACTTGCTTATTTAATTAAACAACTACCGTTTACAGAAGTATATGATTTTCAACAGTCGTTATTACTAAAAGAATTTCTTGATTTTTGATTGGCGATTTTAGGCTTTTAAAACTATTAACTTAATTACATATTTGGTATCAATTGACAGCTCATAGCCTCAAGATGTGTCTTTTAAGGGTTTGAAAAATCCATCGTCAGGATCTCCACCCCATTTCCTTTTAAAACTCCAATGTTAATCTTACGGAGTTATATTTTATTTAGTCAAACAGCTGATTATACGTAATATAAGTTTCAAAACATCAGGCTCTTTTCCTTCTAAATCCCTGTGCGGATAACGGGATAATAAAGTAAAACTAATTTAAATTTATGTATAGTGCGTTAGTATACTTCACATATTCACGTGTTGTAAAGATTCAATCTGTTCTGTTTAATTTTATGATATGACTTTAGTTTGTCCACCTCCTTTAACATTCTTTTTTTTATAAGAGTTATTAATGAATAAGTGTTATTACAATAATTGTGGTAATTTAAATCTTATTAACTTATAAAGTCAACAAACCTATGCCAAATGAAAATTTTAGTATAAATGACATATAAATAATGTAATTGTAACCAGTGTAGATTTGAGTTTTCCTAAAATCTTTCAAACAAATATGAAAAACAATTTACTTGTATTCAGTTATTTAAAAAAATGTTTATTACAAAAAGTATTTCTTTATTGATAACAGGGAATTGGGATAATTGGAAGATGACAAAAATTAGGGGTTGCAGAATAAGTGCGGAGGTAGGGGATCTCCTGACCAGTAAACCGAGGGTGTGTTGTTGGAGCCATAACTATAAAATTGTTACATGAAAACGGCAGTTGGTTTTTCAGGAAACTTGTGTAACAAATGCAATTAAATTATTACCTCATGATAATATGAATCAATAAAAACCTGGAACAAACACGAACTACCATTAGGAGGTTGTTTTATATTTTTTGAATCAATTGATGTGCATTTTTAACACAAAAAATTACTCCAATGGCTATTCCATAAACTGATCTATGCTCTAAACTTAAATAAATAAAATAACAGCACGTTATAAGGAAAAGAGAATATTCCTTTCAAAAAGGAACAAATAACTGGATTATGTTCTCAATTTGTTTCCTTCAATCAAAGTAGTTTTAATTCAACACCACAATCCACAATCCACAGTCCACAATCGAATAAAATAGCAAACAAAATGTTTTTTTTTTAGATCTATAAATTTGAAAAAGCAAGTATTTTATTGACTTTAAAGTTGTCTAAACTTTTTGTTTGTTATACAGCTATGATTCATGTTAAAATTTCTGCTATTAGAAGAGTTTGTTTTTATATTTCTTTTAGTTTAAACTTAAATTATCTTCTATTATGTGAATATCTTCCACGTCACACACCGCAAAACCCCATAACACAGGGTTATTTTTGTGTTATAGAACATTATGTAATGTTTTATAATTATTATAAATAATATATTTATTTCAAATTGTCTTCGCACAATGTATAATTTTAGTTTTAATGGAGTCTAAGAAACCACAAGAATTAATTTATGATCTGCATTCTTTAGTTTGTGATGTTGTAGAGTTTAGCAATGTCTACTCTTGTGAAACGCAACAATACATTCTTGTCAGTTTAGTTGCTGCATCTGTGATTAGTAAAGGGGACAACAAATATTGTTTGAACTATTTCTGCATTTTTGTCTACATCCAGATTTCTTAGTATTTTTGTATGTCTCATACTTACTTCTATAAGCAATAGTCAGCTTCCAAATATGCTTTCACCATTCCTCACGTATTTACAAAAGAAAGTATTTCTTAACAAATGTACCACTTTAAAATATTTGTGAATGTATACTAGCTGATGTCCCGTTCTACGCTCGGGAATTTAGTAGACGTAGAGCCTTATGTTTTGAAAAGTTTACATTAATCAGCTGACTACCCAAATAAACCATAACTCCATAAGATTCACATTGGAACTTTGAAGGCCTATAGGGCGAAGCCCTGAATGTGGATGTTTAAAAAAAACCCAGAAGGCACATCTAGAGGGTAAGAGCTTTCGACTGATACCAAATATGTATTTAAAATAATAGTTTTAAGGATCAAAAATCGCCGAACAAAAATCAAGAAATTCTTATAATAATATAGATTGTATAGTAATTAAATGATTGTAACGATGCAACAATTGTTCATGTAGTTTTCGTATGACAACAATATACATAACTTCGTGGATAAAAGTATAAGAAATTCATCATAGTCTCTCGATTTTAGCGATTTTCCCCTATAGGGAAGAAGCTATTACTATAGTCGGCGTGGTAAGACTTAAGCCCGGTACCATAATAACTTTTCGTTTTGAGGCCCCCAGATGCCAAAAACACCATTCGTTCAATTCATATACTGTATATGTATATGAGTATATATATATATATATATATATATATATATATATATATATATATATATATACATGGGGGATCTATGACAAAAAGTGGTGGATTCAGAAAACGAATGTAAAATCTCTGTTTCCGAACAATAAAACAAAAATATTTCTTGTTTATCTGAAATTCAAATAAATTCTGCATAAATTCTACTAAATTTTAAAAATCAGTAAATTTTAAAGAAAAAAAATCTGTTAACGATAAATTTTAACAAAATCAATAAAATGTATTAAAAAAACAGAAAATTTAAAGAAAAATCAAATTGTAAAATGTTTTTTAAAACTAGTAAAAAAATATATATTTTCAATTGGTATAATCTTTTATTCAAATAATATTTTATTTCTATAAAATCATAATTTAAAACAGTTCAAGTTTATGAATGATGTTTATTTTATTTCTACAATATCATTTTTGATCACATTATATACTCTAATAATTTTTCAGATACAACAACCACATTACATTTTGTTTTACTATCAGCTGTTATGTTATAATCAAAATCCATATCGATAATAATATCATTTTTGAACCAGAAATATTATAATAAAAATTATCAGATTGATTTAAACATTTTTTTGTTTTGTTCATTGTTAAACTGACTATAAAATAGATCCTTTTTAATTTCAGCTAAACTCATTCGTTCCTCAAGAATTTAAGATAATATGGGAGAAAGAAGAATTTTACATTACAAATTTGGATTTTTAACAATATACTTTGACAAAGATTTATTCAAATTAATGAATAATTAAGTGTTTGGTAAAACAATGGAAAATGTTAGAAATAGATGTGATATACAATTAGGCAATGAAGAATATTCGTCAACACAAGCTAAAAAAACGAATCTCAAAACATTTAGTATTTTTGATAAAGAATGTATTGCATCTCATATGATTAAAGAAAAAGTTAAATTTTTGATAAACCAATTTATATAGGATTTTCAGTGTTAGAATTACCACAATTATTAATGTGTGAATTTTATTACAATAAATTAGACTCCATTAAAACTAAAATCATGCATTATGCCAAGAAAATTGAAATAAATATATTATTTATAATAATTATAAAACATTACATAATGAGTTAATGGATGATATTCACATAATACAAGATAATTTAACTTTAAACTAAAAGAAATATAAATACCCCCGTCGCAGCAAACCTGCATACTCAGCGAATTTCCAATGCATAATATATGTCTGAATACCATATAAAGCCGCATACCAAGTTTCATAAAAATATATTCATATATAAGCGATATATACAATTTTAATTATTCTCCATAAGAATAGCATTGGTGATGAGTACATAGGTTTGCTGAAACAAGGAACACAAACAATTGGTTTTTATGCAAATATAAATATAATTTAACTAGGTGAAGCCACATACCAAGTTTAATCAATATTCAATCATAAGTAAGCACTATATAACATTTTAATTATTCTCTATAAGAATAACATGGGAGATGAGTAAGCAGGTTTGCTGCAACAAGAAACTAAAAATATGGGTTTTTATGCAAATATCAATATAACTCAACAAGGTAAAGCCACATACCAAGTTTTATTAATTTATGTTCATAATTAAGGGAGTCATTACATTTTACTTATTCTCCATAAGAATAACATGGGGGCTGAGTACGCAGGTTCGCTGCTACGGGGATAATCAACAAAAAATCAATTTTTTGTGCAAATATCAATATACCAGTACTACATGACCCCACGTGCCAAGTTTCATCAATATACATTCATTAATAATGGAGATATCAAATTTTATTTATTCTCCATAAGGATAACATTGGACAACGTACTGTGTTTAGCACTTTGAATATCTCTGCAACGGTTGGACGTAGAATCACAATTTAAACATCAAAATGATTATTTTGTGGAGCTGAGTTGATTGGTAAAAGCAAATGTGAAGTTTACATTAAAATTAACTTAGGAAAAGCCAAAAACCTTTTTCCCTTAAGATTAACATAGGAGATTTTATGAGCAGGTTTTTTTGGATTTTCTCCGCAACCACTTAACCTAGCTTAATAATTCAAAATACCATATTATTTGTTTTTTAAGCTCTATAACATGGTCTACATAAAAATTAAGTGTTTTAAAAATTTTAGGGTAAAAATGCAAAAAACTGATTTTTGGAAAATTTAAAAGCCCCATAAACCCCCCTTCCCATGGCCCGATTTTTCTGGTTTTCGAACTTAACCCTTTGAGTGCCACGCAACGATATATCGTTGTGCACGGAACATCCGAAAAATACTTCACAACGATATATCGTCGTCGGTGGTCTTACCGAAAAATACATTGCAACAATATATCGTTGTTATAGAAAATTTTTCTTACGTCATTACTTTTTATTATTTCTTTCAGGTGATTTCCAGGATATTTTCTAGCTCTATAAATCTAGTAGTTATTTGGTGAAAATCTTATATTTGAACAATGTTTATTTATCTGAAAAAAATATAAAAAAATTTTCCGCATGTATAATATGTACCTATTCAAATTTTTTATTTTTTTATTTTTTAGATATTATATATGTGCATAATATTATAGCTAAACTTTAAACTTACAAAACAAAAAAAGTTTCATAATAATATCTTACCAAATAAAAAAGTTATTGATTTTATGTACAAAACCCTTGCAAAATGTTGATTTTGTGTATCGTTGTTATAGAAAATTTTACTTACGTCATTACTTTTTATTATTTCTTCCAGGACATTTCCAGGATATGTTCAGGTAAACATATACTCCATAAATATACGAGGCCTAGTTAGTTTGCTTTATGAAATAATATTGTAATAAAACTTAAACCCTTGAATAAAGTTAGGCTACTGTCTTGTGTACTAATTTACCGTTTTCATATTTTTTTAAATTTATGGAAATAACTCGTCCGCCTACAGCCCAAATTTGATGAAACTTTCAGGAAATATTTTGGGAAACATGTCCTCTATAAATCTAGTAGTTATTTGGTGAAAATCTTATATTTGAACAATGTTTATTTACCTGAAACAAATAAAAAAAAATTAAAAGAAATTTCCCACATGCATATATGTATTCAAATTTTTTATTTTTTATTTTTTTAATATTATATATGTGCATAATATTATAGCTAAACTTTAAACTTACAAAACAAAAAAAGTTTCATAATAATATCTTACCAAATAAAAAAGTTATTAATTTTTTTGCAAACCCTTGCAAAATGTTGATTTTGTGCCTGGCACTTTTTGGATATACTCTGTTAAAAACTCTGGCACTCTAGGGATATGACGACCGAAAAACTCTGGCACTCAAAGGGTTAAAGTCATAAATGTCATTTTACACATTTGAGCCAAATTTCATCGAAATCGGATGTTTTTTACTCAAGTTATCGCATTCACGGAAACATATATAGATATATATATATACATATATATAAATTTGAACGAATAATGTTTTAGTCATCTGGGGACCTAAAAAAATTTGTCATGGTCTCGGGCTTAAATCTTACCATGAGACCTACGGTAATAGCTTCTTCCCTATAGGGGAAATTCGCTAAAACTAACTCTTCTAATAGCAGAGATTTTAACATGAATCATAGTTTTAGCGAATTTCCCTTATAGGGAAGAAGCCACCGAGGTCGGCATGGTAAGACCTAGGCCCAGGACCATGATAACTCTTCGTTTTGAGGTCCCCAGATGACAAAAACACCACTCATTCAAAACTGTATATATGTGTGTGTGTGTGTGTGTGTGTGTGTGTGTCTGTGTGTGTGTGTGTGTGTGTCCGTGAGCACGATAACTCTCATAAAAATAATCCGATTTTTACGAAATTTGACATAAACGTGTAAAGCAGCATTTATGACTTAAGTTCAAAAACCAGACATATTCACCTATCCGAAGGAGTATTTTGGGGGGTTTTGTATCCCAAAAGTGGGTTTTTTGAGTTTTTTACATATAATTTTTGAAATAGTCAAATTTTAGTTTTACCATTGGATTCAGCTTAAAAAGATGCACAATTTGGTGTTTTGATCATTGCTCCTTGTCAAATAATTAGAGATATTGAAACTGCTAAACACAGTACGTTGTCCAATGTTATTCTTATGGAGAATAAGAAAAATTGTATATCTCGATTATTTATCAACTTATCCTGATGAAACTTGGTATATTGATTCATATCATTGTGGTCTTTTGATATATTTGTACTAAAAAAGATTTTTTGGCCGATAGTTCAAGTAGCAGCAAACCTGCGTACTCAGCCCCCATGTTATTCTTATGGAGAGTAAGTAAAATGTAATCACTCCCTTAATTATGAACATAAATTAATAAAATTTGGTATGTGGCTTTACCTACTTGAGTTATATTGATATTTGTATAAAACCCCATTTTATGTTCCTTGTTTCAGCAAACCTGCATACTCAGCCGCAGGTTGATGTTAATCTTATAGAGAATAATAAAAATGTCATGAATTGTTTATTTATGAATTGATGAAACTTGGTATGTGGCTTTATATGGTATTATGATACATATATATGCATTGGAAATTCGCTGAGTACGCAGGTTTGCTGCTATGGGGGTATTATAACAATCAAATAGTTTAGAAAACTTAATCAATAAAATTCTTGCTTTTTCAAATTTATAGGACTAAAAAACCATTTTGTATGCTACTTTATTCGATTGTGGACTGTGGATTGTGGTGTTGAATTAAAACTACTTTGACTGAAGGAAACAAATTGAGAACATAATCCAGTTATTTGTTCCTTTTTGAAAGGAATATTCTCTTTTCCTTATAACGTGCTGTTATTCTAATTATTTAAGTTTAGAGCATAGATCAGTTTATGGAATAGTCATTGGAGTAATTTTTTGTGTTGAAAATGCAAATGAATTGATTCAAAAAATATAAAACAACCTTCTAGTGGTAGTTTGTGTTTTTTCCAGGTTTTTATTGATTCATATTATCATGTGGTAATAATTTAATTGCATTTTTCACACAAGTTTTCTGAAAAACCAACTGTCGTTTTCATGTAACAATTTTATAATTTTATAATTATGGCTCCAACAACACACCCTCGGTTTACTGGTTAGGAGATCCCCTACCTCCGCACTCCTTCTGCAACCGAAAAATATGATCCGAATTTAAAATTGTTATTTATGGATAGAGATAGTTATTTTATAGGATTAAAGAAAGATCCATACAAAATTATTAATGAAAATATGGATGAATTCGATACAAGTGATTATAATAAAAATCATAAATTTTATAATAAAAAAAATAAATACCCCGTAGCAGCAAACCTGCGTACTCAGCGAATTTCCAATGCATATATATGTATATTAATACCACATACCAAGTTTCATCTATATACATTCATAAATAAACGATTTATGACATTTTAAATATTCTCCATAAAAATAACATTGTGGCTGAGTATGCAGGTTTGCTGAAACAAGGAACACAAAAAATGAGTTTTAATACAAATATCAATATAACTCAACTAGGTAAAGCCACATACCACGTTTTATTAATTTATGTTCATAATTAACGGAGATAACATTTTACTTATTCTCCATAAGAATAACATGAGGGCTGAGTACGCAGGTTTGCTGCTACGGAAACTATCAACCAATAAATTGTTTTTAGTGATCAATAGACCATAACGATATGAAGCAATATACCAAGTTTTCTCAGGCTAAGTTGATCAATAAGCGAGATATACAATTTGTTTTACTCTCCATAAGAATAACATTGGACAACGTACTGTGTTTAGCACTTTTAATATCTCTGTAACCAATTGATGTAGAGCAATGATCAAAACACAAAATTGTTTTGATTTTTAAGCTGAATTCAATGGTGAAAAGTAATATTTGATTTACTAAAATGTAATATGTAAAAAACTCAAAAAACCCATTTTTGGGGTACAAAACCCCTAAGAAATACCCTTTAGGATGGAGCAATCTGGCTGGTTTTCGCACTAAAAGTCATAAATGTTGCTTTAGATGTTTTTTTTTTATTTCATCAAAATCGGACCATTTACACGCGAGTTAACGGATCCACGGACATATATATATACAGTTTTGAACGGATGGTGTTTTTGGCATCTGGGGACCTCAAAACGAAAAGTTATCATGATCCCGGGCCTAGGTCTTACCATGCCGACTAGGGTAATAGCTTCTTCCCTATTGGGGAAATTCGCTAAAAAGTAATTGGGAAATTTAAAGATGAGTTAAATGGTGAAATATTAGAAGAATATTGTGGTTTGAGATCAAAATTGTAGAGGTATGAATTTGATAATAGAAATCCTATAAAATGTAAAGGAATTAAGAAAATTGTTGTAAATAAAGCGATTAATATGAATGATTTTTAAGAAATGTTTATTTGAAGATCTAGAACAATATCGGGGAATGACATGCATTCAAAGTTTTAAACATGAGTTATATAAAATTAAAATGCATAAATTACCATTAATTAGTAAAGATGGTAAGAGATATTTTTGCGAAAATAGAACTGATACATTACCTTGAAGGCATAAAGATATAATTTTAAAATACAAGAAAATTTAATAAATTAAATTATCGAAATGTCATTTATTAAATTTGTATGTAATTGTTTGTAAGAAATATATATTAATTAAAAAACTATTAATGAAATGTATCTGTTTAGTTATCATATAATTGTTTTAAAATAAATAAATCTGAATAATCGTTTATATTGCTATTTTGTAAATATTGACATTTTGAACCTTTAAGGGATGAGCGGGGGGGAGGGGCAAAGTTCCAGGGGGATTTTCGGGGTCTTTTTAAACATATTCTCTCTGGTTGTGGACTATCATTGGTGTAAAATTCAGTTTTACCCTAATGTTTCCCCTTTCAAAACCTTTATAGACTGGGCTAATATGAATGTAGACCAAATATGTGCAATATATGTTATGTATGGAAACTTAAAAATTACTCATAAACGGTGCGAGATATAAAAAACATTGGTAAGAACTGGATTTGTTCTTTGGCTCATGCACAACAGACTCCGGTATATTGAGTCAGTTAACCTTCCAATATTGGAATTGTAAAATTACTCAGTTTTATCCCTTACAATGTTTACAAAGTTGCTTAGTATAGCAAACATGAAAAATAAGGCATTATAACTTTTTTTATTTGTTATATATTTCAAATCTGTTTATAGCCTCACTATATAGTGCAAAGAACAATTATGAGTAACTGTTAGTTAGTTATTATTATACAATTAATACATTGTGAGTTTTAATTACATCTCTTCAGGGGAGTTTAAAAACTCATTTCAATTACTAATTACTCTCTTAAAATAAGACTAGTCGACTCTTGCGGAATTCCGCACTGCGAACCAAATCTTGTCAGCTGATCAGATGTTCTTTTGTTTACATTTTCGCTTCTGTCAAAACAACCTATTCCCTTTATTTATCTTTCATATTATTCAAATTTCCAAGAAGCAGTACATTTTTAGACCGTGGGTCTATTTTTCGCCAATAGCCGGCACGATAAGCTTTGAAATGAGGGGTAAATCATGGAATTTGATAAAGGAATAAGGAAGATCTCGCGGACAGACAGAAAAACAGGCTAGAGAAATAATATATAAGATACACCACACAAACATTAGTATTACATTAAACATCTTACTGCTGTTTAGTTGCCTTTGAACTATGAATAAATCGCTAACTTAGAAATATGGTAAGCTAAAAATAGTGCAAAAACGGCATTCATTTTGATGGTGGATCTGAACAAGATTTTTTAAAGGTAAAATTACAATTTATGTATACAAATATGGTCTTCTACACTAGAGCCTAGAGGAAAAACTTGTAAGTTTATTTTATAGTTTGTGATTTTTATTGCAATCTATATTATTAAAAGAATTGTTCTTGATTATTGTTCGGCGATTTTAGACCCCTAAAACTATTATTTTATATACATATTTGGTATTAATCGAAAGCTCTTACTCTTTAGATGTGCCTTTTGGGGTTTCCATACTCTCAACCACGGGGCTTTGCCCAACGAGCTCTCAAAGTTTCAATGTTAATCTTATGAAGTTATATTTGATTTAGTTAGTCAGCTGATTGTAAATCAACTTTTGAAATGTCTGGCTCTATGCCTGCTAAATTCCCATACGAAGAACGGGACATCTGCTAGTAGCAATAAACCAGAGTACACATAAACATAACAATAGTTATGTGTATTATTGGCACAGTAGTTTACATACTGGCACAAAGAAACAATTTGCTGAAATTGGTTTGTATACAAATCATTATATTTAACTCATAATTTGCATTATACTTTGTTTAAGTTTGTCCACTGGACTGATAAACTGCTTCCTCAGAAAATGTTAAATATTTTAGAGTTGACTGGGGAGAGAGAGGAAGTAACAATTTTTAACTACACCAGACCAGCCTTATTACTACCTTAACATACACTAATTATCTTGTTAGTGTTACACTTCTGGTTAGGATGCTTTAAAATGTGTGATGATGGATCTTTTACTGAATTTCCCTATAGAGAAGAATAAGCTATTACAGTAACATAGTCCGCATGGCAAGACCTAGGCCCGAAACTATAATACATTAACTTTTTCTTTTGAGGGCCCATCTGCCTAAAACACCATTCATCAAATTTGTAATGCATATATATGTACGTCCGTGGGTGTGATTTTGAAATAACTCCTTCCAGAGTGCTCCTATGCAAAAACTGCTCACAACGTTTTTTGTTGTGCATGAGCCAAAGAACAAATCCAGTTCTTACCAATTTTTTTATATCTCGCACCGTTCATGAGTAATTTTTAAGTTTCCATATACATATATTGCACATATTTGGTCTACATTCATATTAGCCCAGTCTATAAAGGTTTTGAAAGGGGAAAAATTAGGGTAAAACTGAATTTTACACCAATGATAGTCCACAACCAGAGAGAATATTTTTAAGAAAGACACCGAAAATCCCCCTGGAGCTTTGCCCCCCCCCCCTGCTCCCACCTTAAAGGTTCAAAATGTCAACATTTACAAAATAGCTATTATCTATGATAATAATTATCGGATTGATTTAAACTTTTTTTTGTTTTGTTCATCGTTAAACTGACTATAACATAGGTCCTTTTAGCGAATTTCCCCTATAAGGGAAGAAGCTATTACCGTAGGTCTCATGGTAAGATTTAAGCCGGAGACCATGACAAATTTTTTTTTTAGGTCCCCAGATGACTAATACACTATTCGTTCAAATTTATATATATGTATATATATATCTATATATTAGCGAATTTCCCCTATAGGAAGAAGCTATTACCGTAGGTGGCATGGTAAGACTTAAGTCCGAGACCATGATAATTTTTTTTTTTTAGGTCCCCAGATGACTAAAACACTATTCGTTCAAATTTATATATATGTATATATATATCTATATATATATATCTATATATATAAATATCTATATATGTGTCCGTGAATGCGATAACTTGAGTAAAAAACGTCCAATTTCGATGAAATTTGGCTCAAATGTGTAAAGTGACATTTATGACTTTAAGTTCGAAAACCAGAAAAATCGGGCCATGGGAAGGGGGGTTTATGGGGGTTTTAAATTTTCCAAAAATCAGTTTTTTGCATTTTTTTCCCTAAAATTTTTAAAACACTTAATTTTGGTTTAGACCATGTTATAGAGCTTAAAAAAACAAATAATATAGTATTTTGAATTATTAACCTAGGTTAAGTGGTTGCGGAAAAAATCCAAAAAACATGCTCATAAAATCTCCCATGTTAATCTTATGGGAAAAAGGTTTTTGGCTTTTCCTCAGTTAATTTTACTTTAAACTTCACATTTTCTTTTACCAATCACTTCAGCTCCACAAAACAATCATTTTGGTGTTTAAATTGTGATTCTACGTCAAACCGTTGCAGAGATATTCAAAGTGCTAAACACAGTACGTTGTCCAATGTTATCCTTATGGAGAATAAATAAAATTTGATATCTTGATTATTTATGAATGTATATTGATGAAATTTGGGATGTGGCTTCATGTTGTACTGGTATATTGATAATTGCACAAAAAATAAATGTTTTGTTGATTGTCCCCGTAGCAGCTAACCTGCATACTCAGCCCTAATGTTATTCTTATGGAGAATAAGTAAAGTTTTATATCTCCCTTAATTATGAACATAAATTAATAAAACATGGTAAGTAGCTTCACCTGGTTCAGTTATATTGATAATTGCATTAAAACTCATTTCTTATCTTCCTCGTTGCAGCAAACCTGCGTACTCAGTCCTAATGTTATTCTTATGGGGAATAAATAAAATGTAATAAATCACTTATTTATGAATGTATTTTTGTCAAAATTGGTGAGTGGCTTTATGTACTAGTGAGAAACATATCAATGCATTGGAAATTCGCTGAGTACGCAGGTTTGCTGCGACGGGGGGTATATATATATATATATATCTATATATATATATATCTATATATGTGTCCGTGAATGCGATAACTTGAGTAAAAAACGTCCGATTTCGATTAAATTTGGCTCAAATGTGTAAAGTGACATTCATGACTTTAAGTTTGAAAACCAGAAAAATCGGGCCATGGGAAGGGGGGTTTATGGGGGTTTTAAATTTTCCAAAAATCAGTTTTTTGCATTTTTTACCCTAAAATTTTTAAAACACTTAATTTTGGTTTATACCATGTTATAGAGCTTAAAAAAACAAATAATATGGTATTTTGAATTATTAAGCTAGGTTAAGTGGTTGCGGAGAAAATCCAAAAAAACCTGCTCATAAAATCTCCTATGTTAATCTTATGGGAAAAAGGTTTTGGGCTTTTCCTAAGTTAATTTTGATGTAAACTTCACATTTGCTTTTACCAATCAATTCAGCTCCACAAAACAATCATTTTGGTGTTTAAATTGTGATTCTACGTCCAACCGTTGCAGAGATATTCATAGTGCTAAACACAGTACGTTGTCCAATGTTATCCTTATGGAGAATAAATAAAATTTGATATCTCCATTATTAATGAATGTATATTGATGAAACTTGGCACGTGGGGTCACGTAGTACTGGTATATTGATATTTGCACAAAAAAATGATTTTTATTGATTATATGAACATAAATTAATACAACTTGGTATGTGGCTTCACCTTGTTGAGTTATATTTATATTTGCATAAAAACCCATTTTTTTAGTTCCTTGTTGCAGCAAACCTGCTTACTCATCTCCCATGTTATTCTTATGGAGAATAATTAAAATGTTATATAGTGCTTACTTATGATTGAATATTGATTAAACTTGGTATGTGGCTTCACCTAGTTAAATTATATTTATATTTGCATAAAAACCAATTGTTTGTGTTCATTGTTTCAGCAAACCTACGTACTCATCACCAATGCTATTCTTATGGAGAATAATTAAAATTGTATATATCGCTTATATATGAATATATTTTTATGAAACTTGGTATGCGGCTTTATATGGCATTAAGACATATATTATGCATTGGAAGTTCGCTGAGTACGCAGGTTTGCTGCGACGGGGGTATTTATATTTTAGCTAAACTCTTTGGCTCCTCAAGAATTTAAGATAATATGGGAAAAAGAAGAATTTTACATTACAAATTTGGATTTTTAACAATATACTTTTCAAAAGTGGATGCATGTCAAAAACGTTGCATTACAGAAAGAGGCCATTCTATCACGAGAATACTGATGTATAAGTTTATGGGATTGTGTGTTACGGTAAGTCTGGGAGGGGGGTGAGAAAGCAAAGAGTTGGACACACTCTTTGGAATATTGTTTTTAAAGCATTTCTTTTCTTTTTCATTATTAAATCTGCTGCCCATAAGTCATCAATTCCTAATGTAATATTATTTTCTTTGTGGAAATTTTTTCTAATCGGAGCATGAATTTCATTTGCTTCAATTATTGTATTATGTATTTCTCATGTTCTTTATTTGTTGTTTGTTTTGGAATTGCTGTTGTGGTTTATCTATGTTTTATTTTTTATTTTAATTAATTCATCTTTTGATAATTTTTCATGGTGTCAAACAGATAATTTATTAGCAATTTCATATAATTTGTAATTATTAAATAATGAATAGATATATGGATCATATGATTTCTTAATTACTTTTAACTAATCTAAAAGTAATTATTATTTATTATTTATAAATAATGTTATTTCAAATGTTGCGGACAATTTATGTTTTTTTTATGTTTTATATGATGGTTCACATATATTAACCATAATTTTATTTTTCATAATTATTCATTATTAAATAAGCTGCCCATAAGTCATCAATTCCCAATGTAATATTTTTTCTTTTTGGAAATCTTTTCTACTTGGAGCATGAATTTCATTTGCTTCAAGTATTTATTATTTTGTTCTTTTTAGCGAATTTCCCCTCTAGGGAAGAAGCTATTACCGTAATTGGCTTGGTATGACCTAGGCCCGGGACCATGATAACTTTTTGTTTTGAGGTCCCCAGACCCCAAAAACACCATTCGTTCGAAACTGTATAAATATATCTATATATATATAAATCTCATACGGCATTTGACTGCCTTTCATGGTGAAAACCGCATTGAACTTAGCGGCCGGTGCTCTTGTCTGCCGTATCCGGCCGCCAATTGCACATTACATGTTATATGTTAAAGGAATAAATTTGTATGACACTGTAACCGGAACTGTGGTTTCCTTTTGATCAAGGTTATAGGTACATGTTAATATCCAGTGTGTTAAATCTGTGGTAAATAACAAGTAAGAGAGGGATTAGTTGAATAGTTTATATGGTTATATAAAATTGTTTTATTATATACATTTCATTATTATACAAAAGTATATACAATATACAAACACAATGTGATCAAAACTTATTTTGATCAAATAAAATATGGTAAAATACAATATTTAGATTTGATTGTATGTAAAAAGTGAACACATACATATAAACATCATCATTCCTAACTGGAAAATAATGCTAAACTAAGACACTAAATATATATTATAACAATATATTTTAGTTAGAACTCATCCAATGAGTAAAGTTTATAACATTAAACAAGATAAAACACAAAACTTAATTGTTTCCTTAAAAGATGAAAATGTACATAATGTCAAGAATTCTGTAACATTGTTGGGTATTAATATTGACTAGTTGTTCTGTTGCTCGAATCCGAGCAAGTTTGTACCCAACGAAAGGTTACTTCAGTTTTAAACAAACATAACAAAACATCTGATATTAAAACGGATGATAACAATGTCCTTTCAATCACCAAGTAGTTTAGACTTCCGCCATCGGATAGCGCCACTGTTCCGAAAATTCAGCCCTTTACTGTGTTTAAGTGATGTTCTTTCTTAAAATTCTGAGACGTATTGGCTAATCTACGTAAAAATACCTTTCATTTGGCACCTCAAACGTTAAAATCCGTCCAGCCGTTATCGATTTATGACTGTGAAGAAAAAACCCCTAGCGTATTAATATATAGATTCTAGTCTTTCATGGAAAAATCATATTGATGTTGTTTGTAAAAGGTTGTCTAGAGTTATATACTTACTTATTAATTTGAAAAGATAGGTAACTTATGAATATTTAAGAATTTATTTTTTATATTTTTTTAGAGTATTATAAGATATGGCCTGACAGGGTGGAGAAATGGTGTAGGCATGGAGAAAATGTTAATCCTACAGAGAAAAGCTGGAAGAATAATAATGAATGCGGAACCATTAGAACACTGTCGACCCCTATTTATACAAGCTAAAGTTTTAACTGTGGTGAATTTGTATGTATATGATGTTCTGATGTTGGTCAAGAAAAGTTACACAGCATTACCTAAAAGAGCCATGATGCATGAATATGGGACATGAGTTAGAAATTTACTTCAGTTACCAAAATGTAGACTTGCTAAAACTCAAAGTTACCATAAATATTTAGGCTTAAAATTTTTTAATAAGGTACTAAAAGCCTGGCTGGATTTGACTGAAAAAATATTTGAAAATGTTTTATGTACCTGGTTAATAAGAAATCCGTTTTATAATATAGATGAGTATATGAACTGTAATTTTGTAGCCTAGTTAATGACTTGTTAATGTATAGAAACATTATATTTATGTAACATTTGTGATTTATGAGTATTTTTGACAGAACATTTTATTGTTGCCTTGATAATTAAATTGACGATATCCATTACAATATGTGTATATTGTTGAAGGAAATAAAGGATTTGTCTATTGTCTAACATGAATTGGAAAGTAATTCCACAAATATAAACATAATAATTTAAATAAAAAAAGTAAATAAATAAAACTTAAGTACTTGTTAACTAATGAAAGATTTAATTGAAATAGATCAAATAGTATATTTTTTAATTATAATTTGCAATAAAGAATTTGATTTGATCTGAAATAGTATAAAAGTAAAAAATAGCTATAGAAGATGTGTGGAATACAGTTTTTTTAAGAACATCTAATGATTATGTTTGAATTCTGGAGGTGGCAGTCATTCACATTACTCACATGTTACAAGTCCTAATACAAAAATGTTTGTGCTGAGGAGCTAAAGACATTCAAAATAAATAGTATCATATTGTTAGTAAACTAAGTCAATCAGCAATTTTAGTGGTGCCCCCTTAATTTACTTCCTTAACCCATTGCCATAGACTTAAGAGCTGGTTCCGTTTCTAACTTGTCATTTTTAAAACCTATGAATTGGACTAGAAAATTTGTGTTTAAAATTAATTGATGGCGTATTTTAATTAAAATATTGTTTTCTTTCAGTTTATTGAGTCAAATTGGCACACACACAATAAACATAAGTAAAAAGTAGGAAAATCATTGTTGACTATGTGCAACTCACAAAGAATTAATCAATCCTGTCAACTTCCAAGCAATCTTGCCACCATCTATTTTACTTCAGCCTTCCCACCAACGTTACCACTGATCGGTTAACTCATCAAGAGATGCACAACTTGTCAGTTTTGGTGTTGTGCGGGAATCAAACCCCGAACTTCGAATCAACACCTGGCCAAGGTGTTTCAACGATTCAGACCACACAGCCACCACGACTAGCAGTCCAGCGGCGTTACATAGGTTTAATACGCAGCCCGCCCCCCTAGCGGAGGGGACCCGTAGCTGCCCGCAGTCATTAGTTACAAATTTGGCTGCCAAAGTGCAGCACCAGTCGGAGCCTGTTGTATGTTATAGTGAATAGAATAAAATTACTAGGCCATTGGGTTGAAGAGAATTACTGTTAAAAATTTGGAATGCACATTTCTCTTCCAAACTATTACTAATACTTATATTGCTCAATTTGATTCTGTTTTGAATTTACTCTGATATTGTTCTTTACAAATGTGTAAAATCTGTAATTCACTACAAACTCATAAAAATTTCACAACCAAGAGTTATGAAACACTTTCATGTAATCTAACAATGATTTCTTGTAAATTATCCCTGACATCTTTGCAACTATTAGGGTTACACTTTTCGACATATTTGACACCATTTTCTAGCATAATCTTATGTTGAAACACTTGCCCTACTATGTTATCTACTACCTCCACCAATCGTGTGACCGTATCAGCTGGCAGGGTGTGAGGAGCCAGTGCTGCCAACACTGCAGTCAGCTGTGACTCAGTTAGCTGATTGTGGCACACTAGGTGTACCAGCAGGGGTGCCACCTGTGTGGCTGAAGACTTGTGTATCAGGTTTGCCAACACGGATATGAGAGGTGTGAGAAGAACAGGTGGTAAACCTGGTTCTTTGACCACACTTGTGAGCCAGGGGTATAAACTATACCCCTCGGCAAGAAGATTGGTTCCATTTTTCAGCTTCACAGCTGCTCCAAGAACTTCTAAGATTTGAGCCTGTAAACATTTTCCAATCAGTCAGATCAAAATGATAATTAGCTATGAAAAAAGGGAGAGAACAAATTATATGCAAGAAATTATATTTTAATGTTTTGCACAATAATAGTATGGTATCTGGACATTTGGGGTGTGCGAATAGCGATTTCTGGCTCGAGCCGAGCCGAGCTTTTTTCAAAGTTCTCGAGCTTTGAGCTTTCTCGAGCCGACCAGTAGTGATTTTCTGACTCGAGCCACGCCGGGCAGAATTTTGAGCATGTTTGATTAGGCCTATATGTATTCTTTATTTATATTATGTTTAAAAGAATAAACATTTTATCCATTATGGTAAAATAATTTATAACTTTCAATATTTGTAATCTTTCATTCACTTTTTCTAAATTCATTATTCTTATGTTAACCCATTGGCCTACTTCGACGAGCGCCAACCGCCGCAGTGCGCGAGGCCCACCCAATACATTGACGGTTAGCGACCGCGGCCGAAGTAGTTCTGTTTAATCTTTCAAAGATAGCAGCACTAATCGGCAATCTGTGTTACCATGTTGACGTCGCTAATAGACTGGCTCAGTTATTTCGTTTTACGAGTTGGTAGACCTGTTTTTTGGTGAAAATCAGTAATATTACAGCTGTCTGCCTCTTGTTATCGTTTGTTTACTAACATGGTGGGTGGCGATGTTCATCTTCGTTCAAGTGAAATTGACCGGTTTATTGACGATTACGGCTTTTTGTTGAGTGATTTAAATAGTGAAATCGATGTAAATGATGTCAATGAACGAGAGGATATCTCCAGTGAAGATAAAAGTGAATCAGACGAAGAATCAGAGGCAGAGGAAGTGATCGAACAACCACCCCAACCTGTTGATTTAGTTTTAGAAACGATCGAGGAAGTGGTTGCTGAGGCTGGTAATTTGCCCATAAATACTATTGACGATATAATAAATTAAGTGGTAAGTGGCACTATTCGATTTTTAGAGGAACCTATGAGTTGGAAAGATGAACCAAATGAACCTAAATATATTGGAATTATTTTCAGCACATGGTATGTCTGTAACTGAAGCTTACTGACTACGCTAAGTCCATAACGTGTCGTTACTATTTATTTTGTTGTGAGCTTATTTAGCATAACTAAAATGATAACAACATAAATTCTTATTCATAATTAAATACTAGTTAATAAAAAATAGATAACAAAATTTAAAAAAAATTTGATAGTTTAATTATCAATTAATTACTTAATTAATGAATTAATTATAATTAAATTTGAATAAAAAATGAAAAAAATCTCTTATTTTTTATTTTGATATTTGGTTGACATATTCCTAAAGTTTGAATGAATTCTGATGCAAAATAAGAGAGATATGAGTGTTAATGCAAAAACTTGCAAATGCTTGCAAATTAATAGGATTTCCAGGGGGACAACAGGGCCTGTAATAAGTGTAGGCCAATGGGTTAAATAAATAAAGGCCTACAGTGGGAAAATAACAAAATAAGTATGGTAGGCTACTAAAAAGGAAGATTTATTGAGACCACTTGTTGACTTGTTGAACAATTTGTCTTTCAATATAAAGTAGGTAGCCTACATAGAGAACAAAAAACGTAAAGGAAGAGAACTAAAAATTTTTACTAGACTGATGAGCCCACAGGTTAACTAATGCAGATATTACCGTATTTAATAGCCATAATAATAATAATTGACTATATGTCAAAATGTACTTTCCATGTAACCAAAGAGTTAGGTCCTAGCCTTGGGAATTACCAAAATCCAGTAGCCTATCTCTTGTTCAACTGTTTGTAAATAGTAAATTTTAGGTTATCTTTTTATAAATATAAGATAGATAAACCAGTCTTTATATCTTATTGTACTCACAGGAATAAGTTAATAATCGTAGGCCTAGCTTATGTTCCATAACCTATTACCTAATAGACTTAACCTATTATATCTGTTTCTGAAACGGAATGTTTCAGAAGCAGAAGTTGGAAGAGGATCGTCAATGCATTCTTCTTCCATCACAACTTTAACAATTTGATAGCATACAATTACAAAATGATATGGTTTCTATTTATACTGACGTTTATTCACAAACTCAAACAATCCCGTGGAGTTAACAATATGATTTTAATCGCACAGCTGGAGCGTAGCATAGTAAAACACTGTGCCAATTTGATCGCGTCTTGCTCTTGGTTAGAGCCTTCGGTGTACATAGAATACAAACAACCTTTAAAATAATATGACCACCGGTATTATAAACATGCGTTACGTAACCATTCAGAATTTTTATAAAATCCTTAGATTTTGTGAACCTCGCAATTCGACAATTTTTTAACTATCCAATTTTTGGAGAGTACTAATTTTTCTGCACATTATAATACCGTCATGTTTATTAGGCGTTCATCACCCAAGATGAGTGGAGTAAGGGTGAACACTTACTCTACTCATCTTGCTCATCACCTACACCCTTGTCCCTAGCTATTGGTCACTTTAAATTATTATTACATCATAACCATCTTCACTCATGTCTTAAGGCAGTTCGCAAAGTGGGTATGCCAACAGTGCTGCCAGTCATAATTTCAGACTCCAAGGAATATAATTATTGTGTAATGTACGAAGTTGTAAGTTGTAGAAAAGACTGTACCGATGCAACAGTTAGAAAATGTGTTTTAATGGATTTTAGTTTTTTCCTGTGGTAGTTTTTCTGGAGCAGTACGGTTGTTGTATTAATTATTATTGAGCATGAAATATTGCACAACTCAACTGGGCAACGGCAACACTGCACTGCAAACGGAATAGTATGATAGGTCCACTTGATGTGATTGAGCGTAGAGAAAGTAGCTCTGTTGCGTTGGTTGATCACTGATCAGGTCGGCAGTTTAAAATATTACAGTCCTGTAATGTTTGATTATTTTTTTTTATGAAGGACCGAAAGGATTAGCACTGCAGAATTATATTTGTTATGGAATGGAGCTCTACCGACACAAACTACGAGAATTCTAACATTGACTCTGGAAAGTTGTTTTTAAATTTACTTTTGTATACGACTATTTTCACTGTTCGGCGTTTTAAATATTCGGCTCGAACTTCAACCTTTTTGCAAATCTCGAGCCGAGCCCAATACTGCAATATTCGGTTCGAAAAAGCTTGAAGTTTGAATACTCGCACACCCCTACTGGACATTATAAACAAGTAAACATTATTCAGGTCAAATTCTTCTTCTCAGAAGATTAATGTAACTCATAGCAACTAGATCTAAAATACCCTTTGTTACTGCCTTCTGATTTTTTGGCCCTGATATTTTAGACTTTTTAAGACTTGAAATAACATACTAGGTCCCTGGTTTTTCTCAACTAGTAGACATATCCGTATAAATTAAAATGTCAATTATTGATTGATAAGCCACAAAACCTAACATAACGAATATGTGAGTAAACAAACGTATATATTAGAATCAATAACAATAAATAAACCAAAATAATCTTGCAAAAATTCCACCAGTGATGGGATTACCTGATCGTACCAAATACTTTTACCGAACAAAGCAGTAGTAGCAGTAGTAGAACAAAGCATTGGTGTATATTTTTCAGCTTATTTTGTTTTTATTTTATTGCAATCTTACAGGGATATATTTTTATAAGCAAAATAAAATAATGGGGGCAAAATCTAAGCTTCAAATCACAGATCAATAGATTGCAAGCCATGACAATTATCATTTTTAAATTATATAAAAATCCTGAAGTGATTTTCGTTGAGTAAAATGAACCAATTTCATTGATTGAGATAGGCACTAAAATGAAAAGATGTGACTCACCTTTGCTCCATCTGAGGCCAACGTGGAGGAGAAGTAATCCAGAGTTATTTTGAAGGCCATGCTGTTGAGACAGATGTTGAAATCTTCATCATCTAGCATCCCGTCTTTCAGGACACTCAGGATCCAGTCCTGATGAATGCTGTGACATATATTTCTCGAACATTATTAAATTTGGAAAACACAAAGAAACAAATACCAGCTATTATGAGTTTGATGGGCTTTGGATGACTCTGGACTTAAGATAGTAATAAGTTTTTCCTTGAGTAAATAGTAAGAATCCCTGTTTTTGAACCTGTTGTTTAAGAACCTGTTTTTGTGCCCTTGGTGGGCAATGAAACAAAACCCTTTCAGTTTAGTCATTTGGCAACCAAGGCATTTGGCCAATATTACAAAATATAATTGGAGTATTTTTAGCTCTACCACACATATCAATTGCAGAATTCAGCCATTATAACAAAGACATGTCACATCACTTTAAGCCTCACTCACTAGGTGAACGGCTAGTGATCGGAGTGGTTCTGGAACATTTACTGTAGTTTGTACAGGGTTTGTGTATCAGCCATACTGATCTGTGACCGTGATGTCGTTCACTGAAGAATCCCCATCAGAGAGGCTGAACGCTGAACACTGAACACTACCTTTGTATACATACTTAGATGACTAGTGATAACTACTGTTATACAAAATATTGCATATAATGATATAAAGGCGTTCAACACTTCTATAGTTTACTTTACAATTACAGTGATGATAACAACACGTATCACAAACATAATGTAACACAAACCACCTTCCTTCTCACCTGTGATGCTGCACACTGAGGCTGTTGAACAGTGGGAGCAGTTCCGGCACAGTGTGCAGATCCAGGCGGGGCTTGGCTAGCAGGTACTGTGCCAGGGGCAGGTAGAGGGGGTGGCTGGGGGCGGTGAGAGCGAGCACGCAGCGACACAGGAACACTGCCACCACAGAGTTGAGGCGGGGCACAGCGCCGGCACCAGCGGAGTCACACAGGCCCCGGCGCACGGCGTCTAGGAAGTGGAGCCACAAGCTGTCCTGGCTGTTGGTGTTGCTGGAGGGGACAGAGACAATACGTCAACATCGAGTGAATTAGCAGCAGAGGATACATATACCACGGCTAGAAGAAATAATAAGCTTACAAATATTGAACATTTTGGGAGTAGATCACAGAAGCACACCTCTGAATGAGCTCGTCATATTGCTAGAATATAGTATATGGTAACAAAATAATTCTGTTATTTATCTTGATTTAATTTAATTTTTAAAATATAAGTTTTAAACTACCTTCCAAAATAAATACTAAATCACAGTTAAAATAATTTACAAAGATTCACAAAGCATAACAATTTTTCAACAAAATGTAAAGGATTTACATACTTATAATATTTGTTTGGAATTCAATTTATAGGTACTAAATTTGGTATATATTCCTTATATTGTGCCATTTTATTACAGTAAATAATTATAGTAAAACTGTATAAACTAAGAGGAAAACATTGCATAACACAAGGATTAAAAATATATTCTCAATATAATTTAGAGCATTACACACAAAAAACTGGTTTGACATGTTTTAATCTGATGCCAACAGTATTCAAAATGTAGAAGATATTGCTAAGTTCAAGGTGTTACTAGAAGAGTATTTTCAAAAAATGTTGTTATTCATGAGATGAATTCTGTAAGTAGGCTTACTAATTATATAGCAAGCTGTACTTATGTGCATAAGAAAAATAAAGATTTTTTTCAGGCTGTCATATCCTGGCCAGGACTTTAATTATTGGCTAAAAACTAGTAATAACCAAGAATTAACCTCTGAAAGAAACTTCCATAAATTTTAACCCAGCCAAATGTTGTTTTTGCTAATAACTCAGTAATGTTTAGATTACTAATTACTTTTTAGGTTAAATATTTGGATATTATCTAGGACTAACCAGGTATTAACAACTGGTATAGTTTAAATTTAAATCTTTAAACATGGCCAAGACAGCGAAATGAATCCAATTTAAACTGTGATAATAACGTGCCTAGAACATGGAGAGTAAGCTTTGTAACCCAGAAGATATAATACCCAATAAGAGGCAGTGGAAATTAACTATGACCAGGCAATAACACTGCATAATCCCAAAATCTTCATAGTCACAAATATTAAAATGCCTCTTCCTTAGAAAATGTTAAACAAATTATTATCAGTATTAAAGCCAAAACAAAGTTTATTAACCTGATGAGGTGGCAGTAAAACCGCTGCAGTGCCACGTACGCAACAGTCCGCACATCTTTGTGGTGGCTGCTCAGTGCTGCCAACACCAGGGACAAACAGCCACTCTGGCATGTCTTGTAGGTGTAGAATACCTCACTCGGAGCGAACATGGCTACCAACATCGGCAAGTAGAAGGCCGGGTCGTACACATCGGGCCGATCATCCATCTTGTCTTTGGGCTTTAAAAATTGGGGTTGGTGGCGTTATTTTTGTAAATATGGTTAGGTTTACTTAAACAAGCCCTGCTTAAACTTAAGCTGATGTTCTTCACAAGTTTTTGAATTTACTACAACAACATAACTGGACTAGCATACTGCATTGTCATTCCAGTAATAGTTGTATTTATATAATGTACATTACATCTGATATTGCTGTTATGCTGTTTTGTTCCTGATAGCTTTGATCGGAGCAGTGAAAACCAAGTGGTGGCCAGACCATCAAATCACGTCTTAAATCACACGTTAGTTGAATCTATTTTGCAAAAGTTCTCTACGAGAGACGCTTTTTCAATGGCCTAGCAATAATAACCAAACCATATATCTTTAAATGCATCTCATGACAATCTAATTATCAGATAACATATCTACTACAATCCAAAAAAATATTATCGAAATATGATATAAAACAAATCCCTGTACTCACCCTTAGGCCCCTGTGGACAGGGAAGTTGGCTATAGTAGCGCTGACCTTGTGTTCCTCAAACAGATCCATCAACTGGGTGAAGTTTTGTTTGTTCCACAACCCGGGCGCGATCGTGCTGCGAACACTGTAGAACGACGCAGCCGTCTCACCCCACAGGAACGGCTTCCACTCTGTCAGAACGATGCCTTGACTTTCGTACAACTGGAGCAGCTGATGAATGGAAAAGATTGTTCAAATGCAGTGGGTCTAGTTATTTTCTCAAAAACAATAAAAGTTATTTTTCTAAATAAGTTTGGTGTAAATTTAATAGATTGAGAATAAATTTTGAAGGCTTTTAATACCAAACTCTTAAGCCTTAAGTCCCGGATCGTTTTCTTATTTTGAGAGGCTTGCTCTACAAAGCGAGGTTAGTCCTATCTACCATCTAACATGTCTACAAACAGCTTTTTGGAGGTCTATTCCAATTGAGGTGAGAAACTGCACAAACTCAACTAGGAACAGCTGGATTACAATTTTATCCCGGGGCCTTTCAATGTGAGGGGCAAGCGTCACCGCTGTGTTTTCTTACTCATTATTCAATTAAATAGGCTTATGGATTGAGTAGTTGTACTTATGCTGTTTAATTACTTATTTTACTTTATTAATATATGACTGATTGAAAATTGAAAGTTCACAATTGTGATTGCAATACGACATGAAACATATATTTAAACTGTCAATAGAAACATAATATTCAGTCAATTAAGATTGTACAATTTAATTATCAACACTAATAATATTATTTAACGATAAAATATTGTCATATACTGGTTAAAAGATGGTATAATAAATTTCAAAGTTTTTAAAATAATCAAGTATTTGAGCATGAACTGTTTTAAAGTGCAGTAATAATTAACACTTGGTAAATTATCAATGACCACACAGAATGATAACTGACAGATAAGGGAGTGACCTCAGTAGTGTTTCCAGTGTACGGGCATCTAACATGCAAATAATATTATGATTTATTGTGGGAGTGGACGTCATAAGAAGAAAGGTGATCATATTTTCATTCTTCAGTTAGTGCAGCTGTGACAGTATTGATTTTATACTGTAGACTCAGTGAGTGAGACAGTAGAATGGCATATTGTTTTTGTGACTTGTGTGAGAGGTGGAGTCCAATAATGAACTACGAAACACAGGTATTTTATTGTTAATTATTTATTAAATATATTACATTAGTTTGAGTGATAAGTTTTGTTGTTGGATACTTATGAGGAACGAGTGATAAAAATATGTTTTTTGTAATGAGTATAATGATTTTTTTTCTTAAAAAAGATAAGACTCTTTTATAAAGGGACAGAACCATCCAGACATGTTTAAATTCACTTACTCGAAAATAAAAATTCATAAATTATACTATTAACTTATAATTAATAATTTAATTAATAATTTAATTAATAATTTAATTAATAATTTAATTATTAATGTTAAAATCTTTAGATATGATATAATAAATTATATTTCAAACTGCAATGTTTGTTTAAAGCAGTGTGGTATAGATACCTACATATCATTGACCATAGAAGTTGAATACAAACCCAGATTTTAAACAGCTTCAAAAAAAGAGGAGGTTAAAGATTTGACCCGTTGGTATGTTTTTATTGTATGTTTGTGCATAACTTTGTTGTTATTCAAGGAATTTTTACGGACATTACTTATTACCTTATTAGTAAATAAATATCCCCCTCGCAGCAAACCTGCATACTCAGCGAATTTCCAAGTTCCTTTATTATACATTCATAAATAAGCAATATATAACATTTTAATTTCTCCATAAGAATAACATGGGGGCTGAGTACGCAGGTTTGCTGGAACAAGAAACACAAAATAAGGGTTTTTATGCAAATATAAATAAAACTCAACTAAGTCAGGCCACATACCATGTTTCATCAATACACATTGATAAATAAGCGATATATGCCATTTTAATTATTCTCCATAACAATAACATGGGAACTGAGGAAGCAGGTTTGCTGTAACAAGGAACACAAAAAATGGGTTTTTATGCAAATATGGGCTTACTCACAAACTCACATACCAAGTTGTATTAATCAATGTTCATAATTAATGGAGATATAAAAGTTTAATTTGTCTCCATAAGAATAACATGGGGGCAGAGTAAGCAGGTTTGCTGCTTTGGGAACCATTGGTAAAAATTGTGTTTTTGTGAAAATAATAATCTACCACAACCAGATGAAGCCATATACCAAGATTTGTCGGGATACATTCATAAATAAGCGAGATATAAAATGTATTTAATTCTCCATAAGAATAACATTGGACAACGTACTGTGTTTGCCACTTTTAATATCTCTGTAACCAATTGACTTAGAGAAATTATCAAAACACCAAATTGTGAGTTTTTTAAAGCTGAATTTAATGGTGAAAACTAAAATTTGACTTTTTAAAATATTACATGTAAAAACTTCAAAAAACCCATTTTTGGGGTACAAAACCTCCCCAAAATACCACTTCGGATAGGTCGATCTGTCTGGTTTTCAAACTTAAAGTCATAAATGTTGCTTTACACGTTTGTACCAAATTTCATCAAAATCAGACTTTTTTATGAGAGTTATCGTGCTCACGGACACGTATATATATATATATATATATATATATATATATATATATATATATATAGATACAGTTTCAAACGAATGGTGTTTTTGGGGTCTGGGGACCTCAAAACGAAAAGTTATCATGGTCCCGGGCCTAGGTCTTACCATGCCCAGTACGGTAATAGCTTCTTCCCTATAGGGGAAATTCGCTAAAACAAAAATAAGTGATTGAAAATGTCTGCCAAAGTTCCTTGAATAACATAAACTTATATACTTGGACATATACTTGAATAACATCACCAACAATGAATTTTAAATAAAGAATTTTTGTTGTTTGTCATCCAATTTTGATATTTTTGGCCTTGTGTATTTTAACTTTTACATAAGTATGGCTGTTACATTGTTCTAATTTGCTGCCCAAATATGAGAAACACTTATAATAACAAACTTGTCCCAAACAAACAAACTTTTTAAACAATTATTGAATCATCATCATCCTCAATCATCATAAGCAAGTATTTTAAATGTTAAGAAACGGCCAGAGTTGAATACAAATGGCCAGGTAAAGGATAATTTTACTTCAGAACAATAAACAAAAATAAAAATGGTTTATTCATCACAAACACAATACAAATTGGTACACAAAATGTCATGGTTAAAAATTATTAATTTATTCTGGATAGAGTTTATCACACTTCAATTCTGACATGTTACTGCCAATTACAAAAATAAAAACCATTAAACAAATTTGTTGCTCTAATGTGTACTACTAGTGTACACACCACCCCCCCCCTCCCACTTACTCACTCACCAAATGCAGCCCAAAAGCTAAAAGTACCAAGTTTTCCAACCCCGTCCATCCTCGCTACATCTTTTTATATTACTTTTCAAAGAAAATATAAAAATTAACTTTCCTGGATTTTTTTGTACTTAAAGCTCATTCAAGTACAGTGAAAAAGATATGAAAAAGGGACTATACTTTGTGTGCCAACCAAACCGACAGCCATTGGAGGCTATGGTTTTTCAGTGCTGGTGAGGATAAATTAACAAATGAACTTTATATGTTTAATCTAATATATATACAGCTGCATGTGTAACTGACTGAGGTATACGAATCCTACACCATTTCCAGACGAGCTAGAAACGTGAAATTTAGCATGCACCTACCTAGAAACCCCCGGGGAAATTGCCAAAAGTTACATTTTTCAATTTTAAAACCACTAATTTTGTTCTTTAAAATCGGAAATTTTAACATCGGGCTTATGGAGTTTCAAATAAAAAAAAAAAGAAATCATAACAGCTGTAAACAAATATCCAGTAAACTGTCAAAGCAACTTCCACATGGTAGAGTATAAACAAATGTTAGAATTATTGCAAAATGAAAACATCTAGAGTGGATATAACCTTAATGAATCAAAACACCAGTATACTATATAAAAAATACTTGAAGGGACATTGACTTATAATAAAAACTGGAGCGACCTCAAGCGGGGGTCTGGGGGCGGAGCCCTCAGCGAGCGAAGCGAGTTATTTTGTAAAATAAAGCACTTTTCTTTCTTCCTTTCTTCTTCTTTTTCTATCTTTTCAAGAGAGTGTTTTGCTGGAAGGCCGTATCTCCTTTGATACTTCATCAAAATAAATAATTGAGCCATCACACTGAAGATTACCTTCAGCACTAAATCCGAAAAATGCAAACAATTCAAATTATAAAAAGGACAATCTAATGGGTAGTTCTCATTTGTCAACGTACTGGAGATAACATCTTACAGCGACAAGTTCAACTAACCAAAAACAGGTGTTTCAATGTTCAATCCGCACTTGGGCAATTCTAATATTGTTATAAATGTCTAGCAAGTCTTTTTGTCAGTCTGAAAATCATGGAAAGACTGTTTTGACAAAACAATTACATGGCTGATATGCCTTTTTGAATTTTGAAAATCCACTCCAAACGCCCTTATACTTTTTAGAGAAATGTTTCTATACTAAAAAAAATAAGGGTTTTTCCATCACACATACCTGCAGTATGAGTTGGTCCGTAGAGCTGAGTGAGGCAGAGTAGGCTGACAACAGTACAGGTGCGTGGGAGGAAACCATCACTGAGGGGTCCAGAGTCAGCAGAGAGAGCAACAACTCTAGCAGAGCGGCTGTCATAACATGGCACAGTAGTGACACAGACATTTGGAAATTTCCCAGAGAAGTAGTTATAATTACAAAAAAAAACTTCTCCAAATAATTATTTATCCATAGGCCTAAATCAACAAGATAAACCAACTCGCAAAATTAGAAAATATGATTGAAAGCCCAATATGCATTGAGAAAACTGTCACAATTAATTATTTGGAACAAACACAAAATAATAACAAAATAATCTTTTGAACCCAGCGGGATATGAAGTTGGAACAAGGAACATATCGAATATAGTCAGTAACTTATAGAAAGATCATAGAGTATACTGTTCCCTTTAAAAAAGGTTAAACAAATGCCATGTGTACACGTAAACAAACCTAAAACTGAAACTACCATGAGCCTTTAAAGAAACACAACAAACGATGACCAAAATGTAATTGCAAAAGATAAATTAATTAAATTTAGGTTCTTGAACTCTGGATGAAAATTATGCTTACACTGCATATTCCTTGGTTCTTCTTATTGATTATGCAATTTATATTGTTGTATGAGGCCTTTCAGATACAATGTAGGTACTCATAATATGAATACATTTTGTTCTGTTCTAAGAATCAAGAACTTTATTATCACAAACATACATTTTCAACTACCCAGCACAGCTGGGAAAACAGGTGACATTGTAAATAATATAAAATGTACCAACCTCGAGGTATTTTGTCATCTTAGACTACATAAACGTAAAATTAATTATAACATTAAATTCATTACATAAAAGTTTCAATTCCTTCGTTATTACATAACTCAGGAACTCTTGAACACTTAAAATAGACCCTTTCAACACGATCTACCCTTATTATTAAACAAACCAATTTTCCTAAATTCCTCGGACACCCCAAAGCAGCACTACTCTTTCTGCTAAAAACCCAAGAACTGTCTGTAAGTAGATGCGATGTAGTCTACTCAACTTTTATATTATTAAACATACTAATAAATACAAATTGAGATTCATCTTATAAACTAAATAAATTATTTATATTTTATTTGGAGAAGCTCTTAAAATTTGAAGCAACTGGTATATCACGAGAAAAGCTTTATGTAATAAGTTTTGAGATAAGAAAAACAATTCCCTGCGAACATAAAAGCAAATAATGCACTTTTGTGAGTAATTGGTATTACACAGGAAATGCCTAATGTAGTAATTGTAGAGATAACAAAAATAATAATTAACTTTGAACAAAAAATTACATCACGCACGCTCGCGGACGAAGCCATTTTAACAATACAATAACTTTAACAGCGCTACAGATTGCTGAAGTTTTTTTCCAAAGACAGCTGATAAAAAATCCTGCTAGTAATCTGCGAGTAATAACTAGTGGCTTGTAGGGGCTGTTGCCCCTGATCTTGTCTGATTTGTTAACTGTTGACGGGATGTAATAAAAGACGTCTTACAACACTTAAGATACATTATCTTAAGTGTTGTAAGACGTCTTTTATTACATCCCATAAGTAATAACAACACGTAATATGCTAATAAAAAAGTTGTTAACTGTTGAGGAAAATAAATCAATATGACATACACATGTTAGTTATGTAATCAACACACTTAAATACACAACACTTAAATAACGTATTGAAATGTTAACAAAGCACATGTTTTATAGTCCCCATGCTTTTCTTATGAGGACAAAATAGTCATTTTTTTAAATGCTACTTTTTCCGAGTCCCTTGGGACAATCTAAGCCATCTTCCATCAACCTGTGATTTACCAAAGGTACACAATGTATCTTTTAAAATATCTCTTACAGAATTAGTAATATAGAATGTTTCTAAACCTGGCATCAGACACTGCACAACGCAGCTTTTACATTTAAATGTTGTATTTATTTAATTTATTTGAGTTATTATTTGTTTTTGTTGGCAGAATGTTGCTTGTATGCAGCAACAAATTTTGATATTTTTGTTATTGCCGATGCTTCTTGAGCCACAAACTTCTATTATTTATGGCTGTTCTGCAGCTTTCATTTTATTTGTGTGACAAAGTCGCACAGTCACCTGTTGTTCTGTTTTGGGTCTCGGACAACATTTAAAAATTTCATAATTTCTCAGCTTTATTTAACAACCACCATTGACAAGACAAAATTAGAGAAAATGACAATGAATTTAAAGCTACTAAAAAAATAACATTATTTAAAATGTTTAGCATTTATAATATTGTGAAAAAGGTACAATATGTGTAAACAATTTTAGTACAATTCAAAATTTTTGAGTTCTACCAAACTTTTATCAAGTACATACACACTTTTTAGATGTTATCTAACCGTTATGGTAACATTTGATAGCCTATTTAATACAACTGAACAAATGTTAATTGTTGATATTCTTTCATGATATTTAGTCTGCTGGTTTGAGTTATAAAATTGTAAAGTGATAAAAAAAAACTGAAAAATTAACAATATGTTATGTTTGGTGGTTTTCCTGGGAAATACATCTAGGTTGCAAACTCTACAAGCTTGGCATAAAAACTACAGATCCATAGGTGCCTGGTTTGCACATGCATATTACTGACTAAATAAGACTTCCCCCTCCTTGTGTCTTAGTACAGGCAGCTTACCAATCTATATTTTTCCAAAACATGTTATAATCATTATTTTGGTCACTGGTTAAAATTTGTTGTTATGTTTAATTGACTGTACGTATATGTTGGAAGGGCATAGAATGACCATCCCTCTCGCAATATCTCCCATAAACGCCACAAACTGTGAAATATCTGTATCACATTAGTACTCTAATTGTTCTTTACTAACCTGCATTGTATATGAAGACTCTAAAGTGTACGTCAATGAAGTTTTGAATCCAAAAAATAAATGGAACATATCAGAGAAACCATCATGTTAGATCAACTGTGCAACGAGTTAAAAAGAGGTGGCCCTAGCCCAGGTTCGCTTTACTTCAAAATAGACCTGCACGGGAATTTCAGCACACCTTAAATGAAGACATAAACTTACTTTTGGTTGGAGTAGGTTTGCCCAGCATGACCATGAGGAACTGGGAGTGGGAGAGAACCATTTCTGTTATGGTCTTTGCTCCCGGGGCGTCTTTGGCATAGATAACATTACACAGGAGCGAGAGAGTGGAGAGAAGGGAGCTGTTGTCTGTGTCAGGGGTCTCCCCTAGCTTCAGGGACACTCGCACCCATTGCAACCACTCTTTGGACTTCCGCACTTGTGCCCACTCATCCTCCAGTGGTTTGGAACTGGTTTCTGCCAGAACCTTCTTCACTGTGGCACACACTGGCTCCAACCTGAAAGTCCATTATTCAATCTAAAATGTATCAATTAATCTGAAAGCTTCTGAACAGCAATTATCTTCCTACAAAACTTTCAGCAATTATTTTCCTACAAAATACAAACTACAAAATAGCTTCTCTTGTTGGAAGGAAATAAAAATACGGGGTGTAACAAAAATACTCCTCGAAACACTTGAAAATATACATACACTTTACTCACTTTCTTGACTACAAATATACATAAAAGATGGTACAAGGTAATTAATTTGGTATGGTCACACCAATCAACGTCAGGCCCAATGAGAGAGACTGCAGAGTAAATATGTTTTGAAGTGTTGTATTGTGTTGTTGATTAAACTAAGTTGTAAAAATTAAAAGCAAAACGTTGTTTGGATTAAAAACTAATTTTATGTTACAGTAAAAATGTACACTGAAAAATAACTCCAGTTGTTTTCTACTACCTATACTAAAGCTACAACTATTGTATTTTTTTCTGATCTTAGACTTAAATAAGCCATTAATAAAATAAAAACACTTTTGGGTAAATTTTGGCAGATATTTTTGTCTTTATTTGAAAAATTATCTTTCAATAGCTCTCTGGAGAAGGTGGCTAAAGGGCCATTGAAACTAGGTTTTCAAATAATAACAAAAATATTCGCCAGAGTGTTTTGATTTTTATTGTATTTTTATTACTAGTGTTCTTTGCCCAGAGAGTGATTAATTGCTTTTTATACTGTCATACTTTTAATGTTTAAAACTGGTACATGATGCTCTAAAGTAATTATGAAAAGCAAGTTTCTCTAGTTTCATATTCCTACACCATATCTATGTTTGTTTTGAGATAAGTTTCTCCAGTTACAAGCAATGACAAGCAATATTTCTTGGCTTAAACACACTAAACTCTAAAGTAAAGCAATTTTTATGCAGGACAACAACCGTATATTCTGATAGCAGGCTTATTAAATTCTTAGGACTATAGACAACATCAAGACTGTCAAGACAGGTGAACGTTAATCATAAAATGTAGGGCTTTGTCCCCCGGTGATTTACTTTGCAAAAACTTAAACTGACAACAAAGACAGAGGTGACTGATAAATGAACAGAGGTGTCGAAGACATGAAGGATGATTTCATTACGATTGCATCGACAAACGGCAGATATTGATTGTGCCCACTTCGACCCCTGACCCTCGGCAAAGTGACAGTTGCGAACATGCCGCCGCACATCGCACAGTCTTTCGCTACCTATCTTTGTAAGTCAACTGTCTTTTGTACTCTATTCTCTACAAGAAAAACATTTATTAAATATCTTTATTAACATGCTTATTTCATAATGTAATTTTAATCTGAACTAAATCTTCCTCTTCAGATTTGTATGAGTTAACATTATGATTTTTGTTAAAAATAAATTATTTTTCTGATATATAAATATGTATAAACAACAGCTCAAATTTATCTCATCTGTGTTTTAAATGTAAGTTAACACTTTTCAATTGTTTTGTCCAAAACATTTTTCTATATACTGGAACAAGTTTGTATTTTAAAATATATTGTTGAAAAAATGTGGAACACTTCAACAACCTACACCAGTTAAAGAGTTTATTTCAAATTTGCAATATTGTTTGAAACGGTTTTAGTATCTACTTTGAATTTTAATTATAATTTTTCACTTGTTGAATAATACAAATCCAACCCATATTGTAGACCTTAGTAAACATTAGCTCTCAAAGAAATATCTTTGTAAATGTAGTATAGTACCTAGTAAAGACAGTAGTATTATTTAGTACTAGCTGCCTTCGTACCTGGTTTCACCCGGGAATACAACAGTAGTGTGTGCCGCATTCTGTGGTTAGCCCATGGAACTACTACGAATCAAGATCAGCTATTTGTATTTTCATCAGCTCAAACAAAAATGAATGCCCATAAGGAATACATTGGAACTTTGAACTCCGTGGGACACAGCCTTATAGGATTTTCAAAACGAAAATAGGCCTATGTGTTTATTTGGTATAGAAGGAAAATTCCTGTAAATTTTCATGACAATCGGTTCAGTAGTTTTTGAATGATTGAGGAACAAATACCCCTGTCGCAGCAAACCTGCATACTCAGGGATTTTCCAATGCATGTATGTGTTTGTCACTAACACATAAAGCCATTTACCAAGTTTAATACAAATACATAAATAAATAAGTGATACATAGCTTTTTATTTATTCTCCATAAGAATAACATTAGGGGTGAGTATGTAGGTTTGCTGCAACAAGGAAGATAAGAAACATGTTTTTTATGAAATTATCAATATAACCCTACCAGGTGAAGCTACATACTAACTTTTATTCATTTAGGTTCATGAATAAGGGAGAAACACAACTTTTCTTATTCTCCATAAGAATAACAGTAAGGCAGGTTCGCTGCTACAGGAACAATCAACAAAAAATTTGCTTGTGCAAATATCAATATCCCTAGACTAGGTGAAGCCATATAACAATTTCCAACAATATACAATAATAAATAATCGAGATATCAAATTTTATTTATTCTCCATAAGGATAACATTGGACAATGTACTGTATTTAGCACTTTGAATTTCTCCTCAATGGTTGGATGTAGAATCACAATTTAAGCACCAAAATGATTGTTTTTTAGAGCTGAGGTTATTGGTAAAAATAAATGTACAGTTTTCAGTAAAATTAACAGAGGAAAAGCCAAAATCCTTTTTCCCATAAGACATTAACATGGGAAATTTTATGAATCTTTAAGTTTTTTGGATTTTCTCCACAGCCACTTAACCTAAGTTGATGATTCAAAATACTAAAATGTTTGTTTTTTAAGCTCTACAGAATGGTTATAACCAAAATTTAGTGTTTTTGAAATTTTAGGGTAAAATTTGCAAAAAACAGATTTTTGGCCAATTTTTAACCCCCATAAAACCCTCTTCCCATGGTCTGATCATTCTGGCTTTCGAACTTAAAGTCATAAATGTTACTCTCCCCATTTGTGCCAAATTTCATCAAAATCGGGATTGAAGTAAACGTATAAACAATTCTAAAATCAGTTGAATAATTAATTTAAACACCAGAATTAAATAAAATTTTAAGGCAATCACAATCGAGTGAATGTTGTCTTTGGAGTCTTTTAACACCACTCCCACAATAAGAAGAAAATTATAAAACAAAAGTCTCAATAACAGTAACCAGGCAGTCGCAATGTAAGATCAAGTTTTTGTGAGACTCTGTCTATGATCACTGATATTTATCACTCATGCTTATCAAACCACATCCTGTTATTGATTACATGACCTTCACACTCCAGTTGACCCATATTGGTAACTGATAACAATCTTGTTTGCTAGTAATTTGCACATGTGATAAATAAATAATCTTAACGCTTATTTAATTATTTATTCATCACAAGTTCTGTTTATGGCCTAATAAATATATTTTATTCAATTATTGTGGTCGATTGAGATGTTTCAAGGCCTTCAGAAGCTGACATTGATGACTGAAATTTTGATTAAGACTTTTACTTTATCCTGTCAAAAATTTGAGAATTTTTCCCAACTCAGCTGACTTGACAGATGACAATACTCTTTAAACTAAGACAACAAATATCTCCATGTTATTTTATTTTAAGAATTGTTAAGCACAAACTCAAATAAAACCACGATTCCCTTATGTACCTTAGTTCAGGACATTACAAATTTCCAATTTAAATTTGTTTTGTCAGAGGTCAATTTTTTAAACAGCTACATGTAACACAACACACACACATACTGCCAAGTTTTATAAGAGTAGAATGTGTTGCTCCAGGATTTAAATTCAGAATGTCTGTGAACTTCAAAACTATAATCTGTTACAAGTTTACTTTTAAATTTTACATATAACTTAAATATTAACTTGTTTATATTTTAATTTTTATCGTTCAAAACCAAAATTCCATTGACAGGAGTCAAACAGGACCAACCAGTTGCGACTTGTCTTGATTGCATGGTAGAAAGTAAGGTTAGGTTATGATATTTACGTATTAATGTCTTTTGTTCGTATCCGACAATAAAACTGAACTTGTTTTCATCAATCACGTTTTTTATGTTCAATCGACAAGAACTCCTTATTTGAAGTAATGTTTTAACCTGTCACAGACTTGACAGACCTGATTATGCCCCTATGATAAAGGAGCAAAACAATTATATATCCATTGCAATTCACGGATTTCTTTTGACGGTATATTGACAGTTTATGTTATCAGCGGTTCCTGCTTTGCCAATCAGCCACTATATTGATAATGGTTAAAAAAACAAAATTCTTTCTATTTCAAATATTTTATATTGGGCCAACTAAATACTAAAAAATTATTGGTAAAAAAGTAAAAAATAAAACTTTAAAAAGTTTGATGTCAATTTGGATTTTGTTATCTAGGGAAATCAGAAATACAAACAATCAGGGTGATGAATAGAAGTTTACTTTACCAAAAAGAATAGTGATCGTTTGATGGAGGGAATTCACAAACAAATTAAAAAGAGTTGGGTCTGACCTGGCCAAGGAATCATTGTGGGTGAGAGACAGTAAGAGCCGCAGTGTGTTAGCCACAAAGTCCACAGCTCGGCCACTCGCGGGGCAGATCTGGCCAGCGACGGTCACGTGCGACTCGGTCCACTGGCCACCGCTGTAGAGGGCGGCCACCACCTCCTCTCTGGACTCATCTAGAGATTGCAGTTGGGTTTAGGATAATACTTCTGTATCAACTACACGTACCCATATACAATAAACAATACATACAATACATATACAATATATAATATCTATGTCTGGTTGTAATGCCATTACGAAGAACCTTAAAAATGGTATCATAATAACTGACTGGATATATTGATATCTAAAACCAATTAAAAGCATAAAGACAAAAGTGATGAGATTTGTCACTTGACTGTTCATTGTATCAACAATTTATACTAGAACCGAAAAACAAAATTGTTTCCGTTTTGGAGATAACCTTTTAATACTATAAATAAAAGTAAATTTATAAACAACTCTCACAGTTTAAAATATTATCTAAAAATATCTTAATACTAATACAGATATTCAATCGGACCAATCTCCTAATAGTCAAGAATCTGAATAACTGGTTGACCTTATATCCGTTTTATTTATTGATTTGAAGAATATTTATTGGAAAACAATTAACCACGAGCTCAAATTAGGAACTATTCGTTTGTTACGAATATCTATTTTTGTTATTATTGTAAGCTGTAATAAAGTACCAACTGTTGTAAATTATCACAAACTATTTTAATGGTATCATAAAATCAAATTTGTTATAATTTTAAAAATGTTGACGATATTTTTAAATTCAAAATAAGTATAAATAAGTGTTTTTTGTGCTAATATCAATATACCACAACTAGTTGAAGCCACATACCAAGTTTCATCAATATACATTCAAAAATAATTGAGATATAGAATTAAATTTATTCTCCATAAGGATAACATTGGACAACGTACTGTGTTTAGCACTTTGAATATCTCTGCAACAGTTGGACATAGAACAACGATTAAAACACTAAAATGATTGTTTTGTGGAGCTGAACTGATTGATAAAAGCAAATGTGAAGTTTACATTGAAATGAACTGAGGAAAAACCAAAAACCTTTTTCCCATAAGATTAACATAGGAGATTTTATGAGTAGGTTTTTTGGATTTTCTTCGCAACCACTCAACCTAGGTTAATAATTCAAACAACTATATTATTTGTTTTTTCAAGCTCTATAACATAGCAAAAACCAAAATTATTTTTTTTTTATTATTTTAGGGTGAAAAATGCAAAAAACTGTTTTTTGGAAAATTTAAAACCCCCATAAACCCCCTTTCCCATGGTCCGATTTTTCTGGTTTTTGAACTTAGTCATGAATGTTACTTAACACATTTGAGCCAAATTTCATCGAAATCGGACGTTTTTTACGTAAGTTATCGCATTCACGGACACAGACACATATATAAATTTGAACGAATAGTGTTTTTGACATCTGGGGACCTCAAAACAAAAAGTTACCATGGTCTCGGGCTTAAGTCTTACCATGAGACCTACGGTAATAGCTTCTTCCCTATAGGGGAAATTTGCTAAAAAATACAAATGCAATACAAATTAACCTAACTGCTTTCCTTGTTTTTATAACCAAAAGATAAACACAGTCTACAATTTACCAACACTTAATAGTATTTCATCTGCTGACATACAAACTTTCTAAAGACAGACCAACAAAAAACACATAATAAATACACATAATAAAACACTGGTTAAATATGTATGTATTCAATGCATAGTTGAATAGGTCCATAGTCCTTAGTTTTCTTATCCCTTTTATCACGATTTCTAACCGGAATTTCACCTTCCTTCACCCAGTTTCATGCAATATCGAAGAGAAGGTATATTTTATAGCCAAAGAGCAACATTTATGACTTTAAGTTCGAAAACCAGCCAGATCGCTCCATCCGAAGGGGTATTTTGGGGGGTTTTGTACCCGAAAAAGGGTTTCTTGAATTTGTTACATATAATTTTTGAAATAGTCAAATATTAGTTTTTACTATTGGATTCAGCTTAAAAAAACACACAATTTGGTATTTTGATCATTCCTCTACGTCAATTGGTTACCGAGATATTAAAAGTGCTAAACACAGTACGTTGTCTAATGCTATTCTTATGAAGGAAAAGACAAATTTTATATTTCGCTTATTTATGAACATATACTGGCAAAACTTGGTATACGGCTTCATCTGGTTGTGGTCTATTGATATTTGCTCAAAAAACAATTTTTTGCCAAAGGATCCCGTAGCAGCAAACCTGCGTACTCACCCCCCATGTTATTCTTATGGAGAATAATTAAATGCTTTGTCTCTCTTAATTATGAACATAAATGAATAAAAACTGGTATACAACTTCACCTAGGTAAGTTCTATTGATATTAGCGTAAAACCCCATTTACTGTGTTCCTTGTTGCAGCAAACCAGCATACTCAGCCCCAATGTTATTCTTATGGAGAATAATTAAAATTGCATATATCGTTTATTTATGAATATATTTTTGTGAAACTTGGTAAGTGGCTTTATGTAGTATTAAAACAATATCCATTGGAAATTCGCTGAGTATGCAGGATTGCTGCGACGGGGGTATTTATTTATTTTTTTTTTGTCCCCAATCAACTGTATCAAAATAAAAACACAAAATTCAGCTTTTTTAACAAACAAAATACCCCCATAGCAGCAAACCTGCATACTAAGCGAATTTCCAATGCATATATATGTATCTTAATACCACATAAAGCCACATACCAAGTTTCATCAATATACATTCATAAATAAATGATTTATGAGATTTTAATTATTCTCCATAAGAATAACATGGCGGCTGAGTATGCAGGTTTGCTGAAGCAAGGAACACAAAAAATGGGGGTTTATACAAATATCAATATAACTCAAATAGGTAAAGCCATATACCAAATTTTATTAGTTTTATGTTCATAATTAAGGGAGATAACACGTTACTTATTCTCCATAAGAATAATATGGGAGCTGAGTACGTAGGTTTGCTGCTACGGGAACTATCGGACAAAAAATGTTTTTTAGTGCAAATATCAATACACCACAATGATATGAAGCAATAAACCAAGTTGCATCAGGATAAGTTGATAAATAAGTGAGATATACAATTTTTCTTATTCTCCATAAGAATAACATTGGACAACGTACTGTCTTAAGCACTTTCAATATCTCTGTAACCACTTGATTCGTCTGGTTTTCGAACTTAAAGTCATAAATCCTGCTTTACATGTTTATACCAAATTTTGTCAAAATCGGGCTATTTTTACAAGAGTTATCGTGCTCACGGACACACCGATATATATACAGTTTTGAACGAATGGTGTTTTTGGAATCTGGGGACCTCAAAACGAAAAGGTATCATGGTCCCGGGCCTAGGTCTTACCAGGCCTACGGTAATAGCTTCTTCCCTATAGGGGAAATTCGCTAAAACAAAAAAAAATTAAGTGACCAGCTGTGATTTTAAATGCAGCTGGATAGGAATAGGCAAGTAAAAATACCCCCGTCGCAGCAAACCTGCATACTCAGGGAATTCCAATGGAGATATAACTGTATTATAACTAGATAAAACCACTTACCAAGTTTCATAAAAATATACTCACAAATAAGCAATATATACAATTTTAATTATCCTCTATAAGAATAACATTGGGGCTGAGTACGCAGGTTTGCTGCATTAAGGAACACAAAAAATGGTATTTTGTGCTAATATCAATATAACTCATCTAGGTGAAGTCATACCAGTTTTTAGCGAATTTCCGCTATAGGGAAGAAGCTATTACCGTAGTCGCCATGGTAAGACCTAGGCCCGGGACCATGATAACTTTTCGTTTTGAGGTCTCCAGACCCCAAAAACACCATTCGTTCGAAACGGTATATATATATATATATATATATATATATATATATATATATATATATATATATATATATGTGTCTGTGGGTGCGTTAACTCTCGTAAAAAAGGTCCGATTTTGATGAAATTTGGTACAAACGTGAAAAGCAGCATTTATGACTTTAAGTTCGAAAACCAGACAGATCGACCTATCCAAAAGGGTATTTTGGGGGGGTTTTGTACCCCAAAAATGGGTTTTTTGGGTTTTTTACATACAATTTTTAAAAAAGTAAAATGTTACTTTCCCCCATTGGAATCAGCTTAAAAAGATGCACAATTTGATGTTTTAATCATTGCTCTACGTCAATTGGTTACTGAGATATTGAAAGTGCTAAACACAGTACGTTGTCCAATGTTATTCTTATGGAGGATAAGAAAAACTGTATATCTCACTTATTTATCAACGTATCCTGACGAAACTTGGTATATTGCTTCATTTCACTGTGGTATATTGATATTTGCACAAAAACCCATTTTTTGGCCGATAGTCCCCGTAGCAGCAAACCTGCATACTCAGCCCCATGTTATTCTTATGGAGAATAATTAACGTGTTATCTCCTTTAATTATGAACATAAATTAATAGAACTTGGTATGTGGCTTTACCTAGCTGAGTTATATTGATATTTGTATAAAAGCCCATTTTTAGTGTTCCTTATTTCAGCAAACCTGCATACTCATCCGCCATGTTATTCTTATGGAGAATAATTAAAATGTCATAAATCGTTTATTTATGAATGTATATTGATGAAACTTGGTATGTTGCTTTATGGTGTATTGAGATAAATTAATATGTATTGGAAATTCGCTGAGTATGCAGGTTTGCTGCTACGGGGGTATTATTCATTTATGTTCATAATTAGGCGAGACATAGCATTTAATTATTATCCATAAGAATAACATGGGGCTGAGTACGCAGGTTTGCTGCCATGGAAGCCTTTAGCAAAAAACCGTTTTTTTGAGCAAATATCAATGGACCACAACCAGATGAAGCCGAATACCAACTTTCGTCAGTATACGTTTATAAATAAGTGAGATATAATTTTTTTATTTTCCTGCATAAGAATAACATTAGACAACGTACTGTGTTTAGCACTTTCAATATCTCGGTAACCAATTGACGTAGAGGAATGATCAAAATACCAAATTGTGTGTTTTTTTAAGCTGAATCAAATGGTGAAAACTAAAATTTGACTATTTCCAAATTGTATGTAAAAAATTAAAAAAAACCATTTTTGGGGAACAAAACCCCCCAAAATACCCCTTTGGACAGAGCCATCTGGCTGGTTTTCGAACTTAAAGTCATAAATGTTGCTTTACACGTTTATACCAAATTTCATCAAAATCGGATAATTTTTATGAGAGTTATCGTGCTCACGGACACACACACACACACACACACACACACACACACACACACACACACACACACACACACACACACACACACACACACACACACACACACACACACACACACACACACACACACACACACACACACACACACACACACACACACACACATATATATATATATATATATACAGTATCGAACGAATGGTGTTTTTGGGGTCTGGGGACCTCAAAACGAAAAGTTATCATGGTCCCGGGCCTATGTCTTACCATGCCGACTACGGTAATAGCTTCTTCCTTACAGGGGAAATTCGCTAAAATGAGACTGGAAAGGGTTAACTTTTACCTTCGCAATTTATCATCAGCATAACAAATAAACCCCCCCCATTTTCGTTTTGTTGAATCGTGTATTTGTGTCTTCATGTTTTTTTTATACTGTTATTTAAATTGAAGTTTAGAAGGAATAATGGCTATCATCATCGTAGTTTACAAAAAGGTTTTGATTGTTCATATTTACACAAAACTATAGAAACTGCCTAAACTGCAACAACAAAGACTACAATTCCAGATGTGAACAGCTATAATGCCACTTCGTTTTAATACTTTCCGTGACCCAGGATTAAACAAAGGAAAAAATTTAACTTCAGTTATATTATCAGTAATAAAACACAATCATTACTGCAACATTAAATTGGAAATTTAAATAGAGAATGTAGAATTCTTAAATCTGAATTTGAATTACAATTAATTTTCCTGCCACTTTTTATACAGTATTATAAACTCTATTTCCACTCAGCATATAATTTGTTGAATTTCAACATTGCTATATGAGTTTCAAAAATACAATATAATTTGTGTTGCTTATTGCCTGCCAATTTCAATTTAAAAACCTAATTTTAATTAAGATTGCCTGATTTGTTTTTAAACACAACTTGCTCAACTTGTTACCTTTACTCAGCTATTGTATTTAATTTGGATGCAAAGAAGGGAAAGGGAACACATGGCAAGGTAAACAAAATGATTGATGAAAAATTGCCAAAATAAAAACTGTGTTTTTTGCCAATTGCAAACTTATTACTTGGTAAATTTAGGATATCATATTTTTTTCATCATCCTTGGCCTAACGGAAATTTATTGACACCAACCAGGCCTCTCTACGTTCAGTAGTTTACTCGGAATAGGTGGTTACACGTTTCTTACACATGGGGATGGTGAAGAAAGGCAAAAAAACTGTGTTTTTTGCCAATTGCAAACTTATTACTTAGTAAATTTAGGATATTGTATTTTTTCCATCATCCTTGGCCTAAGGGAAATCTATTGACACCAACCAGGCCTCTCTACGTTCAGTAGTTTACTCGGAATAGGTGGTTACACGTTTCTTACACATGGGGATGGTGAAGAAAGGCAAAAAAACTGTGTTTTTTTCCAATTGCAAACTTATTACTTAGTAAATTTAGGATATTGTATTTTTTTCATCATCCTTGGCCTAAGGGAAATCTATTGACACCAACCAGGCCTCTCTACGTTCAGTAGTTTACTCGGAATAGGTGGTTACACGTTTCTTACACATGGGGATGGTGAAGAAAGGCAAAAAAACTGTGTTTTTTGCCAATTGCAAACTTATTACTTAGTAAATTTAGGATATTGTATTTTTTTCATCATCCTTGGCCTAAGGGAAATCTATTGACACCAACCTGGCCACTCTACGTTCAGTAGTTTACTTGGACTAGGTGGTTACACGTTGCCACTACACGCTATTATTATGTAGGATAACTCAACATTTAAGTAAAGAAAACTAAAACAATAAGTATGAGAACAAGAACAATATATTACCTGTCTTATTTATACATCTAGATCATAGTACTAACATTTTTTTAACTCTATTAAAATTCATATTTCAATAAATAACTTAAGATTATTATGCCTCGAAAATTGTTTAATTGGCTTATAACGTTTGTCTAAGTATTAACATATTTACAAAAATAATAATATAAATATTATTATTTAAATATTTATGTTTACATAATATTTCTTTTATAGGTTTGAATTAATCTGTGACATAAAAATCCAAACCCAAACAACGATCACTTTCACGTGATCTAACAACAAACTGTCCTCAAACTTATAACAAATTTGCTATCGTAAACATGTGTTTATTATCTCATTTGCGAAAAAAAGTAATCAGTAGCGGCGCGCATTACGCAAACCAAAGCAAACAAAAACAAAGGCAAAAAGCGTGTTTAGGTGGGGTTGGCCTCGGGTTAACAACTGACCCTGGGCAACAGTGGCGAGCTATTGATAGATCTGTTGCTCTCCGACTACACATGTGAGACATCAGCTCCGTCCTGTAAGTATACACACACACGACTGCTGATATAGTAATAATAATAAAAACACACAACAGATGTGACGTATTGGTGTTGAGAGGAATAAACTAATATGTTGTAATCCGACTAATTTGTGGACTGTTATTAAAATTATCAGTAATATTTGGATTTTTGTATGAATTATACATATGACTTTGCATATGTGTTTTAAATAATATGTAAAAAGACAAATTTGTTCATGAGTAGACATTAAAAAAAATCTAGAATTTAAATTGTAGGCTTATATTTGTAATCTGTTTCATTGACCTTTGGATAAAACAATAAACTACCTTGACAGTACGACTCCTAGCTGAGCTATCAATATAAAAAAACTCAATATTTTGTTTATCCTCTACAAATATGTTAATACTGTCCAACAATAATTATTTATAATTTAAAAAAAAGTACATACAAGCACGTAACTTTCTAACTAAATATAATAGATATTTGTGAGAATTACTGGCCATTAATGTAAACAAATATGAAAATTGTGAGTGTAGTATAATAAGATTGCAACAATAACAACATTACTATTGACTTCAATTGGATAACAGAGTTAGTTGACCCAATCAGCTTCTTTCATTTGAACTTTGCTAGTAATTAATCTTGTTTGTGCATACTCGTACAGTTCCATACATTGATTAACCGTAATTTAATTTGTCGTCTAAAATAACTTGACTCCTTTTTACCTGCATATTACTATCTAAGCATCAATAATTCCTACTAGCAAACCATATGTTTGTATCTTTAATCCCAGCTGTTCTGCTTCTTTTGTTTTGATTTGCTGTCCAATGTTATTTAAATGGGCCAAAACCGTACTTTGACGGCTTCCCAAGGGTTTCTGGTTCCACGCACTGACTTGAGACCCCCAAAAGGCACATCTAGCCCTTAAGGGATTTCAAACGATACATAAATCATCAAAACCGACCCAGTAGTTTGGCCATAATCTTCTGCACAAAAATCACCTTATTCTTTTAATATAATAATGATTATAAATGCATCTAATTTTATTATTTTTTGGAATGAATTGATGAAACGCCAATGATTAACTTTAAAAATTTCATTTTCCTTTGTGAGAAACTTTTTTACTTGTTTACTTCCTGCCGTATCAACTATAAATCGTGATTTCTTCAACAGCAGCTGTCGTCATTTTGTAATATATTGTAACAGCTTGGACCAAACTCACGAACTGTGTTCTACAACGACTAAATTAGACATACTGGTTACAGCCTGTATGCTCAAGCTCAACCACTCAGTGTATTTACATTGTAGATAAACGTTTTACTTTACACAAAAGGTACAAATTTGTATTAAAAATTATTCAAAAAGCCTTAAGAAGTAAGGAAATGTATTAAAATAATACTGAAGACTGCTTTTAATTTCCCTTTTTTATCACTTTACTAACAGAGAGTGACTTTGTGGCCTGATTTTAAACAAGAGAAAAATATAAGAACATATTACACTTTATGTGTATATTTTTAAAATACCATACCTTTGATACATACACTATAAAATTAGTTTTCAGTTTACATTAACCATCACTTAACCAATTTAACACGAGATATTTTAGGTAGAGGGTAAAAAATATCTTTGTGTAAAAGAAAATCACTGTTCCGACGACCCATCATTAGGGTACTGTAGGGATTAGAGTATTAGGGTAGGGCAGACGATGATTTTTTTTATTTTTTTTATTTGGTTAAGTATATATATATATATATATATATAAGCATGTGTATAAAGACGTTAAAATCCTTAAGTTTTTCCACAGAATGCAGCATAAACAAAACTGTATTTAACTCTTGATGAATCTTCCCCGTGTAACTGGGATCGTCAGACCTTGTTTTAATTAATTATTCATCCATTTCAAAAATACTACAAGGCTACAGAGCTCGGCAGTAGAACAACAAAGTCAATATTCAAACCCATCGCTAGAGAAGCGTGAGGTCAGAAACTGCCAATTGTGGCCAAGCTGGGTCACATCCATCAACTGATTGTGTCACCGGAAATCTTAACAATGAACTGCAACCTGACACCCCCACACCAGTGCCAACCTCGCATCAATTCTCCTTCTAAGTCTGTGCCTTGAACTACATTGGCTCATCCATTAAATTGATAAACAAAATGTTATATCAGTTACCCATCCACTAAACTGTTACAAATGTTTCAGTAACAATGTTACAATGCTGTAATCATTACAGCTTATATATGTTATTCGCTTCGCTCGCTGGGGGCTCTGCCCCCAGATCCCTGTGGGGGGCTTCGCCCCCAGGTCGCTGTTTGGCCACAGTTTAATATAAATTGGTCCACTATCTAAGACCTAAATTCTACAACTATTCCAAGGCTTTGATGATTTTTAAGGGTTCAATCTATAAAATCTGGTCATATGCCTGTTGATGAATACTAGTTGGCATGGAGACGTATTATGTTAAATTTTAAGCCTCCATGTATTACCTAAGTGCTTGAAACAAATTAATACCCTTAAATGATGTATAATTTAGCTTTTATAAGGCGTCTTTTGAACCATATAAGGAATACGACCACCGTTAACAACCTGAAATGCTATGACTTTGGGTAACTACAAGCCTTCTGCAACAAATATGACATGATTTATAAGGGATTTTACCCTCGACAGAGCGCAACATAAAAAATATACCCGAAAACACGATAAAATCTATAAAATCTCAAAGACTTTGATATTTTGTTTGGGTGTTTAAGATTTTTAATCTGAGCGTGTGAGTGTTGTTTAGTACTAATTGTAATGTAGGAATACTGTGTGATAAATATTAGGCCTCTAAGTTCCATATTAGATCGACAAACCATTAAAAACCACAAACAAATCTTAAAAATAAGTTTAAATTTAAAACATCTAGCGCTACCTAAGGGTGAAGGGGGTGAGATCTGGCAAAATGTCATAGGACTAAAGTTGTAGTTCGTCTAAAATCCGTGGCACGTGGTGGTCTTTGTTTTTCAATAGGACAACCCGTTCGGCCGCTAGAGCTCAAATAAAAAAAGACCACATTTTGAATTTTATTTAACAATTATTTATTTTTATGGGATAGTTCAAACTAAAAATAGAAGGATTTGGGAACAAAAGGTGCAACACACACGCATGCCATATCTCACGATCCTAGTTAAAGTATAAATGGTGATACGTGCATTCTAATTAATAACAATTGTTCTAGAACCGGCATTTCCTTACTACTTATACTTAGAAAACGGTAAAATCTATAGATTTTAAGAGTTTTTGATTTTCCGACACGTTTAAGTAATAAAAACTGGTCATATTTCTGCTGCTATTTACTAAGTGTGATGTAGACATACTGCGTGCCCAATATTAGGCCTCCATCTAGTATATTAACGTGATGGGAAATAAAAAACGGTCATAAAATATCGAAAATATGCCGAAATTTGAAAAATCTAGCGCTACCTAAGGGGAAGTCAAAGTTTTAGATCGTCTACAATACTTGGCAAGTGGAGGTATTCCGTTTATCAATAGGACCATCCGTTCGTCCGCTAGAGCTAAAATAAAAAGGCACTATTTTGGTCATATTCAAAATTTCCCCATTTTTTATTTTTTGTATGTGGTTTTGATTAAAAATTATACCTTTTTACAATTTTCCTGGTGCTTTTAATCGTGGGATCCCATCTGACCGAATCCTATCTGACCGAAACGTATATAAGTTCAACTCTGTCATTTTATAAGTTCAATTTCGGTCATTTGCGACAAACTAGAGAATCTTTCGGTCGTTTGATACTCATCCCACTTTCGGTCAATTGCGACGAACGACGTTTTCGATGAAGTCAAACAATTTATATTTTCGGTTGAATGGAATTATTAATGTTTTCGGTCGTTTAAGATAGTTAATAATTTAGTGAATTGGTCAGTTTACATCGCCAGAAGGTAGGGAGGGGGGCACAAACGAAAATATCGTACCGTTCCAGTTAAATTCTGGTAACCAAAAAACTATCGTACTAAAATTATCGTACTCAACCCTGAACCTTGCTGAACAATATTTTAACTTTCATTTAGACATATATTTGTTAAAACAAGGTTGAATTCCTTACATCCTAGTTTTGATCGTCCAGATCTGTTGTAGGCGTAATAATCATAACTAAAACCAAGGAAACAAAACGAGGGCGCAATTTGGATGGGCACGGCGCAATAGTGCAGTGCGAACGTGTCGTTGCTATGGAAACGTGAATGTGGAAGTGGAAGCGCGCGAATCGCACAGCTACAACTGCTGCCTCTAGTGTTTCTTGTGCTGTTTACAGCGGCGAAGGTGGAAGTAATGAGTCATCGCTCATCCCTCGCCCACCAAGAAATACCCTTGTTATCATCAGTGTACAATGCTGACAGTTAATGAAGAATAATAAAGACTAACACATGTTGTGAAGAGGGGAATGATTGGTTAACATATTTGTTGCCATGAAGACCGGGTATACAGGGTCAAAATGGCTCCTTGTTGATTATATCAATCGTCTTAACCTTCACAAAACTGGTGTGGTTGTTTGTTTATTACTCTGATTGTTTAAAGTCAATTCTCTCTGCTATGAAACCATATTATTTGTAAGAACAGATATCCCAAATTATTATTCAGTTATTTAAGTTATCTTAGTGTTCTTAGTGTTTATGTTTCACACTTTTTGTAACATATCTTTACTTTCATTAAAATACCCCCGTCGCAGCAAACCTGAGTACTCAGCGAATTTCCAATGCATATATATGTGACTCACTACTACATAGAGCTACTTACCAAGTTTCACCAAAATACATCCATAAATAAGTAATATAGAGCATTTTCTTTATTCTCCATAAGAATAACATTAGGGTTGAGGACGCAGGTTTGCTGCAACGAGGAAGATAAGTAATATTTTTTTACAATTATCAATATAACTGAACCAGGTGAAGCTATATACCAAGTTTTATTAATGTAGGTTCATAATTAAGGGAGATATACAACTTTACTTATTCTCCATATGAATAACATGGGGCCAAGTATGCAGGTTTGCTGCTACGGGGACTATCAACAAAAAACTTGTTTTTTGTGCTAATATCAATATACCACAACTAGTTGAAGCCACATACCAAGTTTCATCAATATACATTCAAAAATAATTGAGATATAGAATTAAATTTATTCTCCATAAGGATAACATTGGACAACGTACTGTGTTTAGCACTTTGAATATCTCTGCAACAGTTGGACATAGAACAACGATTAAAACACTAAAATGTTTGTTTTGTTGAGCTAAACACATTAATAAACAGAAATGTGAAGTTTTTAGTAAAACTATCTGAGAAAAATCTAAAAACCTTTTTCCCATAAGATTAATATGGGACACGTTTTTTGGATTTTCTCCGCAACCACTTAACCTAGGTTAATGATTCAAAGTACTAAATTATTTGTTTTTTTTTATGCTCTATAAAATTCTACGACCAAAATTGAGTGTTTTTAACATTTTCGGGTCAAATTTGCAAAAAACCGATTTTTTGAAAATTGTAAACCCCCATAAAACCCCCTTCCCATAGTGTGATCGATCTGGCTTTCGAACTTAAAGTCATAAATGCTACTCTCCACATTTGTGCCAAATTTCATCAAAATCGGGTGTTTCTTTCAAAAGTTATCGCGGTAACGGACACACACACACATATATATAAATTTGAACGAATAGTGTTTTTGGCATCTGGGGACCTCAAAACGATAAGTTATCATGGTCTCGGGCTTAAGTCTTACCATGCCACCTACGGTAATAGCTTCTTCCCTATAGGGGAAATTTGCTAAAATCGCTACCATCCTTGCATATATGTCTTTTAGCAAATTTCCCCTAGTTAAGCCCAAGATCATGGTAACTTTTTGTTTTGAGGTCCCCAGATGCCAAAAACACTATTCGTTCAAATTTATATATATTTATATATAATAAATTAATTTATATATACATATTATATATATATATATATATATATATATATATGCATCTAAAAATATATTTTATGTGTCCATTAACACGATAACTTGACAAAAAAACGTCTGATTTTGATGAAATTTGACTCAAATGTGTAAAGTGACATTCGTGACTTTTAGTTCGAAAACCAGAAAAATCGGACTATGGGAATCGAAACATAAATTAATAAAACTTGGTATGCAACTTTGACCGGTTAAGTTGTATTGATAACTATTGGATGATGGTTTATGGGGGTTTACAATTTTCCAAAAATCAGTTTTTGCATTTTTCACTCTACAATAAAAAAAAAACTGAATTTCGGTTTGGACCATTTTATAGAGCTTAAAACAAAATATGGTAATTTGAATTACTAACCTAGGTTAAGTGGTTGCGGAGAAAATCCAAAAAACGCGTTCATAAAATCTCCCATGTTAATCTTATGGGAAAAAGGTTTTTAGCTTCTCCTCAGTTCATTTTAATGTAAACCTCACATTTACTGTTACCAATCAGTTCAGCTCTACAAAAAAATCATTTTGGTGTTTAAACTGTGATTCTATGTCCAACCATTGCAGAGATATTCAAAGTGCTAAACACAGTACGTTGTCCAATGTTATCTTTATGGAGAATAATTAAAATATTATATCTCGATTATTTATGAATCTATCTTGTTGAAACTTGGCATTTGGCTTCACCTAGTAATGGTCTATTGATATTTACACAAAAAAATATTTTTTGCCATTTTTCCCCGCAGCAGCAAACCTGCATACTCAGTCTCCATTTTATTCTTATGGAGAATAAGGTATTCTTATGAGGTAAAATGTAATGTCTCCCTTAGTTATGAACATAAATTAATAAAACTCGGTATGCAACTTTGACTGGTTAACTTGTATTGATAATTGAATAAAAACACATATTTTGTGTTCTGAGTACGCAGATTTGCTGCATCAAGGAACACAAAAATGGATTTTTATGCTAATATCAATATAACTAAACTAGGTGAAGTAGTATAACAGTTTTTATCCATTTATGTTCATAATTAAGGGAGACATAGCATTTAATTATCATCCATAACAATAACATGGGGCTGAGTACGCAGGTTTGCTGCTACAAGAGCATTTGACAAAAATTGCTTTTTTGAGCAAATACCAATACACCACAACTAGATGAAGCCGTGTACCAAGTTTCATCAGTGTAAGTTCATAAATAAGAGAGATATAAAATTGTTCTTTTCCTTCATAAGAATAACATTGGACAACGTACTGTGTTTAGCACTTTCAATATCTTGGTAACCAATTGACGTAGAGGAATGACCAAAATACCAAATTGTGTGTTTTTTTAAGCAGAATACAATGGTAAAAACTAAAATTTGACTATTTCCAAAATTATTTGTAAAAAATTCAAAAAACCCATTTTTGGGGTACAAAACCCCCCAAAAATACCCCTTTGGATAAAGCGATCTGGCTGGTTTACGAACTTAAAGTCATAAATGCTGCTTTACACGTTTACACCAAATTTCATCAAAATCGGATAATTTTTACGAGAGTTATCGTGCTCACGGACACATATGATATATATCTACAGTTTCGAACGAATGGTGTTTGTGGGGCCTGGGGCCTCAAAACGAAAAGTTATCATGGTCCCGGGCCTAGGTCTTACCATGCCGACTACGGTAATAGCTTCTTCCCTATAGGGTAAATTCGCTAAAAACTGGTTTACGACTTCTCCTAGTTAAGTTCTATTGAAATTAGCGTAAAAACCCATTTTTGTGTGTTCCTTTTTGCAGCAAACCTGCGTACTCAGCCCCAATGTTATACTTACGGAGAATAATTAAAATTGCATATATCGTTTATTTGTGATTATATTTTTATCAAACTTGGTAAGTGGCTTTATTTAGTATTAAGACATTATATCTCCATTAGAATGCTCCATTAAATGCCGACAACGGTAATAGCTTCTTCCCTATAGGGGAAATTTGGTAAAACGTGGGTTGCCTCACGCTCTTATATTATTAACCTGACACAAGAATTACTAAATTACACCATGAGGACCAAATATAAAATCTTTTAACGGATTTATTCATTGGGTTAGGCGTAAAAAATAGTGAAAAATGAGGGGTCACAATACAAGATATAAATAATATCAATCCAATATGGTGGATAAAGGATGCCTACCTAATCCTATAAATATAATAAGTAATGTTTAACAATTACAAGTAAATACGACTTAACAATGATCGATAGCGTCATTAGCTGGCTAAATGATTACAAGACGGACATTTTCAAACGTTAAATTTTACAATATATTTCAATTTGTGATACCGATTTAATACAGTAATAACCTGATTGAGGCATTGTATTGAGCGTTAAAAACTGTTTTTAAATGTAAGGTAACAATGACACTTTGCAAATTAAAAGCAACCAAAATTTAATCAAATATGACTGATACACAATGGCTACCGAAAATAATTTGGTACTCAGTGTAAATAAAACACTTAATATACATAAATGATTGGACCTTGTCTGATTTTCTAAAAGACAAGTTGAACAAATTTACGAGGGGACATGTAAAACTCGCAATGTATCATTATCGCAAAACATTACAGGAATAAAACACAGCATAGGATAAATGGATTGTCAATAATCATATCTTTGGCAGACTTCGTCGAAGATGTCCCTTGGATTTCTTCTGCTCGACAACGCTTCTTTTTTTAAGTCGCATCGCAGTCGCCGCATTCCACCTCGACATCGTCCGGGGGATGGTCATGATCTGACGGTTCAAAACGAATACCTGCGTTACCAACATGAAACTGTCCACGGCTGGGGCACCCGCTGGTTAAGCACTTCAAGTACTTAACGCCGTTTTCGGTTTTGTTGCAGTTATATAAAAAACCGTCTTTAGTAAACAGCACACCGATTCCACTCTGGATTGTATCCATTATAATATATCGAAAACAAATTAATTTGTAAGCTAAAATATAAGAAAAATGCTAAACGATCACGGCAATAACAGAAAGATGTGATGGAAAAAAAACCAGCGAACTAGGAAACTTGGAAAAGACACTGACGAAAACAAATAAACCACGGTCAACAGCACGTCCGACTTCTTCGAGTGTTAGGCGAAGACTGAGTCTTCAGTAAAACAACCAAGTATCCGTTAAAATTTGAACGAAATTTGATTTGTTGGTGCAAAATCTTGACTCCTAGAACACTGCTGGTGTCAGGTTGCGATCACCCACCCCCCGCCCGGCCAGGCGCGTGGAGCGAAATTTGAGACCTTAATTGGTCACGTGAGCCTGAAGACGAAGTAGCTACCAGTAGAGTGATCCCGAGAACCGTTGGCTACCGTCGATCACACCTGCACTTGTTTTACATCTCCCTCTATACTTTGTGAATACTCACAGTAACATTATTATTATGCCACAGAGTTATTGTTTATATTTTTTAATAACCATTAAGGAATAAAGGGTTTAACAGTGCATTATGAATTAGGCCCCTACTGTTAAAATCACTCATTTCGCCATTTCGCTAAATGTAAAATAATGTTTTATTTACAGATAAGATGCGTTTACATTTCTGTGTTCAATGAACATGGTGACACGCGAGTCACCACCAATAAATTTGCTCTAATGAAAGAAAAATTTCCCAAGGTTTAGGTTTGCGACATTTTCATTCAACTTTTAGTAATTAGTGAATTTCCTTTGGAAAGTGAACTATTAGTATGACCCGCACGGTGAAACTTAAGCCCGGGACCACCATAGAAGTTCCTAACGTGACCCCCTGAACACGTTTTGGGGGGTCGTTCAAAATTATATATATATATGCACTCTAGCGGTCGTTCCTTTCTATAATCTGTTGGACAAGTTCGTTGGGCAAAACAATCGGAAAACTCTAAACCCATTTTTTGGGGATTAATCTTTCAAATTTCGAGTTTTTGCACCCAAAAAGAGTCAGAAAAGCCCCAGGTGTAAAATTAATGCATGTAAAAAGATGGGAATTAGAGAGGCGAAAGTTTTAAGCCCTCTCTCTTCATTCTAGCATAAATATTTACCGAGTTATTAAAGAAAATGTGTATCGGCTAAACACAGTACAGTCTTATGGGGGTTTTACACTAGAAAAGCCTGTTATTCCTTTGTTAGAGTACTTTTATTACCCCCAGCAACCTCACGCCTACTTTCAAGCCTGTCTGGACCTTCTCCTAACCTTATAATGTATTCCCAGCAAAATTGTATTCCCAGCTTTGCAAGTAAATGAAACCAGGAGTATCAGAACAGCCAAAAAATCAATGTTGTCAGATTTCAATAAAAATTGGACAAATGTATGTTTTTACACTGATTTTGAGTTTTAAAAGTTTTTATGTGGAAATTCACTTCCCTCACGTCAGCGTGCTGCGTGCAAACTCGTTATTTGTTTCGTATTCTACCCTATTCGTAATAGTTAAAAATAAATTAATATAAAATGTTCTAGTTTCATTTCGTTTATAAGTATTGGGATTTGTTAATTGTTAACTTGTACAATCATTACAGTTATCTTGTGGCATCAGCATTAGTAACAGGGGGGAGATAAATTCCAACATACGCACAAACCCACAGACATCCCTCTTACTGAAGTATACGATATGAATTTTAATATGGAATAAATTTGGAATCTGGGTAAAATTGGATGAAACTCTAGTAATCAATTGTATTTCAAGGGATTAGAAAACTAAGGACTATGAACCTATGTTATTACCATGAAATACGTACATATTTATTCAAACAGTTTAGCTAGTTATGCCTTTTTGTTTGGCTATCTTTAGATAGTTTGTGTCAAACCTACATGTAATGACAAAATGTAACTAGAGTTTTTAAGAAACATAGTTCGTCTTGAACTGACACCAAAACGGATGTGATTCAATACAGGAAGTCACAAAACTGCTTGGCGTGCTATGCAGAAACGGGTTCTACATAAACAAATAAGTCGATGATGTACTGTAACATTTTTTCCTATTTCGGCTTTGTTTATCAGTAATCCGCCCAAATTACAGGACTTAAAACATCAAAAATTCAGTTTTTTGGATTTTTCATAAAAAGACATAAATATAAAAAATATTACTATTCACCATTAAAAAGAGCTCAAAAAACTAAGTAATTTAGTACTTTGAATTACTATTCTACGATTGCTTGTTTAGGAGAAAATTTAAATTTTCATTTTGCGGTACACGCAGTCCGTTGTCCAATGTTATTCTTATGGGGAATACAAAAATTACTATTTCTCTCTTATTTACTGATCAATTTCATTCAAAATTGATATGCTTGTCAAGTTAACATTGACCAACAGAGGAAATTCGAAATATGTTGCCCCTTAATACCCCTGGGGGGGAATAGGGGGAATTTCCCTATTAAAACCACGAGTGTAGCAATGGATTCTGTAGTGCCTACAAAGCAGGGATTAGGGTGGATGTTTTTTTTAAAACAACTTGTTTACAAGATTTTCTGTACATTCGACCGTGCTTTGTATTCTATATTTAGTAAATAAAAAGTAATTTATTCACTAAAGTTGGGCTAAAAGGGAGAAAGTATGTCTCAGTTTCTTGATACCGTTTATTTAATAATAATTTAAAAAATGGGGGTCATTTTAAAATGTCAAAGTCTAATTTCATGCAAACTGGCAAGTAAAACAAATGTTTGCAAAACATCACATTTAAAGCACTTTAAATTTAATATTTTGTATAACTTGGTTTTAGTTGGTAGTTTTCGTGAAATTTGACTTTTGACATTTTAAAATAGCCACTATTTCGATAATTATTACAAATTATCATTCATTAACCGATGTTTAAATTCAAAGTGTCATTGGATTTGGATTAAAAAGTGCTTTAAATTTCATATCTAGTAAAATTTTATTTTAGTTCATAGTTTTTGTGGAATTTGACTCACAACATTGTAAATAACCACCATTTTAAAATTAGAAAATTAAAAAAATATATTTTTAGCTAATCTTATTAAAAAAATTAAAGTTGATAAAAATTGTAATAAAACTATCTCTAAGGGTTTTTAAATTATTAATTATTTTAAATGAAATAAAAAAAGGCGGTTTACGGCTTAACTAAGCCGAAAACAAAAAATGTTTACTGTACATTTTCGACTTATTATTCCTTTTAGAATCCAGTTCTGCACGCTAAGCATTTATTGACACCCTGTATAATAATAAACTAACAAAGAAATTTAATAGTTTTCCGTAAAAAAACACTTTTTAAATTTGTACACGTTGTAATGAATTTTTTATAAATGCATTGAGTTGGGGCTTTAGTACAATAACATCTTCTAATTTTGCACGGCAAATTCCCATTTCATTCCATGAAATTCTAAATTAAATTGTGAAATAACAATTGTTAAAGAGCAATTTTTAAGCCACACAATTTATTTCATAACTAATGAAGAATATTTCTTTAGTTTTTTAAGCCCGTCGTTTATTTTAAACACATTCATCGTCTTGGTAATCTGTTAACTGTAATGTTATCATTGCATTAAAGCTGGAGAGTTACTAGCACAGGCCAGGCAGGAGCGAGCAGGAGCGTGCGGGTCTAATTTAGTCCCTACATTGGCTTCCTGACTGTCGCTTACTAAGCGTTGTCAGCGCTACCAACATCACGCGATTTCAGTGCCCCGTCTTCTGAACTGTCGCGTCGGTTTTTTACTAACTAAAAGCAAATTAGGGCAGAGGCCTATGGGATTTTTTTAAACGTATTCCTATTGTACATCTGCAGCATAAGGGGAACCACAATGCATAATTTCATATTCATAGACATAGTAGTTTTTTAGATCAAGCGATCAATATGTCAGTGAATGCAGGAGTCTAACAAATGTAGATTTAGATTATATATCCACTCTGTACTCTTATGATATTTATTGCAAATCCTCACTCAGCGTTTTAAATTAGAACTGCAACAGCTGTTTATGGAATAATTATTCTTAAGTCATCATAAGAAAAACTTTGTCCATAAAAATAACATTGGATTTTCAAAACCCCGTGGGGCAAAGTCCTGAAGTGATTTCAAAATATTAAACTACCATAAAACCTTCTAACGCACACATAGAACATATAGACAAAAGTTTCATCGAAATCAGTGAACCCTTTTCTCTGTGAAAAGCGAACAAAACATGACCAAAACCACACTAAATTACGTTTTTGAGCGGACGCCATTCTTTTTCCAAAAGGCGTATGCCAGTTTACAGTGGCCTAAAACCTTTCCACAAATGTATAGAACAAAGAAACTAAGTGTCGTCAAAGTCAGTGCACCCGTTTTCCCGTGAAAAGCGAACAAAAACCCGTCCTTAAGCGTTACCGACAGACAGACAAACCGATAGACAGCCAGACAGACGGACAGAAATTGAGATAAGACCAAAACAAGGCTTTCCTAGGGTGAAAACTATAAAAATATGCAAAAATTTAAGAATTCCAAACAATGGACAGACTAAACTATAATTTTATTAAGCCTATATAGAAATGAATAACCCTTAGACTGAGTTTACAGGTTAGCTGCAACAGGGACCACAAGAATGTGGTCATTATGCTAATATCAATCGGGAACAACCAGTGTGAACGGATTAGAGGCAACGGTGTGTATCATCAAATTATCGTACTTTTACAAACTATCGTATCCAGATACAATAATTTCGTAGACACTCCGACAATTCAGCGGAGTCTACGGCGTGCTCTTTTGGTCGATTGCGACAGTATTCACTTTCGGTCGGTTGCTACACATTTGGTTTTCGGTCAAGTAAAACAACAGCTAGTTTCGATAAGTTTAACATTTATTACTTTCGGTCAGATAACACTATTATTAAAACTTTTCGGTGGTTTAGGACTCTTCCAATATTCAAACATTTGGCACAGTTACAGTTTCAATATTTTTTTAATTCGGTCGTTTGGGACACATTTGCTTTTCGATGTTTTCAAACAAAATAACGTTTCGGTGCGATGGGATTCGGTCATTTGGCATCTCACCCTTTTAATGGACAAGCTACATGTAGGCCTAATTCCACGTGTATAACTTATTTAGAATTACCTGAGTAAGTCGATAATGCAGTTTGTCATTTATGGAACAATTAAGGTTTTTATTTTTTTTTTGGGTGTTTAATTATGAAAACATGTTAGTTTATCGACTGTTTCATGAAGGGTAATGTATAAACATATTGAGTGCCAAATCTCAAGCCTTTAAATACTAAATTAAAGTGATAGGAAATTAGAAACCACGAAAATAACCGTTGAAATAGCCTGAAATTCGAAAAATCTAGCGCTACCTAAGGGTGAAGGGAGCGAGATACGACAAAAAGTCATAGGAACAAAGTTGTAGATCTTACAAAATCCGTAGGTCATAGTGGTGTCCGTTGTTCGATAGGTTAATCCGTTTGGCCGCTAGAGCTCAAAAACTGGAATTTTAAAATAAGCCTTTTTTGGGGGGTTTTAAATATTTTTTTAAGGGGGTAAAAATATAAAATTGTCAGTTTTGGCAATTTTTCTGGGGCTTAAAAGCTATAAGCTACCTGCATGCAAAATTTCAGGTTTCTAGCTCGTCTAGAAGTGGTCTAGAATTCTTATACCTCAGTGAGTGAGGGAGTGAGTTACACATGCGGCTGTATAGTATATTAGATTTATTAGTGGTTGCTAAGAATAAAAAGGAAAATATTCTGAATATTTAAAGCTATGTTTAACAAAATAATGATTTAGCATTTTACAGTTAATTTTTAAGTGTATTATATTTGTTATTACTAATGAAAGTAGGTCATTAGTAATTAATTTTATCTTTTAGCAAATTTTCCCTGTAGGGAAGAATTAGCGAATTACCCCTATTGGGAAGAAACTATTACCATAGGTGGCATGGTAAGACTTAAGCCCGTGATCATGATAACTTTTTGTTTTGAGGTCCCCAGATGCCAAAAACAATATTCGTTCAAATTTATATATATGTGTGTCCGTTACCTCGATAACTTTTAAAAGAATCGCCCGATTTTGATGAAATTTGGCACAAATGTGGAGAGTAACATTTATGACTTCAAGTTCAAAGACCAGAAAAATCAGACCATGGGAAAGGAGGTTTATGGGGGTTTTAAATTTTCCAAATGGAGAGAAGTCAAAAAACGTATCCATAAATCTTCCCATGTTAATCTTATGGGAAAAATGTTTTTAGATTTTCCTGAGATAATTTTACCAAAAACTTCACCAATTTTATTTTATTTTCACCAATAAGTTTAGCTCTACAAAACAATCATTTTGTTGTGTTTTGATTGTTGTTCTACGTCTAACCGTTGTAGAGATATTCAAAGTGCTAAACACAGTACATTGACCAATGTTATCCTTATGGAGCCATACACATATTACGTAACACATTTTTTCGTCATTTCAGACCTCCCCCCTCCCCCATGTAATGCACCATAATGCTTGAGCACCCCCCCACCCCTCCCAATGTGCTACTTAACTCAATCGTAGTAGGCTTTAAAACAGCTTAAACCTTTTAAACATCGTTATATTAGCAATTTGGAGAATGGATTTCAATGAATCATTAAACTTTAAATGACTCTCTTTTAACAACATTTGTTATAACTTATTTCAAAGCAAAATGTGTACAAACAAACAAGACTGTTGGTAATAATATAAGCAACAAAATAAACTATCTCAGCTAAAACGTTACGAATTTAATTTAAAACTAATACAAATACGAAATACCCCGTCGCAGCAAACCTGCATACTCAGCGAATTTCCAATGGAGATATAAATGTCTTAATACAATATAAAGCCACTTACCAAGTTTCATAAAAATATATTCACAAATAAGCGATATATACAATTTTAATTATTCTCTATAAGAATAACATTGGGGCTGAGTACGCAGGTTTGCTGCAACAAGGAATACAAAAAATGGGTTTTTATGCTAATATCAATTCAACTAAACTAGGTGAAGTCGTATACCTGTTTTTATTCATTTATGTTCATAATTAAGGGAGACAGAGCATTTAATTATTCTCCATAAGAATAACATGGGAGCTGAATACACAGGTTTGCTGCTACGGAAGCCTTTGGCAAAAAAATTTTTTTTAGCAAATATCAATAGACGAGATGAAGCTGTATACCAAGTTTTGTCAGTATACGTTCATAAATAAGAGAGATATAAAAATGTTCTTTTCCTCCATAAGAATAACATTAGACAACGTACTGTGTTTAGCACTTTCAATATCTCAGTAACTAATTGACGTAGGGGAATGATCAAAATACCAAATTCTTTCTTTTTTTTAAGCTGAATCCAATGGTGAAAACTAAAACTATTTAACACACACACACTATTTGAAAAATTATACGTAAAAAGTTCAAAAAAAAACATTTTTGGGGTACAAAACCCCCCCAAAATACCCCTTTGGATAAAGCGACCTGGCTGGTTTTCGAACTTAAATTCATAAATGTTGCTTTACACGTTTATACCAAGTTTCATCAAAATCGGATAATTTTTACGAGAGTTATCGTGCTCACACACACACACACACACACACCCACACACACACACACACACACACACACACACCCACACACACACACACAGACACACACACACAAACACACACAAACACACACAAACACACACAAACACACACAAACACACACAAACACACACAAACACACACAAACAGACACAAACACACACAAACACACACAAACAAACACAGAAACACAGAAACACAGAAACACACACACACACACACACACACACACACACACACACACACACACACACACACACACACACACACACACACACACACACACACACACACACATATCTATCTATAATATTATAAAGAAGAGGTGGTGTCTGTCTGTCTGTCTGTCTGATGTTCCGGGTGAACACAAAAACTACTGAAGCGACTGGGCTGAAACTTTACACATAGGTAGATCTTGAACCCATGCAACACATAGGCCTATTCACTTCCTTAAAATCCCCTCGGGCTACGCCCCATGAACGTCCTAAGTTTCAATGTTTACATTTCAGAAGAAAGTAAACATTCAGAAACTGTAATGCGAACAGCTGAGGGCACTTACATTTGACAGCTAAAGAGCAGAAGCAAGAACAACAGCTGTTTCAAACTAACTAAAATGAAATTTGCATTGATTGACTATAGAACGGGTAAGGAAAACCCCTGTGCGAAGAACGTGTACATCAAGTATATATATATATATTTATTTCAATATACCGTATAATTAATCTATATAAATAAAATTAGAGTTTTGTCTGTACATTGCTTGGAATTATGAAATTTTTGCATATTTTCACGTTTTACACCCTGGGGAAACCAAAACAAATCTTATCTCAATTTATGTCTGTCTGTCTGCCAGTAACGCTCAAGGACGGGTTTTTGTTCGCTTTTCACTGGAAAACGGGTGCAGTGACATTAATGAAACTTTGTTTCTTTGTTCTATATATGCGTGAGAAGGTTTTAGGGCACTATAAACTGGCATACGCCTTTTTAAAAAATAATGGCGGCCGCTCAAAAAACGTGATTTGGTGCGGTTTTGGTCATGGTTTTGGTCGCGGTTTCACAGGAAAACGGGTGCACCGATTTCTATGCAACTTTTTTCTATGTTCTATATGTGCGTTAGAAGGTTTTAGGCTAATTGGATTGTTTTAAATTACCTTAGGATACTGCCCCATACGGTTTTTAAGATCCTATGCTATTCTTATGGACAAAGCATTTATTTATATTGAACCAGATTATGGCATAGTTATTCTATAAATAGGTTTTTTAGTTCTTTTTTAAAACGTTGAGTGAAGATTGGTAATAAATAACATAAGTGGATATATGATCTAAATCTATATTTGTCAGACTCATGCACTCACTGACATAGTGATCACTTTATCTAAGAAACGACAATGTCTATTGAAGATAAAATTAAAATTTTGGATGGTGGTTCCCCTTATGCTGCAGATTCACAATAAGAATACGTTTAAAAAAGTCCTATAGGGTTCTTCGCTAATTTACTTTTATGACAATTGTATGAGTATTAGTACTTTCTGGACCTTTGTAAGTTACATTTCGGTAGGAACATAACTAATTTATCAGAAAAAAACGCAGCCTATTCCTGTTACGAAAATGTTTATGTGCTTCGCCCCCTGGAATTTCAAAATACAATATTTTAACAATCTTGCACATACTCTTGGACTGATGGATCTGAAATTTGGTAGGAATGTAGCTGATAGGTCAGTGCAGACATTTACCTACTCCAGACACAAATACACTCAAGGACTCTGGCCCAATGGCCTTTAATATAAGCGCGTTAGTCATAACACACAAACTACTCAACTAGTAGAACTGAAATTTGATGCCTTAAAGGAAATAAGAAACAACATCATGGGGAGTCACGGTGTTGTTCTCTGGAGATCTCACACAGACCCTTTGTCGTAAGTGAGACATGAGTGGACGAGTCTACGCCTCTCTAAAAATATATTTTATGTAGCCAACCAGTGAGCGTCTGAACTTAACAGTAAATATGAAAATGTATTTTTGAGAAGATTAAGGGGTTGATCAGTTTTCTTATGCGCTTTTAAAAGTTGAGATAGGGACATTGAAAAACAAATTAAGGTCTCAGAAACATCTATCCTTCACTCGGCACTATCGATGAATCACAGGATTTATTGATTAACAGTTTGTCACACCGAGGTTCATAAACAGTTTAATCTGGAAAGTGCCTGGCTCTGTGATTGTGCCATCCTCACGTCCACCAATGAACAAGCAACGGAGATCAACACAAATGTAGGTCTATTCCAAAGGGAGGAACGAACATATACAATACCGTTCATTTAACCATGACCACTGTTAGAACAGTTCGTATATAATGATTTACATTTATTTAAATAAAATCAAGTAGTCATATGTTTTTAAAACATATGTTTTTTCAAGTTTAAATTGTTTATTTACAATTATATTGAAAACAGGACCTGGCAAGAATGGTGATTTTAAAAGTGGTTTGTCAATGTTTTTAACACGTTCGCTGCGGCCCACCAATGGCGGGCGTGCGCCGAGCACGGCAGCGAACCAGATTGGCACAGACGAATTCAATTATTTCGGTCTGACGAATCACAAAACAGCGGTTTGGTGATGTGCTGCATTTCCACGAGACTGGACGTAGTTCGCTGAAACACCCACAGGTAGCAGCACTGCCTGGGTACTAGCCATTTCCCTTGTAATGTCAATAACAGGGAGAATATCCCAGAAATATGGGGCAAAAACTGGTTTTTTGTCTCTTATGAACGGGAATTTTACGGGGAAATTTACTACCAACCTACACCAAAATAAAGCTCGCATTCCTAGCTAAAACTCTGACATAAAATACCCGTCCTCACCACAGTGCTGCCAGCACGAGACCAAATTGAACTTAGCATGTAGACAGAGCGCCATGTGGCGCTCTCAGATCGTGGCGTTGTTCTGCCGAGCGCCATATGGCGCTCGCCGCAGCGAACGTGTTAAAGTTTAATGTTTCGTTACATTACTATTAATTTATTGGAATGTAAAGATTAATGTATCAAAGTATTTAAAATGTTAAATTAAACAGGGTTAATATTTTGTTGTACTTGAGTTCTTTTATTTCTAAAATCGAATCCAAAGTGTTACGTGTACCGATTTGGAGTAGCAAAAAATTTATTGGAATGTAAAGATTAATGTATCAAAGTATTTAAAATGTTAAATTAAACAGGGTTAATATTTTGTTGTACTTGAGTTCTTTTATTTCTAAAATCGAATCCAAAGTGTTACGTGTACCGATTTGGAGTAGCAAAAACCATACCGTTCACTACCCGACAGAGTTCCTCTACTTGGCAACAGTACCCGAACTATCTGCCATAGTATATTTCGTTTAACTTTAATTTAATTCTACTTTAAAAGTGTAAAATGTAATTTTAATATTGTAAAATTATGTGAGTTGTTAATATTTTTAGTTAATCTGCCATTTATATACAACCCGTACGATGGACGGGTACATCAGCTAGTAATATTATAAAGAAGAGGTGGTTTCTGTCTGTCTGTCTGTCTGATGTTCCAGGTGAACGCAAAAACTACTAAACCGACTGGGCTGAAACTTTACAAAAAGATAGATCTTGATCCCATGCAACACATATGCCTATTCACTTCCTTAAAATCCCCTCGGGCTACGCCCCATGAACGTCCTAAGTTTCAATGTTTACATTTCAGAAGAAAGTAAACATTCACAAACTGTATTGCGAACAGCTGTGGATACTTCCTTTTGACAGCTTAAAGAGCAGAAGCAAGAACAGCTGTTTCAAGCTATCTAAAATGCAAATTGCATTGAATAAAGAACGGGTAAAGAAAACACCTGTGCGAAGAACGGGTACATCAGCTAATATATGTATATATATATATATATATATATATATATATATACACCCGTCGCAGCAAACTTCCATACTCAGCGAATTTCCAATGGAGATATAAATGTCTTAATACTACATAAAGCCACTTACCAAGTTTCATAACAATATATTCACAAATAAGTGATATATACAATTTTAATTATTCTACATAAGAATAACATTGGGGCTGAGTACGCAGGTTTGCTGCATCAACGAACAAAATAAATTGGTTTTTATGCTAATATCAATATAAGTCAACTAGTTGAAGTCATATACCAGTTTCTATTAATTTATGTTCATAATTAAGGGAGACATAGCATTTAATTATTATCTATAAGAATAACATGGGACTGAGTATGCAGGTTTGCTGCTACAAGAGCCTTTTCCAAAAATTTATTTCTTGAGCAAATATCAATAGACCACAACCAGATGAAGCCATATACCAAGTTTCGTCAGTATACGTTTATAAATAAGCGAGATATAAAATTTATCTTTTCCTCCATAAGAATAACATTAGACAACGTACTGTGTTTAGCACTTTCAATATCTCGGTAACCAATTGACGTAGAGAAATTATCAAAACACCAAATTGTGGGTTTTTTAAGCTGAATCCAATGGTAAAAACTAAAATCTGACTTTTTCAAAAAACATATGTAAAAATTCAAAAACCCACTTTTGAGGTACAAAACCCCCCAAAATACCCCTTCGGATGGAGCGAACTGGCTGGTTTTCGAACTTAAATAAATCATAAGTCATAAATGTTGCTTTACATGTTTATACCAAATTTCATCAAAATCGGACCATTTTTACGAGAGTTATCGTGCTCATGGACATATATACATTTGTCATATATACATTATGGACATATACATTTTCGAACGAATGGTGTTTTTGGGGTCTGGGGACCTCAAAACGAAAAGTTATCATGGTCCCAGGCTTAGGTCTTACCATGCCAACTACGATAATAGCTTCTTCCCTATAGGGGAAATTCGCTAACACCTTAAAAAACTTAAGATGTGGACGGTTTTGCTGTATCCAGTCATGATTTTACACTCTAAAACAACACAAAACATAGGTGTAAAGCAATACAGAACTTACTCAGAATACTTTATGTATTTATTTTTAGATAATTGTTGTTAAAATAGTATTGACAGAAGTATTTTTATATAAGAAACTGTAACTTTAATTTAGACATCAACTTGATTATTTTTTTAAATTTTGAACGATTTATAACAGAATCAAAAGATACAGGAGTGCGCCAGCACTTAGGGTTAATATGTGTGAGTTACGTAACGCTGGTCCAACCCCCCCCGTCACCCCATATAATGCAGCATAATGCTATGCCATAACCCCTCCCCCCCCCTTAAGTGCGTTACGTAATATGTGTATGGTCCCTATGGAGAATAAATCAAATTTGATATTTCAATTGTTTATGCACACCCGCACCCGCACGCACACACGCACGCACGCACACACGCACGCACGCACGCACGCACGCATGCACGCACGCACACACACACACACACACACACAGACAGACAGACATCAGGTAAAAACAACTTTTTTGGGTTCAGGGAGCACCAAAACAAATATTTCCACTAACAACTCAAATTCGAAAATTTTGACAAAACAATACTTTCTCCATATAATATGTATAGAGGGAGAAAGTAAAAAGTCCTGATCAACTCTAATGTTTTTGCTGTTGTTAAAATACACAAGTATCATTTGGGTTATGGTATAAGATTAAGGTGGAGTATTTTTTGACATTATTGAAAAATGTAAATGTCCTCCAAAAATGGGAGTTTTTGGTGGGATTTTAAAATTTAAAATTTGAACTCCTTTAAGTGACCAGATATTTTAAAAAACTTTGTTAAAAGTCCAGTAAAAACCTAGATGATAGCCAGTCTAAATTCAAGTTAAAACTTTACCTGAAACCTCGAGGGTATTATTGGTTAGTTCAAATTGTGCCATAACAATTTAGGCTAAATCAAAGGAATATCCTTTGGATAGCAGTACCAACTTCTGGGGGAATATTATTTAACATCTTTGAATATTTTTGGTGTTCCTAAAAAAAGAAAAATTTTGGGGGCAATTCTAAATTTTTAAAAACGTTAAATAATACTTTTCCCTGTAAGGTGATATCACTGCTCTCAAGGTTTCAGGTAAAGTTTCCACTTGAATTCAGACTGGCTGCCACTTTGGTTAGGGAAGAGAGAGACAGGCTACCTAGTTTTCACCATTCCACTATGTTTTTAGAGGTTTTTAAAATAAAGCGTCACTAGAAAGCGTCATTTACATCTTTTAATGTTTTTAGTTGTCCCCAAAATCTCACTTTTTTTGGGAGGGTTATTCAAAATTTGTAATATGATCACAAGATACTTCTTGAAAGTTATATCACTAGTGAAAAGATATTTGTTTATTTTCACAAATAAACAAATTATAAGGGGGGGGGTCCGGACTTTTTTTCATAATGTTACATAATAAAATTTTTGAATTTTGCACAGTGTAGTGTACTTGCACAGATGTGCATACAAATCAGACCTAATTCATAATTTTTTACCTCACATATACAATGTGTATTATCTAAATATTGTAGAACATCTATTTCAAAGAAAACTTCTCTTTATGATTGCTTTTTCTTAGAATAGACTTTTAACAATTTAAAGTCCCCTATAGAAAAACGTTTAGTTAAGATTTTAAAAATAAATTGAATGCATCTATGATGAAATCAGACTATAAACATCTCCATGGAAAAGTTTAATTCAAATTATTTTAAAATTATCAAATTTCAAGTTGGAAAATTTGTTTATTTCCCGTTAAGATAACATGTCAACCCAAACAGTCATAACAAAGAGTAATTTAGAAGTTTTACATTTTCAAATATATAAATATCAGCAAATTTTATATGTGATAATTTGTAATCGATTACAGTAAAACTTAACCTCCTTGGGTTCACAAGGTCATTGAGAGGCTTGGGTGAGTAAAATTGCAGGCAATGAATATTCAATGAAGAAATAAACTAATAAGAATGAATATATTAATAATGTTATGTCGGTTATTATCTGGTGATTGGTCAAAACCATTTGATGACAATTTACCTATATATTTATTTGTAACTATCTTCTTCAGCTTTGATGTGCATTATAATGAAATTAAACTTAGCTGAGAAAGATAACCAGTTTTAGTTTTATAAAACTAGGTGATGTCCATTCTACGCTCGAGAATCTAGCAAATGTAGAATTGTAGAGCCATATATTTTGAAAAGATTACATTGATTAGCTGACTACCTAAATAAAATATACCGGTAACTCTATAAGATTAACATTGGAACTTTGAAGGCCTGTGGGGTGAACCCCTTAAAGTAATGTTTTCAAACCCCCAGAAGGCTCATCTAGAGGGTTAGAGCTTTTGCCTGATACCAAATATGTATTTAAATTTAAAATAATAGTTTTGAGGGTCGAAAAGCGCCGAACAAAAATAAAGAAATTCTTTTAATAATATAGATATCAAAAATCTTGTTAGATATTTATGACAGTAATAGATAAATTGGGAATTTTGGAATTTTTGTTTAGTAAATTTACATCCCGAAATTTGCTATGCAAGCCTGAACCTGATCGCTATAATGATCTATAAACAATAACCCCTGGAGCATTATACCATTTTTGGTAACTCTGCAGTTTTGTTTAAAAATTCAAACAGTTACACATCATATAATTTTGGTCCAATAAAAATATTTACTTTACAAACTGATACTATTGAATGACTTGACATAGTTGTTGGGGATGTATATTCTTAAAAACACGATAAAAATGTATTCATTAAGTTTACAACTGTGAAATTTTACTAACTATAAATTAATTGGGAATCTTAGATAATCAGTTTGTCCACAAGTTATCAAATTAACTTGAAAACGAGAATAAGGAAATATAAACTGTTATTCACTGACAGTAATAATCACATTTTACAAAACCAAAATAATTCACAAAGGTACTAACTAGGCTTAGGCTTTAGGTCTAACCTAAATCCCCTAAGGACACATGTAAAATCAGCCGAGACACATACTACTTATTGAGGTCCCCAGATGACAAAAACACTATTCGTTCAAATTTATATATATATGTGTGTGTGTGTCCATGAATGCGATAACTTGAGTAAAAAACGTCCGATTTCGATGAAATTTGGCTCAAATGTGTAAAGTGACATTCATGACTAAGTTTGAAAACCAGAAAAAATCAGACCTTGGGAAGGAGGGTTTATGGGGGTTTATATTTTCCAAAAATCAGTTTTTTGCATTTTTTACACTAACAATTTTGGTTTTGACCATGTTATAGGATTTAAAAAAAAAACAATGTAGTATTTTGAATTATTAACCTAGGTTAAGTGGTTGCAGAGAAAATCCAAAAACCTACTCATAAAATCTCCCATGTTAACCTTATGGGGAAAATGTTTTTGGCTTTCCTCAGTTCATTTTAATGTTAAGTTCACATTTGCTTTTACCAATCAGTTCAGCTCTACAAAACAATCATTTTGGTGTTTAAATTGTGATTCTACACCCAACCGTTGCAGAGATGTAATGACTACCTTAATTATGAACGTAAATTAATAAAACTTGGTATATGGCTTCACCTTGTTGAGTTATTTGATAAAACCCATTTTTTTGTTCGTTGTTGCAGCAAACCTGCTTACTCAGCCCCCATGTTATTCTTATGGAGTATAATTAAAATGTTATATAGCACTTATTTATGATTGAACATTGATGAAATTTGGTATGTGGCTTCGCCTAGTTAAATTCTATTTATATTTACATAAAAACCGATTGTTTTTGTTTCTTGTTTCAGCAAACCTACGTACTCATCACCAATGTTATTCTTATGGAGTATAATTAAAATGTTATATAGCACTTATTTATGATTGAACATTGATGAAATTTGGTATGTGGCTTCGCCTAGTTAAATTCTATTTATATTTACATAAAAACCGATTGTTTGTGTTTCTTGTATCAGCAAACCTACGTACTCATCACCAATGTTATTCTTATGGGGAATAATTAAAATTTTATATATCGCTTATATGTGAATATATTTTTATGAAACTTGGTATGCAACTTTATGTGGTATTAAGACATATATTTTGCATTGGAAATTAACTGAGTACGCAGGTTTGCTGCGATGGGGGTATTTATATTTATGCCACTTTTGGTTTCACCTTTCCACCGGAAACAAACGTTCAATAGCCGCTCACTCAGCAGAATTGCATTTACGTCAAATAAAATTTGCCATTTACTTAAAATAAAACATACATTTCAAAATTACTTATATAATACCGTTAAAACTATGCAAACTATATACAAATTATTATATTTTTGTTGTTAATAAACACATCTTGATTTTGTAATGCAAATACAAATTTTAATATAATAAATTTTACCTTACTTAGGTCATTTCATAATAGCAATCATCAATTTGTGAATTTCAGCGGTACCAAAGTTTTGTAACCATACATTAATATTGCCAAATTTATTATTTAATTATTTTGTAAACTAGAATTTTTGAATAGTTCATTATAAGTTTAATTCCAACATACCAAGACTGACGTTGACATTTAACAGTACTCACACTCGGAAGTACAAATTTATTGTGTTGCCTAGTAGATTTATCGTGAGTAATTTTAACCATTCAATTCACACATGATACACAAACGAATGGTGCTTTGCATCATAAGAAAAATCAAAAAGCTACAACATCAATATAAAAATTTTGCAGACAGCTGGAGGGACATCAACAATTTTGGATCAGTTGTTTTGCTCCAAACACATTATAATGTAGACTCTGCCAAAGGAAGATAGCTTGAGATCAGTTGTTTACGGCAATATCAATTTAAATCTGGTTGCAACCCGACTGCAATGAAGTCAGAGCAATTTTGTAACAGCTGTAATACCGTCAATAAATCAACAGATAACGCTCGGACGCTGGTAAAGATTGATTAATCAACGAATAATGCTCAGAATGCTCATTTGGCACCAGAGCCCATCTCTGTAGGGGCGAAATAGTTTTAATTGTTTACTGAATTTACATTCCTAAAACACCTTTCTTTGAATGGAGAAGAAACATGTCAAGCTTCTCTTTCTTTTCTCTTAATGACTTTCACAAATATAATTGTTTTTACAACTCTATGGCTAAGCTGGATATTTTTTATATACTTAAACATACAGTAGAAATCCAATTATCCGAACCCCAATTATCCGAATATCCAATTATCCGAATCGATTTTGAGTGAAATAATAGAAATATAAAAATCAAGAAAATAACAGCGGGAGCGCGTGTACCGATAATGCGCCGTGAGCGCTAAAATAAAAGCCTGCGCTGTTACCTTCCGGACGATATTTTCGCAGGGAACAATGAGTCATACCCCCTTCCCGCCCTGCTCATCATCAGTCGCTACTGTTATTTCACCGAGATTATCGTTCGAAATGAGTACAAAACGTAAACGTGTTGTCCTTTCGCTAAGTGATAAACTCACTTTGCTCGAGATGTTCAAGTGAAATAACCAACATTGAACAGTGAAATACGTACAGTATGTAGGCTTATTGAAAAGAGCAACTGTATATACTATATTCAATTTAACTCCTGTAATTTAATTTTTATGATGTATATTCTTGATACAGTTCGCTCACTTTCTGTTCACTACATTTATAATAACTTTGTCGATAAAATTCTGATTTTTTATGTATGGTGATGTTTTTTTGCTTAATTCCCGAGGTATACCTGATTATCCGAATTTCTGCATATCCGAATTGGCCCGATCCCCAATTAATTCGGATGATTGGAGTTCTACTGTAGTAAAAGTTTGTTCAACTGAATGAAGATACCTTGCGTACACATGAGGGGAGAGGAATGCTCAGGGTTGATTTAGTAAATAGACATAACAAAATCTTATAGACAAAGAGTTTGAGCCAAGAAAAGTAAAAATATAAAACCAAATTAAAATAGTTAATTTAATTTGTAAATTAAAACGTTTTCTGTTTCTATTTGGTTGTTTTAGTTGTTTATTTGGTGAATATCCTTTTAAATGAAAGATAAAACAGCTGGGAAGTAGTTAGTTGATTAATTAGATAAACATTAACTTTAATTTATTCAGTGTGATATTAGCATTTTCTGCAAAGAGATTGTACGGATAAATTGTATTAATATTTTCACTCAACAAACAATGACATATTACGTGAGAGAAAGTCCAGTAAACAAGACCAGGGGTTACCGATCTAAAAATTGCAAACTCCTGGGCCAAAACATGTTGGCCCTACTTCAAGAGACAATAGGCAACAACGGCAAGCAACACTTTCTCAACCGCTATAAATTTGTTGGTGTTTATTTTTATTCACTTTTCATCTACGATAGGAGTAATCCTTATTTCCTCCTCACATGTTTCAGCTGATATATTTCAAGTATTCCTCTGTGTTCCAGGCCATTGTGTAGCCAAAGAGCTTAGCAACATGGAGAGATTTCGCGAACCCCCCAAACTGGCAGACACCAATGAGCTGCAAATGGTTTTCACTCGCAGGAAGCCTCAAAGGATGCAAATTCGGCAAGCTTTCTATCTCGTAGATTCTAACTACGTTAAATCATATCCCAACGAGTTCTACATACGATCACTATCCGGTCAAATATTTCTAATCAAATATGAAAGGTTCCTGCGATAGAAATTAATTTCAGTTGTAAATATTTCACGTTTTGTTTAAATTTTTGTTTACTGTTGTAGGTTATGTACTCTATTTTTATACATGTTGTAACTGTAAATAATTGTCAATATATATTGTATAAAATATATACTTGTGACATATTTTACCTTTGTATCTTTTGATGGTTTTTAATAGAGGTGCTAGAAGTGATTGTATTGTATTGAGTTGATTTTTGCCAATTATTCCAAAGTTTTGAGTATTTTCGAGTGAGTATTTGTCGTCAGCACTAATCACTGACAAGGATTGGTTTCTAAACAATTTGATCAGTATGAATCCACATTTTTGGCAAATTCAATCAAATCTGTTTATGTTTTCGATATATAGGCTTTATCTTTTGCCTAAAGGAATTTCCAAGGCCTTTTTATGTACTTCATGGCTAAATAAATTACTATTACTGACTAAAGTCAATGCTACTGCTAATAAAAATTGTTGTAAAAACACTATATTAAATTTATAGCCACTGAAGACTATGAGTCTGGCCTCCAAATAAAATAAACCGGTAGAAATAAAATCTGTTTGGATATTTGAATATAGAATGGTTTAATTAATGTAATTATTATTTATTATTATAAAAACACAACTTAACTAGCAAAATGCACCAATTCAATTTACTGAACACTTTATTTTAGGTTTTGTAAACAAACCAAATCAAAGGTACTAAAAAGACTAGATCACCGTCTTTTGTGACTATATACTTTCTAACATAAATGCAGCACCACTCATCAAAATGTGCCTTCCTTTAAAACTCAAGACTCCAGAGTTTTCACCCCTTCCTAACTAGGAAGATCTTTACTCCGCTGTTACTCTTCTAAGGACTGCTTCCACAGAAGACAACTTTACTCACAACTGAGTGATGTTTCTTAAACACTGTTTCAGTTTGAGATGACACTGAGAAGGGATGGAAGGCTACAAATCAAGCATTAGCATCATGATTTAGCACAGCTTTGGTTGGCTCTATCAGTGATTCCCGATACCGATACTTTCATCATTAGATCTAATTAAATAATTCAACGTTTAAGTATGTTGAAATGTATTCACCTACCAGGCAACTGACTGATGTAAGTCCCAACAGCCTCAGCATTATCCGAGAGCCACGCAGGGACGCTGTCAGAGCTGAGGGCTTCCACCACACACCTGACCAGCTGAGAGGAGGGGTTGAGGAGCGAAGCGTCAGTAGAGCGACTGCTCGCTGCCATCGAGGCAAACAACACTTGCGGGTTCTTCTTATTGTTCTTTAGGAGCTTCTTTAAAATGGTCCCTTCCGAGTCAAACTTCAACCTCACGCAGCACAGTTTGTTCAGCTGTTCTTGTTTGTTTGTTAAATAATCTGAAAAATTAAAACAACAAATAAATTTTAACTTATTATTTCCTAAATTATAGGGGTGTGCACGTAGTGATTTCTGACTCGAGCCGAGCCGAGCTCTTTTTCTAAGTTCTCGAGCTTCGAGCTTTCTGGAGCCAAGCTTTTTCTAGGGGTGTGCAATATACTGGTAGTGATTTTATGACCGAGCTGAATTTTGCTATGTATAATTTTATACTTTCAATATTGGTTATCTTTCATTCACTTCTTCTATATTCACTAGCCCTCCTTTTAATAGGCCTAAATAAAGTTCTACAGTGCAAAAATAACAAAATAAGTACTGAAAAGGAGCACTTATTGAGACCAATTGTTGCTAGTAATGAACAGTTTTCTTTTAATATAAAGTAGAAACATAGGAGAAAAGTAACATAAAGGAAGAGAACTACAAATTTTAAACTAGACCGATAAGCCCGAATGTAGTTATTACCGTTTTTAAAACAACCATAATACACAGACTATATGTCAAGATGTACCCTCCATGAACCAAACATTTAGGCCCTATTCTAGGGAATTACCAAAAATACATTAAGCCTATCTATTCAACTGATGGTAAATAGTAAATTTAAGGTTATCCTTTTAATATAAGTTAGTTAAATCAGGACACTCAGCAGCTAACCATATTGTAAACATAATCACTGTAAACTATCATTATATGTTATTGTACTCACAGAAATAAATTATGCAATAATCGTAGGCCTGGCTTACATTGTATTTAACCTCTATCACCTAATAGACTTAACCTATTAAATCTGCTTCTGAAACCTTCGGTTTCAGAAACAGAAGTTTCTGGTGGAAGAGGATCGTCAATGCAGTCTTCTTCCATCACTGATTTATTAACTTGATAGCCTACAATTGAAAAATTAAATGATTTCAAATGAAGTTTTTTCACAGATTCAAGTAATCCCGCGGCATTAACAATATATAATTTTAATCGCACGGCTGTAGCGAAACAAAACACTGCACCAATTTGATTGTGTTTTGCTCTTGGTTAGGCAAACATAGAGTATAATAAAGTATAACCTTGTAAATAACATGACCACCAGTATTATAACGTGTGTGACGTAACCATTTAGAGTTTTGATCAAATCCTTTGATCTTGTGAAACTCGCAATAAGTGATTTTGATTTGTAAAGTATTATAACAGCGATGCGACAATATTTGTTAACTTTAATAAATACAGTATAATTACAGTTGTATTTCTATTCACTTTATTTCTTAAGAACTTTAGATTCTACATCAATTGAAGATTTTTTTAAATTTTTGGAGAGTACTATTTCGGCTGCACACCAAAACGCCGTCATGATTTGTCGTTCATCACCTACAACTTTGTCCCTGGTCATTGGTCACGCTAAATCATTATTACATTATAAACATCTTCCCTCAACATCTTAAGACAGTTTTGCAATCAACAGTGTTGCCAGACGTGATTTCAGACGCCAGGAAATTATTATTGTGTAATGTACGAAATTGTAAGTTACAGTCAAGGACTGTACCGCTGCAACAGTTAGAAAATGTGTTTTCATGGATTTTAGTTTTTTTGCTGAGGCACTTTTTATGGAGCACTAGGGTTGTTGTATTAATTATTATTAACCGTGAAATATTGCACAACTCAACTGGGAAACGGCACCATTGTACTGCAATCAGAATTGTGTACATGTGGACTTAATATGATTTTTGATCGTAGAGAAATTAGATCCATTGCACTGGTTGATCAGGTCAATAGTTTAAAACATTTGTACTTTTACATTTTTTTTAAAACGAAGGACCGAAAGCACAGCATTGCTGGATTACATCTGTTATGAAGCTCTACCGATGCAAATTACGAGAATTCTAACATTGATTATTGAAAATTTTTGCTTCAAATTTACTTTTGTAAACAACTCTTTTCACTAGTCGGCAATTTAAATATTCGGCTCGAACTTCGAGCTTTTTTACAAATCTCGAGCCGAGTCGAATACTGTATTCAACTCAACTCAACTCAAAATATCTTTATTTTATTATTCGGCTCGAAAAAGCTCGAAGCTCGAATACTCGCACACCCCTACTAAATTATAAGTAGTTGATTCTATTACAGCCAATTGAAGATCTGTATAGAACATACAAGACATACTACAACAGTGTTAAGCAGCAATAGAACAAGTAAAAAATTCTATAAGAAAATTTTTCAGAAATGACTGACGTATGGCAGGACATTGAAACATTTGATCTCAATCTCAAAAAAGCTACGAAGGTTAAGCCACCAGTAAAATTGTAGTAAAAAGAAGGCATCACCAATCTTGCATAGAGATTTCTTTAGGATTGATGTTGATAAGCATTCTTTACTCCTAATATATATTATACTAGTGGCTTGCAGGGGCTATAGCCCCTAACTCATAGTTTTTGTGTAAGTGGATAATCACAGCTGATCATTAGTTCATTTTGCTTATTAATAAAAAACACTCTAGTGATATTTCCATAAGAAAAATCATTGGATTTTTTAAGTCCAGTGGGGCATTGCCCACGTAATTTTTGACATTTCTGATATTTTTACCCCCTTCCTTGGCCCTCAAGCTTTAAAATGAATCGTCATAACCTAACTTAACTTCTTCCTAGCTCGAGATATTTTGTGGGGACCAATTCGCTTACGGAATTAAATATATAGATAGATACTATCCTATATTCAATATAGCTTTAATATGACCTCCCCTATTATTACCATAATAAACACTTACATGAATGCCAATCAATCAGATTTCACAAGTGTGTGATTTGTGCTTGATGTGGTAGGTTTTCGTAATGCTCTTTCTGTAAAACCTTATAATGGAAAACTACTAGGGGTGGGCGAGTACTCGAGTTTCGAGTATATGTTCGAGTACTAAAGACTACTCGAAGGCCGAGTCGAGTAGTAAAAATACTCTAAACTATCAAATCGAGTAGTTGACTACTCCCGCCGTTTACCCCGAACAGTTGAAAATTGTGTATACTCCCGCCGTTTACCCACGTTTACTCCGATAACAAATGTTTAACAAAATAGGTGACTGAAATAAAGAAAAATAAGCTTAAAATCTATTTTTAGCTCATATGAAAGGAGAAAACAGGTGGGTTATTTTTGGATACCTGTGAGTTAAGATAAGTAAAAGAGGGGGCACAGGGTGTGTTTGGGTCGGGGGCAAAAAATCACTTTCTTGTTCAAATGTTCTGGTTTTGATAAACCAACCCAAAATCTTTATGCAGATATATATTTGTAATACTTGTATTTTGTTTGTTATTTTTGTTGAAAACAGTATATATTTATTATTTTTCATTTAAATCATTGTTCATTCATGGTCAAATAAAGGTTAAAATAAAATAAATAAAAACATTAATAATTCAATAACATTTTATGTTTATAATTAAAGTTTAATATGTAAAAAGCATTGTTTTCCATAAAAAATGAGTTTTTTTTACATTTTAAAGAACTACTCGACTTGACTCGAATCGATACTCGAGTAGTTTGGTTCAATGCTCGACTCGATTTAAAAAAACACTGCTCGCCCACCCCTAAAAGCTACACTAAGAATAAAACAAGATAATTACCTATATCGAGGAAGTCCATAAGATGAGTGAAGACACTCAGGTATTTGGTAAGGGAATCTTGTAGTGTGTCACACCTCGACAACACCATGATCACTTCCCCAGGCAGCAAACACTGTAGCGTGCTAGCCGCTTGCAGTAGGCTATCTGCCATTTCCATCCACTGGTCTATCCTGGGGTAACACGGAATGGTTTGTTTGATAAGAAAATTATAAATACATAAAAAAAGAATTTGAATTTATAAGTCAAGTTAAAATGATAGTTTACTACACAAACTTATAAGATAGAGGACATTGAAGATTCTGATAGCATTGAGTTTTACTGATTTAATTTTGAATGGTGAAACAAATATATAAAATTTTGAAAATTTGAAAATTTGATTTGACCAGTAGCTATTTATGTTAAAGACCTTGTCAAATAAAAATATAAAGACTATTGGGGTTATATTTCTTTATTGTACAATGTTTAAAGACTTGATGAATTTGCTTGGGATAAAGATTGTATCGAGGAAGTGTGCAATGTGACAAGCATCCAGTTGTAGGGACTGAGTGACTCGATTGGTGTTTATCAGCCAACTGATAGCTTGTTGGTCTTACTCCAAGATGTTGGAATGCTCAACCTTTTACTTGATTTGTAGCTGTACAACATACACTTATAAAACTTTGCACACTTACAAACAAGGTGTACTTAATGTAATATTTGTACAACCATGCCTGGACTTGGATTGTAAAAATGTAACAATTACTGAACTGAAACAAATCAAAGCCACAGGGATAAAGGGCTAATCAGACCCTGTTGCCTACTGTGGTAAATAGGCTACAATAACTACTGGGATGGCGGTTGATTGTTTGGTTTGAATCAGTGATAAAACGTCAAGACATGATGGAGTTCTCAATACTGCCTCTACCGCACTACGACAAAAAAAGCTCAAATCCTACTTCTTTAGGGAAGATACCACTATTTATGAACCACTTCAACTATAAAATCTGAGCAGTGTGTGTGCCTCAAAAGCTTTTCCTTGGTAAAGCCATTATTATGTGATGAGATGACTACATATTGGGCTAGCAATATAAGTAAATACCCCCGTCGCAGCAAACCTGCATACTCAGCGAATTTCCAATGTAAATATAAATGTCTTAATACTACATAAAGCCACTTACCAAGTTTCATAAAAATATATTCACAAATAAGCGATATATACAATTTTAATTATTCTCCATAAGAATAACATTGGGGCTGAGTACGTACGTAGGTTTGCTGCAACAAGGAACACAAAAAATGGGTTTTTATGCTAATGTCAATATAACTCAACTAGGTGAAGTCGTATACCAGTTTTTATTCATTTATGTACATAATTAAGGGAGACAGAGCATTTAATTATTATCCATAAGAATAACATGGGGGCTGAGTACGCAGGTTTGCTGCTACGGGAGAATTATGCAAAAACAATTTTTTGGAGCAAATATCAATAGACCTCAACGAGATGAAGCTGTATACCAAATTTCGTCAGTATACGTTCATAAATAAGCGAGATAAAAAAAAATTATTTTCCTCCATAAGAATAACATTAGACAACGTACTGTGTTTAGCACTTTCAATATCTCGGTAACCAATTGACGTAGAGGAATGATCGAAATACCAAATTGTGTGTTTTTCTAAGCTGAATCGAATGGTCAAAACTAAAATTTGACTTTTTCAAAAATTATATGTAAAAAATTCAAAAAACCCATTTTTGGGGTACAAAACCCCCCCAAAATACCCCTTCCGATAGGTCGATCTGTCTGGTTTTCGAACTTAAAGTCATAAATGCTGCTTTACATATTTATACCAAATTTCGTCAAAATCGGATCATTTTTACGAGAGTTATCGTGCTCACGGACACACATATATATATATATATATATATATATATATATAGATATATATATATATATATATATATATATATATACAGTATCGAACGAATGGTGTTTTTGGGGTCTGGGGACCTCAAAACGAAAAGTTATCATGGTCCCGGGCCTAGGTCTTACCATGCCGACTACGGTAATAGCTTCTTCCCTATAGGGGAAATTCGCTAAAACCATATCCATTTAGTATTTTATACCACTTGTGTCCGTTCATTAAATAATCTGTAAAAGATAACAATGATTACATTTAAACTGATTACTGATTATATTTAAACTGATTTAACTAAGTGTAAAATAAAGAGATTAAATTTAAAAAATTACAACAAATGAAAATCTTACTCTGTCTGAGATTCGACTATTGCTGTCAAAATAGCAACAACTTCTTCCTCTGAAATCAGTTTTGAGAACACTTTTACAATATCAGGACTTTTCCCTTTCTTCTTTTTTCTTATTGACTTCAATGTGCTATCTAAAAATCTGAAAAAGGCAAAAAATGTTAAGCACAATAACTTATATCATCACCAATTGGCTTCAAGAGCGGTTGATCTAGAGTCAAGAACAGTTTATCCATTTTCATTTAGACTTCTAACTTTAATTTACACAACTCCTCTTCCACTATGTCCAATGTTTAACAGTTGGCTGAATACATTACTTTCAGGCCCTTGGCTTCAGTATTTCTAAAAGAGGCTTTGCTTTGCAGAAATAAAAAAGTTAAACACACAATTCAAAAAGTACTAGAAAAAGTGAAGTTTAATACACATAAATTTACACACTTTTATACACTATATTTAATACAATCTTACTTTAATAAGAATTCATAGCTAAATTCCTTTGGTGGCTATTTTTATATCGCTCAACTTATCTTTTAACTCATAAATGACCCAATTTAAAAGTTCATATTAAAAAATACATCAACGTTTAAGTGTTCACAAACATTCTTAATTCATAACTTGAGAATTTTCTTTAGTGTTAAGTGCATGAGCACGCATAGAAATAGTTTAGAAAGTACCTGCCTTTGTCTATATGGTTCTAATATGGCATAATTCGGAGCGGCAATAAGGTCCACAAGTGCGAGGACCAGTGGGGTGAGATTAGCATGCGTGGGGGACTGATTGGGGCAGAATCCCTGCAGCACAAGGGGGTGGAGGAACACTTCTTCTAGTGCTGAAGATCGCAAGGGGCAGTCGTTCACTAACTGGGCCATCAGGGCCTTCAGTATACTAGAAAACAAGAAGAATCATAAAATTATTCAACTAGTGGGTTACTTAATATGGTTAAATTTATTGTCACTGTGTGTTTAAATACATAGTGTAAACATTAAACTGGGAGGTTTTTTAAACCAGCGACAACAACATTAGAGTTTAATTCAATTTTCATTAATTAAAAAGTGGTGATGGTATCTCTATCTCTTCTACCCACATACAAGTGCCTTGCACATAAGTGCAATTGTACACTTAAAACACTATTAGTAAACATGACTTTAAAATTATACTCCATTGTAATAGAATAAACTGTTCACTTTCCAATTAAAGAACAGCAAAACTTAACAGTTGAAATGTTCAAAAAGGTTTGTTGATATATTCTTTTGAATTTGACAAAAAATAAAATAGGCACTAAAAAGAGAATGGGATGACAAATTTATAATTATATACTTATATACTTGTATTAATTTGCATATCGTTAGGAAACCAACAAAATATACAATTAAGCATTATATGTTATTCTTTCCTAGGTCTTTCTTCATAAAAAATTACCTCAGAAAGCAATTGGACTGATGTCATACCCTTTTATTCTCAAATATTAGTTACCTTGTACATCTGTCGACTACTTCTCTGTCATCAACCCGAACAGTGTAGAACACCACTAGCCTCACCAACAACACGACTGTCTCAGTGTCTACCTGGCCTACCATCTGAAAAAGGGGGTATCAGAGTGAATGTTATTTAAATTAACTAACATGTCAATACAGATGTTCACTGACAGAGTATTAACATTAAAAATATCCAGACATACAGAGGAACTGGTCAAAGTCCAGTCCTAATCTGTTAAAGTAAAATGTGGGATTATTTGTTGGATGGGTTCAACGATTTTGTTTGTGCATATTATGTATTATAAATAATGTTCATTGAGTTAGGATTTTAATTTGCCTAGGCACAGGTTGAATGAACTCTATTGTCACAAATTATTTATCAATTATTCCTATGTTATAGTCCTATATTAAAAGACAGTTACAATTATCATCCTGAGTTTATTAACTTATGAGTCAGAAATCCTGATATCTGAAAATATTTTTGCTTGGATAAACAAGACTTTTTAAACTAAAAATCCAGGAGCCATGTCATCTCTAAAAAAATTTATTAAGAGAGAAATAAAATTGAAAGAGGTTATTTTAGTTACCTTCAGAGGGTCATTATCTGAAAAACTGGAGGAAGTAAGAGTTTTCAACATGCGGTACTCCGGAGTATGTTTCCCGAATGGTGATTTCCCTAAGTTGTTGGAGCTTAGGTTGGTGATATATTCCTTGACCGATTCTACTACTGGAGAAGAACACTGCTGCATCACTTGAGAAAATGTGCCAATTTCAACCTAAGGAATGTAAAATATTAATATTAAATCAAATTAAAATGATAAACATTTCTTAAGTGGAAGCGGGTTAATAAAACTAAAACTTTCTCACAAATTAGTAGATACCGATTTACTATAATAACTGCGCCCACTATCCAGTGTTAAGAATGTATATGATATATCAATTATGTGCCCATAATTTGTATGTTTTTACAATACTAGGTAGTCGCCAACAATATGATTAGCAAGCATAGTGATTGGACATTTAAGTAGTGATTTCTCTATTGGTAATGGCTTGTTTTCATGTAATGTATACTGAATATAATATTGATAACTAACAATTTCAATAAATGTCAAAGAGTTTGTTTAGACAGAATAAGCGTGTTGAGAATTTCCAAATACATTGCGCAAATAACTAGTATTGAATTTCACTTGTGACATTTAGTCTAGGCGTTAGGCCATGTCCCGTGTGCACTTTATGTCCCCTAAGTTTTGTTGCGGGGCTTTGTTTAACACCTATGGGAACTAACAAAAAATTGGTCACGTGGTCCAGGTCATGATCGTTTGGCCGCCATATTGGAAAATGGCCGCCAAATAGCTGGATTATTTGCTAATACGTATCTCCGCACCCAGTAGTCCGATTTTAATTTTGTAAAGCTAATTTTACTCCTTGTCTAAAGGCAAACAAATTTTGTCATTACACATTTTTTGTTAATCCCATTATTTATTGAGATACATTAAGATTTTGAATATTTCTAGTAAGGTTGTGGACTTACTGGCTGGTTAATGCGTCCATTCGTTCCAAAAGCTTAAAACTATCGATTCAAAATTGATTAAAAGACCAAAAGACTTAAAGGAATGTTTAAAAGTATATATCTACTGATAAGATATACATAGAGACATAGTCTTCCACACAACTTAATGTTTCAAATCTTAATGAGAAAAAGAATAAAAAATTATGTATGAGGATTCTTAAATTGGTCCAAAACACTACTTTTATATTTACAAAAGTCACAGCGCATTACTTTCAATCTCCTACAGGGACATGCAGTTTCTCTGAAACACATCTGGCAATTACATGGCTTAGGAGAAACTTCAGGGAACGTTGGATCATCTGTCACTTGTGGAATTAGAGTATCACCTTCCTCTATAAAACCATAGTCCAATGTATTGAGTTTCTCGGACAGTTTAAAGCATGGATCCAGTTGTAACATTGCAGGTAGCTTCTTATTATATGAAGACGGGTAGATCTTGAGGTGGGTGCCAAATCTTGAAAGTTTCGTAATTTTTTGTGATGGAACTGATGAAAACACAATTTATCCATTGTTGCTGAACTTGAGGCAAGTGCTCGAACCAAAAATTCTTCTACTTTTTTCCATTTCCTCATTCAATGGGCTCTTTGCCAAACTCTGACAAGAGGTCTTCTGCACACTATTCTGCTGCTTTTAAAGCTGCTAACTTCGTACTGACCTTGCTTGTAGTGTCACAGCCGGTTAAAGAATGAATGGCTGGTAAAGCTGTTAACACCGTAAGTGGTACCCTGCCTTCAAAGGAGTGAAGTGGAATGTATCACGATGTTTTGCCTACTCCAAAAGCAATCCACAGCTCTTTAAGTCCTAACCTTTTCCACTTCTAGAGGTAATGATAGAGTGCACTAACAAAAACATCAGTATCAGTACAACAAATAACCACGTGGCTTACTTTTGAAGACAGTGTCATGTGAGAAATATGGGTTAAGATCCTGTCATCTGCTTCTTCATGATCAGGTTCCAAACCAAGTTCTTCTGCAACTATCCCGTACTTTAATAGTAAAACATCTTGGCTGACCATCTTTTACTACACCACCGAGATAAATGATAAAATATGCAGTGAATGAATCCTTTTTCCGGGATATCCATTCAAAAAAGTAGGATTGCAACAATTCTTTGTTTTTCGATAAGGCCCAGTAAGCGTCAGTATCCACAGGAAGTGGTGTGTTGTCATTTGGGGCTCCATATTCTACAGGTTGTTTCCGTGATCGCTTGGACCTCTCAAACCCTTTAACACTTTTTTCCTTATAAACGTCGAAAACAATTCTGATGCGTTCACTTTTGTGAGATGCTTGGCATATATATATCCAAATGCTTCCTACCAATTCTTCATATGTCTTCAGTTTTAAAGATTTAGTTGGCACCTCCCTTGCAAATGCCATAAAGTCTATAACTGTTGCTTTGCCAGGTGATTGAGGAGTTTCGGAATTTGGTGGTGTTTGTAACTTTTTTCAAGTTCGTGAACAGCTGTGATTTATCTGATTTAGTCAGATAAATTTTGGTCAAAAACAAAGATGTAGAAGTTAATTCTTAAAACAAAAGATAATTTATATCATATCCTCGACACCGTGAAATGTCAATTAAACGCAGAGCATGGACAGTTTCATTCTTTATGTACATTTCCAACAGATTAGTTGTTTTAGTTTTTTTTCAGTCTCTTAATGGGTTGCATTAGACTGAGTGACTTATCTTCAAATCTTTCTATCCGAAACTGAGTGTGGGCTGTTTCTCCTATTTGTATGCAGTTTAAAAGATCAGTACTCATTCCACGATCTAGCTTTTGTTTCGTAATACTATTTTGTAGTTCTGTTCCTCAGCTAGAGCTCGTATGCAAGAACAGATCTCCTTGTTTCTTCATGAAAGTCACAATTCTTCTAACGCATAGCTAATGAGCAATTTTAGTATTGTTTGAAAACTCGTGGTGCAAATTGTATTCATCTTCATAGACAAGGCCACATAAATCACCCAAAACTTGTAATATTTAGACTTTCTCGTGTTTGATCAGATCATAAAGCAACACAGCTTCCTTTCTTCTTGTTACTCCAATGATTCCTCCTTGGCCTTTGGCTGGTTTGTTGTAATTTTGCTCCAGTGCTTGATCTATAGCCATACAACTGAACTTTCGCTGAGTATTTTTCACAACAAAATGTCCAGCTTTGAATTCCGTATAAATCTCAGGAAAATCCAGTGGAAGATGTAAACAGTCCTCTAAAATAACACTTGCCCACCGAGAATAGTTTGTCTAGTCAAATGCAAAGAAGAGTGGTATTGACCGCATTAAGGCACTAATATTTAGATCCCAATTCCCTTCTCTCTGTGCGCGTGTGAGATCTCGTAATATAGGAAAAAGATTTATCAGGAACTGGTACCAATACCAAAATGTCTCATTTTCTCTACCTTGTTCTTTAGCAAATTTGTCTATTTCTTCCACAGTATTTGGAATTTGTTGCTTGAGAGTCTATACTTGAGTGATTTTACGTCTCAAATCTTTAATCTTAATGCACTCTGTTAAAGCTGAAGTTCTTTGACTGTGGTTTCCGGAAAATTTTTACTTTCCAAGAATGCTTTAAGTAATAAACGTTGCAAAGCTTCAGCTAGCATGGAAATTCCTCTTGTAGCACGAGAATAATGCTTCCCAGCAAGTACATTCTCGACAATGTTAGGTCCAAATGTTTCAGTTTCAATGAAAATATTTTGTACTACACTTTCTGCTAAATATCACCCAAAACAAGCCATAACGTCTTTAGCAAGATAAAAAGTTCCTAAGCCAAGAAATATATTAGAAAATTCTTCTGGTCGCAGCAGTTGTATTTCTTTGGCTATTCTGTACACTCCCTCATCAGCCCAAAGGAATCCTGACTTTTGATCTACTGTTGTCAGACAGTCTTGAAAGTTTTTCATGCACGTATATATTGAACTGAATTCGGTCGCAGGGTGTGGCAATATAGGGGTAAAAGCAGTTTTGGTCTGTGCGATATATTCACTCGATATCATACTGTTGAATGCACTCCAGGTAGGTATCTTATATTCATCAAGATTACTTTCTCTACTTGCGAAATAGCTGCACAAATTCCAGATCATATCCTGTTCTTTTGCTGATGAAGCAAGCAGGTTAAGGTTGGGTTTAGGTGCTACTGTAAATGTTTTACTGATTTCTCCTCTTTGCATTGGTTTCTTAAAATATTTGAGCTCTTGACATGGCAGGAGAATGTGAAAAGATTGCATTCCTTTATTGACTATGCTTTGCTTTATGTCAGTGTTGCTATCTTCAACATTGTTACTTTCATTTTGAAATATTACTAGTACTGTATCATGACAGCCTCCAATAACAAAAGGGGTTTGCTCTAGATAATCAAAATTATCCATTGCTGCTCGTATTGGTACGTTTGGCTTAATTTCTTTGGGAAGGGGTACACCTGTGCCCTCAGAGCTACTTAAAACGCCTCAGAGCTACTTGTAGCGAGTACCACGTTATGTCTCTCTAACGCATCATAACTAACAGTCATTCCAAGACGTTTGTAATCTGTAGTAACAATTTAGAGCGAGTCATTTTATGAATAGTTTGTGCCAATCCAACGTGCAGAGGGGTACTCTGTGCACCACTGTGTAATAGATAAAAAATAGAATCTGGAAAACTGCTAGACATTTTTACTGTACTTGGTGAGAAGTCTGATAGCAGGGAAACATTACTGAGCAAAACTTCAACCAGGATTTCGGTAATTTGTTCTTTGCTTCTGTAAATTATTGAAATAGATCTTTTGCGTCACAGTCAGTATTATCTAGGTCAAAATCATAACATTTAATTTCACTGCGCAATGTTTCAGCACATTCCTTAACACAATCGAAGTTACGAATTTCTTCTGCAAATTGTGCCACAGTTATTTGATTTGAAAATACCATTTGTGATACAGAGCGATCCTTTGAGTAAGTAAAATGAATAGTATCACACCAAAGTGCTCTATAAGTAAACTTATCATCCTTCTGTTAGAAATTTGGATGTCACTGAACAAATATTTCTCGTTAAACTCATTGCGTAGGTATCCAATCGGGTATCCTTTGTTTTCAAATTGAAGTGCAGCCACAAACTTGGTAAATGATTCTTTCAGGCTTTCAGAACCAGCTGTTTTTTTCGACTACCTTTTTCAATATCTCTTTGATAATTTAAAATGTATTTTCTTATACAGTTCTTGTGACAGTGGATGCTTGCAGCAAATACACTATTTACATCTTCGAACAAAGCTGTTCGTTGAAAAACTGCATCAAGGTAAAACCGCGACGCTTTTAGTAGTAGCTCTGCTGTAAACTTCTCACAAATACGGTACAGTTTTGAGTCTCCTTGTACTTTTAATTGATTACACATTATACATTTTGTAAACTGTCCACTAAGTCCAGGTATAATTTTCCGTCTCTGTCGTTGGGCAGATTATCCTCCTCTTCCGATCTTGATTCTTCAGCATCTTTTTCTTGTCTTTCTTTAAATCGTTTTCCTTTCAATATGTAAGGTCTGTAGCAGGCTATATGATATTTTATGCTATTTTCATCTTTAACCCATTGCGGACCGCGAAGCGTAGCGCCCGCCCGGGCCTAACGGTGTGAGTTAAATCCCCAAAACGGCGCGGCACCAGCCAACTTAGCGCGCTCGCCTGCCGGCTTCGTTCGCTCCCAAATGCTACACGTTTTGTTGTTATTTACGTTACATAAACATACCACAGACCATATCAGACTAAAACATAATTATATTATACTGCACAATATGTAAAAACTTATTTCCATAATATTTTACTTACGTTTTTTGCTTGTACTAGCTGCTTGATGTAGGCCGGATCAAATGTACTCACAATAAAATACCCCCGTCGCAGCAAACCTGCATACTCAGCGAATTTCCAATGAATATATAACATAACACATTATAACACCTAACAGGATTCATAAGAAATGTATTCACAAATAAGCGATATTTAAAATATTAATTATTCTCCATAAGAATAACATTGGGGATGAGTACGCAGGTTTGCTGCAACAAGGCACACAAAATAATGGGTTTTTATGCAAATATCAATAGAACTCATCTTAGTGAAGTCACATACCAAGTTTCATCCATATACATTCATAAATAAGCGATATATAACATATTAAGTATTTTCCATAAGAATAACATGGGGACCAAGTACCTAGGTTTGCTGCTACAGGATCCATAGGCGAAAAATTGTTTTTCTGTGCAAACAACAATAAACCATAACCAGATCAAGCCATATACCAAATTTCGCCAGTTTATGTTCATAAATAAGTGAGATATACAATTTTTCTTTTTCTCCATAAGAATAACATTAGACAACGTACTGTGTTTAGCACTTTCAATATCTCGTTAACCAATTGACGTAGAGCAATGATCAAAACACCAAATTGTTTGTTTTTTTAAGCTGAATTCAATGGTATAAATTAAAATTTGATTTAAATTAAAATTAAATGTGAAAACCCCAAAAAACACATTTTTGGGGTACAAAACCCCCCAAAAACCCCCATTCGGATGGTGCGATTCATCTGGTTTTCGAACTCGTTCAAATAAATGGTACTTTACACATTTGTACCAAATTTCATTAAGATCGGACCTTTTTTACGAGAGTTATCGTGCTTACGGACACATATATATATATATATATATATATATATATATACACATATATACAAATTTGAACGAATGGTGTTTTTGGCATCTGGGGACCTCAAAATGAAAAGTTATCATGGTCTCGGGCTTAAGTCTTACCATGAGACCTACGGTAATAGCTTCTTCCCTATAGGGGAAATTCGCTAAAATTACTTCTAGAAGAAAAAACTGTCACTTGAATAAAACTAAACTCATATTTACAAAATATTTACACTGTCTTTACACTTTTTTTACTTAGTAGTGCAGTTTGGTATGGTAGTCTTCGAAGCAACCTTTGTCAAATGCAGTGGCACTTCGCATCATTTGCACATCCACCTTGTCTCGCTTCGTTCACCTCTTGAAGTGCAGACTTTGCACTTTTTGTAGGCTTTTTGTTTACTTCCTGTAGGAGGTAGTGGGGCAGGAAAATGTGCCCAGGATTTTAATTGTAAGCGCAAAAGGTCCAAACCAAGCGCTAAACGACCGGGTGAAGTTTTTGCTGGTAGATTGACCCGTGGAAGCAACTGCTCAGCATAAAAAATTCCTCCCCACAAAATAGAAAAAAAGAATCTAATTCAGAAAATGTTTCATCTAAACTGTTACTTATATCAGGATCTGTAGGATTGTTTGCTACGTTTTGCCAAACAAATATTGATGGTTGTTTTGTTTTTTTTCACTCTGAGCAAATTTTTATTTGCTGTGATTTTTAATTTTTCTTAGTAACTTTTTTACTGACTTTTTTTGACGTTTATGTTTACCTACTGGTGCAGTAGTAGTTGGAGTAGGTGGACTGTTGTCGGAGTCATTGATCAGGATCGACGGATCAGCCAGGTTGAAGGGCCAGGTTGAGCGGTTGAAGGGCCAGGATGATGTTCAACGATACCGGTTGAAGGGAAATTAAATCTAATATTTTGTACATCCAGTGGTGTCCCAGGAATAATATCGGAATCAATGTCACTTAGTTTAGCCTGTTCGTCACTGTCAAAGTTAGTGTCCAAGTAATTCTGTAATCGGGGACAAATAAGCACTACAGAACCATCTTGACCCTCTATTTCACTGTCAAGGTCACTAAGTTCACTTTCACTACACAATAGTAGTCTATCTAATTCTGACGATCGCAAGTTATTCGCCTTTTCACTGACAATCACGCACACGAAAAATGACACGACCGAATGCAACAACTGAACTCCCCAAACTAGTATCAAACAGTCTAGACAAATTATTGTTCAAAAACGAGGAATGTTTTGAGGGAACAGTAACAGAGATAAGATAAGCAGACAAACTGATAAGCGCTTGAAACATCTGCGTGCATTGTAACAGCGAACATTGACCTTGGATGACGCAATTGTAAACAACACATGCAGCGACGTCAACGTCACGTCGTTGAGCTATCAGTCCAATTGGGCGCGGGACGTGAACGCCACGTCTTTGATCCGCAATGGGTTAATGCTTTTCAACACATCATCATCAATGAGTTCAGTAGCACTTTTAATGTTTTTTATACCTTTTTCGCTTGAACGTAATTGCAAAGAACGTTTGACTTTTTTACAGAAAATGCACAAGTCAATGACTTTGTCAACGTCTTTACGTCTCTTCTGATGGTTGACCAGCATCAGTCTTTACGTCTCTTCTGATGGTTGACCAGCATCACTGTGTCACTCATCTTATTCCCCTTGAAGTTTATCTACTCTTTATAAACGTGAGAAATAACCTCGCACTACAACCAACCACATATTAAAAACTAAAACAAACAAACAAGAGTGGAAATACTGCCCAGCGAAACGGCGAACAATGAAACGGACACGTAAACATTTGACAGTTTATCACTAGCGACAGTAACGGAGCAAAATACCCGGGCTATCGATAGTTTTAAGCTTTTGGAACGAATGGACGCATTAACCAGCCAGTAAGTCCACAACATTACTAGAAATATTCAAATCTTAATGTATCTCAATAAATAATGGGTTTAACAAAAATGTGTAATCACAACATTTGTTTGCCTTTAGACAAGGAGTAAAATGAGCTTTACAAAATTAAAATCTGACTACTGGGTGTAGAGATACATATTAGCAAATAATCAAGCAATTTGGCGGCCATTTTCCAATATGGCGGCCAAACGACCATGATCTGGACCACGTGACGAATTTTTTTGTAACTCCCATAGGTGTTAAACAAAGCCCCGCAACAAAACTTAGGGGACATATTAGTGCACATGGGACATGGCCTAGCGCCTTGACTAATTATCATTGTGATTTTTCTTTGAACCTAAAAGCCCATTATTATTTATATTTCGATAACTTTCATATGTTATTATTGGCATAGTATTACGTAGCATCAGCTGGCAAGAATATATTACACCATATGTGCTGGCATTAAAGGTACATGATTTTTATCATTCCCAATAGGCTTAAACTATCTAGAATGAGAAAAGGTTGAAATTCTAATACATTTGTACCTTTCAAACTTAAAAAAAGGAACTTGGAAGGCGTGGATTAAATATACTGGAAGGGATGATCTTGTATACACCGAGACATTTTCTGCTCGTTTGTCTATTAGTTTAAAACCAATTGTTGAACTGCATTTTGCCGTAAAATGTGACCTTTCCTCATTTCAATTAACATATGATTAAATAGTCACCTGATCAAATAAAACTGCCAAATCCATTTTGCAATCAGATGAAAATTGGAACCTTGAAGGCCAATGGTATGGGAGCATTTCAGTACTATATAATATTTTCTTAATTTTGATACATCAGGAGTTATGGTAAACAGATAGTTATGGTACACCAAGATCCATATACACTTCGTAAAGGTCTGTGCAGTCAGTATATTTAAGTTTTTCTAGCTGACCGGAAGAGACCTCGTAAAAACAGCTGAAAGGTCACGTTATCACCAATCCAATCTGCAGTGTTGATGGAAACACGATATTTATCGTACACATACCATATTTTACTCATTGTAATTCAAATAAACAATGCTTAACTGCTTGCATACTCTGATCAGCTGTTATTTTATGAAAATAATATATTGTTTTGATTTATTTGTATTATTAGATAATAGATTAAGGGTTTAAATTTTCTTTCTACATGTCAAGTGGCAATTTAAAAATAGCTTTACCATTATTATCCTCTGTAAGGTTGGTAACACTTACAGTATGTTGTGGATTTATTCACCAGCTGAACGACCTCGCAAGACATCTTTGCTGCGAACATTACTCTTATGGAAATAATCATACCTGGGCTAAAAACTCTACGAACCTTGATGCTACACGACAAGGTTTAATCTCTATAACTCCTTTGAATTTTGTACTATGTATATCCGTTTGTGATTTGATACTAGGGGTGTGCGAGTACTTGAAAGTTCGAACGAGTATTTCCCGCCGATTTTCGGACAATCACTAACGATTGCGACCGGCCAAAACGCGTAGTAACGGCCGCAAAAGGCAATCGCATAACGTAAAATCGGCCGAAAATGACGACCGTGAACGATTGCGACCGGCCAAAACGCGTAGTAACGGCCGCAAAAGGTGATCGCATTACGTAAAATCGGCCGAAAATGACGACCGCGAACGATTGTGATCGGCCAAAACACGTAGCAACGTCCGCAAAAGGCAATCGTATCACGTAAAATCAGCAGAAAATTATGATCGGACCGCGTAATTTCGGCCGTGACTAACGATTTCGTCATTTAATATTGATTATAAGCAATGTCTGGACCAGGTGAAATTGGCCAAATGACAACCGGGCCCTGTTTCATCGGCCAGAAACGAATATCAAACCGTGCTTTGTTTGTCAATACGTAATCCAGTTTGATTGTGCGGGCCAAAACTTTGTACAGCTACTCATAATATTAGTTAGAAACCATGTTTAGATTATCAAATCTAGGGTGGTATCCAAATCCCATTACACTATTTTAAACTACCAACTGATGGCAAATACTCGCTCAAAAATACTTGAAACTCGAAAATAATTGGCACTACTCGACTCGATTAAAAAAATCACTACTCCCACACCCCTATTTGATACCTTTAAAAATTATTGTTTAGTAAAATTTGTATTGTTTAGTACTAGTAATGTGTTAAAATGAAGATGGATACATGCTGTACTGGTTTATTTATTAACTATTTACCTGGCTGAAAAGAATGTCACTTAGAAGATGTGTTACAAATTTCAAACTGCCCAGGTCATCTGTCTTTTGGTGGTTCAGGATTCTAGTAAGAGCTGGCACTAAAATGCTCATCCTTGCTGGGGAAAGCATTCTTTGTGATTGCGTCAATGTTTTCAAAGGATTTTTAGTCACTGAAACATAATAATAAATATAAAATTATGGCAAAAAAAGGCACTTATAAGTATAAGTATGTATGATCTTTACTACAAAATGTTCAATGTAACCCTCACACTATCTTTATAAATATCTTAAATTTTGTGACATATTTAAGATTTTGCACTGTTAAGTGTGAACATGTCCAAAAAAATAATAATCATTAATTATAAAATGAAAAAGTGCTTCATTGAAATCAAATCCACCATTATAACTATTTTGCTCCACACAGGGAACTAATTTAATAACTTCAATTAAAACAGCAACGGCTAATATTATACATCAATTAGGTATATATGCTTTATAATGTAACATTTTATTCTTAAAACCATAGAGAATATATTCATGTTAGCTTAACGTCACTTTACTGTACTATAAGTGATTATAAACAAGTTTAAATGTAATTATTTATAATGATTTTTAAAAATATTCCCGAAGTCACATATACATTAGAAAAAAATAAATTCAAAGATAATCATTTGACACCAAATTTATAGCACTTGAAAAAAAAGCCTTTATTAAGGGTAGCTATAAACAAAATAATATAAATATAATACCCTCGTCGCAGCAAACCTGCGTACTCAGCGAATTTCCAATGTCTTAATACCACATAAAGCCGCATACCAAGCGATAAATAGAATTTTAATTATTCTCCAAAAGAATAACATTGCGAATGAGTACGCAGGTTTGCTGCAACAAGGAACACAAAATAATGGGTTTTTATACAAATATCAATAGAACTAATCTAAGTAAAGTCACATAACAAGTTTCATTCATAAACATTTATAAATAAGCGATATATAACATTTTAATTATTCTCCATAAGAATAACATGGGGACCGAGTACCTAGGTTTGCTGCTTGGGGAACCATACGTGAAAATTTTGTTTTTGTGCAAATAACAACAAACCACAACCAGATGAAGCCATATTACAAGTTTCGTCAGTTTATATTCATAAATAAGCGAGATATAAAATTTTTATTTTTCTACGTAAGAATAGCATTAGACAACGTACTGTGTTTAGCACTTGCAATATCTCAGTAACCAATTGACGTAGAGCAATGATCAAAATACCAAATTGTTTGTTTTTTAAGCTGAATTCAATGGTATAAATTAAAATTTTATTTAAATAAAAATTACATGTGAAAACCCCCAAAAAAACCATTTTTGGGGTACAAACCCCCAAACCCCCCTTTGGATGGTGCAATTCATCTGGTTTTCAAACTCATTCAAATAAATGGTACTTTACACATTTGTACCAAATTTCATTAAGATCGGACCTTTTTTACGAGAGTTATCGTGCTTACGCGCACATATATATATATATAAATTTGAATGAATTTTTTTGACATCTGGGGACCACAAAACAAAAAGTTATCATGGTCTCGGGCTTAAGTCTTACCATGAGACCTACGGTAAATCGCTTCTTCCCTATAGGGGAAATTCGCTAAAAATATAATTTACAAATTCGTGCAAGCTAATTTGATCATTTCTAATGGCACAGTTCAAGGCCAAAACGTAGCCAACATAGCTAATTCTCATTTCAATGATGCTAGCAGGTCGTATACAATCACAACACTAACTATCTGTAGCTAATTAAAAATCTAAGTTTTTTCCTTCCAAAGATGTTTAATTCATTTTAACTGTTGGAAATAAACCAATTTGCAGCGCATTATGTAATGACATGCCAAATGCATCGGTTTTCCGAAAATAACAGGACAGCGACAAATTTAATCCATCGGAAAAACATTAACAATGTCCATGTTAATATTTAATTTCAACAAATACCAGATGAAATTACCTTCAATAAGATCAGTCCAGTTAAATTCAGTGGTTTCTGAAGAGGTAGTATCCACAGTGAGTTGTTCTATCATCTTGATGCAATGTTTGGGTTTGGAGACCACCTGGTCAAGTACAGCCAGTAGCAAGGATAAGTTGTCCTCATATTCAGGAAATCGAGACAAGTTCAACACCCAAAGATCTACTTCTGCCTCGACCCCTTCAAAGTAGCCAGTCTGCATGAGCAATCGCTTCAAAACCATCTTGGCTTCAACTTGGGATGCTAACAACGGCACTAACGTTTTCAACATGTCTCCAAACTCATCCTGAAATCAAAAAGTAGTTTTGTTTTTATTTGGCTCAGATAAGGATAAAATTTCATCAAACAAAATTTGTTTTTGAATGGCTACCCTGTCTTCGAAGAACTACTAGTAACCTGATGCCCACTTGTGCATTTCTATATTCACTGATCACAATCCCACAATTTCATCATATAACTTGCTTTAAACATGGATAAGTCATCTGCTTGTGACTGTCTAAATCTTATACTTCATTTACTGCATCTACAAGGCTCAGGGAGTTATGAACTTAAACAAATTATGAACAAAGGTTAAATGTTACACAATCAAATTAAGAAAAAAAATTTACCCAAATAAAAATAAATAAAACCAAATAAAATTAAGATTAAAAAATGTTTTATCTTAAAATCTGTTATAGTTGATATGAATCACTGACTCACAGTTATCAAATAAGCTAATCTAAAAAACTACTAAACTCTCTAGACAGTTTTCAAAAGCCAAAACTAGCATAGGCCTACTAAATATAAGTCATTGTATCTCTGTAAAACCTCTGCTACTCAACTAATTGTACTTTGATTTTGAAAACTGTCAATCAATAAGTAACTTTCTACTGTCTAAGTAAAAAAAAACCAGATATGATTTGTGTACACAGCTCAACTAAGGTATCAATTTGAACATCAATATATAATGGCAGAAAAATAAATTCACCTGAGACGGCTGGACATTCCTGAACATAGTGATGAACTTGATCACTTTGACATCGAACAGCTGTTTGGTCTGAGAGTCGATGGTGTCCAAGCTCGTGGTCTGCAGCTGGGTGACGAACACCGGCGGCAGGTAGACAGGGAACACCTGGGAGTAGGAGAGCAGCAGGTCCACTAGCGGCAGGTAATACTCGGTGTCTGTGGGGGTCTGCAGCATGCTCTGGTCACCCCCCACGCCGAGGCTCCACGCCACCATCAGCTGCTGCTCCAGCGCTACGTTCTGGAATGGTAACATAACAATGACACATGTCTGATAGGAGGCCGAGAGAAAATTTGTAGCTGAAATGTTGGGAACGTGCTGAAGCTGCATATTGGCTGACAACTACATTGCAAGGAGGTGGGTTATAGCGCAAATGTGTTCTGAGAGGTGTCTGACTATTGATTCCATTCTAACAGGGGCCGAATATTTCCAAAATGTTGAAAACCAGTTTGGTTTTTCTATAATCAATGCTTGTACTTACAAAATACCCCCGTAGCAGCAAACCTGCGTACTCAGCAAATTTCCTATGCATGTACAAGTTTCTCACTACCACATAAAGCCACTCACCATGTTTCATAAAAATACCCGAATAAAAAAGTGATATATAGCATTCTATTTATTCTCCATAAGAATAACATTGAAAGCTGAGTATGCAGGTTTGCTGCAACAAGGAACACAAAATATGTGTTTTTATGCAATTATCAATACAAATTAACCAGTCGAAGTTGCATACCAAGTTTTATTCATTTATGTTCATAATTAAGGGAGACATTACATTTTACTTATTCTCCATAAGAATAACATAGGGGCTGAGGACGCAGGTTTGCTGATATGGGGATAATCAACAAAATTCAATTTGTTGTGCAAATATCAATAGACCAGTACTAGGTGAAGCTACATGCCAAGTTGCATCAACATACATTCATAAATAATAGTGATATCAAATTTTAATTATTCTCCATAAGGATAACATTGGACAACGTCCTGTGTTTAGCACTTTGAATATCTCTGCAACGGTTGGACCTAGAATAACATTTTAAACACCAAAATGATTGTTTTGTAGAGCTGAATTGATTGGTAAAAGCAAATGTGAGGTTTACATCAAAATTAACTGAGGAAAATCAAAAAAACTTTTTCCCATAAGATTAACATGAGAGATTTTATGAGCACGTTTTTTGGATTTTCTCCGCAACCACTTAACCTAGGTTAATGTTTCAAAATAGTATATTATTTGTTTTTTTTAAGCTCTATAAAATGGTTGAAACCAAAATTAAGTGTATTTAAAAATTTTAGGGTGAAAAATGCAAAAAACAATTTTTTGAGAATTGAAAATTGAAATTTTGATTTTTTGAAACCCCCATAAAAGCCCTTTCCCATGGTCCGATTTTTCTTGTTTTCAAACTAAAAGTCATGAATGTCACTTTACACATTTGAGCCTAATTTCATCGAAATCAGACGATTTTAACTCAAGTTATCGTGTTAACGGACACATGTATAGATATATATACATATATAAATTTGAACGAATAGTGTTTTTGACATCTGGGGACCTAAAAATAAAAAGTTATCATGGTCTCGGGCTTAACTCTAACCATGCCACCTACGGTAATAGCTTCTTCCCTATAGGAGAAATTCGCTAAAAACAAATACCCCCGTCGCAGCAAACCTGCATACTCAGCGATTTCCAATGGAGATATAAATGTCTTAATACTACATAAAGCCACTGTCCAACTTTAGTAAAAATATATTCACAAATAAGCGGTATATACAATTTTAATTATTCTCCATAAGAATAACATTGGGGCTGAGTACGCAGGTTTGCTGCAACAAGGAACACAAAAATGGGCTTTTATGCTAATATAAATATAACTCAATTTGAAGAAGTCGTATACCAGTTTTTATTAATTTATGTTCATAATTAAGCGAGAAATAGTATTTAATTATTCTCCAAAAGAATAACATGGGGGCTGAGTACGTAGGTTTGCTGCTACGGGAGCCTTTTGCAAAAAATTGGTTTTTGAGCAAATATCAATAGACCACAACCAGATGAAGCCTTATACCAAGTTTCGTCAGTATACGTTCATAAATAAGCGAGATATAAAATTTTTCCTTTCCTCCATAAGAATAACATTAGACAACGTACTGTGTTTAGCACTTTCAATATCTCGGTAACCAATTGACATAGAGGGGTCAAATTTTGGGGTCTGGGGACCTCAAAATGAAAAGTTATCATGGTCCCGGGCCTAGGTCTTACCATGCCGACTACGGTAATAGCTTCTTCCCTGTAGGAGAAATTCGCTAAAAAAACAAGGAAAATTACTTTTCACAATAGATTTATTGGGACGATACGTAAATAACATAATATAAATATAAATACAGGGCTTTCATGATAAACCTGGGCTGGTATTCTACATCTAATTTTTGTTTACAATAACTTTTTATTTTTTTGAGGGAAAGGAGGAAAGTGTATTTACGCACACATGTGGCCTTCCTGTAGTGTTGGACTCATACTACAAAGAATTTAGACTAGGTACCCACTAAAAAAACCCTCTACTCTTTAGGACTCTTAACTTGTGATTGTTTGTCACACTTCTTCAGGCTTGGCTAAATCTAGTAAGCCTGCAGGGATCGTTCTTAACCTTAACCTTAAAACATGTTTTGAACTTTTCAATTAATTTCTTTGAGATTGTTAACTTAAGGATACCAAAGCCTACACCGAACAAGTGAGAAAATTATAGGGATGAGTCGATACCGAAATTTATCGATTCTCGATACCGATACCGATAACAGGAAAATCGATTCTCGATTCCCGATACCGATTCCATCGATACCTACGATTTTTCAGTACCTATAGTTGTTAAAACTATTATTAAAAACAGTTACAAATTTATGTTACCATTTAAAATTATTTAGTAGAATTTTGTAGTTAATTATAAAACAAATTTTTTAATGCAATTTGTTACATAATTTAAGATTAATTTCACTAGTTTGCTATAGTAATGTATACAAACAAAAACTATATTTATTATAAATTCATAATGGGGAAAAACTTGGTTGTAAGATAATGACACGAAGAAATAATTTTAGTCAGCCGACTGATTTATTGCTTTCAACCGGACCCCACCCCTCTTTCTTCCTTATCTCCAAGGTAAAATTGTTTGCCGCCGACCCAAACACTCCCCGTCTTTTGTAGCGGGTAAACGGCGGGAGTATATTTTCCCGCGCACTTCGTAGCGTGGGTAAACGGCGGGAGTATCGATGGTATCGGTATCGACATTGAACGAATGAATCTCGATACCGATACCAATGTCCAAGAATCGGTGGTATCGAGAATCGGTATCGAGGATCGACTCATCCCTAGAAAATTACAACTTCTTTAATTCATTAAATCATTACATTGGTGATATGGTCGTTTATCTTCTGTTGATACTCGAAGAAAACCTTAGGAGATGAGGAAAATCGAGCTCTGACAGCAGTGAGAAACCTTTCCAGAGCCTGAAACGTTGCGTTGAGCAGCCTCACTGCCTGCAGTCGTAATGTGGGATGGACACACTGGAGTCCCTCTCTGATACAGGTCAGCAAGTTCATATTGAAAACTGTGCGGGTGGTCAGATGAGTCAGCTGATCCACAGTGGCTGTTGCAAGCACTAAGTTACGATCAGCTGATAGACGGTCTACCACCTATCAAACAAAAATATAGTGTTACCAACTTATAATAACATTTAAAGTAACGTCAACAATATTAACTCTGTATAACAAATGTAGTAGATCAGCGGTTCCCAAACTATGGATCGCAACCCATTAGTGGGCCGCGGGAGCAATTTGGGTGGGTCGTGGGAACAGATTAAACACTTTTGAAGTGATTTATCCACTGAAATGTAAAGAAAATTGAACACATTTCATGACATATGTTTTGATTTCACTTCTAACTACAGAATTACAAAACCTAATGACATCTGAAGAAGAATCCCTGATAGAACTTTCATGTGATTCAGCTCTTAAATCTACATTCAAGGATTCGAGCTTAATCCCATTTTGAATAAAGGCAAGGAGGGGTGTGTCCAGTTCCTTCAAACATAGCCTTAAAAGAACTAATTTGATTGGTTTTTACAACCACGTATTCATGTGAGAGGGCATTTTCAACTTTGGTGGATTTGAAAAATAAATAGGCTTTGCGTGGAAAATGACCTGCACCTTAGGTTGTCAACATTCAATCCAGATATAGTGTCTTGTAAGTAGAAAACATCAGCTCAACAAGTCTCATTAATTTTAAGTTTCTGAAAAAAAGAAGGTTTGTACTAAATATTGTGTCTTTAAATTATATCACCTTCACCATTTTCCATATATAGTTATTTTGAATATTATTTAATATGAGAGTCACGAAAAAAAATCAGAATGAAGGTGGGTTCCCAGACAAACAAATTTGGGAACCGCTGTACTAGAGAGAACTGCTGCTAGGATTCTACCATATTTTCTTCTCATACATCTGAATTTACAATACCTCACCATAACATACTTTAAATACTGGGTTATCATTCCAGTAATAGCTTTATTTATATACCTCATGAATGTGCATCTTGCTGTTGTACTGTGTTTCGATCGTGTAGAAATTAGATAAATACTTAATTTATTTGACTGCTTTTCTTCCATAGGAATTACATTCAAGTGGAGTCTTGAGGATAGATGTAAAATATAAAACATTTTGTAGAATCCGCGTTTCAACCTTTTTTAAATAACATGTGAATTATGAAAAACAGGTCAGTAGTTTCTTAGATCTTGACTTTACAACAAAATCTGCTTGAATATAAAATTGATTTAAGATTCTTCACATTGTTGTAGCATTTCTGAAACATCTATTCAAAATTAAATATTTGGGCTATGGAAACTTGGTAATCCCAAGGGTTACGGGTTAAGTTATAACTTCCATTACCATAAAAATCAAACTAGCTTTTAAAACTCCAGTTAGCTTTTAAAACTCCAGTGTTTACCTGCTTTGCAAATTCACACGTGTGCACAAAGGAGAACGTGACCTCAGGATGGAAGAAGCCTTGAATACCAAAATGTCTAAACGTAGGAGCCACGAGGTCGGGACATGCTGCCACAATCTTCAGCGCCAACTCTCGCACCAGTGCGACGTTCCAGTAGGGATCCAAGGACTGCGAGAGAAATTAACAATTATGTCAAGAAAACATTACAGGTTAAAGGGTTAATAAGTTTGTTGAGGTCATTGTACAGAACTCAATCAAATTATAGCAGGTGAAACTAAACTGCAATTAAGAGCCCAAGTGTATGTGTACTGTCATTTAAAGATTGCATATCGAGGGGCTTCCTGCCAAAAGAACGTATCGACCAATTTACTGATGTTGAACCATAACTCGTAAATAGGTAAAATTGAGAAATTAATTAAATTTAACCTCAGTAATAACCTCTAAATCAATAAAAATTAACATATTAAAAGTGTTATAAGTGTACTGGTACAGGTGTTTAAGCAAGAACTATTTCAATTATTACAAAGCTTTAATCACCTGACCTGAAAATATGTGTTTTGGTAGTTTTGGTGGATACGCCCTTTTGACATGAAGCCCACGATATGTGATCACTAGCCGATATAAAATCGGTAGTAACAGGGGACAGAGCCATGTTCTGTTTTAGAGCAGATGTTATGATTCTTTTTTTTATCTGAAACTCTATAAGCCCAAGTTTCAAATTTTAAATTTTCAAATGAGTTTTCCAGCAGAATTTGATTTTTCCTGACGTTCAGGATTTTGCCAATCAATTTCTGAGTCCCAAAACCCCCCATTTTTTATTTAAAAAATCCTTCTGAAGGATTTTGAAATCCATTTAGCTTGCAGACATTGCTTGTATTAAGAGTATAGGATAGATCACAAACCCATGAATGTTTTACAGTTTTAATTTAACAGCATCAAAAACAGACACACAAACCTCCTCCCTTTTTACCCGCTATTAATCAATACATTAATTTGTATTTAGGACTAAAAGGATGATACATAACATCTGCTCGCAAATGATTTTGTCAGAATAATTCACTCAAATCTCTTCAGCACGGTTGCTACATAAAGCCTGTCAATGGAGAAAATCCCCCATTCTTCCTTCCAGGGTTGGATGGCAATATATTCTGAATATTCTCTATTAGTGATCAACAAAAACATTACCTATATATCCTGATCTAATGAAATTTAGGATAGAGATAAATGACAGATACCGGTATATTCATTTTTCCTGATTTTCCATAGGGAAATCATGGGGCAATGAACTGGGTTCACAGAAGATAAAAAGTTCCAATTTTCTCCACTATCAGTCTCAGAATTCTAGATTTTAACCCTCTAGGCGTTATGTGTCGCTATAGCAACACAAAACACGTCAGCTGGGGTGTTTACTCTCGCTGCGTCAACAGTCAAACAGCGTTTACAGAATAGGATCTGGGGGGCATTGAATCTTAACCCATTGGCGTAGACATACGAGCAGGTCTCGTTCCTTACTTGTAATTTTATTAACGTGTGAATTGGAGTATAAAATTGGTGTTTTTAAATGGATTAATGGCATATTTTAATTAAAATATTGTTTTCTTTCAGTTTAGAGAGTCACATTGGCACACACAGACAGTAGACATAAGTAAAAATTAGCAAAATCAGTGTTGACCATGTGCAAGTCTCAAAGAATTAACCGATCCCGTCAACTTCCAAGCAAGCCTGCCACCATTTATTTTACTTGGGCCCTCCCACCAACGTTGCCACAGACTGGTTAACTCATTGAGAGTTGCACAACTGGTCAGTTTTGGTCGTGTGCGGGAATCGAACCCACGAACATCGTATCGCCACCTGGCCAAGGTGTTTCCACGACATAGCCAACTCAGCCAACACGACCAAAGGCCTGGCGGCGATATTAAGTGTTTTCAGTCAGTCCGCGCCCCTAGCGGATAGAACCGTAGACGCCCGCAGTCATTAGTTACATATTTTGCTACTTGAGTGCAGCACCAATCAATTCCCGTTATAGGCTACTACAAATAGAATAAAATTACTACCTCAATGGGTTAATGAACCGGATCGAAATTGGTATCGCCGTTTACGGCAGATTCTAAGCTTTGTCCCGATGTCGACGCTTTTTACGTTCGTGGCAATCGTACTTTAGCAGACAGCTGAAGTGTGAAGGTTTGTTGTGCGTCGCTAACCTCACTTCGGGAATGGTGTTGTTTTGAGATTTTTTTTGTTGGTTTTATTTGTAAAATGGACGGTATTGACTTACGTGGGGCTTTAGAAAAAAGTTGAGTGATGATGAAGAGTTGGTTGATGTTCTTGGAGAAATAGGCGGCAGTCATATCGAGGTAAATTATCCTTCCGACTTCCGACTATAACGTCGCCAAGGCCATTTTGCTCATTTGCAACAACAAATTATTGACTAAAACTTTTTTATTTGCTGCTTTACCTGATTATTTGTTTATGTATTTAGTATCCTTATACATTTTTTTTTTAAATTGGCTGTTTTGAAAATTGTATATTCTAGAACAGTTTATAATTCGATAGAGAGCAAACTTTAAAATTGTTTAATTTTTTTTAATTTTTATTTTTTTTAACATCACATCATTTTCCTATTATAATTTTTGTGAGATGTTATACATATAGTATTGAAGCCCATTATTTTCTGAACAAGAAAAACTATACAATAAAGCAGTTTGGAGTATTTTTGAGTTTTTTACATTTATTTGAATAAAACACTACAAAATCACCAAAAATAGGCAAACATTAAGACCATTACTAAAGACACTTGAAGGGTTTTATTTATTTAGTTCTTTTACTTTTGGATTGATGAAAGTCAATTTTATAAAAAAATTGTGGTTTAGAGCAAAAAAAAGAAGCTTTAAGCTATAGAATTGTTATCCAACATTTTCCCAGAAATGTGTTTGGTGTCATTTTGTTAAGGATCTGAAGCACTAAAAAACCCTTAAGTTTAAATAAAAATTATTAGCCGTTAAAAACAAAATTAAATTTTAAGTTTTTAGCAGTTATGGGAACATTGACCATTCAAAATCCAAAATTTAGAAAAGATTAAAACTTCAGGGATTATCATTGAATCCCACCTACCAAATGTCATCCAAAATCATTGGTATGGTCTTAGAGCCTCTACACATGCAGACAAGAAAATCGCATCTGTTATTCAGAGAGCATCAGGAACAATTATGTGCATTGATGCATCGTTCAAGAATAAACTTTGAAAATAAGCCTACCTGTATATATGTGATTACCTTAATGACAGAAAAGACAAGTTCATTGTAATTCCTCTGGTCAAGTCCGAGCGTGGGGTCGACAAAAGCTACTCCCAGCTTGGGGTTGGTGCACAGTTGGAGCAGCAGCTGATGCACACAAGCAAGCACGTCGTCGTTCTAAAACAGTAATCCAAGTATTTGTACAGATCAACCAGCCATTTTGGATTTATAACTCAAGTTATTTACAAACTAAAAACACAATCACAGTCAGCAGCCTAGGCGTATACTATATTCCTTTTTAGGTATAATTGTATAACTTTATAAATATAGTACTTATGGAGGAAAACTACAGGGGGTGGGATTTTAGAGGCGTCAAGCCTCTCTCTTCTCTTCCTCTCTGAGAAATGTCTTAATACCCCCGTCGCAGCAAACCTGCATACTCAGCGAATTTCCAATGAATATAACACATTAAAACACTTCAGGGGGGTCGTCAAGCCCATCCTACCCATGTTAATTTCCTCTACTTAAGTTACATTTTTCTGAAAAAGTATTATAGATAGGGTTATAACTTTGATGTTATTGAAGAGTGTGTATATTAATAAGTAAATTTGATTGATAACTTTTAAAAAATCAATTTGTTAATTTTTTTAAATTTTTTTAATAAACTTCTTAAAAATAAAATAATTTACGAAACAAATAAATGTTTTAAAATTTATAGAACTTAAATGTAAGGAAGTTGTCAATTTCAAATGTGTAGCAAGACCCAATAAACAAAATAAAAAAATAAATTATAGAGATATCTTTATAGTTTTTGAGATAAATGTACCTTTGTGTAAAAAAACAATATTTTTGGAAAAACGCATTTAAATGTAAAAATAGTACTGAAATACATGTTAGAACTACTTTTAATGCATTCCTGCACCATAGGAGGGGTTTTCAGGGTCCTCAAGGTCTTCAAATCCATCTTCCAGCCTTTTTTTTGCAATGGAAAGATTCTTACGGCACCTTTTCTCAATTTTGTGTTGAGCCTTTTCAGCTTTTTCTACTCAACGTAAATCTTGTCATTTCATTCTTTCCACACACCTTGATTCAGGATTTATACCAAACTTTTCCAACACATGACACTTCACTATATTACCCACGTTAAAAGTTGCCACAGCCTCATAGACTCCAAGATCCAAGGTATTTCTCATTACGAAGGTGGTTTTGGGTACTCGCGACCATATTACGCTGTTGAGAGATTCGCTGGGATTCTGGGTTCCTCCATGGAAGCATTTCCTAAGTTCATTAGTAAAATCTCTAAATATGGGCGTTATTGCAGTCACGACTGATTCAGGGAGGTGGGTATGGGCCCTGTGGTCATAAGGTTTCCCTTCAGCAATGGATACCTGGTACTTGCACCAGGAGTCGGTACCTTTAGGACACGCGCCATGTGATGGGGATTCATTGGACGACAACAAATAAAAATATGTTGCCCACACAGCTTGTTTCATTTTTGTTAGGCTGTCAGTGTTTCTAATTACGGCTAGGCCATAGTAGGTTTGTATCTCATCAATCATGAAATTGGTCAGCCGCCCCCGGCAACAATTGTTCTTCCATCTGGTAAATTTGTCTTACCCATTTTATCTTTTAGTTTCTGCAATCTAGTGCCCATTCTTTTCCTGACATGAACAACACATTCTAGTTTTTCAGGTATACATTCATCTCCAAAGGGCTTTTCTTTCAGTACAGTTGGGAATGCAGCACTGTCGCCATCCCCCAGGTAATATTTGTACCTAAGGTTTCTTGTCAAACTAGACTGATAAAACATGTCAACAGCACCAGCTACCTCCATCCCACCACTAGAACCATTGTAATTTGCTTCACATCTGTCCAAGTTATGGTTATTTTCTAGCCTACCCTTACATCTACAGAACTTGCTAAATACTCTAACGTCAATAACCTTTCCAGTATTTGCAGCTATGGCTGTCAGCGCGCCTTTCAGGGATGTGTGTCCGCGGCGCTGCCAAGTACCATCAAAAATTGCAGTTACATCCTGCTTACCATAATTTTCCTGCACACATTCTTTGGCTGCTTCTTTCATTGCCTCTTCACACACATTCTTAGTAGTAGTACAAAGCAGTTTGTTGTACCTCTTAAAAGTTAGGGGCTTGGGCAAGTTCATAACACCACACCAAGTTCTCGCAGCTTGCTCTCCTTTCCCAATGGACCTGAACGCATACACAGTTCTTTCATTTATTTCAGCTCTACCAATAGCCAACTGATTACTGTTTTTTGAGGACACTTCATAGCCACAGTCATTACACATGATGCAAACCGTTAGGCTTAGGCCTAACCTGTCACGTTTGTGAATCGAAAGAGAACCGCTACATTTCACGCACACTGCGATATTAGATAATAATGACTCGTGGCCAGATAAATTTAAGAAGTCATTACAGTTGTCATCATTAGTCTTATCTTCATACTTACTGTACTGATCTAAGCTATAACCTATTTTCTTTTTTTTTAAGAGCTATCAGAGGTCAGGTGTAGGTCTACTTACAGAAATGTCAACTAGGTCCTGGTCTAGGCTTGAACTAGGACCAGGTGTAGGCCTTGTTGTAGAACTACTTTCCAAGTCACAAGACACCTTCCTTAATTTCTGTATTTGGATCCCTTTGAATGAATGTTTTCTTTTTTTGAAAACTCTTATTGGTGCCCTAGGCATTATATTATCTAAGATGTAAACTAGTTCCAATACAAATCACAACAACTAGGTTATAACTAGGATAGAATGTCACAAATTATAAACAATAAACAAACATGATTTACAGACAGCTGAGTAGCATTCTAGCAGAGCTGCCAATATGGCAAATCTAAATATTTTAGCCAGGTATAAAATAAATAGCACAAGTAGTAGGATAACAAATGAATGAGCTCTTCAGTGGTGTCCAGAAACGCAAATTGGGACTACATGCGTTTAGAAAATGTTCAATAACTTTTTAAATACTTGTCAGAAATGTAAAAGCAAAACATATTTTTAAAGCTAATTAAATTCAGTACAAAAATCAATTTAAAAAAATCACATTTTTTAAGTAAAATCCGGTCCGACACCCCTTCACAGGATTCATAATAAATATATTCACAAACAAACGATATTTAAAATAATAATTATTCTCAATAAGAATAACATTGGGGATGAGTATGCAGGTTTTCTGCAAGAAACACAAAATAATGGGTTTTTATGCAAATACCAATAGAACTCATCTTAGTGAAGTCACATACCAAGTTTCATTCATATACGATCATAAATAAGCAATATATAAAATTTTAACTATTTTCCATAAGAATAACATGGGGACCAAGTACCTAGGTTTGCTGCTACGGGAACCATAGGTGAAAAATAGTTTTTTTTTTGTGCAAACAACAATAAACCACAACCAGATGAAGCCATAAACCAAATTTCGTCAGTTTATATTCATAAATAAGCGAAATATCTAATTTTTCTTTTTCTCCATAAGAATAACATTTGACAATGTACTGTGTTTAGCACTTTCAATATCTCAGTAACCAATTGACGCAGAGCTATGATCAAAATACAAAATTGTTTGTTTTTTATGCTGAATTCAACGGTAAAAATTAAAATTGGATTTAAATTAAAATTACCTGTGGAAACCCCCCCAAAAAAAACCTATTTTTGGAGTACAAAACCCCCCAAAACCCCCCTTCGGATGGTGCGATTCGTCTGGTTTTCAAACTCGTTCAAATAAATGGTACTTTACACATTTGTACCAAATTTCATTAAGATCGGACCTTTTTTACGAGAGTTATCGTGCTTACATATATAAAAATTTGAACGAATGGTGTTTTTGGCATCTGGAGACCTCAAAATGAAAAGTTATCTCAGACTTTAGTCTTACCATGAGACCTACGGTAATATCTTCTTCCCTATAAGGGAAATTCGCTGAAATGAACTGAAATATCGGACTGGTAAGAATACAGGTTAAGTAAGAATACAGAAATACAGGTAAGAATACCAGTCCAATATTTCAGTTCGTGTTACGCCATTTCTCAGGAAGGAAGAGAAGGGAGAGGCTTGATGCCTCTACAATCCCATCCCTTGTAGTTTTTCTCCATAAGTACAATATTTATAAGTTATAAAATTACACCTGAAAGAGTATATTGTATGTACCTCTAAGCTACTGAGAACATAGAGCTGCTCTGTGTTTCTATGATATGGCTTACCTTTAGAATCCACTTTAGAAAGCTAATAAAAAATAAACATCTGTCATACCATAACCCGAGATATTTAAACGTAGTACAAGGTTCTGTTACAAAGAGTGTTAAAATTTGTATTTAGGCCTACAATTCAATTTTCCGTTTATCAGTTCGGAAGACTACCAATTATAATGTGTTTTAAATGTTTTCTAAGTTGATTGGCATAGGTATAGTTTCAAAATAATGTTCTAGAACTCCTTTATCAAACAAGAAGGACAATGAAAATTAATAAAGCACTAGTGAATCCAGTTCCTTGAATTCAAGTTGTTCAGTACTTTTGAACAAAGCTAAAGGTCATAATGAGAGTTGGGGCAATCACACTTAATATTTATAGATTTTCTTATTTTCAATTTCATAATATCCCCCACCCCCTGAATTTATTCCTAATAACAAATTCCATTATAACTCTTGTTTCATTTAATTAGAGATGTGCGAGTACTCGAAATTTCGAGTTCGAGCCGAGTTCGGCTCTGAAACTCGAGGTTTTACTGAAACTCTAAGGTTTCGAGCGAGTTTACCCCCGCCGTTTAACCGCGCTACCACGGGTCGTCCGCGGCCGCGTCGTGTGTAAATTCAAATTGAGTGTCAACGCATTTGAGGTGTTAAGAGTTAGTTGTGATGTGAATTTTAGTGTTTTATTAATAAATAAGTAAGTTGTGGCTTATAAATTTTGTGTTAGCCTAAGCTTTACACCAAAAAGGAAGATTTACCAGGACCTTCAGATTGAGTTGTATGAACACTGCCTGTATAGTCATAGTCCATTTTTAGGTTAACCTAACTTTATAAAAAAAAAGTAAAATATCAAAAACAAATCTGTAATGAAATCTAATAGGTAAGCTTACGAAGTTTGTGCTTGTTTTTTGTTCCATAGTAATTGAAATTGTGTCAAAAGAGACTCAACAAAATTCCATCCATTAATTTTAGGCTCAACTATTGTCCTTTGGCATTGAGCTGATTTTAAAGACAAGTGATTTGTTTAGGCTTTGTTTAAGTTTCATTAATGATTTTTTAAATCATTCTTAATATTTTGAAACTCTATTTAAGACATGGCTTCAATTTTATCAATTGATTTGCCGGGCACTTTCAAACATAGTATCTTCATGTTTTTATTAACTGATTGTTCTTATTAGGACTATTAGTGTTAAAATTAATGCTAAGATATGTTAGTAAATACATTTTGTATGGTAAGTAAGTAGGTTAATGCTTTACCATGTAATAGGCCTTTTAAATATTAACATAAAGTTTATTTTAACTTTTAGGCCTAAATGTAATTTTATTTCCTCCATTCGTAGAAAGATGTAGCTTAGGCCTAAACATAATATACAATAAAACGTAGGATAAATAAAAAATAGGAAATAAAATAAAAAACTTAAATTATTTTTTAATGAAACTGTTACTGTTAATTAATACCATATAGGTTATAAAAACCTTAATACCAAAATACTACAAGTATTTGACCTTCATAGCAAAATGTTAGGCAATTACTTTGGTATGATTTATTTTCAGATAAATGTTCATTTTCAGCAGGAATCCATTTATTTGACTTACTATTGTTATTTTCAGGGCATAGTGACTAGAAATGTATATTTTAATAACAACATTTATAAATGGAACCCTACACACTGTTTTGATCCAATTTAACTCGACCTATGTGTTTTTTTATTTGTATACTCGACTCGAACTCGAGATTCAAATCTTTTGCCATTTACTCGACTCGAACTCGACTCGACTTAAAAAACCTGTACTCGCACATCTCTAAATTAATTATATTTTCTGACCACATGTTTTAGCGAATTTCCCCTATAGGTAAGAAGCTATTACCGTAGGACTCATGGTAAGACTTAAGCCCGAGACCATGATAGCTTTTTGTTTTGAGGTCCCCAGATGCCAAAAACACTATTTGTTCAAATTTATATATATGTGTGTATATATATATATATATATGTGTGTCCGTTAACACGATAACTTGAGTAAAAAACGTCCGATTTTGATGAAATTTGGCTCAAATGTGTAAAATGACATTCATGACTATAAGTTAGAAAACCAGAAAAATCGGACCATGGGAAGGGGGGTTAATCGGGGTTTTAAATTTTCCAAAAATCAGTTTTTTGCATTTTTCACCCTACAATTTAAAAAAAAACTTAATTTTGGTTTTGACCATGTTATAGAGCTTAAAAAACAAATAATTTAGTATTTTGAATTATTAACCTAGGTTAAGTGGTTGCGGAGAAAATCCAAAAAAAACCTGCTCATAAAATCTCCCATGTTAATCTTATGGGAAAAATGTTTTTGGCTTTTCCTCAGTTTATTTTAATGTAAACTTCACATTCGCTTTTACCAATCCGTTCAGTTTCACAAAACAATCATTTTGGTGTTTAAATCCTGATTCTACGCCTAACCGTTGCAGAGATATTCAACGTGCTAAACACAGTACGTTATCCAATGTTATCCTTATGGAGAATAAATAAAATTTGATATCTCAATTATTTATTAATGTATGTTGATGAAACTTGGTATGTGGCTTCACGTAGTACTGGTACATTGATATTTGCACAAAAAATTGATTTTTTGTTGATTATTCCCATAGCAGCAAACCTGCGTACTCAGCCCCCATGTTATTCTTATGGAGAATAAGTAAAATGTAATGTCTCCCTTAATTATGAACATAAATTAATAAAACTTGGTATGTAGCTTCACTTGGTTAATTTATATTGATAATTATATAAAAACCCATTTTTCTGTTCCTTGTTGCAGCAAACCTGCTTTCTCAGCCCCCATGTTATTCTTATGGAGAATAACTATAATATTATATAGCGCTATTTATAATTGAATATTGATGAAACTTAGTATGTGGCTTCGCCTAGTTAAATTCTATTTATATTTGCATGAAAACCAATTGTTTCTGTTCCTTGTTTTAGCAAACCTACATACTCATTACCAATGTTATTCTTATGGAGAATAATTAAAATCGCTTATATGTGAATACATTTTTATGAAACTCGGTTTGCGGCTTTATGTGGTATCAAGACATCTATTATGCATTGGAAATTCGCTGAGTACGCAGGTTTGCTGCGACGGGGGTATTTATTTATCTAGTTCCCTTTGTTAATTTTTATTATGACAACAAATTTGTTCTATCATTTTTCCCACTTTTTATATTTCTCATATTGGAATTAGTATAATTCAATTTATATGCTGGTTGTCGATTTATATTAAAACTTGTATTTTTTTTGTAAATGATGTGTTTTAAAATGAAATGTGCTTCGAAATCCCTTGAACTAAATGAGTTAATGACCTCTACTACACCAACCATGAAAGTGAACTTGGACATGACATCCATCATATCAAGAATATGAATTTAAAATTAATATTAACGAGAGATGTGCGAGTACAGGTTTTTTAAGTCGAGTCTAGTTCGAGTCGAGCAAATGGCAAAAGATTCGAATCTCGAGTTTGAGTCGAGTATACAAATAAAAAAACACATAGGTCGAGTTGAATTGGATCAAAACAGTGTACAGGTTAAGTTCCATTTATAAATGTTGTTATTAAAATATACTTTTCTAGTCACTATGACCTGAAAGTAACAATACAGTCAACTCCCGATTATCCGGAAGCGGGTTAATCGGGTTGCCGTTTAACCGGGCTCACGAAAGGTTTATTTTTATTATTTTTATTTATCCCCTTCTAAACATAAATAGAGCAATAGTAACAATTTATTTTGCTAAATTATCTCCAGAATAATATTAATTTACTTTATCAGAATAAATACTATACAAACAATTTAGTAGAGAGTCTGTCTTTCGCTAATGAGCCATGGGCCCGTGATGGGGAACGATGACCTTGACACTGCACGGATGGTCAGACGCGGACGTCTAAAAATAGAAACATCTCAAAACAATCAACCTTCCCGCTGCTGTTAACCCACAGTGACGGACAGACAGAAAGACGGACGGTCAGGCGCGGACATCTAAAAATAGAAAGATCTCAAAACAATCACCCTTCCCGCCGTTGTTTACTCTCACTGGGTTTTCCCCCATTGCGGAATTAATTAGCATACTGTTCGGTGTAGTCTAGAGAGTTCGGTGTTAATAAAGTTTCTTAACCTATTAAATATCATTCGGTGTTTTTGATAGTATTTACTGCTATCAACCATTGCTAGTATTAACTATTATTATCTTAATTGTTCGTAGATGTTATCACAATTTAATGATTTTCAAAAGGATTTAATCTATATAAATATCTCTTAAATAACATTAAAACACAATATTGTAGTATAAAAATGTTGATAAACCTTTATTATATTCGTAATATTCAATTTATTGATTCCCTTTGTTTTAACCGTGGTTTTGGGTTATCTGAGACCTTCCAACAGGTCATTACCCCGGATAATCGGGAGTTGACTGTAGTATAGTAGTCTAAGTAAAATAAATGGATTCCTGCTTCATTGGAAATATGTAAGTACATTTATCTGAAAATAAATCATACCAAAGTTATTGCATAACATTTTGCCATGAAGATAAAATTCTATTAATCTTTTGGTATTAACACATTGAACCCTATGCCCGAGTATAGGTCGGGGTACCGAAAATGCCGTTGTAAACGAAGCCCGAGTATATATCGGGTATCGCTAATTAATTCGGTACGTCGTTATTTTTAGCGTAATAATATATTTGTATGTATAGTAATGCTCTTCAATTCATATTCTTTCAGTAAATGAGCAGTTTTTACTATATAGTCAGCTGTTTAGTCATAAGAAAATAGTATTCTGACGTATTGCGCATTAGCACGATGTCAGCTGTCTGAGTTGAGTTTAGTCGTCTGTGCTTTGTTTACCGCGTCATTGTTTACGTTCTGCTAGTGAGCTTTCTATGTGATTTGTACGCTAATAAAATGTGTTTATTGTTTCCATAGCAATATTTTTATTTTTCGTTTTAGTTATTTAGTGTAGCATAGTGTAGTGAACTGTGAAAATGAGTGATTATTTAGACAGACACACAGTTCGAATGATTCGTTCCGAGTTGTCAAACTCTGACGATAGTGAAGATGAAGGTAATAATACTATTTATAATCTTAGTTTTGATGACAATGACAATCGTAATCATTCTTCTGTAGTTCAGTATGAAAAAATAAGTGATCCTGTGTACGATGCTGGCTCTGATGATGAATTTGTTGACCGTCTGTTGGCCGACCCACCAAACTTTGATGATACCAACTTTGAGGTTAGTGAGGAAGAAAACAACAGTTTAGGTCCTTCAACCAGCCATAATATAACTAGTCAATCACCAAATGATCAAATTAATAAGAAAGTAAAGTTTTCTCATAGACCTAATGAATCTGGTGATAATGGTCAAGTTTATAAAGACAGTGTTAGGCCTAGGCCTAGGCCTAGTCAGACTGACAAAGATGATAGGCCTAGTCCTATGCCTGTTGACGATGTAGCCCATAATGAGGTAGTAGCAGATGATCCTGTAAATAATAAAACTAAAAGAAAAAGGAAACCTAAAAAAAAGAAACCAACTGATGAAGAGCTTGGTTGGAGTTGTGTTGACATACTGTCACAGCTCCCTACCTTCAATGAGCAAGCAGGCGTTAGAGCCGCTATAACTGACACTTCAACCCCACTAGAGATATTTTCTTTATTTTTTCCAGAAAGTATGATTAGGCTGATCAAGTCCGAGACTAATAAATATGCAAAATTAATGATTGACAAATTGAGGCGCTCAAACAAACTACTGAAAAACAGTGTTTGGGGTAAATGGAAAACTGTAAAATTATATGAGGTCTATAATTTTTTTGCCATAATTTTACATATGTGTATTGTAAAAAACCCAAGTTATCTGATTACTGGTCAACTGATGAATTTCTGAAGTCTTCCTATGCACCTTCAATCATGTCAAGGGATAGATTTTTTGCAATCTTGGCCAACTTGCATATTAGCGACAATGCAACTTACATACCGCACCAAACACCAGGTCATGACCCAATGCACAAAATAAGGCCTTATATTGACCATCTTCTGACTGTATTTCCTCAGTGTATTTATCCATCCGAAAACCTCACTGTTGATGAAGGTACATGTGGGTTTCGTGGTAGGGTCAAATTTAGAGTATATAACAAGAACAAGCCGGATAAATATGGTATGAAGTTATATATTGTCTGCGATGCCTCAACAGGATATGTATTGAAATTTGAGCCATACACTGGAAAGTCAGCCAACAATAGTGCTGTAGCTCTGTTTGGTAGGCTACTTTCAGAGTACTTGGGAAAGGGCCATACTATTTATATGGACAGGTTTTACAGCTCACCCGTTCTTTATGATTTTTTGTGGTCAAACAACACAAAAGCTGTGGGTACCTGCATGAGCAACAGAGTGCAGTTGCCTAAAACTGTTACCAAAATGAAACTCAATCAAGATGATATTATTTTTATGAGAAGGAATCATTTACTCTGTTTGAAGTGGAAGGATACAAGGGATGTCTTACTCTTATCCACCAAACATAAGTCAACAACTTCAGAGGTCTTGGTACCTAGTAAGGAAGGTATGAAACCAAAAACCAAACCTGATGTGGTCATTGACTACAACAAAAACAAAACTGGGGTGGATAGAAATGACCAAATCATAGCCTACTATCCTTTCAAAAGGAAGCAGTTCAAGTGGTGGAAGAAAATGTTTTTTCACCTGTTCATGATGTCGATGACGAATGCTTTCATCCTTTACCGAGCGACACGATCCGAGCCTCAACGGAAACACTGCCACATGGACAGTTTCATAGTGTCAGTTGGGAAAGCCTTAGGAAATCAAGGTGGTACCTTGTTCCAAGCTGAACAGCAAAGTAGTCCAATACAAACCAAGGCCAGTAGGCTCACTGGGCGACACTTCCCCGCAAAAATCCCTCCCTCAGATAAAAAGGCAAACCCAACTAGGATATGCAAGGTGTGTTCTGACAAAGCCAAGGCTTCATCTGGGAATAGAGGAAGAAAAGAGACATCTTGGTGGTGTGCAGAATGTGAAGTAGCCATTTGTGTGCCAGAGTGTTTCCAGCTCTACCACACCAAAGCCGACTACATATGACTCCTTTATTTTCAAAGACAATTTCAGGCCTTAGTGTACATATTTTTTCATGTAAGTAAATATTTTTTTATTCAGAATTTCATTAGGATTAATTTGATCTATTAATGTATGTATAAAAAATAAACAACAACATTGGGGTTAATTTTATATGAACTCTTGCATAATGTAGCTATTTTTTTCTCTATATAATATTTATTGTTTTTTATACAACAAATAAAAAAAAAAAAATTTTTTTTGCCCTATAACATATTATATTTTCTTAAAGCTCTTGATTTCCTCTTTAAAATGATGTATGCTTTGTGGTGTTTTGATTAAAACTAAAAAACTAATAATTTTTTGTATTAATGCAAAAATGCCCAGTATATATGCAAATAAGCCCTGTTAGCGCCCATAGGGTTTAATGTGTTAAGGTTGTTATAGCCTATATGGCATTAATTAACAGTTTCATTAAAAAAATCTCAGTTTTTTAATTTTATTTCCTCTTTTTTATTTATCCTATGTTTTGCATATTATGTTTAGCACTAAGCTACATCTTTCTACGTATGGAGAAAATAAAATTACATTAGGCCTATAAGTTAAAATTAACTTTATTTTAATATTTAAAAGGCCTATTACATGGTAATATATTTTAGCCTACTTACTAACCACACAAAATGTATTTACTAACATATCTTAGCATTAATTTTAACACTAATAGTCTTAATAAGAACAATCAGTTAGTAACAACATGAAGAGATGTTTGAAAGTGCCTGGCAAATCAATTGATAAAATCGAAGCCATGTCTTAAATAGAGTTTTAAAATATTTCAAATTATTTAAAAAATCATTAATGAAACTTAAAAAAAACAAAACACCTGTCTTTAAAACAGCTCAAGCCAAAGGACAGTTGAGCCTAAAATTAATGGATTGATTCAATTTCAATTATAATGGATAAAAAACAAGCATAAAATTCTTAGGCTTACCAATAGATTTCATTACAAACCTGCTTTTTATATTTTACTTTTAAAAATTATAAGGTTAGGTTAACTCGAAAGTGGACTGAACAGACAGTGTTCATACAACACAAACTAAAGGTCCTTGTAAATCCTCCATTTTGGTGTAAAGAGAAACACAAATTTATAAGCCACAACTTACTTATTTATTAATAAAACACTAAAATCAACATCACAACTCTTCACCTCAAGTGCGTTCACACTCAATTTGAATTTACAGACGACGCGCGACCGCGGATGACCCTTGGTAGCGTGAGTAAACGGCGGAGGTAAACTCGCTCAACACCTTCCAAGTTTCAGTAAAACCTCGAGTTTCAGTGCCGAACTCGGCTTAAACTCAAAATTTTGAGTACTCGCACATCTCTAATATTAACCCATACAAGAGCCATTGACTTTGGTAATATAAATTCCTGTAAAATGGTGAGTTATCTATGATTGCAGTGAAATAAAACTACTTGTTACTATTGTGAAAACTTTCTAATTGTTTTATTGAAGTTAACATTAGGCTATTAAGGCAATCAGCTTTTCCTTGTCATTTAACTATTTGTCTAACTATCTTTGTTCCTAAATATTTAATCAATATGCCCTAATAGATAATCGTTATGCTACATTATATTTTATGTAATTTTCTTAGTTTTTGTTCCATGCGATGCACTATGGAATTGGTCCTTCATTATCCTATGTCCTTGTCAATAAATTAATAATAATTTTGAATCCTTCTCATATAAAACACAAGTAAATCTTTTATGACTACCCAGCTCATATACACATCCCTCTGATAATTAGCTTGTATAGTGATGTAATTCCAGAAGTTTGCTTGAAAACATCTGATCTTGCTGCACTGTGTTTTGTAACAATCAACAGATGTTAAATGTTCAATTAAATCGATTCCTATTCTTAAATTAAATTGACATTGAAATTTTGAAAGCCCACGGGGGGAAATCCTGAAGAAGGATGTTTTCCAAAACCCCAAAAGACACACCTAGACTTTAAAGGCTTTCAAATTTCAAGACCTAATAGATTTTTGTCCTGGTCACAAAAATCAGTTTTTTTTTTTATGAACATCATGAAAAACTTACCAAATCATTGTTTCTTGCTTTATTTTTACTCTGGGTAGCAGGTCCAGTCCATGTGTAAGTTTCCAGCAACTTCATCATTATCTTTGTGTGAAACATTTTAAGTTTGGAAGTCTTTGTGATCTGAGGGTTGTCAACAATTTTCTCTTTCAAAGTGGTCAGAAAAACCATCAAAAGTTGACCGTCATCAAGAGTCAAACCCGCAAGTATAATGGATTGTAGTAGATCTGAAAGAGAGGTGTAAAGTTAAATTTGTGTAATTTATTGTACTATTAATCTTATACAGTCAACTCCCGATTATCCGGGAGCGGGTTAATCGGGTTTCGGTTTAACCGGGGTCACAAAAGGTTTATTTTTATTATTTTTATTTATCCCCTTTTAAACATAAATAGAGCAATAGTAACGATTTATTTTGCTAAATTATCTCCAGAATCGTATTTAATTTACTTTGTTTTTCAGAATAAATACTATACAAACACAACATAATCTGAGAGTCTGTCATTTGGCTAATGAGCCGTGGGCATGTGACCTTGACACTGCACGGATGGTCGGGCGCGGGCGTCTAAAAATAGAAACATCTCAAAACAATCACCCTTCCCACCGCTGTTCACCCTCAGCGACGGACGGACAGGCATACAGACGGTCGGACGCGGACGTCTAAAAATAGAAACATCTCAAAACAATCATCCTTCCCGCCATTGTTCACCCTCATTGGGTTTTTCCCCCAGTGCGGAATTAATTAGCATACTGTTATTAGGTGTAGTTTAGAGAGTTCGGTGTTTAGAGATTTTTAACCTATTAAATATCATTTGGCGTTTTGGATAGTATTTACTGCTATCAACCATTGCTAGTATTAACTATTATCTTGATTGTTTGTAGATGTCATCACAATTTAAAGATTTTCAGAAGTATTTAATTTACATAAATATATCTTAAATGACATTAAAACACAATATTGTAGTATAGAAATGTTGATAAACCTTTATTATATTCATAATATTAAATTTATTGAATCCCTTTGTTTTAACTGTGGTTTTGGGTTATCCGTGACCCTCCAACTAGTCATTACCCTGGATAATCGGGAGTTGACTGTACATTATTTGAGTTTATAAATAGTTGGTTGCAAAAGACGGGTAAAAGAGAAACATAGAAACCTGGCATCACCACTCTTAGAATGGAGAACTCTGCCTGACAGGCTACATTAATGCTTCCACTGCTGTTGGACATGTTTAAACATGACAATTCAATATGTTTCCATGTTAAGAGTTGTCATGTTAAGAGGTGGAAGCCAGTAATCCTAGCACTCAACAACATGTTTAAACACATTAGCATATTTTTCATAAAATTCTTTCTAGAGCGTAACCACAATATTTTGGATAATTTCTCAAAATACATTAGCACATAGAAACCAATAAGTGATATAAACTACGTATACCAAACTGTTTAACTAAATATTTTACTTTAAGACAAGAAATGTATGATCTTTTTACTTGAAACCTTACATTACTGATTAAGAAATATATTGTACAGACACTGCTCCTTAAGCTTTACACAACACTCTTTGTCACAACTCTCAGATAGAAACTCACGACTACATCACAAGGATGTTTCTCACAAACAAGAAACACATCAAAACTATATTTTAACGTTAGCATTGCATTTTCCAGATCGACAAATGACTTACTCCTGCTGTCCAACAGTTGTCTGATAAGCAGCGTGTTGTCGTGGTAGAAGTAGGCGAGCACGTATCGGATGAAGTGCCCTCGGGTGCAGTCCTCGTCGTACTTGATGGGATGCTTGGCCAGGTGGTTGACCGTGAGCTCTCTCAGCGACAGGGTGGAGAGGACCTCCCTCGCTAACTGGCCGCTCAGCAGAACCATGGCTGCAATCCATTATAATGCTTATTCGGAGAAAAGGGGTAAATAGCTAAAACTACAAAGCAGAAGAACAACAATGAATGACCACCCAAGAAAAAAAATTAAATTTACAAAACTAATCATCAGTTGTTTCAATCAATTTAACAATTTACGATTGTGATTGCAAGCAAATTTGGTTAACTTATCCAATGAAACAATAACATTTCCCTCACTCTCCATGGGAGGCTAGATTAAACCGAGGGTCTTAATGGGGAGTCAAAGCAAGAAAGAGACCAATGACAACCAGTTTATTTGTGAGCTGTAATTTTTGGAATAAACAAAATCGGATAACAAATGGAAAATTTAAGAATGTAATTGATTGAACTGTATGTGCGTGCTTGTTAAACCAAGTGATTGCTAAACTGTAATATAAAATGGCCAAACATGTTTTTGGCTGTATTAAAGTCTATTGTCCAACATAGGAACTCCGTCAGGCTAAATAAAACAAAATAAATTGTAACTGGAGTAATTAAAGCACCACAAGGTAAACCACCTGTAAGCATTGATAGGGTTATTTTCTTCTGAGCCTGAGAGCTGTTGGGGCCCAGGTTGGCATGGACCGCTTGATTGTAGTGTCGCAGCAAACGCTTGCAAGCTTCCTCAGTACTGGGAATGAGCCGAGGATGTTCATCACGGCATCTGTACAGAAGTAAAACTGTAGCTTTACACGCTCTAAAGTCTAATGATACCTGAACAAATGTTATGAAAATATAATGTGGATCTAAAGCAAGCAATAAAAACATCAACTTTATTACAGTAGGCCTACTAGAATACATCAAATTTTGCTGACAAATACTGGGGGTCTAAGGTAAGTTTAGGCAAAAGAAGGAAATATAGCATACACAAAATCGCTTTAGTTGCTTCATTTAAGAAAAATCTTATGCTAGGATAATTGTAAAAACTTTTAAGCTGGGGGATCTGTTACCCTATATCATTAAAGTGAAAATTAAATGTTTGGACTATTATAGTGACTTACAGTTTATGAAATTAGTCCTCCTCATTCAGTTTTACAAGTGTTTATGATTAAATTTTAAACCAAACCAATAAAAATAGGGTACTTCAGAATCTTAATTTTAGTGGTACAATATAGATTAAAATCAAATAAATATTAACTATTAATAATTTTAATTTGGATTAAAACTTGTTTTCAGAAATGGTATCTTGTTTAAGAGGTACATTATACAAAAGTAGCTTAGGCATAATATAATTTCATCTTCTATAACCTTATCTACTATCTCACAGGTGCTAAAAGACCAGGTAGCTACACGGTGTTAAATTCTCCACATGTAATTACGTAACTAAAGCAGCTAACAAATATACAAAATGTGTGTTTGTCTATAGGCAATCATACAAACACATTAATACCCTTTAATTAATGCCATCCTTATTAACTTATTTAGTAGTACTTTACTTACTTAGTAATTATTAAAGACAACACAGAGAATATTGGCTGATACTGGTAGTAGATTTTACTCTCCAATCTGTCGATGACGAGGATTACTTCTAAAGCGCTACCTCCTGCATTTAAATAGTCACCAATGATGCTATCATCGGTATTGTTTGCAACCGCAAGAAGCTGTTTCAAAGCTGAAAACAAGTCATCACTGTGATTAATACTAATTTGACTTTATTTATTATTGTGTCAAACCAAAGCACAGAAATTGTGAAAATTTAAGTTTATATAATCCACAGTAGTTGATTTATTATGCTCTCCCAATTGTCCTGTAAGATTAGGTTTGTAGCATCGTGCTAAGACCTTTCATACTACTAATACAGTAGACCCCCACTAACAGGACCAAGAGGATGATCAGACCACAAAAAATATCTGATTATCAGAGGAACACATTTATTACATGAAAATGTGATCAATCTGTAGTTTAAACTGAAAATATTTAAATGTATGTACATTGTTACATATTCAGTATTACTTTAATTCATAAATAAAGTATAATGTGATCAAAAAATGTATCCGGTCTACTGAATTGCATCCTCAGTGATGAGTCAAAGACCTGAGCGACTCACTGGATAATTACTTAAACTTTAACAAACACTGATAACAAAACGGTCGGACTTAGCGAGGAGTCGGACCATACGAGGTCGGATTAGCGCGGTTCTACTGAATGTCACTTGCTTAGAACTTCATATTACGTTACAGATAACTGTTAAGATATTACTAGTGCACTTACAAGAAAAAACATTATGAATTATTTTGTTTTGTGTCTTCCAATGACAGAATCAGTTTTTAATGTTCAGATAGAGATCAGTCTTATTACTGTCTACTGTAGCCTGTAGCTTGTTCATTAAAGGCCAGTTTATCCTGACTAATGTGGTGATGTCTTGATCCGGATAGCTAAAAATCCGGATAAAGCTGCGCCATGATAAGAACTAGGGGTGTGCGAGTACTCGAATCTTCGAGTTTTCGGCTGAGTATTTTAATACTCAAACTCGACTCGATGTTTTGAAAACTACTCGAAAGTTCGAGCGAGTATTTCCCACCGATTTCCGGACGATCACTAACGGTTGCGACCAACCAAAACGCGTAGTAACGGCCGCGAAAGGCGATCGCATCACGTAAAATCGGCCGAAAATGATGATCGGACCACGTAATTTCGGCCGTGACTAACGATTTCGTCATTTAACATTGATTATAAGCGATGTCTGGACCAGGTGAAATTGGCCAAATGACAACCGGGCCCTGTTTCATTGGCCGGAAACGAATGTCAAACCGTGTTTTGTTTGTCAATACGTAATCCAGTTTGATTGTACTGGCCAAAACTTTGTATAGCTACTCATGTACAGTATTAGTTAGAAACCATGTTTAGATTATCAAACCTAGGGTGGTATCCAAATCCCATTACACTATTTTAAACTACCAACTGATTGCAAATACTCGCTCGAAAATACTCGAAACTCAAAAATAATTGGCACCACTTGACTCGATTAAAAAAATCACTACTCGCACACCCCTAATAAGAACGGTACTTAACTAGCAACAACAGACCAGTGAGCACCTACATTCAATAACACACAATACATCCGACAGGAGACTATATCTGGCTAGACATTTAACTTTCACATGTGTTGTTTGTGAAGATAATCATCTAATAAATAAGGAGAATGTCAAAACGTGCGTACGCAAAGGAATACAGTATGAACGTATATGGCTGGGATTTGAATGTGAATGGAAATTGTAAAAACAAACAAACTCCTCTATTGAAATCTTTTTACTGCATTAGGCTTAGAAATAATTAAATGTTAAAGTAAAAAAGGTAAAATATTATTTTTGTATGAAGAGAATGTAATAAAAAGTATTGAGTTTGTTTAACAATTGAGACAAAAAAAATATACGATAACCTACAGTATTGAATTATTTCAGCAACATATTAAAATAGAACTGCAATTTACCTTCGCTATTTCTTCTATGCCTGCTACAGTGCATGCTATTTCTATGATACAACAAATAATACAAAGGTTGTTGCTGAGATTATGCAGGTGCTATACAAATGTACAAAACTACATTTTTTTACCTCGGGCAACTAATCTGGATAACCTGGAATCTGACAGATTCGAGTCCGGATAAATCAGACTTTACTGTACTACCTTACTCTTGATACAATCTAAGATCAATCTTTCCTAAAAAAGAATGATTATTGATTAAAAAAGACTAGCAAGGTTTTGAAGATTTAGCTCAGAGTCAATGTGGCAGATTTAAGACTGTGAAGCAAGCAGCTCTAACCACTGTGCTTGTGCTACTTAGCAAATTAAAATTGTATATTGTTAATATTGTAGGATTATAGCCTACACTCTATAAAATCTTAAAGTTTAATTTTTATTGAAACTCATACCTCCTAGTGGGTGGTCTCCTTTAATAAGTTTCCTGAAATGATTACCATCAAATTTAACTGAGACACTTGATTCCTTCTCAGTGACTATTAATTTCCTTTTCTTTTTAACAGGTTCATCAGGTGCAGAGTCTTGAGCATTCATTTCTAGACCCAAGTTGACCACCTAAAAAATATAATAGGCTACCGGTACTAATTATTAAACTCTGCATGAAATTTAAACTAACGTTTTTGAACAGTAAAAAAAAACCTAAAAATTACTTTAAAAATTGGTTATTATTAACCTACAGAATGGTTAATTAATACCTTAGGATGTATAACTTGGACAGTTAAATACTGGCAACTCAGTTCAAAGTAGGCCTAGATAGACAAAAACACCTCATACTGATAACTCGAGAGGACTAGTTAGTCCACGCCAATAATGTAACATCAAACACAACTTGTTTTGTGTTACAAGTTCGCTTCGCTTGTTTTGTCTAAGGGGTGAAATAAAATGGACACTTTCATAAGCGGAAAGATATAAAAAACGGAATGAAATTTTTCGATACAGTATATCAATTAGGTCGATTGTTTTTATCAATAGCAAAATATTTTACTGTCTGCATATTATTTATTACGTCATGTTTGTTTTTCAATTAAACTTAACATAAAAATGAAATAAACAAACACGACTATGACATGACGTGATAATGTTGTTCCTAGCAATAAATGTTTAAGTATTAGTGGAATCATTTGTTTTTTATCTGGACAAATTTCAAGACAACATCTTCCTCCCTGAAACTGAACATAACCGAATAACCTAAATAATCTATAGCCTATACCGTATCAAACAATGTTAATCAGTTTTTTATATGGTTCCGCTTATGAAAGTGTAGCCTTTTTGGGGGATTTAGGATTTAAATCAAACAAAAAATAATAATAACAGCATTTTCTTGCAAAGTTTACCTTAATCTTCAATTATTATTTATCACTACCACTCACAAATTAGGGGGCTGTCTGCCAAAAAATTAGCAAATAACTTGATTCTATAATTGTTTTTGTATGCTAAAAAGCATTAAAAAGTGTTTTAATAATAAACTAGCCGACCCGTTGCAGCTTCGCCCACGTAAACTATGATAGTAAAGTTGTGTGCTTCAATCTGTGGTCAATCTGTGGTATTGAGGGTGATAAAACTACAAGATATGAAAAACAGCCTTTTCCAATGTAAAATCCCCATAAGACAAAGTTCTGTTAAGACAATTAACAATTTCTTTAATAACTCGGTAAATATTTGTGCTAGAATGATGAGGGAGGGCTTAACATTTTTGGCATTTGACGTACAATAATTTAATATGCAACAATGTTACATTCGGGGCTTTTCAGACCATTTTTGGGCCCAAAAACTCAAAATTTGAAAACTTAAAAGGTACTTTGGTATTATACGGATGCCACTATTTTTGGAGGTTAAATTTTTACCGGATAAAAAGGATAACTACATAATTCGAAAAAACGTACTTTTATTGACTTACTGTACAAATTTTACATCATTCTGATGAGCGGTCTTTGTGTTGTGCCTCCCAAAAGACAGCGATGTCCGCTAGGATTGTGTTGAATGCGTCGCCGCCGCTAGCAGCCACACCCGATCGCCACATGTACTCCGCCAAATATACAGTGCGCTGCGGCAATTATGTTAGGATGGGTTATCATAAAAATACGTACGGTTTCCTCTTCATTTCGAGGTAGATCCCACACCAAAAGAACGTCACTCATTATGAAAACAAATGAAACGTAGTGACGGCAATAAATCACTCATGACACAGACCCAGATTCAGGCGGTGACAGGTGATGCGCGCGCTCTGGTCAACGACCTGACCTTGGCCTATTTGGAGGGGGTTTGGCGGCCTGAAGTATGACCCATCAGGTATCATTCGATTCGTAACGAAACAAGGAAAGTCCTACAATCATTTTTATGATAACCCATCCTAACATAACTTCCGCAGCGCGCTGTATAAGGGTGGCATCCGTATAATACCAAAGTACCACTTAAAATCCCCAAAAGGAGGGTTAGAGTTTTCCGATTGTTTTGCCCAACGAACTTGTCCAACCGTTTACAGAAGGGAAGGTTTCTACCAAATTTCAAGTAAATCGGACCAAAATTGCGACCACTAGAGTGCGACCACATATTTATATATAAAGTTTTTAGCGACCCTCCATAACGTGTTCAGGGGGTCACGTTAGGAACTTCGTTGGTGGTCCCGGGCGTAAGTTTTACCGTGCGGGTCATGCTAATAGTTTACTTTTCCATAGGAAATTCACTAATAAACATATATTTCATTGACATTCAGCTTTACAACAATAGACAAAGTCAGTCATATTACAATAGTCAGGATTCATATCAAAGCAAAATGCAAAACTGTGCATGAACATCATTACCCTAAAATAATTGACATATGTACATACCTTGACATAATAAACAACCCTAACAACATTAAAACAATCATAATAGTTACTCACATGTATATATACAATTGAAATTCAAACCAATATATCAAAAACTCTGAGCAAGGTGAATTTACAAGAAAATCGTACAGGCTACTTTTGAAAAGATTTTCTGGTAATTCAATTAGCTCTAGTGGTAATTTGTTATACAATTTTAGTCCCAATACTTCATAACTAGCTAACGATTTAGACAGTCTTTGAAAAGGTATGTCCAGCTTATGTCTATTTCTTATATTACGTTCATGAATATTATGTCTCAGGGTGTATTTAGAGATATTGCATCTGGTATATTGTAAAACATGATAAATATTTTTTGGTTGTTTGCATGTATTAGAGTAGTTTTATTTTTATTAAGTAAAAGATTTTTATCATTCAAATAAGTTTTTAATATTGAAATTGAGTTATTTGTTTTTTTCCAAAAGATCAATACCTTTGCCATGAACAGCCACACTTATGTCATCAGCATACAAATAGTTTATTATTATCAACCTTATCTGTCAAATACTTTGAATTCCTCCCAAGAACAGGAAGGGGCCCAGGACAGATCCCTGTGGCACTGAATATTTTTAACCAATATAGTTTTTGATTGGACATCATACATATTCTTTCCTACTAAGTGTCTCACATTAACATACTTTGGGCGGTTTCTTAAGTAAGACTCAATCCATCTTAGCTCTTTGCCATTAATTCCATACATAATAAGTTGATCTAACAAAATCGTATAATGTACACCATCGAAGGCCTTAGTCATATCCAAAAAAGCTCCCACAATATAAATGCCTTAATCTAGTTTTTCCACTATATTCTCTACATAGGATATCAATGCTGTTATGGTGGACTTATTTTTCCTATAACCGTGCTGTTCATTGTCTAGAAATTTGTTTTATTTTCAAAATAGTCAATTAGCTGGTACAGCATAGCTTTTTCAAATAATTTTGATAGTGATGATTGTATTGACAATGGCCTATAATTTAGAGGGTTTTTAAGATCTCCTTTTTTGTGTACTGGGACGATTTTAGAAATTTTCAATTGTGTCGGAAAAATGCCTGTTACCAGTGAATTACATGCAATAGAGGTTTTAATATAACAAATTTGGCTAATTTAATATTTTTGGTAAGAATTTCATCATAACCTGATGACCAATTTGGTTTCAATGAATCAATTATTGAGATTAATACTTGTTCATCTATTGCTACAATTACATTTGATACCAGACGTTGAAATTTGTGGAAATGTTTGACAACGTTTCAATTTTGGTAACACGTTTTCATGTTTTTCCACCATATCGGCGGGTCCGTTTCAAAACGTCAAGACACAGAACGTAAAGGTACTATTTAAAATAATGCGTGGTTTCAGAAGGTAAAGGTATATAACGTCAAGTCTCAGTTATTTAAATGTAAAATAAGACTGTTTCAAAACCTCCAGTTTCAAAACGTAAAGGTACAAAACGCCAAGGTAGTATTAGTTATAACCGTAAACGCTGAATATGCTATTTCACTCCAAACCAAATTTGGATCCACTCCGGTCAAACTAATTATAAATATAATAATGGACTCGCTTATTATTGGACTGAAAGCGAGCGAGTTACTGACCTGGAAGTTTTGAAACTGTACATTTTGAAATTGGAGGTTTTACATCTAATTTATTTATACAACCTTTACGTTTTGTACCTTGACTTTCTGAAACATCTAAATTAAAAACATTATGAATAATAAACTTGACGTTTTGTGCCTTGACGATTTGAAACCGCCAAATTACTAAGTTTAAATAAAAGAGGACCTTGACGTTCTGTACCTGGAGGTTATGAAACTTTCCCATATCGGCAAAGTTATTGTTCAAACAATTTGCAACAGCATACGGCTCTACTAATTCAATTCCATCATGTTCAAGTGTTACGTTAGAAAATACTTTTTCCTTCTTACTGCTCTTTGTTTCAGTATTCACAATTTGCCATACTGTCTTGTTAAAAATAACAGCATTTCTAATTTTATTGTCTAAACAACTTTTTTTTACTTTGGATGGTTTTCTAAATTGTTTTTTATGTTCTTTTATGTAATTTTTTTAGATTGATGTTACTTTTATCATCTCTATGCTCATCTACTATTTGTTTGTACTCACTGTTAATTTCAACATCAATCCACTTATTCTGACAATTGTTTGTGACTGTTTTAGTCTTGGGGAAATGTTTATCAAAATAATATTTAAGAGTTGTATAAAAACGAGTTTGCACGCAGCACGCTGACGTGAGGGAGGTAAATTTCCACATAAAAACTTTTAAAACTCCAAATAAGTGTAAGAACATACATTTGTCCAATTTTTATTGAAATCTGAAAACATTGATTTTTTTGCTGTTCTGATACTCCTGGTTTCATTTACGTGCAAAGTTGGGAATACAATTTTGCGCATTATAAGGTTAGGAGAAGGTCCAGACAGCTTTGAAAGTAGGCGTGAGGTTGCTGGGGATGATAAAGGTACTCTAACAAAGGAATAACAGGCTTTTCTAGTGTAAAACCCCCATAAGACAACGTACTGTGTTTAGTCGATACACATTTTCTTTAATAACTCGGTAAATATTTATGCTAGAATGACTAGAGAGGGCTTAAAACTTTTGACTCTCTAATTTCCATCTTTTTACATGCATTTATTTTACATCTGGGGCTTTTATGACCATTTTTGGGCCCAAAAACTCAAAATTTGAAAAGATTAATAATCAAAAAGGGTTTTAGAGTTTTCCGATTGTTTTTCCCAACAAACTTGTCCAACTGATTACAAAAAGGAACGTCCCTACAAAATTTGAAGTAAATCGGACAAAAATTGCGACCGCTAGAGTGCAAACACACATATATATATATATATATATATATAAAATTTTGAACAACCCCCCAAAACGTGTTCAGGGGGTCACGTTAGGAACTTCTATGGTGGTCCTGGGCTTAAGTTTCACCGTGCGGGTCATGCTAATAGTTCACTTTCCAAAGGAAATTCACTAACAAGTACATTTTTCCTTTACACTACTGTTGTAAAGCCTAGCCCAATGTTCATTCGCAAGATCGTCAATGAACAGTTCTATACTTGTTTGTTTGAAGTTTCTCCTCATCATATGTATTTTTGACTGTCTTATTTTTAGCCAATTTCCCCTATAGGGAATAAGCAATTACAGTAGGTCTCATGGTAAGACTTAAGCCCGAGACCATGATAACTTTTCGTTTTGAGGTCCCCAGATGCCAAAAACACCATTCGTTCAAATTTATATATATATATATATATATGCGTCCGTAAGCACGATAACTCTCGTAAAAAAGGTCCGATCTTAATAAAATTTGGTACAAATATGTAAAGTACCATTTATTTGAAGGAGTTCGAAAACCAGACAAATCACACCATCCAAAGGGGGGTTTTGTACCCCCAAATTTTTTTTGGAGTTTTCACATGTAATTGTTATTTAAATCAAATTTTAATTCATACCATTGAATTCAGCTTAAAAAAAACAATTTGTTATTTAGATCATTGCTCTAGTCAATTGGTTAGTGAGATATTGAAAGTGCTAAACACAGTACATTGTCCAATGGAGAAAAAGAAAAATTTTATATCTCTGTTATTTATGAACAAACTGACGAAACTTGGTATATCACTTCATCTGATTGTGGTTTGTTGTTGTTTGAACAAAAAAACTTTTTCTCCTATGGATCCCGTAGCAGCAAACCTCGGTACTCGGTCCCCATGTTATTCTCATGGAGAATAATAAAAATGTTATATATCGCTTATTTATGAATGAATATCGATGAAACTTAGTATGTGACTTCACTTAGATGAGTTCAGTTGATATTTGCATAAAAACCCATTATTTTGTGTTCCTTGTTGCGACAAACCTGCTCACTCATCCCTAATGTTATTCTTATGGATAATAATGAATATTTTAAATATCGCTTATTTATGAATATATTTCATTTGAATTCTGGTAAGAGGCTTAGTGTGTTATTAAGACATATATATCGATCATTGGAAATTCGCTGAGTACGCAGGTTTGCTGCGACGGGGGTATTTTATCATTTGGACAGCAAATTTTAAAAAGCTGCCCAACATGGTCCAGACAGGGCAGTAACTAAGCCTTCTCAACCTTATAAAATTTGCTATTAATGTTTGTTACAAAATTATCAATCGCAGATTCATTTTTTTGGGTAACCCTAGTTGGAATTTTAACAGTACAGTCAACTCCCGATTATCTGGGGTAATGACCGGTTGGAGGGTCACGGATAACCCAAAACCACGGTTAAAACAAAGGGATTCAATAAATTGAATATTATGAATATAATAAAGGTTTATCAATATTTGTATACTACAATATTGTGTTTTAATGTCATTTAATATATATTTATGTATATTAAATACTTTTGAAAATCTTTAAATTGTGACAACATCTACAAACAATCAAGATAATAATCGTTAATACTAGCAATGGCTGATAGCAGTAAATACTATCCAAAATTCCTAATGATATATTTAATAGATTACAAATCTCTTAACACCGAAGTCTCTAAACTACACCGAACAGTATGCTAGTTAATTCCGCACTGGAGGAAAAACCCCATGAGGGTGAACAATGGCGGGAAGGTGACTGTTTTGAGATGTTTCTATTTTTAGACGTCCGCGTCCGACCGTCCGTCGCACTGCCTAGCCAGGTGCAGTGTTTGAGCAGTGTCAAGGTCACGCCCTCAAAAATCAATACTAAAAATAATTAATTGTTTGATCAATGTTGTTTAATTGTTTTTAATTGTTTGATCAATGTTTTGCTCCCCATCAAACTCCCACGGCTCATTATCGAGATGACACTCTCTCAGATTATGTTGTGTTTACTAAATTGTTTGTATAGTATTTATTCTGATAAACAAAGTATATTAAATACGATTCTGGAGATAATTTAGCAAAATCAATTGTTATTATTGCTCTATTTATGTTAAGAAGGTGATAAATAAAAATAATAAAAATATAGCTATCGTGACCCCGGTTAAACCGCAACCCGATTAACCTGCTCCCGGACAGTCGGGAGTTGACTGTATAATGAAGGCCATGCATCTCTAAAACATTTATAAAATATTTTTTTTCTTTCTGTCTTCCCTCAAAACATCAATATTGAAATCTCCACCTATTAAAATTTGCCTGTTCATTTTATTCAATATTCCCAATAGAACATTAAACTTTTCCAGATTACTTTCTACGTTTTCGGAGGGTGTTCTGTAAATCCCAGCAATTTTTTTTTTTGTTTCCCAGTTTAATTTCTATCACACATGTTTCAAAAATGTTGTCCTGGTTGAGTAAATTTATAGAATATAGTATATTTTTTTTTAAATTAAATATTTTTGGATACTAACTTCAACACACCACCTCCAGTACAATCTGTTCTGGCATACCAGCTCGCTAGTCTAAAACCAGGTATATTAAGTTTTGAAATTTCACTCTCATTCAACTTGTGTTCTGTCAAAATTATGATTTGCAGCTTTATTCCTCAATAGTGCCAATTAGTGGGTCTATTCTGGTTGCCAAGTATTCAATGTTTTGATGGAAGACAGTTACATTATGATTTTTTGTTTCAATACATTTATTTGATGCAATAGTTTTCAACATTGTTACTTTATTGTTAGCCAAGGCCATTCCTGTGTGTTTAAAAAGGTGTTCGTGGATGTCTGATATTCAACATTCTGTATAATCTGTTTGTTACCATGTTCTCAGTTATTTACATTATTTACATTGTTTTGATTTAAGTCTAGATGGGAAGTGTCTTCAAACTGCTGATTATTTTTAATCACAACCGATTCACATGACACATGACAGGCCTTTTCACTTACACCCTTTTCACCATTGGTCTCTTCATTAGTCTTGCTCGTGAAGAAGTGTCTTAGAATTCTTATGACGCCTTCATAATTCAGGCCGCTTCGCAGTCTTCCGCGTGAGACTAGAACTCCATCTCTTGTACAGCCCATCGGTGAATATATAAGTTGTTTAAGCCCTCTTTCTCTGGAAATCTTCAGTTAACTCATTGAAATCTAAGTCATAATCAGTTAAACTAGGCTTGCTATAGTACACTTCCTTTGTTATCAGTCTATACACTGTTGCTTCCCCACTTATCACTTGGCATGTCAAGTATCTATTCAGTAGTTCTGAGGCTAGAGACTTTCCAAACTGCTCCTTAAAGGTTAACGCAACTCCAACACTCATATGTTTTGCACTGTCCAGATCTGTTGAGATACAGTGTGCAAATGCTACTTTAGATTCTTTTCTATTTTGCATGATTATTTCCTTCATGTCTGCCTCAATAACTGTTATCTTTTTTAGCATAGCGTTACCTACTATTTCACTGTGAGGGCTATTGCTGTCGTTATTTGTGGATTTATTAAGTATGATATCCTTTATCTTTTGTGCTATATTTTTTTACCCTCGCTGATTGAAGTGTCACAGTCCATGTCTCGTGTAACACTGCCTTTGTAAATAATTGATTCACAAAAATAAAACATGCCTTGTTTTTGTTGTTATTTGCTCCAGATCTATATTATTAGTAAAGCCCACGTTTTGGTTTTGAGTTGGGTCATGATGTCTACATGGCAGTCCACACACTACCACATTTGTATGAACTGTTAGTTCAACCAGTTTCTCAACATCTTTAAGATCTATCACTTCATTGTCCACTATTTCATCATTTGAACCTGCCAATACAACTAAAGTATCTTGTTTTGTAAAAGTTGTAGTAAGTTCTTCTGTATTTTCTACCACTTCAGAGAACCTAGCATTGGGTTTTATTAAACTACTAATACTTGTGTTTGCAAGATCTGGCCACATGTTAGTTACATACTTAGACAGGTCTCTTCCTTGAATGTCTGACAAAATCAGTAGTTCTGCTTTATTGCCTTTCTTACTCATTTGACAGCTAGGCGTTGGGAATGACAAGGATTTTATCTCATCGTAATATTTTTGTACATTTATACCCCGCATGTAACTCTTGAGTATTTTATATCTTCTTTATTCCAGATTAGTCTACATACACCATCTATATTGTGCAATACAAATGCTCCACACTCAACACCTCCCTTCTGTTTCAGACAATTTATCTCCACAACCTCAATTTTGTCTTTATTTAAAAGGCAATGAGAGAGTTTAGAAGTCAGTTTTAACGCATGAAAATTATTTATACTCTTCACTGAATCAAAGTAGTAGCCAATGTTTGATGACACCTCATATACAAGAAGGGAACAATGACTAACTCTCAGCGACTATTCAATATAATGAAACAAATGATATTAGCTTTATAAATACATTGAGTATTTTTATGTCAACCTACTAAAGCGAAACATTTGGCTGTCCTCACAAGAAACGTAGGGACGCCAGGACATACCTCGCTATTTAGCGGGACTTTCCCGCCGAAAACGGGACGTCTGGTCACCTTACCAAAGTGGAACCTATATGTCAAATTTCAACTCTAGCTGTAAGCCTTATAGTTATCGAGGTTTCTTGATAGGTCAATCAGTCAGTGGTACTTGGATTTTATATATTAAGATGATATTCCAAATTTTTCCGGGGGTCATTCCATGTGAAATCACCTAATGCTGGTTGGATGAACATTTTAGAAATTTTTGATTTTCTCACAATGTAGAATAAAGCAATTTTTTTAAATTTTGTATCTTACACGTTTCAGAATTTATGCTTACTTAAATTTGCCGAGGAGAGTAATTATTATTTAGCATTTTCAATGGTTTGCGCTCAAAATCATAGCTTTTTTGGTTTTTAAGATATTTTAGTTCTGGTTATTTTGTTTTGAAGGTACGATTATGACCTTAAAAATGATGTAACTCAAGTTATATGAAAATAAATTTGTATGGTAGTAAATTAACTATAAAAAGTGTGTCTTCAATGAGCCGAGTGGCCATTTTCAAAAATTGATGTATCAAAAAGGGAATGAGACCACAAATTAATTTTTTGCCCATATAAGCTCCACATAGCAGTCTTTAATAAAAATACCCACATAAAATCATTAAGATTTGATTTCCTTCCCAATAATACTTGAAGTCAAAAATGGAAATCTTTCAAAATTGAGTGATTTTGGAGTTTAATATCTAAAAAGGGGGACCTGATAAAAAGTTGATTTGAGTTGAGTTGTTTTTTGTGTGTTAACTTGCCTAACTGAGTACTTTGGATGGTATAAGAATCATTTTGTGGTTCACCGTACTTTCCGAGATAGAAGGATCAATGTTAGTGGTAAAATACAGTGTGTCTGCAGCCGATGTTGTTCAGTAGAGTAAGCATCAAAATAATTTATTTTCATATTTGAGGACTTTATTGGATAGTTTAACATAAAAAACATTATGAAACATGTTTAAGAAACATTTTCACTGTACATTAAGTGTATATCCATGGTATAACAGGGTTTTGTTGAAATTCAAAACTATGTGAGAAAGGGTTTGAGTACGCTATTGGAAAGTTTAGCATCATACCTGTTATCATAATATTTTAACAGTATATTTATTTATGTAGGCTGTAGCTTGTATTAACAAGAAAAAATAGTTTCATTACCTACATTACAATAGGTACAAAAATTCTTTCCCTAGAAACAAAACTATGGTTTCTCTCTTGTTGTGTATAACGCTGTGAAATACTATTAGAATATAGCCTATTGTATAGGCCTAAATTAAGTTGCTATGATAAGTTCACAAATGTATGTAACCTTACCTATGTAACCTTACCTTATGTGTACTGTAGATGGAATACGTTATCATTTTGTGGTTCATTGACTTTCTGAGATCTGAGTATAAATGTTAGTGATAAAATACAATGTGAACGCAGCCATTGTTATTCAGTAGAGTAAGCATATAAAAAATGTATTTTCACATTTAATGATTTTATTGGAATATTTAATATAACAAATATTTTAATAAAACATTTTCATTGTATCTTGCATCACAATTATTTAACATCGTTTAGTTTAAATTAAGAAACAATTCGAAAGTGGGTCACACATGATCCTTCAAATAAATTCTTATAGGTACTTAATCACCCATTTTCTAATGTGTTATATGCAGAGGTCTTTTAACTCCCCACAATTTACTCTCTTTTCCAACAAATAAATATCCAACTCAGAATAATTACAAAAATCTTCAATTTTGGAAATTCCATAAATGAACTATTGTAGCATGGTTCACTAAGACATACACAAAAAAACACTGCATTATTGATTCGATTTTAAAATTGACTTCCTTATTCAAGTAGATTCTCACTGTTTAAGTAGATAATTTAATTTTGAAAAATTATATTTCAAAAAAATTATGGTAAATTTGTGAACTTATCATGGCAAATTAATTTATACAGTAGGCTACATTCTTATAGTAATTTACATGCTTTATACACAACAAGAGAGAAACCATAGTTAGTTTCTAGCATGATAAAATAAAACAACGTCCCACAGCACTACCAAATATATTGACACTTATACTGTACTTACATACAAGACAGAAAATATACAAAAAAGATGGTACAATGCGATTAGGCCCAATTCAGCTAATACCCAGGCATTAACTGATTGGTCCTGATGATGACCGGTGTGACTGGTTTAAGTTGAAATCGATCGCCCTGTACCATCTTTTTTGTATATTTTCCGTCTTGTATGTAAGTACAGTATAATTGTAAATATTTTTTGTAGTGTTGTTAGACGTAGTTTTATTTTATCCTGTTAATTACCCAACAATTTTAATCATAATCACCCAATAAGAAACAGACAACTTTTATATCCACTCCACATGTCAGCTGCTTTTGAGAGGACACCATCATACCAGGGTATTTGGGTTTACAATAAGCTGCCTTCTTAAATAAGAAACATTCAAAGTGTTCATTCATTTAAGAAAAAACTTATTAAGTATTTAATTGAAAACATGTTTTATAGTGTTTGAGTTTCTTTCATAGAAAATGTTATAAACAGCTCAGCATTGTATTACTTGTTATGTTCTTGTCCACCATGCATAACATTTATGTAATGTAATTATCGTTAGATTTAATCAATTGACTTAGTTACCTACCATCAAGGTATTACCTTTGTATATGGTGTAATTTGTGACTGAATAAATAAAATAAATATATAATTGTGACAACTGACACACGTATTATGCTACTCAAGAAACTATTTATTTCTAGGGAAAGAATTGTTGTACCTATTGTAAGGTAATAAAACTATTTTTTGTTGCTAATATTGAACTATAATTAAATAAATAGACTGTTAAAATATTATGATAACAGGTATGAAGCTAAACTGTCCAATAAAGAACTCAAACTCTTTCTCGCATCGGTTTGTAATTTCAACAAAACCATGTTATTCCACGGTTATATACACTTACTATACAGTGTAAATGTTTCATAAAGATATATTTTATGTTAAACCCTTTGTCTGTGGTTAAACTATTCAATAATGTCCTCAAATGTGAAAATAAATTATTTTGATGCTTACTCTACTGAACAACATTGGCTGCAGACACACTGTATTTTACCACTAACACTGATGCTCATATCTCAGAAATTACGGTGAACCACGAAATGATACTTATACCATCCAAAGTACTCAGTAAGGTAAGTTGACAGACGAAAACCCAGCCTTTGATCTGGTCCCCCTTTTTGAGATATTAAACTCCAAAATCGCTCAATTTTGAAAAATTTCAATTTTTGACTTCAAATATTATTGGGAAGGAAATCAATATAAAGATTAAAGATTTGATGTATTTTTATTAAAGACTGCTATGTGGAGCTTCTATGGGCAAACAAATTAATTTGTGGTCTCATTCCCCTTTTGGTACTTTGGTATTATACGGATGCCACTATTTTTGGAGGTTAAATTTTTACCAGATACAAAGGATAACTACATAATTCGAAAAAATGTACTTTTATTGACTTACTGTACAAATTTTACATCATTCTGATGAGCGGTCTTTGTGTTGTGCTTTCCAAAAGGCAGCGATGTCCGCTAGGATCGTGTTGAATGCGTTGCCGCCGCTAGCAGCCACACCCGATCGCCACATGTACTCCGCCAAATATACAGCGTGCTGCGGCAGTTATGTTAGGTTGGGTTATCATAAAAATATGTACGGTTTCCTCTTCATTTCGAGGTAAATCCCACACCAAAAGAACGTCACTCATTATGAAAACAATTGTAACGTAGTGCACGGCAATAAATCACTCATGACACTGATCCGGATACAGGCAGTGAGGTGATGCGCGCGCTCCGGTCAACGACCTGACCTTGGCCTATTTGGAGGGGGTTTGGCGGCCGGAAGTATGACTCATCAGGTATCATTCGATTCGTAACTAAACAAGGAAAGTCCTACAATCATTTTTATGATAACCCATCCTAACATAACTGCCGCAGCGCGCTGTATAAGGGTGGCATCCGTATAATACCAAAGTACCCCCCTTTTTTATGCATGTTTTTGAAAATGGCCGCTCGGCTCATTGAAAACACATTTTTTATAATTAATTTACTAACATAATTTATTTTCAAGTAACTTGAGTTACCGATTGAAATTGTTCGATACAGTATATCGATTAGGTCAATATTTTGATGTATTGCCAAATATTTTATCACCTGTACCTATGTTATATTACATCATGATTGTTTTTCAATTAAACTTAAAAATAAAATAACGCTAAAATAAACAAACATGACAATTTGACATGACATGATAATGTTGTTCCTGGCAATACATGTTTTAAATGGAATCAAGGTTTGTTTTATAAACAAATTTCGAGACAATATCTTCCACCTCTTTAAGACCAAACATTACTGAAACCTAACTAACAGAAACCATAACCGAATAACCTAAGTAATCAATATACCATATTGAACAATTTCATTCGGATTTTATATCGTTCCGCTTGTGAAAGTGTATCCCAAACTTTGTAAACAATAAGGCTTTTTTGTTTTAAGATTAACCCCCATATGTTATATACCAAAACAAGCGTAAAGGTTTATAGGTGTGCAAACTGGCTTTAGATTTTCGAGTAAGGCCAAATAACTCAAAAAAACACAAAAAATAACAACATAAAAAATTTCCAATTACCAATTCAAAAAGCCCTGATGTTTCTTTATTTTTCCACCAAAAACATGCCCAGCTGTTACACCAGGCATTAATCTGGCTAACCAACAAGTACAGTTTAAACCACCGGGCACAGTAGCACAGAGGTAAAGTGGCTGACTAGCAAGTCAGACATGGCCGGTTCAATCCTGGTTCCGGCCAACTCCTGTAAAATCATGAGCAGTCACCTCTGGCTTGTCCATGTGACTAATGCCATACAGTACCTCGCTGTCTTTCGTTCACTGCACAAGTCAATAGCCTATAACAATGGGCAGTGTAGGTTTATATTTAAAAAAAACTCAATTAGGATATATTTTACCCTTGTATTGGGCCTACTTGTTGTTTAAGAATATATTTGTCTCTTGAGTACTAAAAGTATACACTAAATAGGTAAATGGAAAATATACTAATACTCTTGTCTGATTAAAAGGCCGGCAACTAAATATATAAGTTAGGCCCTAGGCCTACGGAATCTAAGCCAGAATAACATAATCTTACTGCTATGGTAGTGTAGACGTTTCAAAAATTTCCCTTGTAGACTGCAGCGTAATTAATTGTCATCTAGAGTGCCCAGGATTCGGGTGAAAATCAAGAGTACGGTATTAAAAATGTTCACTGTTTTTATAACATAACCTAAAACTCACGTGGATTGTGGATAGTGGACAGTGAGTGGATAACAGAACGAAGTGACTGCGTACACGTCCAATGTAATTGCAAATTCACTTTGCTACACTTAGGTTAGGTTGGGTTAGGTTACGTTATGTTACGTTAGGTTAGGTTAGGAGGTTTTCTTGCTCTCAATTTGTTTTAAAAATCACAGGAAAAGTAACGTACGGTGCATAATTTGGAGCGGACATGACAGTAGCGGCTCACGTCGGACGTGTAAGTAGCCTCTGCCATAACCAGTGTTGCCAGACTGGGTTTGCTATTATACCCGAAAACTACCTATAAAATCCCCGCTTTTACCCGGTCATCCTGTAGTAATCCCCACAAAATCCCCGCACGAGCTTCAAATACCCGAAAACCGGGTTTTTTCTTGGAAATTGCCAGATTATTACCCGAAAATTAACTAGTGTACCCAAAATATGCCAGTTTTAGTAATCTTAGTGCTTAGTCAAGGCCAGATTTTGGAGCCATGGGCCCCAAGGCTCAAACGATGGTGCGGGCCCATGTTGTGTCAGGTCCAAGTTAAATGTTCGGGTAACATTTGTGTACCTGAACAAATGTTAACCGGATCAAAATAGTTGTATAGATTCAACGAGTTTAATGTACCTATAGAGGTCTTGTATGGGTATAAAGGTGAACCCTTCTTGTTGACAGTCATTTTCTTCAGGTACACTAGGCCGCCTTCCCACTAGCTCGCAGGCAATGCGTTGCAGCTACCCGTCGGCCACCGAATTGACCTTGTTGAAATTTAATTTAGCCTTATGGAACTCTTCACACTAGTGGGTTGCAGCTACCCACCTCGGTAGCAATCAAATCGTCTATTTCTAGTCTGCTAATAAATTTGTAACTTGTGATGAGGGAATTTGATTGGTTTACATGGGAGCAGAGTTTATAGAGGGGCAAAATGGTAACCATGAAGGCTACACTATTTTACACGAAACGAGACTTCTAGATATATTAACCATTAACCTTCTTGGGGTCATCAAATATGTCCTCCTAACCATAGACTAAATTCCCTAACACCTCCCTCGTCCAGCAATGTTCCCATTAGAAGAGCCTTTTATTTATCTATACACAACGATCGTAATATAGAGCATATGCAACACATTTTAATTTCCTAAGACAAAGTAAAGCATGTAAGGGGCCACCATTTTCTCGAATATTCACAAACAATACCCTATACCTCAATGCAGGGCCGGATTTAAGAATATGCTACATAGGCGAACGCCTAAGGTCAAGATTTGTAAAAGAATATCATAATCTAACTTAAGTAAAATCATAATAACATTACAATTATTTATTTATCAATGAACAAGTAATGTACTAAAATAATACATATCCTTTGACAACAACAAATTCAACACAACATTTATGTCAAAGATACTGTTGACTATATTTTTATTATGATCCAGTTTTGTGTGAAATTGCTTGACCACTGTCGTTTATATCAACTGTCACACGAAAATCTTAAACACCCGGTATTTCGGGTAAATCCCCGCAACTCGAGTCCAAAATCCCCGGTTTTACCCGGTTTTTTCTTAATCCCCGCAAAATCCCCGCACAGCCATCAAAATACCCGAAAACCGGGTAATTACCCGGTTTCTGGCAACACAGGCCATAACAGAACAAAAAACAAAACAACCACTAAGCTCCTACTTACAAGTTTAAATTCACAGCTGGTGACATTGAGTAAGAACTACATTAAAAGATATCATGCAATAGCTGAGAGATACAGAATTGAACATTTTAGAGCATTGATCATAAATACAGAATAGTTAATGATAACACGATAATGATATCAAGATTTAAGCTTAGGCTACATAGCCGCGCACCTAATACGGACTCACACCACAAAGGGGGCCCGCAGATACAAGACGGAGAACCACATACAAAAAAAGGTCACCAACAAGGGCCCACTCGATTGGTTGAGCCTAGCGGGCCACAGCTCTTTGCTGCAAACATTTCTCTTATGGAAATAATCATACCTGGGCTGAAAGCTCTACAAACCTTGCTGCGTATTATGCGTATAGGGTACACCGTTAGGGTAGCAGAAATGTACAAAATGACTTCAATAGATTAGATATTTTTTTATGTGGGAACCTAATCACTAGCCTTGGGAAGAGAGTTTCCTATGAATATTCTTGGAATATAATTCAACACATATGTTAATTATACGCGTATATTAAATTGAATCTAACAAATTAATATAAAAGAAGGTTCACTGTATCTTTATTGTAGGTCTGGTATTTTTCATTGTCAACATTAACCATATTTTTTATGTGATTTTAGCTAAATGTTGTGTTAATATACCGGAATTCAGTAATGCATTTTTGTTGTTTAATCTTCACTCAACTTTATCTCTCATCAGTACTGTTGCTGTACAAAAATACCCCCGTCGCAGCAAACCTGCATACTCAGCGAATTTCCAATGAAATATAACAACACATTAAAACACTTAACAGGATTCATAATAAATGTATTCACAAACAAGCGATATTTAAATTATTAATTATTCTCCATAAGAATAACATTGGGGATGAGTGCGCAGGTTGCTGCAACAAGGCACACAAAATAATGGGTTTTGATGCAAATATCAATAGAACTCATCGTATAGTGAAGTCACATATCAAGTTTCATCCATATACATTCATAAATTAGCGTTATATAACATTTAAAGTATTTTCCATAAAAATAACATGGGGACCAAGTACCTAGGTTTGCTGCTACAGGAACCATAGGCGAAAAATTGTTTTTTTGTGAAAACAACAATAAACCACAACCAGATCAAGCCATATACCAAATTTCGCCAGTTTATGTACATAAATAAGAGAGATATAAAATTTTAATTTTTCTCCATAAGAATAACATTAGACAACGTACTGTGTTTAGCACTTTCAATATCTCGGTAGCCAATTGACGTAGAGCAATGATCAAAATACCAGATTGTTTGTTTTTTAAGCTGAATTCAATGGTACAAATTAAAATTTGATTTAAATTAAAATCACGTGTGAAGCCCCCAAAAAACACATTTTTGGGGTACAAAACCCCCCTTCGGATGGTGCGATTCATCAGGTTTTCGAACTCGTTCAAATAAATGGTACTTTACATATTTGTACTTAATTTCATTAAGATCGGACCTTTTTTAAGAGAGTTATCGTGCTTACGGACACACACACACACACACACACACACACATATATATATATACATATATAAAAATTTGAACGAATGGTGTTTTTGGCATCTGGTGACCTCAAAATGAAAAGTTATCATGGTCTCGGGCTTAAGTCTTACCATATGAGACCTACGGTAATAGCTTCTTCCCTATAGGGGAAATTCGCTAATAAACGAGTTCGCACGCAGCACGCTGACGTGAGGGAAGTGAATTTCCACATAAAAAACTTTTAAAACTCAAAATCAGTGTAAAACATACATTTATACAAATTTTTATTGAAATCTGAAAACACTGATTTTTTGGCTGTTCTGATGCTCCTGGTTTAATTTACCTGCAATGCTAGGAATACAATTTTGCGCATTATAAGATTAGGAGAAGGTCCAGTCAGGCTTTAAAGTAGGCGTGAGGTTGCTGGGGATGATGAAAGTACACCAACAAATGAATAACAGGCTTTTCTAATGTAAAACCCCCATAAGACAACGCACTGTGTGTTTGGTCAATACACATTTTCTTCTATAACTTGGTAAATAGTTATGCTAGAATGACGGGACAGGGCTTAAGAGTTTCGCCTCACTAATTCGCATCTTTATATATGGATTAATTTTACATCCGGGGCTTTTATGACCCTTTTTGGGCCCAACAACTCAAAATTTGAAAGATTAATCCCCAAAAAAGAGGTTTAAAGTTTTCCGATTTTTTTGCCCAACGAACTTGTCCAACTGATTACAGAAAGGAATGTCCCTACCAAATTTAAAGTAAATCGGACAACAAATGCGACCGCTAGAGTGCAAACACACACATATATATATATATATATATATATAATATATGTCTATATATATATATAAAATTTTGAACGACCTCCCAGAACGTGTTCAGGGGGTCACGTTAGGAACTTCTATGGTGGTCCCGGGCTTAAGTTTCACCGTGCGGGTCATGCTAATAGTTCACTTTAGTAGTGGGCATTTGGGGCTTCTGGGCCAAGTGATTGACAGCTTCCGGTCACGTGACCGGAAGTGCTGAGTCATGAAAGACGTCATCTGAGGCTGAGCCAGTGACGTAGGCGGTTTTGTGACGTAATGAGGGAAAGTTTAAAGTTCAAGGTCACTGGGAGGTAATTTTAAAAAAGTACTACCTCGCACTCGTAAAATCCGATTGTGATTCGATAGTTTTCATTCGATAAAAATATCGAATGAAAACAATCGAATGAAGCAATCGAATGATACGAGTGTGAGGTAGTACTATTTTATTTAACTTTATTTTTTACTTTTCTTTTTATTTACAATAAGTTATGTTTATAATAATTTATGTTTACAATAGTTCCCCGTTGTTCGTTGTCATCGATGTTGTTGATCCGGACGAGTTGCGGCCATCACTTCGCTTTCTGATGAAAGACGGTAGATACTTCGATTCCTGCGCAGAGTCCATGTTGTTTTTTGATGCGTAAAGTTCCAAAGATAAATCGTAGCCGGACGCAATGAGAAGTCTTAACTCTTCATTAAAAACCTCGAGGTCTTGGAAAGTCGCCAGATGAATAGAGTCATAATGAATACACCTAATTTTGATGGACATTTCAACAGAGAGCTCGATGTTCACCGGTCGAGAGCCGGAGGTGTACTGACTACTCGCTAGCTAGCGTTTTGGTATCAAACAAAATGGTGGGGGTAAAAGTGTGGTGGGGCGGAGCAGATGGCGGACGGCAGATGGCAGGCGACAGATGGTAGGCGGCAGGTGGCAAGTGCGCGGCAGATGGTTGCTACTACATCCACCATCATTAGTCAAACCCTATTAGGGATGCCATTATTGCTTCTGCATCAGTAGATATTGTGCTAGAAACTTCATGTACTTGTATTTCATCATTTGTATTGTCAGCTTGCTCAATATTAAAAGAAGAACATGTGGAAGAAACAGTAGTGCCTTGTATTTGCGAATCCATGTGAACTATGCAAGAGCCGCAGGTATACTGAAGTGATACAAGCATGTAGGATAGACACTCGCCTTTACCCCCCACCACACCAGTTTCCCCCACCAAGTTTTCACATCGCACAATAACTACGGGACATGCATTAGTTAGGGTCTAGCTCTGACTCTGTGAGGATCGGAGCTCCGTAACTGAAAACATTAACAATTCTTGCTCGACACTGTTTTTACGCAATCATAACAGTCACTGTGATCTAATTTATTGCATGTACTCATATGATGCATCTTGCGTAGCAGACAACTTGCTAAGAATGTTTCAGCCTGGAGTATTCTACGGCGAAATCGCTCACAATCCACTAACAGCGTAGACCTTCTATCTTCACAGTCGGAGAAGTAGAAGGTGGTGTCAGGCGGACTGTTGAAGGACACCTTCGTCATATTTCTGTAAAACTGTGACATCTTTAGAATAACACAAACTCTATAGGTAGATGTTAATCCTGCAAGAGCTAAAAGTATAATGATATAGCGCTAGCGTGTATGATACCCACCCGACCTACCCGCACAACAACGTTACCTCGGTATACTTTAAACTATAAATAACTTGTCGTAGTTTAATCCATAAACAAAGTATTTATTAATGTCAGGCCTTGAAAGTGTTGTTTTCGCGCTGTTTCTTCCCTAATCTCAGTCGGATCTGAATTATATTCGCACCATCTTGTTCGTCTGATTAACCCGCGTAATTTGAGTACCCACTCGCTATACTTTAACCCAATAATAAAGAAGTTATTAGTATGTAACCTTGAAAACATTGGTTTTTTCGCTATTTCTGCTATACCGTTGGTCGGATCTGAATTCTGTTTGCACCATCTTGTTCGTCTGATTAACCCGCGTAATTTGAGTACCCACTCGCTATACTTTAACCCAATAATAAAGAAGCTATTAGTATGTAACCTTGAAAACATTGGTTTTTTCGCTATTTCTGCTATACCGTTGGTCGGATCTGAATTCTGTTTGCACCATCTTGTTCGTCTGATCAATTCGCGTAAATTGAGTACCCACATGACATACTTTGGACAAACTTTGTAGTTTTTTCGCTTCTGCTACTATACCCTTGGCCGGATTAAATTCTGTTTGCACCTCCTTGTTCGTCTGATCAATTCGCGTAATTTGAGTACCCACATGACATACTTTGGAAAAACTTTGTACCCCCCCCCCCAACATGGGTCATGTTCAAGGTCAAGGTCAAGTTCAAGGACTTTGGGACTTAGAAAATTTCACAAAGTGGGCTGCACAAACAAACTCTCCTGCCTATGTACAGGCCAAGTCCCTAACTTGAAATGCTTAGGGTGGTCCTGAAAAGGACCGTTTGCGTGCTGAAGGTTGGTCGGGATAAGGATCAGTTCAAACTTTATTCTTCAAAACCCACTTTACCCTCCCATCTTTTCTGGTTAAGAATAACTCCTGTGTATCAGGTATCAGAGGAGGTGGCGGTGGGAGAGACTGCGGCAGACGCACCTCGATGTAGTGGATGGTGTGTTGAAACAGGAACACGTGGTCCCCGTTGGTTGCCACATATTTATACTCCGTCATCCGCTTCAGATTTCGAAACTCGACCTTGGAGACTTCAAACGGCGTCACCAAGTCGTTCAGCCCCATCACCCTTGTCCGTTGCATCACCTCATCGACAGTCGGTGTTGGAGACGAAGGTTGAGCCGCCGATGTAGAAGGCCGAGGCTGAGCCGATGTAGAAGGTCGAGGCTGAGTCGAGGGTCGTTGTTCAAAATACAGCGGATGACCATGGAGATTCCGTTTGAGAGACTTCAAAGTTGAAGGTCTCTTAAACCCGCTCCTTCTTTCCGTCGACCTCTTCAAAGATTCCTTTAAGCGCTGGAGTTTTTCAGGAGTCAGAGGAGAAGACATGGTGTAAATAGGATGGAAGAGAAAATGGATAAGATAGAGTTGGATAGAGCACGTGTGTACTGGTTGCAATCCAAAGCCGGAATGAGGCGGCTGGCAGAGTGAAGCAGGTCGTAAAGTGAAACCTTGCCCTATCCATATATGGGTAGAAAGCTGAGGACTGGTTTAGAACCGGCCCCCCCCCCTGACGGAACCCCCCCCCCTGACGGTTAAAAATGCAGTTATTTCCTTAATGATTTCTTCTTCACTAGTATTATCACGTTCCAATAACGGTGCTACCTCTGCATCACCTTGTACAACAGATGGAGAACTCATTTTGTAGAAGATGTTACCCATGCGACGATAGACGATCAACTGAAGACCTGCATTGTTGCTCCGCTATTTATAGGTTAGCGACAGTGGCGGTGCCGGTGGTGGTACAACGTTTTACAATACTGTCTTTACAATACCGGTCAACGGTGTGTATGTAACAATTTTATCGTGTAAAATTAAACAATACGCAGATGTATTTGCAGGTACGTTTTCTTGAAATTCCATTTCTATTTTTATATCAACACTAGACGATTTTACAGATTCATTTTGTTTGGAACAATCAATTACAACAATCGGAGCTTTCGATTCAAACTGTACGGGAGATAGTAGAGGTGTATTTGTTTTGCCGTAATATGAATTTTGGAACCTAGCGTACATATCGTATAAAACACTGTACCTTTTTTTATCAAAAGAAATATTAAAGTTGTCGTAGGGAAAGAATTGTGAATTCAGGAACACTTTACAGTTTGTTAATTTACAATGGTCAAATTCACCAGCATTTTCAGTTATTATACTTTTCTTCTTTGTTTGTAATCCAAATATTACATATCTCGCTTTTTCCAAATGAGTAGAAGTTTTTACAGTCCATGTATGCCGTTGTGTTGTAGGTAAAACGGGGTATTCATGAAACTCCCAGCTTCTGAATGGCATTACAATGTCTCGATCGGATTTTAACTTTCTTAATAATGTAATCCTGTGTTCATCATTTAGTCGCACATGTGGTACTCTCCAAACAATCTTGTCTAATGTTAGTTTCCAGTCTAAATTGGCTTCAGTTGTTCCAGCAGATGCTTTAATAATATCATTATCGTTTGATGACCTTAATAAAACTAGTTCTTGTTTTACATTTATTATTATTCTTCTGTAATCTTCAGCAAATCCTAAAAGTAATCTTAAAGGTACGTAATAATCAAAGTTTCCCGAAGCGTCAGGAGTAATTATACTTTTGTCTGGTGCAACCCATCCTGCAACAGCTAACAGATTCTTCTCATTTGGTGTTAAAGACGCTAATCCTTTTAATGTACTGGAAATTCCAACCTTTTTTGTTGAATCGACTGTAACTCCTGAAATTTCATATCTAATCTCGTCAAACAAAAATGCCATAGGATTATTTATGAACGGAACAGTGGTTCCAACAGTACCGTCAGCTTTTGTTACTTTTCCTTCAATATATAAATAACTTTCGCATGGAAGAGTATAAATGTCTTGTTGTTGTATAGGAATCCTAATTTCATCGTTATTGTTTAATTTGGACGAAGCGTAAGGGTTGTGCGTGTGATATTCCTTTTCCCATAAGGTCTCGTCGAATGTTGGGCCCTGCGCTATATCCAGTATATCCATTGTTAATGACTTTTAATCCAATTTCTTCTAGAAAACGAATGTTGTCACTTGTTAATCCTTCTACAGCTGATGAGCTACTGACCTCTTTGCTGGTTGGCTCTCTCTTTTTAAATGATAACCCCATTATCTAAGCGGATGATTTTATATGTATTCTTACAGTAATAGCTTCTCCTCGAAAGTCAATAAGGTTTCCGTCTTGATCCACTATGTTCAGCACGATGTCTGAAATGAAACTGGTGTTTAACGGTAGGTACACAAGGTTTTGAGGCTTTTCTACTATCTTGAAACCCGGTGCGACTGATGGGTAGAATGTGTGTAATATATGCCGATTTTCTCCATCTCTGTAGGATCCTTGTATAATGTTACATGTAATGTCTATGCTGTTTACTTTGATGATCGTCACAGTTCTATTCCCAGAATGAGTTGTATTAGGTTCTAATACCTTTGTTTCCTTAGAAAACCCCAATAAACTACCAATTGAACGTTCTTGGCCAAAATCAATATAATACTTAGAAGTAATTTCGGCTTTCATTGTATTGTTATTGCCTTTTATCGTTATATTTTCTTTTCCCATATGTTTTTGTATAACTTCATTTATATTATCAATTTCATAAGCTCCTGTTGGTAAACTGAATTCTTCCAAAGCTGAATATTTTCCTTTATTATCTTTTGTCTTGTAATAATGTATTTTGTTATTAATTCCTTCACTAACGTTTGGAATAGAGTTATATGTTGTTAAATCCAATAATGCGGCTTCCCATAGTCTTCCTTTTTGCAAACGTAGCGCTGGAAACAGAATACTGCGCAAAGTACATGAGTTACCGGTTAATGACACTGTATACGAAGACATCTTAAAGTTGACTAACACTTTTAGCTAAAAAGTCTAAACATAAATGACCGCAAATGGATGTATCATCAGGTTGTTTTCTTGTATAATTGTAAAAAACATTTTCTGCCGCACGAAAGTATTGTTGAAGTTCTTTCGGTGGTGGAAGGTTTCCAAAACTGTCGAAATAATAAATCGTTTCACCAAGTTTCTTGTAACACACCCAATGAGTGCCTAATCCTTCACTATTATCCAAATTTACTATACCAGTCTCATTTTTCCACATTTTAACCGGTAATTCATCTTTCATAAATACTCCTCTAAAAAATGGGATTTTCAAACAAGAAGCATATGTAATCAGTTCTTCATTGGTTAATTCTTTGTTTTTAATTATTAATTGCTCTTTCTTATTTAATACACACGATACGGTCTTAGGTATAGTCCTCCTCCCTTTTTTATCATTGACCATATTGTTGGTTTCTTTTTACCTTTACCACTAGTAGATCGACGTTTTCTTCTGATATTACCTCCTTGTTTCTTAGCGGGTCTTTTCCCACGCCTTCTTCTCTTTCCTCCTCCAAACGTAGTTTTTGCTTTCATTGCTGCTGTTACTGCTAAAGACGCTGCTTTTTCACCAATACTCGCGTCACTAGATTTTACTCTTTGCCAAGCTTTCTCAGAAAGTGCTCTATCTGCTATTGATCTATTTTTTGTATCACCAAATTTGGAATACGCTATATCGTGCTGTTTACAAGCCTGATCAAGCTTATTTATTCCAGGATCTCCTCTAGCAAGCCGTTTCTCTAATTTGGTTCCAGGACCACAATATTGATATCCTCCAGGTAAATGTAATTCCACAGGTAATAAATCAATCGCCTTGTTAACTATAGCTCCAACCGGTTTACTTAATAGAGAAAATGCTGTTGATGCTATTCCCCTTCCTCTCTGTAATCTCTCTCGATTATGACTGATGCGTTTAGCCCTCGGCATGACTATTTATAGCCAAACTTACAATCAGTAGGTGCACTCTATAAATGTTTTACAATGAATGTAATATTAGTCTTGGCTTCTTGTATTATATATACTGTTTAAAATCCATTTATTATATATAAATGGATTAATTAATTAAATGTAGACATAATAAATAAAAGTAGTAAAAATAGAAATAAGGTGTAATTGAAGATGTTTCAAATGTTTCTCCGCTGGTGATGGTATCGTTGTTTTCGGTAAAATGAATAAAATCTAAATAGTTGTCATGTTCCCTTAGAAACTTGCCACTTAATCGTTGATAATTAAATAACACATTCCAGTCTAGTTTATCTTTAAAATTGTCAATGTAATTTTCAGAGAGATTTTGATATTTACTTATTACTTCCCAACAGTTATTAAAATTTGATGTCATCTCTACAAGGAAGTCTTCTGAAAACTGTTGTCTTTGTAAAATATGAATCCAGTTAACTCTGTGAAAATAAATTCTTAACATAGTCATTGTGAAGAGGTAGTGTATGGAAAGTTGTTCCCAATCCATATATCTATCAAACCGTTGAACAAAACTATCTGTCAGCACTCCTTGGGGAAATCTCGGCTCTTGAGATATTAAACTCCACGCAGTAATATTGGATTCCATCATCCTCTCTGTATCATCTCTCGAATATGACTGATGCTTTATCCCTTATCATGGGTATTTAAATTCTTTTTTCTCTTATGTAATCTTCATCGTTTTCTGTTGGTTCATTAATCACATTCACTTGATCCCCCTTTCCTAATGTCTTGGCTTTAGAAGGCTCAGACGGTTTATCTAACTGATTAGGTTTTTCTGGATTGTGTATCTTTTTCCAGTCTAAATAGTTGTGGCTGTCAACATCTGAAGCTACAGCTCTTCCTGAAGCCCGATGGATATAATTAAATAAAGCTGCACCAAACCTTTCTATATGTTTTTCATATTCTGTAGTCCATTTCTTGTGTACTATATCAAATATTTTCTTATTTACAGCGTCTCCATCCTGCTCACAATCACCTACATTTGACAATTTTAATTTTTTTACATCATAGCTTGTATCAGTTTCATTCTTTTTGTAAATCGTTAACAATTTTAAAGTCGCTAAATTTACTGCTTCACCATCATAAATGGGATGTTTTATATTGCTTAACCTTTTACCGGAAAACCCCCAATGGTCTTCGTGTACAATTGGGGTTCTTTTATCCATGTATTGTACCGTAACCGCATCAGAAGACAAAAGCGGATCACCAACATTTTGAATTACTTTTCCTTCAAAATTATAATTACCATCAGGTGTTAACGGAAACCCAGCTCTTTTTTCACTATATCCAGATTTTACTCCAAACTCGGAATACCGTCCAAACTTGTCCACACTCATGATGTAACTGAATCGCTATCGTTTAGGTTCTTACTATATATATATATATATATATATATATATATATATACGTCTACTGAACAATTATTTCTCGTTTTCGCAGTTCATCAACCAAAGCTACCCATTCGTTTTCTAAACCAGTGTGCCCGGCTTCCATAGCTTCATGTAATAACCTCATTCGATCAACTAACTTATTTATATCGTTGTAATATATTATATTGGTTTTATACAAATTTTTTAATAATCCCCTTCCAGATGTAGTAGGATCAGTTGTTTTTCTTTTTTTATGCAAAACATTTAATTCAGCAGAAGATAAAGCTCTTCTTTTAATTGGAGCTTTATTTGATTTCGAGGGGAAAAGACTAGATATAATGTTTGTGTATTTTATTGACCTGTTTCTATGAATAGGTAGGTCTTTGGAATATTTTTTTCTATGTGCATTTGTATACTATAGTATATTTTTAAACAATTGTAAATCCTTTTTAGTATATTTACCAGGATTATTTTTAAAGATGAGTTCAAACAAACCTGTTGTACCTTTATATTTCTTATCACCAATAACTATATCATCATTTTCGTTTATATCTAACTTTCTATCTCCAATCATTAATCCTTTATCCTCTATTCTAGCTCCATATGTATGATAATTTCGATTAGCATGTGTGCCATGTAACATTTTTAATGTATATTTTCTTCCAAGTGTTCCTTTAAACATAATATCTGTGCCTAATTTGCTTAAGTTGGATGGGTTGATATCCTCTTCTTCTGCTCTTGTATCTTCCGCACTTGTATCTTCTGTACTTGTATCTCCTGCAATGTTCTTTTTCCTTAAATCTCCTATATCTCCGCTTTCTTCATACTCGTCGCTTTCTTCAGATGTTTGTAACTGGTCAAAACTTTCATCATTCTGAAATTCTTCTTCATATTTGGAAATTGGTAGCATTTTGTCTCCTTCGAAGCGAATTGAAGGTTTTTCCATATTTTGTGCTAATCGCTTTAAAGGTTCAGTAACAGGTTTAAATGTTGTTTCTAAAAATTGCTCTCTTTCATTTATACCTGATTTTAAAGCTCGGTTTTTTTGTCTAATAGAATCACTAAGTGATTTTATTTCTTTTAGTAGCTTTTCCTGGTTAACCATCTTCACACCTTGACGACTTGTACAGTAATACCGCTAATCAGTGTAGTAAAACAAATTTATCAAAACCTATTCTATAACGGCCGTCTTTTATAGCTTGATCTTTCATAATAACCAGAAATCCATACTTTTCCGCCCATGCTTTTCCGCAAAGCTCTTTAAACTTTTCAAATGCCATATCAGCATTTACATGATCGTTATATATATGTTTTAGGTTAGTATCATCTTGTTTAAATACAATTAAAACATTTGCATTATCTCTGATAAGTTGTTTTGGGATTTTGCTATAAGTTTGTCCTATATATATGCTATCGATGTTATTATGTCTTCCCATGGCAAAGTAGTTTCTAATAGTATCCTGATTTTCACAAGATACATCGTCAAATATAAATACAGAATACGGTTTCGCTTCGTTTGGTTGCATAATGCTATCACTAGCGTTAAATTTGTAAAAATCAACATCGGACACATCAGATAGGATTTTATCCAGCAATTGATACTTTGGTTGTTGTAGGGACTTTGAAAAAATATATAGGTTATTAAACCTTAATCCCTGCGGATTAGTGATCAAATTAAAGACAACATTGGTCTTTCCACAGTTTGAGGGGCCACTTACTATACATCGAACAGTGTTTGGAAATAAACTACCGTGTTTACCATTGTTGATATTAACGTTATCCACAGTTAAATCATCTATGTTATTAATATTGAATCGATCTTTATGGTGAATAATCTCCATCCTGCTCAAAGGTTAACGATAAAATGAGTTGCTTGCATTACACCAAGTCCTTTATAGGTATCCATGAATCCTCAGTTTTGTTAAACCCTAACCACCGCACTTTAACTGCGTCCTTTTTTCTTTGTAACACTTTGTCAACAAGATATACATCACCTACTGTTGACTTTAACATTTCATGTCCATAAAATGCACCTTGCAACAAATCTCCTTTGTTATCTTTTAAGATATACGTTTCAGGTACAGTCGGTTGCACTTTATACACTGTAAAAACTTCATTCGTCCAATTGGGAAGGTATTTCTTGGTAAACACTCCCTTATATTTACTAATCCGTACTTTATCACTTACATTAAATTTTCTTGGCTGCATTTTTTCTACTTTAGGCTTTGTATTTTTCTTTATGCGTTTTAATACATCTTTTGCATTTCTTCTATTTACTTTGTTAGGTTTCATACCAATAGTTCTATGAAACCTGTTGTTATAATCATTTATTAATTGTGGTAAAACATCATACCATACGTAAGAACCTCTTTTTGAAAATTGTTTATAGAGTGCTCCTTTTAAGGTTCTATTGAATCTTTCTACAATAGCTGCTTTTTTCTCTGAATTTGTAGAATAATGATTTATTTTATATTTATTCATTAACTGTGCAAAGTTTGTATTAAAGTATTCTGTTCCATCATCAGTTTGTAAATGTTTAATTTTGTTTTTATCTCTTTTTATAGCTATTTCCATGGCTTCTGTTACGCTTTTACCAGTCTTGTCCTTTAGAGGCAAAGCGTCTGCAACTTTTGTAAAACAATTAATAATTGTGAGTATATATTTAAATCCTTTGTTTATTCTGCTATGCGGTCGCATTTCAATTAAATCCGCTTGATATAGATCATTTATCCCTTTTATAACAGTATTTCTTCTTGGAAACTTTATTCTTGCAGGTTTGTGTAGTTCATTAATAATCTTCTCCTTCAGGTCTGACATGATGGTTTCACGAAGACAGCTGATATGGTATTAAATATTCTTTTGTATAAATCTGCTTATATAGGTCAAGGTCATTCTAAACTAATGTATAAAAGGGGGAACACAGCAAAATACTGCTGTGTTCCCCCTTTTATACGGAAAGGAAAAGGAAAAGGGATGTAGGACGATGAAAGGGTTACTCGTCAATAGGGTTGAGGGAGTAGTGGCCGAATGGTAGAGTGTGGATGTTGTCTGCAAGGATGTGGCGTTTGTCATCATTTGAAGAGAGAGCTTTTTTTACTTCCGTCACGCTGTACAGCTGATGGTTGAAACTTCTGATTGTGTTGAATTTTGCTGTTATATCTTGATCTTCAAATAAACATTTCTTATAGTGATTAAAATGCACATTCTTCTTTAAATACAAACTTTTTACTCCTTTAGCTTTCTTAATGACTTGGTTTTCATTTAATTGTAAAGAATATAATTTTGACATTAGTGCAACAATTTCTTGAAGTATAACACCATTGGCTTCATCTTTAAATTTGCCAAGCACTTTTTTGTTTCTGTCATTGTCGTAGTTTGGATGATCTTTTGGATAGTCGGAAAAGTCAAAGTCGTTTTTGTAATCAAATGTCCGAAGGTCTTCATACATATCGTTAGTAATTATCCAATATATAAAAGCGTCTGTATCCATGTAGGAGATGCCGATGTTTTCTCGTCCATAAAAGGTGACCATCTTTTTGTAATGAAAATCGTACATATGAGTCTTGGAGATATCCAGGATTGACATTCCTATATACAAAGGACGATCCATCTTCACACTTGTTTTCTTCATAGATACAGCTACAAGATTTTCATTAATAATTATAGATGTATTAAAGTTCGGCTGTTGTACGAGTTTCTGTAGTTTGTTCGGATCTGTAACAAGTTTAACGTTTTTATGTCTTCTTTTGTTTTCTAATGTTTTACCGAATATCGCATTGTTCATTAATTTAAAAAAGTCTTTTTGAAAGGCTGATGTAGCAGCTGCTCTTCTGGTAGTATTCGAGTCTATGTACGGTTTCAACCAGCACGATTGGGAAAATTCCACAGCTCTATTAATTTTAGTAAGACGTAAACCTAATTCGATAGCTTGTTGAACAACCCAATAATGAGCTACGTATCGTTGTTTATTGTTAAGGGTCATCATTAATTTGGGGTGTTTTCCAGTTGGTGAAATTTCTGTTCTTGCAAGGAGTGGAAGGTCATAATGAAGATCGTGTAAATGTTCTGGATATTCAAAGTCGCAATCCAAAATATATCCGGTATCTCCATGTTTTGGAATTTGTGAAATATCGCCAATACAGTCGGGATCAACCCATTTAAAGTTGTCAAATGGAAGTGGGTTCGACATGGCCCATCCATACAGATTATTCGCGTCGAAATATCCCAAGTACGTTGAAGGTTTCTCTTGATCATGGTCAGGTAGATATTTGTTGTTGGCTTTAACATGTCTAGTCACGCTTTGAGTTAATCCACCTCTAACACCCGACTCAACCATTAAAACCATATCTATATCTGTTAACACCTTTTTGAATGGGAGCGTGAAGCGTGAAAGAAAAGTACATATTTCATTAGTAAATAAAACACTTCAAAGACCAACACCACAAATAATTACAAACACCAACACTAACTACATTTTCTAGCAGCAAACTACAAGCTATAATCTAAAAAACAAACTAACATGCATAACATACAAACATGCTAAGGTAGAATCTTTAGTATACAGGGGTACCACCTATATACTAAAGATGCTATTACAGACAGATAAGGCGAACAGCTAGCTAGGCTGTCAGCCTGAGACTGTGAGACCTCTGCGGTCAGCCCCCACTTTTATAGCCGACGATCCGTGGTGGGAGGTAAATTGAAGAAAGGGGGGGGGAAGGGGGGTAGTGATAGGGAAGGGGTATTATTGTAAGAGTAAATGTTTTTACCAAACAATAATTTTCTCTAAGTCCCGAAGTGGGTCAAGGTCATCTGAACATGTTGCCAAAACGGGGAATAGAGCAGTAAGTGATTCTCACTTGGACCACAAACTGCTCTATTCCCCGCTCTGTATTAGGAGAAGAGGACTAGTTTAAAGCTCGCAATTATAGGCAATAAACCTGATAACGGAACACTAACCTCTCCCCCGAAAAATTATTCACCCAACAAACAAACGATATGGTCAGTTTACAACAGTCGCGCACTCTGAAACCGCAAGGACGTTCATCACTGTGTAGGCGTCAGAGTACTACGAACCGAAGTACAATAATACCTGACCAAGGTCCCCTTAAGTTTATTTCCCCGAAGATGTATCCCCCCAAGATAAGCAAAATGGTCAGTTAACAACAGTCGTGCACTCTTCCGCAAGGACGTTCATCACTGTGTAGGCGCCAGAGTACTACGAACCGAAGTATAATAATCACCTGACCAAGATCCCCTTAGATTTAACCAAGATAAGCAAACTAACTGAATCTGTTTCTCGTAAGTGAGGGCTAAGATAGGTAAAAAAGTCATCCGGTTTTCATGCCGTAATGACTCAAGGTCGGTTTTCGTGCCGTACCTTTTTGTAAGGGGTTAGGAAAGGTGTTTATTTGAGAAACATAATCCCCCCTGAGATATTTAAAGACATAAGGTCGGTTTTCGTGCCATACCTTTTTGAATGGGAGCGTGAAGCGTGAAAGAAAAGTACATATTTCATTAGTAAATAAAACACTTCAAAGACCAACACCACAAATAATTACAAACACCAACACTAATTACATTTTCTAGCAGCAAACTACAAGCTATAATCTAAAAAACAAACTAACATGCATAACATACAAACATGCTAAGGTAGAATCTTTAGTATACAGGGGTACCACCTATATACTAAAGATGCTATTACAGACAGATAAGGCGAACAGCTAGCTAGGCTGTCAGCCTGAGACTGTGAGACCTCTGCGGTCAGCCCCCACTTTTATAGCCGACGATCCGTGGTGGGAGGTAAATTGAAGAAAGGGGGGGGGAAGGGGGGTAGTGATAGGGAAGGGGTATTATTGTAAGAGTAAATGTTTTTGCCAAACAATAATTTTCTCTAAGTCCCGAAGTGGGTCAAGGTCATCTGAACATGTTGCCAAAACGGGGAATAGAGCAGTAAGTGATTCTCACTTGGACCACAAACTGCTCTATTCCCCGCTCTGTATTAGGAGAAGAGGACTAGTTTAAAGCTCGCAATTATAGGCAATAAACCTGATAACGGAACACTAACCTCTCCCCCGAAAAATTATTCACCCAACAAACAAACGATATGGTCAGTTTACAACAGTCGCGCATTCTGAAACCGCAAGGACGTTCATCACTGTGTAGGCGTCAGAGTACTACGAACCGAAGTACAATAATACCTGACCAAGGTCCCCTTAAGTTTATTTCCCCGAAGATGTATCCCCCCAAGATAAGCAAAATGGTCAGTTAACAACAGTCGTGCACTCTGAAACCGCAAGGACGTTCATCACTGTGTAGGCGCCAGAGTACTACGAACCGAAGTATAATAATCACCTGACCAAGATCCCCTTAGATTTAACCAAGATAAGCAAACTAACTGAATCTGTTTCTCGTAAGTGAGGGCTAAGATAGGTAAAAAAAGTCATCCGGTTTTCATGCCGTAATGACTCAAGGTCGGTTTTCGTGCCGTACCTTTTTGTAAGGGGTTAGGAAAGGTGTTTATTTGAGAAACATAATCCCCCTGAGATATTTAAAGACATAAGGTCGGTTTTCGTGCCATACCTTTTTGAATGGGAGCGTGAAAGAAAAGTACATATTTCATTAGTAAATAAAAACACTTCAAAGACACTTTAAAACCAACACCAAACTAACTACAGTTAAACTAACTACATTACCTAGCAGCAAACTACAAGCGTTATCTAACATGCTTAAACAAACTAACTAAACATGCAAGGGCGCGGATCTCTTAATTGCGCGTCGGGCCCAACGCACACTTAACAGACCTACGCTGCAGCAGGCACTGCAACCCAGTGGGACGTTCATCGCAACGGGCGGCAGGCTACTGCGAAGAGACGCTCGAAATCTCGGGTTATATAGACGGAGAATGGGAAATCGGGATATTAAGGGGAAAGCGGGATAAGGGATAATCCTGCTTCGTTGCGGGATTTTATCCCGCACTTCCAAGAACATTTTTCCCTCGACCTTGACCTTGACCTTGAACATGAACCAAAAAGGGGGGGGGTTCCGTCAGGGGGGGGGTCCGTCGGGGGGGGGGGTTCCGTCAGGGGGGGGGGGGGTCCGTCAGGGGGGGGGCCGGTTCTAAACCAGTCCTCAGCTTTCTACCCATATATGGATAGGGCAAGGTTTCACTTTACGACCTGCTTCACTCTGCCAGCCGCCTCATTCCGGCTTTGGATTGCAACCAGTACACACGTGCTCTATCCAACTCTATCTTATCCATTTTCTCTTCCATCCTATTTACACCATGTCTTCTCCTCTGACTCCTGAAAAACTCCAGCGCTTAAAGGAATCTTTGAAGAGGTCGACGGAAAGAAGGAGCGGGTTTAAGAGACCTTCAACTTTGAAGTCTCTCAAACGGAATCTCCATGGTCATCCGCTGTATTTTGAACAACGACCCTCGACTCAGCCTCGACCTTCTACATCGGCTCAGCCTCGGCCTTCTACATCGGCGGCTCAACCTTCGTCTCCAACACCGACTGTCGATGAGGTGATGCAACGGACAAGGGTGATGGGGCTGAACGACTTGGTGACGCCGTTTGAAGTCTCCAAGGTCGAGTTTCGAAATCTGAAGCGGATGACGGAGTATAAATATGTGGCAACCAACGGGGACCACGTGTTCCTGTTTCAACACACCATCCACTACATCGAGGTGCGTCTGCCGCAGTCTCTCCCACCGCCACCTCCTCTGATACCTGATACACAGGAGTTATTCTTAACCAGAAAAGATGGGAGGGTAAAGTGGGTTTTGAAGAATAAAGTTTGAACTGATCCTTATCCCAACCAACCTTCAGCACGCAAACGGTCCTTTTCAGGACCACCCTAAGCATTTCAAGTTAGGGACTTGGCCTGTACATAGGCAGGAGAGTTTGTTTGTGCAGCCCACTTTGTGAAATTTTCTAGGTCCCAAAGTCCTTGAACTTGACCTTGACCTTGAACATGACCCATGTTGGGGGAGGGGGGGTACAAAGTTTTTCCAAAGTATGTCATGTGGGTACTCAAATTACGCGAATTGATCAGACGAACAAGGAGGTGCAAACAGAATTTTGATCCGGCCAAGGGTATAGTAGCAGAAGCGAAAAAACTACAAAGATTGTCCAAAGTATGTCATGTGAGTACTCAAATTACGCGAATTGATCAGACGAACAAGATGGTGCAAACAGAATTCAGATCCGACCAACGGTATAGCAGAAATAGCGAAAAAACCAATGTTTTCAAGGTTACATACTAATAGCTTCTTTATTATTGGGTTAAAGTATAGCGAGTGGGTACTCAAATTACGCGGGTTAATCAGACGAACAAGATGGTGCAAACAGAATTCAGATCCGACCAACGGTATAGCAGAAATAGCGAAAAAACCAATGTTTTCAAGGTTACATACTAATAACTTCTTTATTATTGGGTTAAAGTATAGCGAGTGGGTACTCAAATTACGCGGGTTAATCAGACGAACAAGATGGTGCGAATATAATTCAGATCCGACTGAGATTAGGGAAGAAACAGCGCGAAAACAACACTTTCAAGGCCTGACATTAATAAATACTTTGTTTATGGATTAAACTACGACAAGTTATTTATAGTTTAAAGTATACCGAGGCAACGTTGTTGTGCGGGTAGGTCGGGTGGGTATCATACACGCTAGCGCTATATCATTATACTTTTAGCTCTTGCAGGATTAACATCTACCTATAGAGTTTGTGTTATTCTAAAGATGTCACAGTTTTACAGAAATATGACGAAGGTGTCCTTCAACAGTCCGCCTGCCACCACCTTCTACTTCTCCGACTGTGAAGATAGAAGGTCTACGCTGTTAGTGGATTGTGAGCGATTTCGCCGTAGAATACTCCAGGCTGAAACATTCTTAGCAAGTTGTCTGCTACGCAAGATGCATCATATGAGTACATGCAATAAATTAGATCACAGTGACTGTTATGATTGCGTAAAAACAGTGTCGAGCAAGAATTGTTAATGTTTTCAGTTACGGAGCTCCGATCCTCACAGAGTCAGAGCTAGACCCTAACTAATGCATGTCCCGTAGTTATTGTGCGATGTGAAAACTTGGTGGGGGAAACTGGTGTGGTGGGGGGTAAAGGCGAGTGTCTATCCTACATGCTTGTATCACTTCAGTATACCTGCGGCTCTTGCATAGTTCACATGGATTCGCAAATACAAGGCACTACTGTTTCTTCCACATGTTCTTCTTTTAATATTGAGCAAGCTGACAATACAAATGATGAAATACAAGTACATGAAGTTTCTAGCACAATATCTACTGATGCAGAAGCAATAATGGCATCCCTAATAGGGTTTGACTAATGATGGTGGATGTAGTAGCAACCATCTGCCGCGCACTTGCCACCTGCCGCCTACCATCTGTCGCCTGCCATCTGCCGTCCGCCATCTGCTCCGCCCCACCACACTTTTACCCCCACCATTTTGTTTGATACCAAAACGCTAGCTAGCGAGTAGTCAGTACACCTCCGGCTCTCGACCGGTGAACATCGAGCTCTCTGTTGAAATGTCCATCAAAATTAGGTGTATTCATTATGACTCTATTCATCTGGCGACTTTCCAAGACCTCGAGGTTTTTAATGAAGAGTTAAGACTTCTCATTGCGTCCGGCTACGATTTATCTTTGGAACTTTACGCATCAAAAAACAACATGGACTCTGCGCAGGAATCGAAGTATCTACCGTCTTTCATCAGAAAGCGAAGTGATGGCCGCAACTCGTCCGGATCAACAACATCGATGACAACGAACAACGGGGAACTATTGTAAACATAAATTATTATAAACATAACTTATTGTAAATAAAAAGAAAAGTAAAAAATAAAGTTAAATAAAATAGTACTACCTCACACTCGTATCATTCGATTGCTTCATTCGATTGTTTTCATTCGATATTTTTATCGAATGAAAACTATCGAATCACAATCGGATTTTACGAGTGCGAGGTAGTACTTTTTTAAAATTACCTCCCAGTGACCTTGAACTTTAAACTTTCCCTCATTACGTCACAAAACCGCCTACGTCACTGGCTCAGCCTATGACGACTTTCATGACTCAGCACTTCCGGTCACGTGACCGGAAGCTGTCAATCACTTGGCCCAGAAGCCCCAAATGCCCACTACTCACTTTCCATAGGAAATTCACTAAAAATGTCATTCTCAATTCTCAATAACAAACAAACAGGGAGGTTTATTGTATAACTGGAGGTAACACTGCTTAACGATTTTGGTCAAAAAAGTGAGCCGGTGATTTTGTCAGGATGGTACACTGGTGAGGTAAATTTAACTATCTTTGAACTATCCTGATTGACAGTTTTATTCCTTTAATTGAATATACTTATGCAAATCACTGGAATAAAACCCACGCAACACAAGGTTGTCCCCAGGACATCCCAAGGACATCACAGTGGGGTATGCAGGATATCCCAGGATCATCCCTATCTTATCCCATGAAATCCTCAGGATATCCTCAGGATGTCCCCAGGACACAAAAATGTTCTCTCCCCACAACATCCTGAGGACATCCTTCAGGATGACCATGGGATATCCCTTGGACCACAAAAGGATATGCATTTTGAAGCCCTAGGACATCCTCAGGATATCCCACAGGATTATTTGGGGTTATCCCTCGGACCACAAAAGGATATTGTATTTTGAAGCCCTAGGACATCCCCAGGATGTACCACAGGATGGACTGGGGACATCCCTCGGACCACAAAGGGATATTGTACTCTGAAGTCCTAGTACATCCCCAGGATGTCCTACAGAATTCACTGGAGAAATGCCTTCTAGTGAACTAAAATAATATGTTGGCAATATTTATTTATAATACCCCCTTCGCAGCAAACCTGCGTACTCAGCGAATTTCCTATGCATGAATATATTTCTTACTACCACATAAAGCCACTTATCAAGTTTCATAAAAATACTTAAATAAATAACTGATATATAGCTAGCATTTTATTTATTCTCCATAAGAATATCATTAGGGCTGAGAACGCAGGTTTGCTGCAACGAGGAAGATAAAAATATTGTTTTTTTCAATTATCAATATAATTCAACCAGGTGAAGCTACATACCAAGTTTTATTAAATTATGTTCATAATTAAGGGAGTCTATACATTTGACTTATTCTCCATAAGAATAACATTAGGGATGAGTATGCAGGTTTGCTGCTAGGAGGATAATCAACAAAAACTCATTTTTTTGTGCAAATATCTATATACCAGTACTAGGTGAAGCCACATACTAAGTTTCATCAATATATTTTCATTAATAATCGAGATATCAAATTTTAAATATTCTCCATAAGGATAACATTGGACAACGTACTTTGTTTAGCACTTTGAATATCTCGGCAACGATTGGACGTAGAATCACAATTTAAACACCAAACTTATTGTTTTGTAGAGCTAAACTGATTTGTAAAAGCAAATGTAAAGTTTACAATGAAATTAATTAAGGAAAAGCTAAAAACTATTTTCCCGTAAGATTAACTTGGGAGATTTTATGTACACGTTTTTTTGGATTTTCTCCGCAACCACTTAACCTAGGTTCATGATTCAAAATACTATATTATTTGTTTGTTAAGCTCTATAAAATAGTTAAAACGAAAATTCTTTGTTTTAAACATTTCAGGGTGAAAAGTGTTACTCAAGTTATCGCATTCACGGAGACACACACACACACACACACACACACACACACACACACACACACACACACACACACACACACACACACACACACATATATATATATATATTTGAACGAATAGAGTTTTGGCTTCTGGGGACCTCAAAACAAAAAGTTATCATGGTCTCGGGCTTAAGTCTTACCATGAGACCTACGGTAATAGCTTCTTCCCTATAGGGGAAATTCGCTAAAACAGATGATAATGTTTTTGATGTTGAGTTTATGTTTAGGAACAGAGAAATGGTGTTGTATTTCTGACTATGAATTCAATCAAACATAACTTTTGTAACGTAAAGTGTTTCTATGAAACTCTACATTGTCGCAGTAAGTTATGAATATATACCCTAGTAGCACAAATCGTTGGGCCAACGTTGGGAAATGGTTGGCACAGTTCGTTGGCGCACCGTTGGGCCAACGTTGTATTTGGCAACCAAATGCCAACAATGCCAACCAACACCCAACCAAATGCCAACCGTTTATAATTTTGTACATTAATGGTTATTTTGTATTAAAAAAACACAATTTCACATTGAATTGGCTTAGTAAACCAATAATATAAATTTTTATAAACTATTGGAATAGCAAAAATATTGTGTCCTGGTCGAGTCTCGAACCTACGGCCTTTGACTTACTATACACTCGCCTTAACCCTCGCGGCTACTCTGACTCATATATGTGAATGGAAGGACTAGGATATAAAAATTACCAATACTGTACACCTACACAACTAGGACATTGGACAATATTTCCTTTAATTCTTCTATAAATTAATCTACCTGCGCAAATCACTGTAATAATAGAATAAAAGTTGGAACAATGTAATTTGGTTCTTTTGATTTATGTGTCTATTCTTGCTATGAAATATGATGAACTAAACTATGCGCAAATTAATATATTATTATTTAGAAAAATAACATAAACAAATTTGTACATCTGAAATAAGTTTATAAAACAATGAAGTACTCCCAGAAACTGTTAATAATTAACATACATCAGCAAGTTTCTATTATCGGCGACACCAGCACATTAAGTAAAAAATATTACTACAGAATATTTATTTGAATTGTTTTTAATACATATTTCGTTTTATGTATGATATAGGGCCGAAGACGAGTATTAAGTGCTATGTTACCTTACGTTTTAGCGAATTTCCCCTATAGGGAAGAAGCTATTACCGTAGGTCTCATGGTAAGACTTAAGCCCGAGACCATGATAACTTTTCGTTTTGAGGTCCCCAGATGCCAAAAACACCATTCGTTCAAATTTTTATATATGTATATATATATATATATATATATATATATATATATATATATATATATATGTATATGTATATATATATATATATAATAAACAAAAAGTAAATAAACTTGAGTACCCTGGTAAAATCATTTTAATTACACTTACACGTGTTTCAGCTCTTAGGCCATGTTCACAGTGTTAGTGTTCACCTAACCTTTAAAACTAATCCTTATCAACAAGAATAAAGATTTTCACATGTGACTATAAATCATATGATGAATTTTTATCAGTGCTAAATTTTATCAATGGCCTAAGAGCTGAAACAAGTGTAAATGTAATTAAAATGATTTTACCAGGGTACTCAAGTTTATTTACTTTTTGTTTATTATATTTATCAGTAGCCCTAATCTGTGAATTTAATGTTTTGATATATATATATATATATGTGTGTCCGTAAGCACGATAACTCTCGTAAAATACCCCCGTAGCAGCAAACCTGCGTACTCAGCGAATTTCCAATGCATATATATGTATCTTAATACCACATAAAGCCACATATCAAGTTTCATCAATATACATTCATAAATAAACAATTTATGACATTTTAATTATTCTCCATAAGAATAACATGGCGGCTGAGTATGCAGGTTTGCTGAAGCAAGGAACACAAAAAATGGGGTTTTATACAAATATCAATATAACTCATGTAGGTAAAGCCACATACCAAATTTCATTTATTTATTTTTATAATGAAGCGAGATAACACGTTACTTATTCTCCATAAGAATAACATGGGGCTGAGTACGCAGGTTTGCTGCTACGGGAGCCTTTGGTTAAAAATAGTTTTTTTGAGCAAATATCAATAGACCACAACCAGATGAAGCCATATACCAAGTTTCGTCAGTATACGTTCATAAATAAGCGAGATATAAAATTTTTCTTTTCCTCCATAAGAATAACATTAGACAACGTACTGTGTTTAGCACTTTCAATATCTCGGTAACCAATTGACGTAGAGAAATGATCAAAATACCAAATTGTGTGTTTTTTTAAGCTGAAACCAATGGTCAAAACCAAAGTTTGAATATCTCAAAAATTATATGTGAAAAATTCAAAAAACCCATTTTTGGGGTACAAAACCCCCCCAAAATACCCCTTCGGGTAGAGCGATCTGGCTGGTTTTCGAACTTAAAGTCATAAATGTTGCTTTACACGTTTATACCAAATTTCATCAAAATCGGATAATTTTTACGAGAGTTATCGTGCTCACGGACACATATATATATATATATATACAGTTTCGAACGAATGGTGTTTTTGGGGTCTGGGGACCTCAAAACGAAAAGTTATCATGGTCCCGGGCCTAGGTCTTACCATGCCGACTACGGTAATAGCTTCTTCCCTATGGGGGAAATTCGCTAAAAGCTCCGATCTTAATGAAATTTGGTACAAATGTGTAAAGCACCATTTATTAGAACGAGTTCGAAAACCAGACGAATCGCACCATCCGATGGGGGGCTTTTGGGGGGTTTTGTATCCCAAAAATGGGTTTTTTGGGATTTCCACATGTAATTTTTATTTAAATCAAATTTTAATTTTTACCATTGAATTCAGCTTAAAAAAAACAATTTGGTATTTAGATCATTGCTCTACGTCAATTGGTTACTGAGATATTCAAAGTGCTAAACACAGTACGTTGTCCAATGTTATTCTTATGGAGAAAAAGAAAAATTTTATATTTCGGTTATTTATGAACATAAACTGACGAAACTTGGTATATCGCTTCATCTGATTGTGGTTTGTTGTTGTTTGAACAGAAACCCAATTTTTCGCCTATGGTTCCCGTAGCAGCAAACCTAGGTACTCGGTGCCCATTTTATTCTTATGGAGAATAATAAAAATGTTATATATCGCTTATTTATGAATGAATATGGATGAAACTTGGTATGTAACTTCATTTAGATGAGTTCTGTTGATATTTGAATAAAAACCCATTATTTTGTGTTCCTTGTTGCAGCAAACCTGCGTACTCATCCCTAATGTTATTCTTATGGATAATAATGAATATTTTAAATATCGCTTATTTATGAATATATTTCTTATGAATTCTGGTAAGAGGCTTAATGTGTTATTAAGACATATATATTCATTGGAAATTCGCTGAGTACGCAGGTTTGCTGCAACGGGGTATTATGCCTTAATCATGTTTTAAAACCAATCTCGGGTGTATTTTGAGCTTTTAGAGAAGAAAATAAACTCTTAGGGTAATTTTAGGGTAATTTACAAAAAGTTTAGGGTAATTTAGGGTAATTTAATCTCACGTTTAGGGTAAAATTTCATCTACCTGGTGGCAACACTGGTCCTGTCAATCGTCACTCGTCACTGTCGTCCGTTGACTGTTGTCCGTTGTCCGTCAGTCTTACGTGTATCTCGCTGTAGCAACAGGAAAAGAAGAAACAAGTTGTGTAATGGGTAATGGGTTTTGTCTGGTTAGAGATAAAAACCACCACCTAAGGCTGAAATTGTTTCAAAATATGAATCCTATCAGAAGTGTATGGTTTCAAAAGAGGTTCGTTTATTTTCCGATACCTTAACCAAACTTAACACTGCTCGTATTTCCATTTATTTGTATTTAAAATTCAACTCCTGCAAATTCATAATTGATACAACTAATGTATTATTTGTCATTTTGAAACAGTGCTTCGATAGTGCTGTCAAACCTACTCAAAATAAACAATATTCAACCAGAACAAACGTTCATATACATTATTGAATAACTTATAATAACTAAATGGTGTTTGATTGAATTATAAATAGGCCCTAGTATCAAAATTAAAATACCGGTTGAAAATAATAAACCGCTTATGAAACCATACCCCCTATCATTAAGTTAACCCTTCTAAGTTGCCGAACAATACATCGTAGTTTGTGTTTATCTGAAAAGTACAATGTATGGAATCATATTTCTTTGCGAGTCTTTCTCTTGATTTACTTGACTTTGGCATCCCATGTCCTCTAAGGGCATAAGTTCTGTCAACACGTTCCAATTTCTGGGCACGTCTCTACCATTTTCCATTCAACTAGGAGAGTAGGAGAGGAGGGTTCAAAGAAGGGATTTAAAAGTTTCCCAAAACAGTAGAGTCCCGCCATTCCGAAAATCCGCCTATTCCAAACTCAAGTTCGAAAATTACTTAAAAATAGGGAAAACTGAGAAGACTTTTTTTGTCAAAAACGATTTAAAAGCTGTTTACAGCCTGAAGGGGTGGGCGAGTACTCGAGTTTTCAATTACCAGTCTTGTACTTTATAATACTCAAAGGCCGAGCGAGTATTAGAAACTACTCGAAAATTTGAGTTGAGTAGTTGAAAATTAGCTACGGTACTTCCGCCGTTTACTCTGATTTTAGCTGATAACCATACCCACTCGCGCTGTTTACCCAGGTTTACGAGGATAACCAAAAGTTTTTAGCCACTCACCGCGTTTACCCAGATTTACGCCAAAAACCATAGCCATAGGAAGTTAGTACGTTGATACTATTCACGAAATCCGCCTATTCCGAATTCCCGCTAAACCGAACATGGTTCGTTCCCAATTAGTTCGGAATAGCAGGACTCTACTGTACTCCTCTATAGTATATAGAAACTATGATTTATCAAGAATATTTTAATTTTTTTTTAATTTAGAAAATTGCTGAATTGTTTTAATTGAATTTGGCAAAGCCTGGAGCAGAATATTCAGGTTCCTTTTCTAAAATGGTGAGCTTATGCTATTGTGCGAAAAATGCCTTATTTCCAATATTATAATTATGTTTGTTCAAAGTTTACTATTGACTATTTTGGATAATTGGTTCAGTTTTATACAACTAATTGATTCTAAAATAAAAAAAGGTTTAGTATGGTTAAAATATTTAATTGTCTTAAAGCATCACTACAGTGTGTTTGAGGTGCAAGTTTAGCTAATAATTTTATAGTCTTTTTTTGGCAATGAAAGATTTGTTCTAAATTCCCTATTCCTGCTCCCCAAAGCATAACACCTTAAGTGAAGTGGGTCTTAAAAAGGCTGTAGTATACCATTCTACTGAGATTAATATTATTGAACCTGTTTACATTTCTGATGATGTTATAGGCTTTTGGAGAGTTTCCTTTCTAGAGTCTTGATTCTTGATTTGCTCATCCCACCTCAACTGATCGTCCAATACCACTCCCAAAGAAATTGTTTGATGGGTTTGTTGTAATGCTACTAGATATTCCTGGTTTTCTATGTACAGGAAAGTGCGGTATTTCAAGGGGAAAGTCAGTAAGAAAAATGTCTTTTATCATGTACCGGTACCTAAAAGTTTGACTAGTTTTTTTTAATGGTTGTATTGTGCTTTCATTAGTGTTTAACCAATGGCTAAGACTCAGTTTTGTTTTTTTTTTCAAAAACAGTAATGATTACCTTTCGGTACTTTGGTATTATACGGATGCCACTATTTTTGGAGGTTAAATTTTTACCGGATACAAAGGATAACTACATAATTCGAAAAAACGTACTTTTACTGACTTACTGTACAAATTTTACATCATTCTGATGAGCGGTCTTTGTGTTGTGCCTCCCAAAAGGCAGCGATGTCCGCTAGGATTGTGTTGAATGCGTCGCCGCCGCTAGCAGCCACACCCGATCGCCACATGTACTCCGCCAAATATACAGCGCGCTGCGGCAGTTATGTTAGGATGGGTTATCATAAAAATACGTACAGTTTCCTCTTCATTTTGAGGTAAATCCCACACCAAAAGAACGTCACTCATTATGAAAACAAATGTAACGTATTGCACGGCAATAAATCACTCATAACACTGACCCAGGTACAGGCGGTGACAGGTGATGGGCGCGCTCCGGTCAATGACCGGCCTCTTTGGAGGGGGTTTGGCGGCCGGAAGTATGACTCATCAGGTATCATTCGATTCGTAACGAATCAAGGAAAGTCCTACAATCATTTTTATGATAACCCATCCTAACATAACTGCCGCAGCGCGCTGTATAAGGGTGGCATCCGCATAATACCAAAGTACCTACCTTTCTCCCCTCCCGCAATCTTATTATTATTTTATGTGATTTACTTGTTGTTCCGTAGCAATTTTCTTTTAACATTTAGTAACAAAATTCCTTAAAATCAGGAATATTTCCAAGGCAAGGTAAAATAGCTAAAGTTAGGCCTATTTAAAAAAATGGCTCAGAAACAGAACTACCACCCAATATCACTCCTGCCAGTAGTCTCAAAAGTAATAGAAAAAACAATAAGTGACCAATTGGTTCTATTTTTAGAAAATAATAGTATTTTGTGTAATAAACAATATGGCTTCAGAAGGGGAAAATCTACCAAACTGGCATTGATAGATTTTGTGAATGGATGTATTGACGCAGTGGAAGGTGGAGAGTCGGTTGTAGGCTGCTTCGCCATCTGACCAAGGCCTTCGACTGCGACAATATACCGATTCTCCTTTAGAAACTTCAAAACATCGGACTAAAAGACGTTGCATTCAATTGGATGTTAGATTACTTAACAAATAGATCCCAAATAACAGAAATACAACACATTTATTTTTCAAAGTAGAAACTGGTCAAATCCAAATCAGTTCTGGTCGTCAGCCGCATCCCGCAAGGCTCAGTATTAGGGCCTATACTATTTTTAATCTATATTAATGACATAAATGATGTAGTTTCAGAAGTAACCTATAAATTCACTTATGGCACAACAGTTTTCATTAAACACAGAAACACTCAAGATCTAGAAATTAAATCAATAGGAGCAGCAAATCAGCTCTCGCAGTAATTTTCAAGGAATAACTTGATTTTAAACCCAGCAAAAAACAATTTTATGTGCATTCAAACCAGTCAAAGGAAATCCAGAGATGATGCCCCTCTTGAACTATATATAGAAAATCAAGAAGGCCCAGTTTCACTACAGCAACTTTTCTGGGAGTGATATTGGACGATGAGCTGAAGTGGGATGAGACTGTATCGAGAAAAAACTCGCCAAAAGCCTCCTCATCTTAGGAATCTCAATAAATTCAATAATATCAACCTTAGTAAAATGATCTACCATAGCCTATTCGAAACCCACATTACCTACTTTGTCGTGTTTTGGGGGACGGGAATGGGCAATTTAGGGAAAATATTTATCTGGCAAAAAAGGCTATTAGAATACCAGCCATACTTGCACCTCAAATGCACTTAAGATAAATTTTCAAACAATTACCCAAATTTTAAACCTTTTCATTCTTGAATCAATTTGTTATGTAATACAGAACAAGATCCATAAAACAATAGAAACAAGCTAATCTCAATAGGCATAGTTATAGCACTAGGAATAAATAAACTCACAATCTTTGAAAATAAACCTAAATATTGTACCAGGCTTTGCCAACAACAATAAAAAATTTTCAAAATTTAAAGACAGATTAAAATCATTCTTTATAGTGCGGCTGTTTTAGCTAGGATATTTCAACATATTGTGATAAAAGCACCAAATTTGTTTGACACACAGGTAGACCGATGTAATATGAACAAATTTTGATGCGGAGCCATCGGCCAACCACCCCCTGGCAGCCATTTTCCAAAATGTTTGAATCGTAGTTTGAATCTCAAAATTGTCTTATATAAACATAGGCATTATACATCATTTTAAAGGTCTCGTTAAAAGAAACACTTTGGTAAAAACAGAATTCACTTACCTTTATCCGTTTCAAAATGGCGGCCATTCTTGTGTAAAATATTTACAGTTGCGGAAAACCCTTTACTTTCTAAAGTATAGCTTGTATCTTTCTCCAATTCAAATTTCTTACTTGTGATAAACTCAGTCTTACTCTTGTATGCTACATGATAAGATTTATTGAAAAAATATCAAAATTTCAATGACATATTTCTTTTTGAAAATGCTTATATGCCCAAAATTCCAAAAGTATCATAAGTCAAAAAGCATACCATTGAAGAGGTCTTGTAAAACCTAGCAACTTTCTAATTTACACTAACCTTGTATCTCATTTTCTTTTTTTGCAAACCACAATATTAATTGTACATAACACATTAAATTACTGTGGCCACGGAATACTTGCAAGTATTATGCAAATAAATTAACATGCATTTCATAAGGGAAAATAACGTTTTTTGCTGATTGCAAAAAAAAAGATACAAGGTTGGTGTCAGTTAGAAAATTGCTAGGTTTTACAAGACCTTTTCAATAGTATGCTTTTTGACTACACTGCTCTTTGAATTTTTGGAATTTTGGGCATATAAGCATTAAAAAAATATATATTTCATTGAAATTGTTATTTTTTCAAGAAAGCCTGTCATATGACATATACCAGAGTAAAGCGGAGTTTATCACGAGTAAGAAATTTGAATCGGAAAATACCCTCGTTGCAGCAAACCTGCGTACTCAGCGAATTTACAATGTATATATGTGTCTCGCTAATATATAGAGCCACTTACCAAGTTTCACAGAAATACATTCATAAATAAGTGATATAAAGCATTTGATTTACTCTCTATAAGAATATCATTAGGGCTAAGTATGCAGGTTTGCTGCAACGAGATAAATAAGAAATTTTTTTGCAATTATTACTCAACCAGGTGAAGCTACATAACAATTTTTATCAATTTAGGTTCATAACTAAGGGAGATTTAAACTTTACTTATTCTCCATATGAATAACATGGGGACCGAGTATACAGGTTTGCTGCTACGGAGAAAATCAATAAAAAACTTATTTTTTATTTAAATATCAATATACATTCATAAATAATCGAGATATACTGTTTTATTTATTCTCCATAAGGATAACATTGGACAACGTTCTGTGTTAAGCACTTGAATATATCTGCAACGGTTGAACGTAGAACAAAAATTAAAACACCAAAATGATTGTTTGTAGAATTAATCTTATTGGTAAAAAGAAATGTGAAGTTTTTAGTAAAATTATCTGAGGAAAATCAAAAACCTTTTTCCCATAAGATTAACATGGGAAATTTTATAGACACTTTTTTTTATTTTCTCCACAACTAATTATCCTAGGTTAATGATTCAAAATACTAAATTATTTGTTTTTTCAAGCTCTATAAAATGGCTATAACCAAAGTGTTTTTTAAAATGTCCGGGTAAAAAATTAAAAAACTGATTTTTGGAAAATTTAAAACCGGCTTCCCATAGTCCGTTCAATCTGGTTTCCGAACTTAAAGTCATAAATTTTACTCTACAAATTTGTGCCAAATTTCATCAAAATCGGGTATTTCTTTCAAAATATATCGAGGTAACGGACACACATATATATAAATGTGAATGAATATTGCTTTTGGCATCTGGGGGCCTCAAAACGAAAAGTTATCATGGGCTCGGGCTTGGGTCTTACCATGCCACCTTCGGTAATAGCTTCTTCCCTATAGGGGAAATTCGTAAAAAGATACGAGTTATGGTTTAGAAAGTACAGGGTATTCCGTAACTATCAATATTTTACACAAGAATGGCCGCCATTTTTAAACGGATAAAGGTAAGTGAATTCTGTTTTTGCCAAAGTGTTTCTATTAACGAGACCTTTAAAATGATGTATAATTTCCTATAACATAAGACATAAGAGAATTTTGAGTTTCGAACCATGATTCGAAAATTTGTGAAAATGGCCGCCAGGTTGGCCGATGGCTCCACATCTAAATTTGTTCATATTACATCGGTCTACCTCTGTGCCAAATTTGGTGCTTTTATCAAAAAGTGCACAATAGGTTAGTTAGTTTATCAGCCACACTATTATAAGTTTTAGTTTTTATTCTCTAGAAGATTTACGGGATGTAATAAAAGACGTCTTATAACACTTAAGATATATTTACACTTATACTGATTCACATACAGACGGTAAACATATATAAAAGATGGTAATAGGCTATCTCTAGAAGAATATTGGGAAGTTTGCAAATCATTCCTTAACCCTACTCCTCGGCATTGAAGTGTGGTAGAAGACGTGCCTGAAAATATCGGAATGTATGACAGATCCTATTGCCACAGAGGACACGGGATGCCGAAAAATAAGTCAAGTAACTTGGCCTACTTGGATTTTAGGCACTCATACAATGTTGGTAAGAAGATGTTGGAAGACAATTTTCTCTCTAGTTTCATATTCAACTTCATCCAGTGCCTTATCAACAAAAATGGAACTGGAAAATGGAGTGAGAACAATCACTTTATGCAATCCCAAATCAAGGTAAATCTTTAACGCTAAGTAACCAATGCTTTACAGATAAACTAAGAGGCCAAGCTTGATGAACACGGAGAGGACAATAAAATGTAAATTGACATATCAAATGACAAAATACCCCCATAGCAGCAAACCTGCATACTCAGTGAATTTCCAATGCATATAAATTTATCTTAATACCACATAAAGTCACATACCAAGTTTCATCAATAAACGATTTATGACATTTTAATTATTCTCCATAAGAATAACATAGCGGCTGAGTATGCAGGTTTGTTGAAATAAGGGACACTAAAAGTGGGTTTTTATACAGATATCAATATAACTCAACTAGGTAAGGCCACATACCAAGTTCTATTAATTTATGTTCATAATTAAAGGAGATAACACATTACTTATTCTCCATTTAAGAATAACATGGGGCAGGATTGCAGGAGTATGCAGGATTGCTGCTACGGGAACTATAAAAAAAATGGGTATTTGTGCAAATATCAATAGACCACAATGAAATAAAGCAATATACCAAGTCTCGTCAGGATAAGTTGATAAATAAGCGAGATATACAACTTTTCTTATCCTCCATAAGAATAACATTGGACAACGTACTGTATTTAGCTCTTTCAATATCTCAGTAACCAATTGACGTAGAGCAATGATGAAAACACCAAGTTGTGCGTCTTTTTAAGTTGATTCCAATGGAAAAAAATAAAATTTTACTTTTTCAAAAATTATATGTAAAAAACTCAAAAACTTATTTTTGGGGTACAAAACCTCCCCAAAATACCTCTTCGGAGAGGTCGATCTGCCTGGTTTTCGAACTTAAAGTCATCAATGCTGCTTTACACGTTTTTACAAAATTTCATAAAAATCTGACCTCTTTTACGAGAGTTATTGCACCCACGGACACACACACACACACATATATATATATATATATATCTAGAGTCTCGAACGAATGGTGTTTTAAGGCTCTGGAGACCTCAAAACGAAAAGTTATCATGGTCCCGGGCCTAGGTCTTACGATGCCGACTACGGTAATATCTTCTTCCCTATAGGCGAAATTCGCTAAAAGAAGTATACTGCCGTATAAATTTGTTTTGTTCATTCTACAATATATCTTTATTTAACTGCTCATAGAAAATTTCTTGAAGTTATAATTGTTTGCCTAAATTTATTTTCAAGGATATAAGGAGATGTGTTTGATAACAGTCACCGTAATTATCCGAGTGCTAGATCCAGTCGTCAAGAGTTAAAACATATAAGACACAAATAATTCTGTTTGAACGTTTAATATATTGACGCTTTGCGAGTAAAAAAAATAAATCGCGAATGATGAAGGGTATTTTAATTCTTAATTTCAGGTAAAACTAAAAATGTTCTATAGTGCATTGCTTTGACTTTATAATTGTGACATTTAAGTGAGGTTTAAGCGGATTAAAATAGACTTATTGCCCTTATTGCCATACTTATAATTCCAAGCCATGCGGTATTAGTAAAATTTCTAAATTGATTTTTTAACAGTTAGTGTTATCTTATTACTAGTTAGTAAGTGTTAACTTATTATTTTGCAATCTGATTTTACAGGAATGCCTTGTCCCTCTCTACGCTAAATGAGCTAAATGCCCATGTGACCACAGATATAGAAGACGTCAACCTAAGGTGCATTGTAATTAAAGCTGAAGGACCGGTTTTCTGCTCGGGTCATAACTTGAAAGAATTTGTAGGTAGTGTAATTTAAATCAATCTTAATGATTAAAATAAATGCCTAAGTCATAGTAACCTTACATCTCATCAGCAATTCAAGATCTCCTGTGTTTTATACGGGATTATTATCAAAGTTATTATTTAGTTCTGGTTGTGTTGTTAATTACTGCACAGAAGCAATAGGGAACAGTGAGGAGTGTTTGAATAATGAGCTCAAACGTAGCATGTTGAAGTGAGGAGAGCGAATTTTCATATTTAAAACTTAAAAATTAACTGGGCAGTAAATGTCCTACACAATGTAACACGTACAAATTGTTTAAATCTAGCAGGGAAAATACTAGGGATAAACCAACAAAGCAGAGTATTCGACTAAACATTGCATTCTAGTGAACGCTGACAGAAGAGCCTCACAGGTCAACATAGATGTGCTAGGGCATTCCTATACGTCAATACTTTTATTGTTGTACGTTTATTCATAAACAAAATGTGCAGGTGTTTCCAGATTTTTAAAACTCTTCGTATGTTGTAGTTTGACAAAAACAAAACTACCGTACTTATTTAGGAAATACTTTTTAAAAGCATTACCAGATGAATTAAGACAAAAAACGGATGGATAAAAATACAAATTGAAGAAACCATTTTGGTCTAATGTGCCTCGAGAGGAATTTTATACGTAAGGCAGATTGTAATTTTACTAAAATGTATTATAGTTTTTATCCTCATTTTTAGTGTAGGTAGTTTAATGTTAATATTTACACCATTTATTGTATATTTGTACAAAGTTGCTTTAATTTGATTACAGGCTCTGTACAATACAGTAAAAGATTATTTTAAACTCTTGCAATCAATTAGTGTTCATTTTTTAACCTTAACAGTCCATTATCAATAAGCTTGTGCTGTGAACTTTAAACAGTGATGTACTGCAAAAGCACCATTCACATGAAGAAGCCAATGATAAACGAGTTCGCACGCAGCACGCTGACGTGAGGGAAGTGAATTTCCACATAAAAACTTTTAAAACTCAAAATCAGTGTAAAAACATACATTTGTCCAATTTTTATCGAAATCTGAAAACTTTGATTTTTTGGCTGTTCTGATACTCCTGGTTTCATTTACTTGCAAAGCTGGAAATACAATTTTGCGCATTATAAGGTTAGGAGAAGGTCCAGACAGGCTTGAAAGTAGGTGTGAGGTTTCTGGGGGTAATAAAAGTACTCTAACAAAGGAATAACACGCTTTTCTAGTGTAAAACCCCCATAAGACCACGTACTGTGTTTAGCCGATACACATTTTCTTTAATAACTCGGTAAATATTTATGCTAGAATGACGGGAGAGGGCTTAAAACTGTCGCCTTTCTAATTCCCATTGTTTTAAATGCATTAATTTTACATCTGGGCCTTTTCTGACCCTTTTTGGGCCCAAAAACTCGAAATTTGAAAGATTAATTCCCAAAAAATGGGTTTAGAGTTTTCCGATTGTTTTGCCCAACGAAATTGTCCAACAGATTATAGAAAGGGAACGTCCCTGCCAAATTTGAAGTAAATCGGACAAAAAATGTGAACGCTAGAGTGCATACACATATATATATATAAAATTTTGAACGACCCCCCAAAACGTGTTCAGGGGGTCACGGTAGGAACTTCTATGGTGGTCCCGGGCTTAAGTTTCACCGTGCGGGTCATGCTAATAGTTCACTTTCCAAAGGAAATTCACTAATGATGAAATCATTCCAAGGATCCAGCGGAGATTGACACCGGGCTTGATAATTGCTCTGGCGATTGGAAGTCATTTTGTATCGTTTTATTTATTATCTCAAAAGAAATTTAAAAGCATAACATAATAATATAGGCCTAGTTGTGTTTACATCCCAGTCCAACCAAATACTGTTCAGGCTCAGTTTGTGAATTTTTTTTCTTGTTTGTGTCAGAACTTGAGTACGACGGAACAGCAACACCAGAAGTTGGTGTTCTCGCAATGTTCTCAGCTGATGCTGGACATAGTCTCGAGCCCAGTGCCAGTTGTGGCTCTGGTGGATGGCCTAGCCGCAGCCGCCGGCTGTCAGCTGGTAGCTCAGTGTGACATAGCAATCTGCACACCGCGTAGCTCCTTCTCAACCCCTGGGTAAGCTTTTAATATTTGTTCCAGAACAGCCTATAACAAACATTTACATCTTGTCTTTTTAAACCAGGTAAGGTTTTGATTGGGTCTCAGCAGAGCTTTCAGTATGATGTAGGAAAACTTTTGCTGAAATATACAAGAAACTTGTTAATTAAAAAAAAAACTGACCTTAGATTTGATCCCACAACCTAATTGTATGTTGTCCAAATGTTAATTAAATGAAAAAATCTCTTAGTTCTCTTTCCTCGCTGTCGCTGCTGGGTGGTTGTGTTGTATTGTATTCGTGTTGGTGCCACCGGGTGCCTACCTAGGTATCGCATGGTTAAAGGGCTCGGAACCATTAAACTATGTTAGTTCATAGTACCAGTAAACCATCACAAGTTCTTTGTCAGTACAGATGACGTGTAAATATTATTTCAGATTTAAGATGAATACCTGTTAGTTACAATTAACGAAAAATACAGTTTAGTTGAACTGTTTTGAAGGCACTTCAGTAACACCAGTTTATTATTTATTTCCTATCCAAAAACTGAATACCTGAATACAGGTAGAAAACAAACAGTAAAACACTACCATGCGTAGGTTAGAGCAAGTTTGGGTTTGTTTTATCTTAATAATGTTTAGTGGCATAACTGGCTTTTAATAACACTCTAACCAGATGAAACCTTCCATACCTTTTTTCCTATCCAAAAACCAACTATTTGCAGAAAATAAAAGCAGAACACTCTTATCGTGTCCAGGGCCAGTTTTGGATTGTTCTGCTCGACGCCTGGTGTCGCAGTGGCTCGCAGCGTCAGTCGGAAGGTGGCTCTTCGTATGCTGCTTACAGGGCTGCCCATCACTGCGGAGGAGGCTTACCAGTGTGGCCTGGTCAGCAAGGTGGTACCACAGGAGGCATTAGGTCAGTCTTCCATACAACTTAATTTCTGTTTCTAAAACAACCCTATCTAGGTGGAAATTGTAAATTTATTCCAGATTTTCATCCAAACAGCATGTGATTAAAAGTTATCTGAAGAAACTCATTGAATGAGTATTATTTTTTCAGATGAGGAACTGAAAACTATTACGGACGCCATTCAGTCAAAAAGTAGGACAGTGATATCATTAGGGAAGAAATTCTTTTATAAGCAAGTGGAGACAGACCTTCGAACAGCTTACAAGTATGTACAGTTTTGTTCACACAAGCAAATTTGACATTAATGTATTATAATTTTAAAAATACATTTTCTTTTCCCATTTAATTAGAATTGAGTAGATGCTTTTGCTTTTTTGGGTTGCCACCAAAGTTGCATTTCAAAATTCATGCATAATTCCAGGTTTTCCTGGTAAAAATCTCAAAATTCCAGGTAAACTCGTGCGGCATTATTTATGTATTTGTGACACCTACAACGATTTAGAATATAAATAAAAGTGCTATTTTAACAAACAGGTACGGTATAACTTTTACAAAGTGTATTTTAATTTGTTATTATTAAATGTATATCTTTATATCTATTTTGTTATGGTTTCCACAAAAAATGGGTATACAGGCGGGGACAACTATTTGTATTAATGAACTTGATTTTTCTCTCTATATAAAAACATTACAATATTTTAATTGATATGAGGGGGAAATTATGTCAACAGATACACCTAATTATATTATTGATATGTGCAATAAAATGATTGATACAACTTATTCACAAAGGTTCAATGTCATTTTTTAAGTCAGATGATATTTATTTTATTATATGGTTTTGGTAGTTTTTATTTACAGATATAATTGTGAAATGTTATAATTGTGAAATGGTTTAGATTATGTTAAAAGTAATAAAATAAATTATTACTGTATTGGTGTTTTATATTAGTATGAATTTAAACTCTGCTAAAAGGCTACAAACTGAAATTTGTAATTTGAATTTAAGATTACAATCTTAACTTGTACCATGGATGCACTGAACACAAGTGTAAAACTCAAAGGAGAATCCAACTGGAATGTATGGAAATTTCAAATGAAGGTAATTTTATCTTCAAAGGGATTGTTTGATCTTACCAATGGAAATGAAAAGCTACCTGAAAAAGGATCTGAAACTGAAACTGAGTTTGTAAAAGCTAAAAAATAATGGGAGCTTCGTGACAGTAAAGCTCAAGAAATTATAGTACAGTAGAACTCCAATTATCCGAATTAATTAGGGATCGGGCCAATTCGGATATGCAGAAATTCGGATAATCAGGTATACCTCGGGAACTAAGCAAAAAACATCACCATACATAAAATACCCCCCGTCGCAGCAAACCTGCGTACTCCGCGAATTTCCAATGCATTGATATGTTTCTCACTAGTACATAAAGCCACTCACCAATTTTGACAAAAATACATTCATAAATAAGTTATTTATTACATTTTATTTATTCCCCATAAGAATAACATTAGGACTGAGTACGCAGGTTGGCTGCAACGAGGAAGATAAGAAATGATTTTTTATGCAATTATCAATATAACTGAACCAGGTGAAGCTACTTACCATGTTTTATTAATTTATGTTCATAATTAAGGGAGATATAAAACTTTACTTATTCTCCATAAGAATAACATTAGGGCTGAGTATGCAGGTTAGCTGCTACGGGGACAATCAACAAAACATTTATTTTTTGTGCAATTATCAATATACCAGTACAACATGAAGCCACATACCAAATTTCATCAATATACATTAATAAATAATCAAGATATCCAATTTTATTTATTCTCCATAAGGATAACATTGGACAACGTACTGTGTTTAGCACTTTGAATATCTCTGCAACGGTTTGACGTAGAATCACAATTTAAACACCAAAATGATTGTTTTGTGGAGCTGAAGTGATTGGTAAGAGAAAATGTGAAGTTTAAAGTAAAATTAACTGAGGAAAAGCCAAAAACCTTTTTCCCATAAGATTAACATGGGAGATTTTATGAGCATGTTTTTTTGGATGTTTTCCGCAACCACTTAACCTAGGTTAATAATTCAAAATACCATATTATTTGTTTTTTTAAGCTCTATAACATGGTCTAAACCAAAATTAAGTGTTTTAAAAATTTTAGGGTAAAAAATGCAAAAAACTGATTTTTGGAAAATTTAAAACCCCCATAAACCCCCCTTCCCATGGTCCGATTTTTCTGGTTTTTGAACTTAAAGTCATAAATGTCAGTTTACACATTTGAGCCGATTTTCATCGAAATCGGACGTTTTTTACTCAAGTTATCGCATTCACGGACACATATATAGATATATATATATATATATATATAGATATATATATATACATATATATAAATTTGAACGAATAGTGTTTTGGACATCTGGGGACATCAAAACAAAAAGTTATCATGGTCTCGGGCTTAAGTCTTACCATGAGACCTACGGTAATAGCTTCTTCCCTATAGGGGAAATTCGCTAATTCCCTATAGGGGAAATTCGCTAAAAATCAGAATTTTATCGACAAAGTTATTATAAATGTAGTGAACAGAAAGTGAGCGAACTGTATCAAGAATATACGTCATAAAAATTAAATTACAGGAGTATTAATTGTAAAAATTAAATTGAATACAGTATATACAGTTGCTCTTTTCAATAGGCCTACATACTGTACGTATTTCACTGTTCAATGTTGGTTATTTCACTTGAACATCTCGAGCAAAGTGAGTTTATCACTTAGCGAAAGGACAACAAGTTTACGTTTTGTACTCATTTCGAACGATAATCTCGGTGAAAGAACAGTAGCGACTGATGATGAGCAGGGCGGGAAGGGGGTATGACTCATTGTTCCCTGCGAAAATATCGTCCGGAAGGTAACAGCGCAGGCTTTTATTTTAGCGCTCACGGCGCATTATCGCTACACACGCTCCGCTGTTATTTTCTTGATTTTTATATTTCTATTATTTCACTCAAAATCGATTCGGATAATTGGATATTCGGATAATTGGGATTCGGATAATTGGATTTCTACTGTAACTAGAGTTGAAGAAGGACCAATGATACATATTTTAACCTGCAATACTGCTTACATGATGTGGTCAAAGTTACTATCGGTATTTGAAAAGAAATCTGAGGTAAGCTTACATCTGTTACAACAAAAATTCTTTAACATGAAATATGAAGGGGAAACTATATCAGAATTCATTTCTAAGATAGAAGAGGTAACTTGTAAGTTGAAACAGTTGGGGGAAACTGTTTCAGAGCAGATGGTGATTACTAAAATTTTGATATCTTTGCCTAGTAATTTTAACTATTTTGTTTCTGCATGGGAATCTGTTCCCTCTGCCAATCAACAGTTGTCAGAGCTTACATCTAGACTACTCATTGAAGAAGAAAGAATAAACGAAAAATCTTCTCAGGAAGGTGCAATGCTTGCAAAAAGGTTTAATAAATTAAGTACTAAATGTTATTCTTGTAATTCTAAGGGTCATTTGCAAAATAAATGCCACAAAAATGCTAATAATAGGCAATTTGAAACAAAACATTTTGGTTTCAAAAATGAACAGAGATGTTTTTACTGCAATAAAATTGGGCATATAGCAAAAGATTGTTGGTTAAAGGCTAAAGAAGTTAAAAATAGAGATTTTTCAGCTAAAACAGAAAGGGAGCATCAAAAAGGGGTTGATTTAAGTAAAAATGACAAATTCAGAAATAGTAAAAACGCATTTGTTGGAATAGATCATGCTTTGTTTTGTGATTTGAATCCTAATTATTGGTACATAGATAGTGGAGCGACACAACATATGTGTTGCGATGAAAAACTATTTTCAAGCATGAGTTCAATAACAGAAGAAAAGAAAGTGATGGTTGGTAATGGCACTTTACTTGAGTGTAAAGGAATTGGGGTTGTAAAAGTAATGGCATATAATGAGCAAGAATGGATTCCAACTGAGATGAGTGATGTGTTGTTTGTCCCAGAACTAAGAATAAATCTATTTTCGTTGAATGTTGTGCTTGGTAAAGGATACAGAGTTGAATGGAATGAGAATGAATGTATGATTTTTAATTGTTCCAAACCGTGTGCTAAAGGTTCAAGAGGAGGTAAACTGTATTCAATGGACTTTAAATATGTTTAGGATTTTGCTGGAGTAACATTTAAATGCTCATTAATGGAATGGCATGAAAAGTTAGCTCACCAAAATATTGACCAAGTGAGGGCCACCCTTAAAAATAACAATATTATAATGAATGACAATGAAAAGTTTTTCTGCGAGTCGTGCTTGGCAGGAAAAGAACAGAGAGCAATTTTCAAACCAAGTGACGTAAAATCAAATGAACCATGTCAAATTATACATGCTGATCTATGTGGTCCGATGGAAGTGACATCACTTGGCGGTTCAAAATATTTTGTACTGTTAAAAGATGATTTTACTAAATATTGTTACGTTTATTTTTTGAAATACAAGTCGGAAGTTGCAGGAAAAATTAGAGATTTTCTTAAACTGGCTAAAAACGATACGGGAAGGGAAGTAAAAGTATTGAGATCAGACAATGGACTGGAGTTTGTGAATCAAGAGGTAAGAAATTTAACTGAAGCTCAAGGTATCATCAGCGATCTGCAGCTTATTGTCCTGAACAGAATGGAAAGGCAGAGCGCGAGATAAGGACTGTTGTTGAAGCAGCTAGAGCAATGCTTCATGCACGTGTAATGGATAAGGTATTTTGGGCAGAAGCTGTGAACACAGCCGTGTATATAATAAACAAGAACTGGAACCAGTAGAATCTTAGGAAAAAGTCGGTATGAATGTTGGTTTGGGAAAGCTCCGGAATTTTTAGATTATTTTCAAGTTTTTGGTACTGACACCTATGCTCATGTACCCAATCAGAGACGAAAGAAATGGGATGCAAAAAGCAGAAAAGGAGTATTTGTGGGTTATCAGGAAAACTCCAAAGCTTACAGAGTTTATTTTTCTGACTCACATAGAATTGAAGTTGTAAGAAATGTTATTTTCAAACCTTATGAGATAATAAATCAAGGGACAAATTTGGAGAGGAAAAGAGAAAATAACAACTCTAATGTTTTTTATTTCGAAGAGGAAGATACAGTTAACAGTGGTGCAGCAAGAAATGAAATAGACAATATAAACTTTCCCACTGTGACACAAGAAGACAAAGAAATTCAAAATGAAGTTACCGGTACACAGAATCAACTGACAGAAGAAACAGGAAATATCCTTATGCAAAATGACATTGAAAATGAATATGAAAAAGGTGGTACTGAGAACAACAAACGTTATAATTTATGAAGTCGTGACAAGATTAAAAATTGTGTAAAATTCACAGATTATGAAACTAGTTTTCTAGGACTCGAAGAAGATGAACCAAAAACATTTAATGAAGCAATGGGATCAAAGGATGCAAGTAAATGGAAAATTGCAATAGAAGAAGAACTAAAGGTTCTTGCAGAAAATAACACGTGGTCAGAAGTAATACCTCGAGAAAATTGTAAAACAGTAGGTACCAAGTGGGTTTTCAAAATAAAAACTGATGAAAATGGTCAACCTTCTCAATATAAAGCGCGATTAGTTGCAAAAGGTTTTCAGCAAGAGGAAAATTTTGATCTTTCTGAAATATACTCTCCTGTGGCAAGACTATCCACAATGAGGATATTATTGGCAGTAGCGACCAAGAACAGTATGCCTGTTTATCAAATGGATGTACGAAGTGCATTTCTTTACGGAGAAATAAATGAAGATGTTTATCTTAAAACACCTGAAGGAGTCTCAATCACGAATGGAACTGTTTTAAAACTTAATAAATCTCTATATGGACTTAAAAAATCTCCCAAGTATTGGAATGAAAAGTTTAACAAGTGTATGCTTCACAATCAATTTGTTCAATCAAAAAAATGATTACTGCCTGTACAGTAAACTAACAGACCGTGACAGATTGTATGTTTTACTTTATGTTGATGACATTATCATAGTTGGAAATAATGAAAGAATGGTTAGTGACTTGAAGAATATACTGTCTGAAAACTTTAAAATGAAAGATCTAGGAGCAGTTAGAAACTTTCTTGGCATTAATATTATCCAAAACAGAGAAAAAGAGGAAATGAAAATGAACCATTCAAAGTATTTGAGGTCAATATTGGAGGTATTCGGAATGGAAAACTGCAGACCAGTCTCAACACCAATGGATCAAAATTGTGTACTCAATTCATGCAAAACTCCTGAAAATCCAAAGGAAAGAACGGAATTAGAATCAAAGTGTCGAAAAGTTATAGGACACTTAACTATAAGTATGCAATGTTAGGTACAAGACCTGATCTAAGTACTGCAATAAGTATTCTGAGTCGTCACCAAAACAAGCCTAGTCAAGAACTGTGGGCAGCACTTAAACGATTACTCAGGTACATAAAAGGAACTACTGACTTAAACCTAGTCTTTAAGAAGAATGAAACTGAACACATTGTGAAAGGCTATGTAGACGCAGATTGGGCAGGAGATCTTGAAGATCGTAAATCAACAACAGGCTACGTTTTCTTTTTGTGGGATTCTGCAGTCAGCTGGGTAACAAGAAAACAGCAATCAGTTGCTCTGTCATCAACTGAATCAGAATATGCTGCTATGAGCAGTGCAACCGCAGAAGCTTGTTGGATAAAGAGCATTTTGACAAATGATTTTAAAATGATGGAAGACAATGAAGCGGTATTAATATTAGAAGATAATCAAGGAGCAATTAGAACTGCAAACAATGTTCAGAATCATAAAAGGCTGAAGCATGTAGACATTAAACACCATTTTATACGAGAAAAGGTTTTGGAAAATGTAATTAAGATTGAATATGTATATTCTTCAGACCAAATTGCTGATGTATTAACGAAACCGTTCAACAGAGACTTATTTCAAAAATGTATTGCTGGTATTGGTCTCCGATTAGTTTTTGATTAATCATTTTATTGAAGGGGGGTGTTGATATGTGCAATAAAATGATTGATACAACTTATTCACAAAGGTTCAATTTCATGTTTTAAGTCAGATGATATTTATTTTATTATATGGTTTTGGTAGTTTTTATTTACAGATATAATTGTGAAATGGTTTAGATTATGTTAAAAGTAATAAAATAAATTATTACTGTATTGGTGTTTTATATGAGTATGAATTTTTAACCCTTTTACTGCCGACGTGCGCATTTGCGCACGTCGAGAATGGTGCGAAAAACGCCGACGTGCGCATATGCGCACGTCACTAATTGTGCGAGAATCGCCGACGTGCGCAATAAAGCACGTCTAATATTTCTAACTTATTGGCCTTAAATGTTTACCAAATGTCACGAAACTTGAGATACTCGTTGTCAAGACTATAAGGAACATAGAAAAGTACAGTTTATACTCTATGACTTGTATAACCTATAAAGTTATACTCATTGATTCCCCCTACCGTCTGTGCATAGTCGACAGTAGCTCTGTGTAGTGAGTGTTGTCTGCCGTCCGTCTTTCAATAATTGTTATATATGTTTACTGGTGTTGGTTTGTTTGTTATGTTTGTGGATTTATCCGTGGTTTAGTGAGTAAAGTTTTGATGTCATTACGAAAATGGACAAGCGGAGTAGATCGCCAGTAAGTGAAAATACGATCGTAAATAGGTGTTCACCCTACCTGTTTTGGTGAGCACAGGTGTTGAAAGGGTTTTTTGTGAAATTTTCTCAAATACTCTAAATATTTTTGTCGTTGTTAGTTTAATTATTTTAGTATGTTTTTAGTGTTATTTTATGTTCCTTACAACATGTTTCAATTTAGAAGCCAAATGTACATGTTTTTGTAAAAAAAAAAAAAATATTGTCAATTGTATATGCAACTATGTTCAATTTTGAAAATATGAATAAATTTTGAAAAAACATCAGAATTCCTGCATTTATCAAGGTAATGGCATGAAAATTTGGGTATGTGTTTACTAATGCCTGTTTTACAACATGTATAAATAAAATTGGTTGAGGTATAAGTTTTAGAGGTAATTTTTATAGTCCAAACTAAAAAATATATGTATATTTTTTTATTTGTACATATGTATATATATATTTTAACTAAAAAACTATTACATACACCAAAATATATATTTTATTTGAAACAAGCAACTCAATACAAATAAAACAAGACCTAACTTATAATTTTCTGATGAAAAATAAAAAAGTTACAAATTTTTTAATGTGAGCGTGAAATTTGGTCTAATTGAACCTGGCAGTCTTGGCAAGTAAATCTTAATAGTGGTCTGGCATTTTTGGCGACGTCATAAAAAAAATGGTCGGCAGTAAAAGGGTTAATTTCCCCCTCATATCAATTAAAATATTGTAATGTTTTTATATAGAGAGAAAAATCAAGTTCATTAATACAAATAGTTGTCCCAGCCTGTATACCCATTTTAACAAACAAGTACGGTATAACTTTTACAAAGTGTATTTTAATTTGTTATTATTAAATTTATATCTCCTATTTTGTTATGGTTTCCACAAAAAATGGGTATACAGGCTGGGACAACTATTTGTATTAATGAACTTGATTTTTCTCTCTATATAAAAACATTACAATATTTTAATTGATATGAGGGGGAAATTATGTCAACAGATACACCTAATTATATAAAATTCCATTTAACTTTGGCAATATATTATCTATTATAAGAATAAGGAAATAGTACATACAAATCTTTTATTGTGTGTCTATCGACTACAAAAGAATATTTTTCAAAGTTCTTGATAGGGAGTGGGCCCAAACCCTGATCTTGTTACTATCTAAATTAAACATTTTCTTTGAAAGCATTATTATGGCAGCTGGATCCAGTTTTGAACTTTCCAAACATTTTCAAGATTTTGCTGGGAATCAATCTGACAACAAACCTCAGAATATGAAGCGACCGCCCTGGCCACTTATAACACTACCCAGCTAATTACGCTTTAATAAATTATCCAGCCTCCAAAGACTACATATTAGAAACTGAGCTCCATATAAACGATTAACAATTTTGACCAGACCGCAATTAATTATAAATGAGCCACTTCTATTAATACTGTTTGTAATACTGTTTGTAACAACATACAAATTAATTTATTAATCTTAACAAAAATGTTGTCGACAGTCAAGACTGCAGTTTCCTCATATAAAGACTCACATGGCTAACGTCGCCGACAATCTAGAACGTATTGCTAACGTCGCCGACCATTGGGAATGTATCGCTAACGTCACCGACCATTGGGAACGCATCGCTAACGTCACCGACAATCGAGAACGTATCGCGAACGTCGCCGACCATCGGGAACGTATCGCTAACGTCACTGACCATCGGGAATGTGTCGGTGATGTCGCCGATCATCGCGAACGCGTCGGTAATGTCACCGATCATCGCGAACGCATCGCTAATGACGCTGGCAATCGAGAACGTTTTGCTAACGTCGCCGACCAACGGGAACGCATCGCTAACATCACCGACCATCGAGAACGAATCGCTAAATTCGCCGAGCATCGAGAACACATCGCTAACGTCGCTGGCAATCGAGAACGCATCGCTAACGTTGCCTACTATTCAGAACGCGATACCCAATCACCGACAATCGTGACCTGAAATTCCCGGTTCGGATTCCCGGTGCAAAAATTCCCACATAATCCACGCATTTTTTCCCGGTCACCAAAGTTTACGCATAATTCCAGGTTTTTCCGGTCGGTGGCAACCCTGTTTATTCACATCACCATAGAATATTGCTTGGTGTTTTGTAAGACTAATTCCTTAAATGAATATAGGCTATTATTTTGTGTGTGATTTATTTACTACAAAACTGATATTCCTCCTCTTTAATCATGTTTGTCTTTTATTTCAACAGCATATTTCGGTAAGAGGGGACATATAAATGCTTTTAAGAAAAATCAGTTAAATTACCTAAAGTATTTTTAGCTTTGATGCTCCTAGGCACAATATTGCTTTTGCCGCTCTGCGCGAGCACAGACGGGGGAGGCAATAGCCCTAAATCTTTTGCGGGATTTTAAAATGATAACTGAAATGGGAAAAGTTATTGGAGAGGGGGAAATTTAAAATAATACCCCCTGTTACAGCAAACCTGCGTACTCAGTGAATTTCCAATGCATATATATGTGTCTCACTACCACAAAAAGTGACTTACCAAGTTTCATAAAAATACATTCATAAATAAGAGATACCTATATAAAATATTATGTATTCTCTATAAGAATAACATGGGGGCTGAACGTGGGGGTTTACTGCAACAAGGAAGAGAAGATACGTGTCTCTATGCATTTATCAATATAACTCATTCAGGTGAAGCTACACCTACTAGGTTTTATTATTTTTTGATTTATTTGGACTTTACCTATCGCTTCTAGTGTTTAAAACTACACTACGTTTCGGGAGGTAAGGAAACTCCTCCCGTTATCAAGTGAACCCTACTTACATCTAAATATCAAACTCTTACACCTAACTAACCTACATTTTTTTTGGATTTTTTTGATTTTTCTTTTACATTCTAATTTACACTAACACAAAGATAACAAAAAATCAAATACAATACACTAACACAAAATTTATATCACACCTAACTAACCTACATTTTTTTAAATATTTTTCTTTACAATTTAATTTGACTCACAGAAAGATAACAAATATATATACAAAAAATCGAATACAATACACTAACACAACATTTATATATACGAACAAATGAAAAACTGACAATACATTACCTGTTCTGCATCGTGGCCTCCAAGCTGACGGGCAAACACGGGAAACGGGCTCACGTCCATCCACAACCAAATCGCACACTAGACTAGTGGCTAGCGGCAGTGGAGGGGGGAGAGCCGTTACCCCCACCTATCGACAGGGGCACGTGACGACACAGCTGTGGCTACCCACCGTCTTTGTCGACGGGAACATGACACGGAAACCAAAAACTGCACGATTCCTCCTAGAATGCTACACGGGCACCAGTACGATATTCTCATAGAGATTACCGCATGCCTCCAAGGTGAGCATTGGGAACTGGTCATGCAATCAGGTGGCCGTGTTTCCTCCAAGGGCGATCACGGACGCATGTGTCGTAGCCGCATTGGATGGACTCTAGACGCAGGAGCAACTGTAACACAAGGAACTGGCGTGTGTTTGCGGGGTGATTTTTGACTGAAATGGTTTTTAATTAAGGGAATCCATAGTGGCCTGACATCAATACTACTCTGACTTATTGGATTTTCATGTAATTTAATTAATGCCCCTTCAACAAACTTTCTTTTATAATAGTGAGACTCATGATGTATAATTTTTGCCTCTTCCCAACTAAATTTATGATCATTTTCCCAGGCGTGTTTTGCCAATTTAGATTTTACTGTTTCGCCATTTTTTGTGTTTCTTTTATGTTCGTTTATACGAACTTTTAGCGGCCTTTTAGTTTCCCCTATATATTCACCCTCACATTCACATTTGATGCTGTAGATACAGTTTTTTGAGGCTTGTTCTTCATTTTTCGGTTTTACTTTAGTTAGTTGCTGTCTCAGAGTGTTTGACGATTTAAAAGCTGTTAAGATCTTATATTTTCTGGCAACTCGCCTTATTTTTTCCGACAAAAATACAGGTTTTATTAGTTTAGGTTCATAATTAAGGGAGTTATCAAACTTTACTTAATCTCCATAACATTAGGACTGAGTATGTAGGATTGCTGTTACGGGGACAGTCAACAAAAAAAGTTTTTTTAAAAATACCAATAGACCACCACCAGGTGAAGCCACATACCAAGTTTCATCAATATACATTCTTAAATAATCAAAATATCAAATTTTATTTATTCTCCATAAGAATAACATTGGGCAACGTACTATGTTTAGCACTTTAAATATCTCTGTAATGGTTGGTCGTAGAACAACAATTTAAACACCAAAATGATTGGTGTTCAGAGCTGAACTTGTTGGTAAAAATAAATGTGAAGTTTTCAGTTAAATTATATAGTTATAATAAACAGAAAGGCCTAGTTAAAGCTCATAATAAGTAGTTAAGTTCAGCTAAGTCATACTGTATTTTACTGTCAATGTTAATTTTTAGTTAGAGCAGTAGTTTATTTTAAATCTTTTGTTACTGAGTAACAATGTTGGCGATTGTCCATGCTATGTATATAGTTTTATGACAATAAACGATCTTGATTCTTGATTCATATAGAGGATTTTTTTATCAAATACAGCTTTAAACTTTGTTAAACACCTCAAGATTGTCAATGTCCTTCATTTACAACAGGTATTATTTTAAATATTTTCTATAAGTGGTCAAAAACCCAGACAATCTTAATAATTTAACTTAAAATGTGTTTTTTTTCTTTACAGGCTAGGGGAAGATGTTATGGTCAACAACATAGCTCTCGAGGATGGCCAAGAGGGAATCAAGAGTTTTATTGAGAAGAGAAAACCTAACTGGAAACATAATAATTAAAAATTACAGTAAATATTTGGATATATGGTACCAGATATTCCAACAGCTTAGGGGACGATGGACAATAATTTGTTATGAGCAGAGATACAACAACCGATTACTAAAAGTCGACCTTTATATTTATCTTGAAGGCACTCTTATTACTGTTATTTTTGTATAATCATATAAAATAAAACATCTACCGTATCAGTAATATAAATTTTACAGTCCCCAAATAAAATTTGCATTACTAATTGATGTTTATAATTAACCAACTTCATGTGCCCTCTCCGGGAGTTGAGATCATCCAGAATGCCTTGGTTTTGACGTAGGGGGAGGTCGATTGTAACCGCGCGCAGCCTGGGCTGGCCGAAACAATCACGCCGCAGCCAACGTGTTAATCAATATTGGTAGTATGCCTATAATTGGTACATAAAACAAGTATGACTTTTGGTAACAAGTTTGTTGTCTTATATAGCTTACTTAAACAAATATTAGTTTATTCGTAGACCGATGGTACATTTGTGCACCTGTTAATATTTTTCATACAGGATTTATACAAAATCATTTACTCAGGGTTATTGTTATTACTATAATAATACAATTGAAAAGAGGAATACTTAATTTGGAAATTTTATATTTTTTATATGTAGATGTATTGGATTAATTAACCACATAAATTAATAAAATTGATTTGCTAAGTACTGTGTCTTGTTCATGTTATTGTATTTGTCCATGTGATAAAAATTAATCGATTCACTAAGAAGAATTTAACTGTCCATCACTATAACCTGTCTTTTAGGGGCAATCTACCTGCTTGGAAATTGTTGGCACAACTCTTACAATGTTTATTTGAGTGTAAAGGGCCAATTAATCAGCTTTTGAATTTCCTAAAAAACATTGTTAATTACTGTGCTGTAACTCTCAGAAATCTGGAACGACCTAGTCCAGACCTACGGACGATCATGGCATTTTTTTAAATTTGTTGTTGCAAATAAAAATGATAATTCACGTTTTAGCGCCTTAATTTTTTACGTGATTAGCCAGCTTACACAAATGTCATGTAGTTTGCATCGTCGGGCAGTCTGTTTCAATAAAATTGATATTGTTATGGTTTACAAGGTGGTGCAAGTTGTCGTGTGGGGGAGAAGGGGCAGGAGAGTCTCAGTTCAGTACGCCTGCTTTGATAGTGCAGACGTCACTTTGCCTTGTTAGAATGTATGATTTATGCCTACCTCTGGGAAATCAGGTTTTTCTAAATCCGGGCCGGCCGCCCAACATATCATCAGCCTGGATTTCTGAGAGCAATTGTACAGTTGCGAGCTCTGTCTGCAGTAGTGTTATGTGGTGTAATATAGTAGACAAACAGAAGTAACTTGTCCAGCCAGTACGTTGGAGTACCACCCGGACCGGACTGATATAGATGCTACTCTGCAGTAGTCAAGCAATTATTTAACCCTTTCAGTGCTATGGTCGCGATATATAGTCTTTTGGATCTGCTTTTAAAAAACCATGTTAATTGCTGCATAAGCGATTGAACCGTTATGAGTTCAGTCTGACAAGTGGTGTAACCTGGTAGGCACAAACTGAACTACCTCGTCAGACTCTAATATCACCTGGTTCCCTACAGCAGCTAGTCTGATCAGTGGCTGTGCAGTCTAAGGTGCTACCTTCCTGGCTAGGGGGTAACACTTGAATCGAGGGTTCAAATCCCGTCACAGTCTTTGGTTTTTATGTGCAACTCATGGAGAGTTCACCTGTCTGTGGCAGAGTTGAAGGGGAGTGTGCAGGGGGGCATAATATATCCAATCCAGAGAGCCAGGCTCAGGGGAAATTTTGGGCCTACAAATAAAATAAATTTAAGACACAGATTAATTTCATTATCATTAAGGAAAAATAAAACATCTTAATTAGATAACACACAATAATGGCGTTGCATAAGCAATTTGCAATTCAGTAATAATTACAATAACTTGTTTGTTTGTTTACCTTAAAAGTCAGTCGAGCGATCCTGTTTTTTGTCTCATTCTTAATGGCTGGTCAACTTAGAATTTTTTTTGTTTCTTATTTGGAAGTTTATTTTATTGTAACATCATTTTATCACAATGTTAGAGGTCAGTTTGTAAGTGACAAGATGTTTGTTGTGGAATTTAACCTTAATAAATTAAATTTAAAACATTGACTTGATTATTAATGATTTGCCTTATGAAACGCTGGTAAATTTGTATGTAAAGATATATGTCGTAAATTTTGGGGGGAAATTTTTGGTTCGTAATTTAGTAGGATAGGGGCAAATATCAGGGTTCTAAATATTTTCTGCACCCCTGGGAGTGCGGACTTTAAGCAAACGATGGACAGCATGGGTCTAGTTATGGGCGATTCGCCAACGAATCGTTCAAATCGACCAAAACATCGAGTGAATCATGATTCAACTTTTAAAAGAACCAATTCGTGGCGCGAATCAACTCTGGTAAATATGTCAAATGCCATGTTGCTCGGTTTCGTTCAATTTGTTCGCGAATCGGTGTAGGCCATCGTTGTTCACGATTCAATTACGTTTCCGCTGAGAAATGGTTGGGGGGGGAAGTTGAAGTGGAAAGAAGAGGTGGGAGACGGACAAGAGGAGAGATCGCTAAGCGCAATCTCATTGGCTTACGTATTCGCGGCAAACGTTTTGTGAGATCCCACAATTCCTTGCAAATCTATTTTGTTTTGACCTCTCTTTCTTTACAATGTCGTATCTGCTTATTCAATTGGACTATCGGTTCGCAAACCGATTGTTTTTATGTAGTCACTCAGCCAGCTTTGAGTATCAGCTGTTCGTCTAAGCGCTTGCTTAATGGTTCTTGAGGAGTTTGCGGCTGCGCAATAATAATTTGTGATGTTCGATAGTCAAATTCCACTGATTCACTTGGACTATCGGTTCGTAAATAGCATATTGGAGTCGTAGCATAACAGGAGGGCCAAATAATCTATAACAGCTGATTCGTTTACATTATACGGCGAGGACAGATAATGAATAAAAAAAACTGAATGAATAGGTTCAAATATCGATTCTTTTGAATCGAGTAATTCAAATGAATCGGTTCGCTAAGAAGAATTGAACTGCCCATCACTACACGGGTCCAAGCTGATGGGATGGGTGGATTCTTTGTGAGTTGCACATCTGTTCAGGTGTTTTGCTACTTTTTACCTACTCTCACTGTGTTTGTGAATGTGTGTGACTTTGTATCGGGGTTCATTGGGTGACATTGGTATGGATACACATCGACGTTCAGTGGACCCAAAATGTTCTGAGGACACACACTAGGTCCGCAAATCAGTATTATGCAAGCCCCTATGAACCTGGGAATACCACTTTCATGCATTGAAGAAAATGTCGTCACATCGCATGTTCGTCAGACACGTTTCGCAGTGTGTCCACTACGTAGCACTAGTACGTCTAGCGCTTTTCACACATACACACTCCACCTGCCCCAAGTAGCACAAGTGAGGTCATATTTGAATTTTTCTACACACGGGTATAAGTTGAAGATGCACTTAGTGCGGACCCAATCGATCTTATTATTAGACCAACTGAAAGGCGAGAAGGGCTTGGAGCTATGTTATGTTTGGAGACGACGATGACTCAGTGGCGCTCAGTTGAAGCCGGCCCAGGATGCACCATAGCGATTTGTCTACGAGTTTGTTATTGTTTATGTTGTAGCACATAACATTCAGTTAACCCTAGCCGTGGCCAACCAGCGTAATACGCTGGTTTCACGTGTCGCCTGAAATGGCCACCAGCGTAATACGCTGGTACGGGTGGAAATTTTTGTAACGGTAAAAAAATCATTAATAGTCAACTCAGAAGTGAACAATATTTATACCATTCGAAAGATCACATTCTGAACTTTCATTTTATTACATAAATGAACCGTTTACAAGTTGTATAACAATGTCACGACGATTATAATTACTATGAAATTTTGCCACTACGCCATTCCTGCAGTCGACGCTCGGAAAATGTAAAAACACGACTTCTTTGGAATTACCCTGCTCGGGTAATTTTTGTCTTAGGATGTTGCGGGTGGTACCACTGCATAGCCAAAGAGTTTAGTTTCACTGTGGTATTGATTTTTAGAACGAAATATTGATTGCACAACAGTTACGATTTTATGAAAACACCTGTTTTCTGAATTCGTAACAAATGGCCAACCGGCGTAATACGCTGGTATGGGAAATGCGAATTACATCCAGTGCAAGTTATAAATACTAGTCATATAATATTTCATTTTGAAGAGGAAGAAATTTTGCGTTTGAGATTGGCAGCCTTGCCCATGGTTATTATTTCTGTCTGCTCTCTCGAAGACGAAGGAATTGCGTCACATCTCACATCTGGTACGTATTAGTCGGCCATTTCGTCTTTTGTCGTCGCTGTCGGTGGGTTTTATGCTTTCATGTTATCCGCGAATTATTGCTAAATCCTTTATTATTTCGGAGTGTTAGTGTTAGTGAAGTGTATGTGTGTATATAACAGTAATCTTTATGCATTTTATTATGCATAAATATTACTGAAGTGTGTGAAATAGTGTTTCTAAAAAGTTGTTTTTCTTACAATGTCTCGAATGTTCGATTGTGATATAAACAAACAGGATAACATAATAATGGGAAGGGGGTGAGTAATTATATTTATTTTTATTACTTTTACAATTCTAAGGTAGGATGTATTTATTGAGTAGATTATTGAGTAGGCCTAATATAAAAAATATTAATTTTGTAATTTTTCCTACATGGTGACCGCAATTTTCAAATTTTGCGGTTTTCCGTATATACTTACATAATTCTTACAAATAAAATTCTTTCCCCAACATATTATACATTTCTATGTAGGGAATAGAATGTCCTACTAAATGTATATATAGTATTTGGAGGAATAAATTTCTAAAAAAAGTTATATACTAAATACCGTAGAATCTTTTTTTTCCGAATACCCTAAAATTTCCAAAATTCATCTAATCATAAGTGATAACAATTTTTTACCATCAACTTTATGACTTTTTACATTTCTTATTTCATTATCTTTACAAACATATACATATTATTATTAGCATATACATATTTACATTACAATTTTACAGTACTAACTAACACTGTACAATTTTCACATTTTGCGGTTTTCCGTATATACTTACATAATACCTACAAATAAAATTTGTTCCCCAACATATTATACATTTCTATGTAGGGAATTGAATTGTCTACATAATGTATATAATGAATTTTCCATAAAAAATCGGACGAAAAAGTTTTACCGAGGCTGCTTTTGAAATTTCAAAAATAAATTTCAATTTTTTTATATTTCTTTTACTTTGCTGAAAAACTTACCTCTTAGATCTTCTTTATTTGACTATTATATGATGCCCCTCTTCGTTCTGAACAAAATGAATATGTGGTTGGCTATGTTTAGTTCTCATTTCAAATTTATACAAATTTTCAAAAAAAGGTCTGCAAAATCGCCAAAATTGGTTGGCCATTCTACAGTTTTTGGGTGGCCACTGCTAGGGTTAAAACAACTTTAACATATCCTTATCAGATTTACTGACAGCTTCAACATTCTTGTAGTAACTGATTAAAGATATTGTTATAAAGAAAAATACCGAACGGAGCGGCTCCAACCTCCTGAAGTTTACGGAAGGTGTTAATTATCTCATCCCAATAGTTTTGCCATGAAACAGAAGTTGTAAACCCTTTTAAGATGCGAAACCCTTACCAATGCCTTTTTATAAATTGTACCCCCAAAAAACTATATGAGTACTAAATTTCAACAAAAAAATTAATATAAGGTAGGCTATTTATTTATAATGTAAATTAAAAATACTGTTAATTTTTTGCATAGTAAATAAATACTTTATATTACTTTCTATGTTTAAGATTAAAGAGCTAATTTCAGTTGCAGAATTCACTACTTATATGGTTTTAAAAGTATTTTTATTGCTGACCTAATGATGTTTATTATATATATCAATAACTGTTGGTTTTGAAAGTGTGAACAGTTTTGTCACTCCTTTTACTTTTTAATGTCCTTTCCTTATTTTTCTCATATAGTACTTTGAAGTTAGGTTTAAAAGAAGCCAAACACTCTATTATGACTGGGGCATCATCCAACTTGTGTCTGTATTTATTTTTGGTGAATTCGTACGACTCTTTCTACTAGATCAGTGGATGAGAAAGGCAACAAATCCAAAATCTCCTAGTCTGACAGATTGTAATATTTGCTAGTAAAAACCAACCAACAATTAATAAAAGAGATTTTCTTGGAAGCTGTATTTCAATGAGTTGTATGATATTAGTAACTTTTCCAGTTTATCAACTATTTATTGCGAATATTTTAATCCAAAATGTTTTATTGCTTTTTTGTTAGTTACGAGTTATTTGTGAACAATATTCACATTCACATTATTTACTTTCTTTCCGTGAACCCCAGGTTGAGAACCACTGCTATAAAATATACTGTCGCGCAGTAAATAGGTGGTGGGAGACGTTTATCTGAATTATTGACGTTTTACTACTAGATTGTGTTTCTTTTTTCATCCAGTAACGTTTTAAACAACTTACACAAGGGGCTTGCGTAATGTATTTGGCTTAATATTGTATTGCAGAAACATGCAGCCGACAAATTTGAAATTGTGATGATTTATTGTAGTCACAAACAATCAATACAGACCCGTTTTACTAAACCATTCATAAATTTTTCCACCGATGGAGTTTCCAGTCCAGCGAACAAATGCAGTTTTACCACTTGCGTAGTGCAACAAAATAAATCACGAAAAATATTAACTATTGGCTTTGTCAAAGGGTGGCGCCAGGACACACTTAGAGTGTTCTTTGTATATTAGATACCTTTTCTGAAATTTAAGGTTCCATATATTAAAAACACATCGCAAGGTTTACTTTGAACAGTTCGTCAGCTTTGACTACGGGACCGATTTACATGTGTTTGGTTATATATTAAAGCTGACAGGCTATATTTGTCTTTTATATATTTTGTTAAAATATGTAATCATTATTGGGAATTCTTTTAGATTCACAAGAGCCAATAGTGAAGATAATAGTATCATTTTTTCAGCTTGCCAGCAAAATTAAACTGGACCGATTTCCATGATTTTTGTTTTAAACTGAAGCTCTTGAACTGGTGATTTGTCTTCACTATTTTTTCAGTTATAATATGTTTTCCTCAGTGATTAATCTAAGATATCTGCCCCTGGGCCGAAATTGAAACATTTCGTTAGGGTGGACAAAGCTCATACTACTTTTAAGTTATACCGGATTGCCATGATTGTTGCTGATTTTGTTAAAATTCACACATAATCTAAATTATTTGTAATTTGCAAAATCGTTAAGCTAATAGGAAACATAGTTAAGTATTGAATACTAAAAAATGTTTCCAAATAATTTATTAGTACTGTAATGTTACCTCGGTTTCCGGAATATACAGCTGTTCATAATTAACCAGGGAACTGACAAAGTAATACTCATGGTGTTTATTATTATTGTTGTGGTTTCAAGAGAGCAGTGACTAAAACCTCTGAGTGAAGATATAGTGGTACGCAGAGTATCATAATTAATCATACCATAATAATAATACCCCCGTAGCAGCAAACCTGCGTACTCAGCGAATTTCCAATGCATATATATGTATCTTAATACCACATAAAGCCACATACCAAGTTTCATCAATATACATTCATAGATAAACGATTTATGACATTTTAATTATTCTCCATAAGAATAACATGGCGGCTGAGTATGCAGGTTTGCTGAAGCAAGGAGTACAAAAAATGGGGGTTTATACAAATATCAATACAACTCATGTAGGTAAAGCCACATACCAAATTTCATTAATTTATTTTCATAATGAAGGGAGATAACTCGTTACTTATTCTCCATAAGAATAACATGGGGCTGAGTACGCAGGTTTGCTGCTACGGGAGCCATTGGTAAAAAATTGTTTTTTTGAGCAAATATCAATGGTCCACAACCAGATGAAGTCGTGTACCAAGTTTCGTCAGTATATGTTCATAAATAAGCGAGATATAAAATTTTTATTTTCCTCCATAAGAATAACATTAGACAACGTACTGTGTTTAGCACTTTCAATATCTTGGTAACCAATTGACGTAGAAAAATGATCAAAATACCAAATTGTGTGTTTTTTTAAGCTGAATCCAATGGGAAAAACTAAAATTTGACTATTTCCAAAATTATATGTACAAAATTCAAAAAACCCATTTTTGGGGTACAAAACCCCCCCAAAATATCCCTTCGGATAGAGCGATCTGGCTGGTTTTCGAACTTAAAGTCATAAATGTTGCTTTACACGTTTATACCAAATTTCATCAAAATCGGATAATTTTTACGAGAGTTATCGTGCTCACGGACACATATATATATATATATATATATATATATATATATATATATATATATAGATATATATATATATATACAGTTTCGAACGAATGGTGTTTTTGGGGTCTGGGGACCTCAAAACGAAAAGTTATCATGGTCCCGGGCCTAGGTCTTACCATGCCGACTACGGTAATAGCTTCTTCCCTATAGGGGAAATTCGCTAAAAATATAAATAATGTTAACAACTGAAAATGTCTAAAATAAGCCTGGAAATGTTTTGGACAGCTTCTTTGGTGAACGTATCAGAAGACGAAAAACATCCTTCGGGAAACAGAGAAACAGAGGCGGCCTGTCAGTTTTTCAGCTCCCTTGTAAATATCAAACTTGCCGCCCTCCACCCTCTCTCACTCCCCATCAACCAAAACCTCCTCCCTCTAGCTCTGAGATAAGACTGACACGATGTGTGCGCCTCGCCCCCTCGCTTGTTTTTGCGTTTGCGTTGTTTGTGGTTCCTTGCGATACTGATCACCTGAAATGACAAGCTATGTGACACATTCAGCTCAGATACTTGTGTAATTCAAAATTTTTATTTCCTATATTATCGCCCTGGAAATGCTGAGTTTCAAAAACTTTGAAAGTATTATCATAGAATAATGGTATTATTACAGCAGTCATATCTGCATTTATATGTTCTGAATAAGTTTAAATAAAAAAATTGGGAAACAAGTAAGCAAACTTAACAAGTAAGTTTTCAATAAATCTGTTCAAAGCTATAAACTTTATAATATCGATAGGAGTTTTCATCTTCTTTTCTTCTTGTGGTAAAATTCTCTTAAATATATTTAGCTCTAGGTACAACTGCATTCCATCTAAATCACTATGCTAACGGTCACTTAAGGAGAGCTATAAATCTTTGTAATTTTTTAAGAGCTCACCATCATCATAGCTGGTTGGGTTATGCAACAATTTAAACATACCACTGCATTTTGTCAGTTTCTCAAATCTTTCTTTAATTTCAAATCTTTAATTTCTTGAGAACGAACAAATATTTTCAAAAACGGATTGCGGAGTTGTATTTACTAGAAAAAATTAGCTCTATATGATGTGTCACAACCCAACCTTTACATTTTAAAAAACAAATTTGAATCCAATATGGTGAATCCAAGATGGCGGCCGAAAATATGAATTAATTCAAAATGAAGTATACGTTGGTCAACAATGATTGGCGGTGGTCCAGAGACGATATCTTAAGAAATATATAAAACATTAGAGGGGGGACTCATTAAAAACTCACCCTGTATAAATAAGTAGTTTGATTAACACATGGACAGAATAACGCTAAAGAAGTGGAATTAATAACAATAATCTGTTAAATTTTAAATGTAAAATCGTTTAGAGCATGCTACGGTTATTGTGGCATTACTTTATTTTCTTAAGTTTTTTTTTTTTTTGTTATGTCATATGCAAGTTAACAGCAACTGTCAATTATTTGTAATTGCCTTAATGATATTTTATTTTACTAGTAGGTACTTCACATACAGTGCCTATTTAAACGCTGCCAACTTATTTAACGTTCTATTTATATATCCTAAGATTTAAAATCATACTAACTATATGCTTGTATATACTTTTTTGGTTTTCATCTCATTGTTCTTTTTTTTTAATAAAGCGCGTAAGCGCGTACTCTCAGTAAAATGTGGTTTCTACATTATTATCTTCCTCTTACATTAAAAGATTTTGTAGAGATCCTCAAGAAAAATACCCCCGTCGCAGCAAACCTGCGTACTCAGCGAATTTCCAATGCATAATATATGTCTTAATACCACATAAAGCTGCATACCAAGTTTCATAAAAATATATTCACAAATAAGCTGCATATAAAATTTTAATTATTCTCTATAATTTCTCTATAACATTGAGGATGAGTAAGTAGGTTTGCTGCAAAAAGGAAGATAAAAATGTGTTTTTTGCAATTATCAATATGACTCAACCAGGTGAAGCTTAATACTAAGTTTTAATAATTTATGTTTATAATTAAGGGAGATATAAAACTTTACGTATTCTCCATAAGATTAACATTAGGGGTGAGTATGCAGGTTTGCTGCTAAGGGTATAATCAACAAAAAATCAATTTGGTGTTCAAATATCAATATACCAGTACTAGGTGAAGCCACATACCAAGTTTCATCAATATACGTTCATAAATAATCGAGATATCAAATTTTAAACATTCTCCATAAGGATAACATTGGACAACATACAGTGTTTAGCACTTAGAATATCTTGGCAACGGATGAACGTAGAATCACAATTTAAACACCAAAATTATTGTTTTGTGGAGCTAAACTGATTGGCAAAAGCAAATGTGAAGTTTACAATAGAATTAATTGAGGAAAAGCTAAAAACCGTTTTCCCATAAGATTAACATGGGAGATTTTATGAACACGTTTTTTGGATTTTCTCCGCAACCACTTAACCCAGGTTAATGATTCAAAATACTATATTATTTGTTTTTTTTAAGCTCTATCAAATAGTCAAAACGAGAATTATAGGTTTTAAAAATTTTGGGGTGAAAAGTGCAAAAAACTGATTTTAAAAAAATTTTAAAACCCCATAAACCCCCTTTCCCATAGTCCGATTTTTCTGGTTTTCGAACTTAGTCATGAATATCACTTTACACATTTGAGCCAAATTTCATCGAAATCGGACGTTTTTTACTCAAGTTATCGCATTCACGGACACATATACAGGGTGGTCATTAAAGAATGTCACAAACTTCGTGGGCCAATAGTACTCATCAATTTGAACAAAAAATCTCCTCCTAACATATGTCGAAAAATCCTTCGTTTAGCCGCTAGCCGCCATCTTGTATTTTTTACAAAAAAAATTATATCTAAAAAACTACTTTAGCTAAAATAACCAAACCTTGCACGGACGTTTATTAAACATCAAAGAAAATTTAGAAAATTTTTTGATTGAATTGCATTTTTATTTCCACAATGGTGGCCATTAAAAGTTTTTAAAGTCAAATAATAAAAAAACTGTACATTTTTCAAAACTTTACATTATAACAAAAAAAGAAAACATTTTAATACTAAATCCAACGGTATTTTTTTTATCAAAATCGGACCACAAATAAGCGAGAAAATTCACTTTTTCAGTTAGCCCGCAGAAGCTCTTTCCTCTCGCGGACAGTAGTGCGTTTCTCTTAATACAATTTCCATTGTTGTGCCGGACCGCACGCCGCCGCCCACGCTACTTGGGGCTGCTGGTGGGACCGGAGCTTCTGCGGGCTAACCGAAAAAGTGAATTTTCTCGCTTATTTGTGGTCCGATTTTGATAAACAAAATACCGTTGGATTTAGTATTAAAATGTTTTCTTTTTTTGTTATAAGGTAAAGTTTTGAAAAATGTACAGTTTTTTATTATTTGACTTTAAAAACTTTAAATGGCCGCCATTGTGAAAATAAAAATGCAAATCAAACAAAAAATTTTCTAAATTTCCTTTGATGTTTAATAAACGTCCCCGCAAGGTTTGGTTATTTTAGCTAAAGTAGTTTTTTAGATATAATTTTTTTTGGAAAAAATACAAAATGGCGGCTAGCGGCTAAACGAAGGATTTTTCGACATATGTTAAGAGGACATTTTTTGTTCAAATTGATGAGTACTATTGGCCCACGAAGTTTGTGACATTCTTTAATGACCACCCTGTATATATATAGATATATATACATATATATAAATTTGAAAGAATATTTTTTTTTGCATCTGGGGACCTCAAAACAAAAAGTTATCATGGTCTCGGGCTAAAGTCTTACCATGAGACCTACGGTAATAGCTTCTTCCCTATAGGGGAAATTCGCTAAAAACAACTTAATTTAAAAATATTTTTGGTTGGTTATTAAAACTCACATGAAGATTCAAGTTACAATGTACAAGTGGCAAAAACATATTGGAATATCTCATTGTTGACTTTTTACTTTCTCCCCCTTATACATAGTATATGGAGAAAGTATTATATTCGTCAAAATTTTCGAATTTGAGTTGTTAGTGGAAATATTCGCTTTGGTGCTCCCTGAACCCAAAAAAGTGATTTTTACGTGATGTCTATCTGTCTGTCTGTCTTTATGGATGTTTACAGAGCTAGAGCCCTAACCAATGATCCGATTTTTATGAAATTTGGTATGTAGGTACTAATCCACGATATCTCTAGGTGTTTTTTCATTTTTTGGAGTTTTGATTTTTTAGGGTAATTATCCTCCCAAAACCGCCAAAAAACATGAAAAATCTAGATTTCTCAAAAACGGCTCTAACGATTTTGATTAAACTTTAGTCGTTTGTAGAACTTTAGTTTTCCAACAAAATGACACCTCCCGCATCTCTGTAAAATTTCGGGTTCAGAAATTACAAGACTTAAAATATCAAAAATTCAGTTTTTTGATTTTTCATAAAAAAACATAAATATAAAAAATTACTATTCACCATTAAAAAGAGCTTAAAAAACTAATTAATTTAGTATTTTGAATTACTATTCTACAATTACTGGTTGCGGAGAAAATTTAAATTTAAATTTTGCGGTAAACGCAGTACGTTGTCCAGTGTTATTCTTATGGGGAATACAAAAATTACTATTTCTCTATTACTAGTGAATTTCCGTTGGAAAGTGAATTAATAGCATGATCCGCATGGTGAAACTTAAGCCCGGGACCACCATAGAAGTTCCTAACGTGACCCCTGAACACGTTTTGGGGGAGTCGTTCAAAATTTGATATATATAGATGTATAATATAATAATTATAATTTTAAGATGTATATATATGGACATACATATATATATATATATATATATATATATATATATATATGTGTGTGTGTGTGTGTTTGCACTCTAGCGGTCACATTTTTTATCCGATTAACTTCAAATTTAGTAGGGACGTTCCTTTCTGTAATCAGTTGGACAAGTTCGTTGGGCAAAACAATCGGAAAACTCTAAATCCTTTTTTGGGGATTAATCTTTTCAATTTTGAGTTTTTGGGCCCAAAAAGGGTCAGAAAAGCTCCGGATGTAATATTAATGCATGTAAAAAGATGGGAATTAGTGAGGCAAAAGTTTTAAGCCCTCTCTCGTCATTCTAGCATAAATAGTTACCAAGTTATTAACCCATTGGCTCACAACCCCGAGTACTCGTGGCCACCGAAAGTAACCCCGAACGTGCAACCCCGAGTATACTCGGGATAGCACCTTTTTATTTATTTTGTCTAAAATTTTTATTTTTTTTTTATTTTGTATTTATTTGTTGTTTTAATTTGTTGTGTGTATGCATTTTTATGCATATGCCCATACTTGGGGAAACTTGGTCAAATTTTGGAAAATATGTTATATCTAGCTCAAATATAAATGTATCACTAACATTTTTTATTTTCATGTAAAAAAATAAATAAGCTACAAGTACATAATAGTTGTTCGGCTGAAACATTATTTTTTTGTTTTTTACATGTAACTCCTTTTAAAATTATTGTTTTTTATAAATTATATATATATATATAATATTTACTATAAATAAATGCTGTCAAAAGTATTTCTTCTTGTAGATAATTTATTTCTCTAAAGATTAGTGCAGAAATTAAGTAATTTGAGCAATAATTGTTGCTATAGTGACAGTTTTAGTAAAAGTCTACATTGATGTAATTTTTCTTAGGAAACTGAACGGTTTGTCAGGTGGCAAATTTCAGGTAAGCCAATGGGTTAAAGAAAATGTGTTTTGACTAAACAAAGTAAGTTGTCTTATGGGGGTTTTACACTATAAAAGCCTGTTATTGCTTTGTTAGAGTACTTTTATCATCCCCAGCAACCTCGCGCCTTCTTTCAAGCCTGGCTAGACCTTCTCCTAACATTATAATGCGCAAAATTGTATTCCCAGCTTTGCAGGTAAATGAAACCAGGAGCATCAGAACAGCCAAAAAATCAATGATTTCAGATTTCAATAAAAATTAAAATGCATGTATATTTCTACACTGATTTTGAGTTTTAAAAGTTGTTATGTGGAAATTCACTTCCCTAAAGGTCAGCGTGCTGTGTGCAAACTCGTTTATTGATTAATTTCGGTCAAACTTGATGTGCTTGTCCAAGTTAGCATTGACCAACAGAGGAAATTCTAAATATGTTGCCCCTTAATATCTCTGAGGGGGGAATAGGGGGCATTTCCCCTCTTAAAACCACGTGTGTAGCGTCGGATTCTGTAGTGCCTCCTAAATAGGGATTTGGGTAGCTATTTTTGAAAAAAACTTGATTACAAGATTTTCTTCTGTACATTCAACTGTGCTTTGTATTCTATGTTTAGTAAATAAAAAGTAATTTATTCATTAAAGTTTGGCTAGAAGGGAGAAAGTATGTGTCAGTTTCCTGATACCGTTAATTACTTTCTCCCCTTATACATAGCATATGGAGAAAGTATTGTTTTTGTAAAAATTTTCAAATTTGAGTTGTTAGTGGAAATAATTGTTTTGGTGTTCCCTGAACCCAAAAAAGTGGTTTTTATGTGATGTCTGTGTGTCTGTCTGTATGGATGTGTACAGAGCTAGAGCCCAAACCAATGGTCCGATTTTTATGAAATTTGGTATGTAGGTACTAATCCACGATATCTCCAAGCGCTTTTCTCATTTTTTGAATTTTTGATTTTTAAAGGTAATTTATCCACCAAAAACCGCCAAAAAACATGAAAAATCAAAATTTCTCAAAAATGGCTCTAATGATTTTAATTCAACTTTGGCCGTTTGTAGAACTTTAGTTTTCCAACAAAATGACACCATCCGAATTTCTGTAAAAATTCGGGTTCAGAAATTATAGGGCTTAAAACATAAAAAATAGGTTTTTGGATTTTACATTAAAAAAATAAATATAAAAAATTACTATTCACCACTAAAAAGAGCTCAAAAAACTAAATAATTTAGTATTTTGAATTACTATTCTATGATTGCTGGTTGCGGAGAAAATTTAAATTTTCATTTTGCGGTAAATGCAGTACCTTGTCCAATGTTATTCTTATGGGAATACAAAAGTTACTATGTGTCTCTTATTTACTGATCAATTTTGTTCAAACTTGATATTCTTGTCAAGTTAGCGTTGACTAACAGAGGAAATTCGAAATATGTTGCACCTTAACGACCCTGGGAGGGATAGGGGGCATTTCCCCTCTTAAAACCACGTGTGTAGCAATGGATTCTGTAGTGTCTCCAAAAGAGGGATTTGGGTGGATGTTTTTGAAAACAATTTGTTTACAAGATTTTCTGTACATTCGACGTGTTTTGTAATCTATATTTAGTAAATAAAAAGTAATTTAATCATTGAAGTTGGGCTAAAAGGGAGAAAGTACATGTCAGTTTCCTGATACCGTTTATTTAGTAAGAGTGGCCGGCCGCATTAAGAGTATGAATGTGGCTGTCCTAGGCGATACAGAAGATAATTTAGTCCTGTTTCATCGTCTTGTTTAACTAATTACTTTGTAATTTGCCGAATAAAGTTTTGTATACATTTGATACATTTTTAAGGGTATACAATAACCAGAATACATTAAACATTTTCATAATAAGCTATTTAAGTCTACTTTAAATACTGAAATAAGTCACATCGCTTTTAAAAGACTCGTACACAACCCTACTTCAAGTTTCATGAAATTAAAAATAAATTATAGCTATTTACGTAACCCAAAAACATGGTCAAAAAAACATTTGACTAAACAAAATGTTAATTTTTTACAAAACCAATGTCTTATTAATAAATAGGCAGGTTAACATATTAACTTAGTTTCGATTGACCCTACATTTTGGAACATGTGAAGCACATGTTTAAATCGTTAAAAAAACATAGTTTAAGATGTAATAATTATTTAACAATACCAGTTTCCGATATACATGTTCCCTCTCATCAAAAATTTACACAATGCAAAATAGGTATTAAATATAAACATCTTTTGGAAATGAATAATATTTTTCATCCTTCAATTGGCATACAAAACTTGGGTTTTAGCTTTTAACTTAAAAGTCAAGACGTCTTGAAATACTAGGAAAAAGGCATTCAGCATTTCAATATATATGCTTCAAGCAGGATGAATAAAATATTTCTTACAACACTGTAAAGTATATTTACACTTATACTGTACTTATATACAAGATGGTTAAATATACACAAAAGATGGTACAAGGCTTTGTACCATCTTTTGTGTATATTTTACCGTCTTGTATATAAGTACAGTATAAGTGTAAATATATTTTATAGTGTTGTAAGACGTATTTTATTTATCCTGCTTAGTTGTAACAACTCATATCATGCTAATAAACTCTGTGTTTCAACATTAATACGTTAAAACAAAACTTTAACGTTCCGCTCCGGCTGTGGCATCACGAAACTGCGGCATGAAGTCCAACTTCAGTCAACACTTCTACTTTGCCGAGGTGAATGTCTTCGGTATGATATTCAATTTTTTGGTACCAGGATGTTTAGTTTGTTTTGCACTACAATTTCCATTATCTAGGATTTTCTACATAACAATGAGGATCAAAACCAAGTTACAAATTCTGTGGTTTAGAATTTTTGGAGAAAAAATTGCGGGTATTAAGTTCTAAATATGAACTGGGAGGTAAAGTGTGATTAATAAAATTGGCGGAAAGCTTGTTAAATGTCAACGATTTTGTTTTAATATCATGCAATTAAAGAATCCACATTCTTATAATTACTAATTCGATTAACCATTTCAGTAATAGATCTTTTAATTGTTTTGTAGAATGTCTATTATTGAAGGTAACGCACGGATGCGTACTATTTTAATTTTAAATTTTTGGTTTTTTATCTACAAATTAGGGGTTTTAATCAGAAGCAAAATTTTGAGTAGAGGGGAAGTGAGTTGCGTAGACCAGAACCAGTAACGAGTGGCTAACGCTACTGCAAAGGGGGCCGAGATTTGCTTGGGGAAGGCCAGTCAATATGTTTAGATGACCTAGAGTAATATTTCATCACTACCCCTTACTGATTAGCAGATTAGTTTAGCTCATTTGCCTATTTTCTGCATTTTTACGGTCATTCCAGTTGTTATGTATAGCTCAATGTCTATTTGATTTATTTTACCACTCTGTGTATGTAATCTTCACTTAAAGGTTTTTTAGTCACTGCACTCTGGAAACCACATGTTAACAATAACAATCAGCGACATGAGTATTACTTTGACAGTTCCCTAGTTGATTATGAACAGCTGTTCCAATTCTTTTGTTTTGATTTTAAACTCCATAAGCCCAATGTTACATTTTTTAACTTTTCATATTTGTTTTTTGACTTTATTTGATTTTTTATGTTGTTGAGACCTGTCTAGAACTTATTTTTATCCCAGAAATTAGTTGTTTACAACATTTGAAGGAAATCGTTGGAGCCGTTATTGAGATCACAGTTGCAAGCAAGCAAACCTTACTCATATTATAGTATAGGATATTTTTCATGCTTAAAATTAACTTACGAATATGTTTAAAGAAATATGTTTATAAACTTTAGGGTATATGACAAGAAGGATCTACCAAGACATGTGGGGTATTAATAATAAGTAAAGGCGACCCACACTTCTCGCGAACACGCCCGAACATTCAGCCGAACTCCCACATATAAGTTCGGCTGAGCGAACTTTGAATACGGGACCGAATGTTCAGGGTTTTACTCAGTGAACATTCGGGCGAATGTTCGGCCGAACATTCCGACGAATATTCTGGAGGCTCCCACACTATTCGCGAACATGCATTATTGCATCAATGCGTCATTGATAGTCAACGATCTTGTTCTACTGAGACAATACTATAAAACATGCGTTTTTATTTGAATACATACCGAATTTACTTGGTCTGCTTTCAAGTAAGTATTGAATACCACTTTAAGTGGTCATATGAATAATCTATAATTCAATGTAAATTTCTAGATGTACTGACATACCATGTGTATGTCAGATAAATAATTATAGCCATAAATAAGTTATTTTACTATTATTTGTATAAATTAAAGTTTTAAAGCTTGTTTTAAGGCGCAGGGGGTTGACATTTATTAGTATACTGGCAACGGATTCTGCTGGATCCAGGGCTTGCGTCCCTTCTTCAACTCAGCTGCACTATGTGTCAGTGTGTCAAGGCAGTGTGTTGTTTCGAATCATTTAGTTCATAAAAGCACTTGCGTTTACGTGGCAGGAGATTGACGCCAACCTCAATAATGGACAAATTAAATGAATTATTTAAAGAAGAGATAGAAATAAACCCTTAATTATTGTCCCTACATATTCTTTATTTAAATAGGAGTTGATTTCCTTCCACATTTCATAATCAGTGCCGGTCACAGTGGTGAAGGGGGGACAAACTATACTCAGGGGGAAAAAACTTTTTTTCCTACAGTTACCTAACAATGTACATGTTCTCTCACTGATTTGAGAAAGCAAAGTGGCCAATACGCTCATCAGTGAGACAATGTTAACATTGTCTCACTCTAATTACTTTGTCTCACTCCAGATTTGCAACGTGAAGGCACGAAATAGTGAGCGCGTAACATGCAGACAAGGTCGTATGCGCACGAAATACGTTGGCAGCACTGGCTGTAAATCAGCTGGTCAGCTGTTGTACTGTTGTATTTCTCACAACACTTCCGGTCACGGCAGAAGCCACCATTTCATTGATTTGCCATTTGTAAACATTGAAGGTGGTTTTGCTGTTGCAAAATGGACGTTAATGACGATTTTAGTAATAATAGTTCACCAGAAGAATCTTGTACTCCAGAAGAATTAAAAAATGTGGCGAGGAATGTGTCTCTAAATCTTCTTCCAGAGAAATCAAAATATAAATATGAAAAATGGTATGAATTGTTTACTTCCTGGTGTGAAAGTAAGAATGTAAAAAGCCTAACGGAAAAAATAAGTTACGTTTCTTTACCAATTTATTTGTTTTATGGTAACTGTAGGAAAAATATAATGTGCAACTCGAGTGCAAAGTGCAATCGCCTCACTCGAGAAACCATTCCTCACTCGCCTACGGCTCGTGAGTAAGGATTTCTCTCGAGTGAGGCAATTGCTCACTTTGCTCACTAGTTGCACAAATAACTATTTTGGTCATAACACCCGAACAAATCTGTTTTAGCAAATTAATATAAATGTGTCATCTCCTATCTCAGTTGAATAAAAAACAGTGGAATCGATGTAATTTACCCAATTATTTAACTAGAAATAAGAAGCTTCTAAGAATTACAAACGTAATCAGCGGCGTGGTGCAGATGCACAACCAATCTGTCATTCCCATGGTGAAATTTTACCCGAAAAGAATAGTTTTTGAGTTATCTCTTTACTAATATTATTGTTCAATATATTCGTTATTGTAAGGTAATTGTAAAAACTTGACTGTTAATAAACTTAATATTTAAATGTTTATGCCAAATAATAAAACAATTTCCAATGTTTGTTAACAGTTTTTGTAATTATTAATTATTCTATCCTATACATGTATAAAAGAGAGGTGGTGACTGTCTGTTGACTTGTCTGTTCCGTTTCAACGTCGTCGTGGCAATCCCTTGGCGCCTTACAGTTATAATGTTACTCTTATGGACAATAGGTTTAATGAATCAGGCAAGTACTTAAACAGATGTAGTTGCAGTAGGAAGTTTAATCAGCTATGCGAAATACTAATAAATTATATATTTAAATTTGATTTTTTTTACTTCGTAAAAAATAGGGGTCTGCGGTACCAACAATTTCAGATCGGTACGGTTCGGTACGGTAAAAGATTTTGTACCTCGGTTCTCGGTACAAATTCGGTACGGTACAATGTACCGTCATATATACTAATTTAGTTATTAATTTGAATGTATCATAAACAAATTATTGAGTAATAATTAAGGTCATATACAATTATTATTATTAATTTGATTAAACAAATAAATAACTATACTAAAGATAAAAATATTTTTAAAACCTGCATCTTCGGAGTATTACATTTTAACATTGTTATTATTAGGTATTAATGCAAGTTCTTGATATAATCATGAGAAATAAATTCAAAAATTACTTGAAAATCAATCAATTGCATAAGTTGCTAACTGATTAATTATATTGATTTCAATATAAATAAAAACTATTGGTTTAATTCATACAAACAACAAAAATCAAAGTTTTGTAAATACTATTCTTGTTGCATTGGGAGATTATTGTATCATTAATACAAAGTAAAATCAGATAACTTAAATAAAACTATGTATGATGTGAAACTAAAAGAAATTATAAATTAGAAAATTAGACCAATAAATACTGAAGATTAAAATCAAAATAATTCTAAAATTACTTAATTACATTACTAAATTCAAAATTGAAGTCCATAACAAATATTACAGTACATTTATTTAAACATAAGTACCATGGAAAACTGAAAAATAAATAAATAATGTAATAAAAGTAAGACAGTTTTATATAATGTTAATTTGCCTATATCATATTTGAAGGCAAATAAGGTTTGATAAGGTTTTGCTATTAACCTTATCAAAAAAATAAATTTAGGTTATTGTTAATAATAAATTTTAGTTGAATTTTCCAAAACCACACAAGATAAATCTAACATATAACAGATATATGTATGTACAAATTTCACAGCACAGTAAAAAATAACAAATTTAAGTCCATTTGAAATTTATCAAGTTAGTGGCTATTTTTGAATTATTTTTCAACCATTTTTTAAACCTTTTTTAATATAATTTAAAAATTTAACTAGTATACTTCAATAACAATAATAATAATACATAAATAAAAGCAGTTTAATTTGAAACCATAATGGAGAACGAAAGCGATTTAAAAGATAGTATTCCTTTTCTCACTCTAGGAATGATGTTGACAAACAACTGATTTACAGCCACTCACCCTAGGAATATTGTTGACAAACAACTGATTTACAGCTAATTACCTCCCTCCCCCCTTACCCCTCACGCTTTCCTAGTCTAAACCATTCTTGTCTTCAAGGACATTTTTTGCTACCCTACCCAGCTACTCCCCACTCCCCTTGCACACCTTTTCCACCGAGATCGTCATGTCCGAGTTCGTCACATCTATGAAAATCAATGAGCCGTACTAATTAGGGTCGGCTGTCTACCTGCCCCGCCGGGTATGTCATGCCTCCTCCGCCCGAACGGGAACAACTTATCCTAGTCACAGATCACAAGAGAACGGTCAAATACCGTTCTGAATCTTTACGCTCAGAGTTTACTGATGTTGGTTCTTCATGTAGCTGAACATTACAACTATCCTGTACATTTCGCCGAGCAATATTAAAAGTGTTAAATATAAGTTCAATTAAACTTTTATCCATGATAGGATTTGGTTGTTATATTTATTAAATTCTTAAATTGTAAGAATGTATTTAACATATTTTTAAGTAAGTGTGAAAATATCATTTCAAAACTACTACAACTTTGGTAAATTTAAACTGACAGCTGTACTATTATATTTTTAAGGCTGTTTTTCGGACTCACGAACAAACATCAATCGGCCTAATTCATCCTTTCAGTGCGATATGTAGTCGTATGACTTCAATTTTGTCACGAGTTAGTTTGTATAATTTTTAGCTACATGAAGAACCAACATCAGTAAACTTTGAGCGTAAAGATTCAGAACTGTATTTGACCATTCTCTTGAGATCTGTGACTAGGATAAGTTGTTCCTGTTCGGGCGGAGGAGGCATGACATACCCGGCGGGACAGGTAGACAGCCGACCCTAATTAGTACGGCTCATTGATTTTCATAGATGTGACGAACTCGGACATGACGATCTCGGTGGTGACCCTTTCTTATCTCCATTCTCGTTCAGCTATAAATAACACCTGTCAACGTCTCTTTTCCTACGAGTTTTGGGGCTTGTTTTCCTTAAAGGAAATGACTAGTTATAAATAGGAGTCAGTCTTATTTAAACCACTTATTTTGTTAAACATTGTTTAGCTTATCTCTGTTTATTGTTTGAAGCAGTAACCTGTACCGTACCGAATCTGTACCGGGGTTATGTTCTGTACCGAACCGATGACGGTAATTAGTTGTGTACCGTACCGGTACCGTTTTTTCGGTGCACCGCAGACCCCTAGTAAAAAATAGGCTTCTCATATTTTCGTTGGTTTCTTCTACGCAACTAAATTTTACACCTTTTATAATTAATTACATCACGACACTGCAGTCATCCATATTGTCACAACAATGCTCATTGGACACGACGGACAATGCGCAAAAAGCTGATAAAATGTATTTAATATTTTCGAGGGAATGTTCGCCCGAATGTTTGGTGGGTGTTCGCGAGAAGTGTAGGAGCTTCAAACAGGGCGAACGTTCAGTAGAATGTTCTGGAGAATGTTCGGCCGAATGTTCAGGTCTGTTTGGGAGAAGTGTGGGACCGCCTTAACATAGCTTGCTGACCGCGAGCGCAATGAGAGAGACAGCATAGGCGACAGGCGGTCTTGGCAGCGCTGTGCCCAATCTGACAACAGAGCTACAACACAACGGTAAGTAAGTAATTTGGGTATTTATTAAATATGTCCTCACATGAGCGGCATATTTTAAGGTCTATACACGAGTCCATGGATTGTCCTCTCTACGTTGGTTCAATTCCACAGTCCTCTAATAGTCGGTATATTTTATTTTTAACGGTTTTTGTGTGTGTGTCCTCTCTACGATGGTATAATTCCAACATCTTGTTGGGTCCGCAGAACATATGGCAGGGGGCAGCCCTTAAATATTATAAATATAAAGATGATTGTCAATGTTTTAGCTATTTATCACCAAAATGTATTATATTACGCAATAATTTTATTAATTTTAGGGTGTTTTTATGAAGTCCTGTAAACATCGTTCTGGGACACAGGTCCTCTAAACGTCCCCGTTACAAACGTGTGTGTGTGTGTGTCCACCGGAAGCACATAAAAAAAAAATTATTTTAACTTTATATTATTAACTTATTTATTTTTATCTTACTTATCGTTAACCTATTATTTTAACTATATTATAATTTTAACTATTCAGGCGTTCAAGATATTTAAATACCCCAATCGCAGCAAATCTGCATACTCAGCGAATATCCAATGCATAGTATATATGTGGCTTAATCTATACCTATAGAAGGCAAAGCTCAGTCATCACAAATTCTCCTACATCCCATTTACCTAGAGAGTTGAAATTTTGCACACAAATTCTTTAGGCATACAATAGGAAAACTAAATGGTTTTCATCCTAATATGACCTTAGGGCTCCACCAGAGACCCCGACAAAGTTCCCATGTATTCCTTATAGACATTAATTTTTCTTTGAGGTGATGAAAATACAAACAGCTGATTTTTATTTTTAGGAGTTCCACGGGCTAACCACAGAATGCAGCACACACAACTGTCATAGTTTTTATTAATCATTTGGGGGGCGAAGCCTTCTGGTAACAGCTAGTTCAACATTGTCACACACCAAGTTTCATTAATATGCATTCATAAATAAGCGATTCACATTTTAATTATTATTATAAGAATAACATGGGGCTGAGTACGCAGGTTTGCTGCTACGGTACAGGAACTACTAACAAAAATATTGGTTTTTGTGCAAATATCAATAGACCACAACGAGATAAAGCAATATACCACGTTTCGACAGGATGTGTTCATAAATAATTGAGATGTACCATTTTTCTTTTCTCCGCAGTAAAAAATTGGACAATGTACCGTGTTTTGCACTTTCAATATCTCTGTAACCAATTGACATAGAGCAATGATCAAAACACCAATGTTTTTGTTTTTTTTAAAGCTGAATTCAATGGTGAAAACTAATGTTTAATTTACTAAAATATTATATCTAAAAAACTAAAACACTTTTGGGGTACAAACCCCCCTAAAAAAAGGCCCCTTTGGATGAAGCGAACTGGCTGGTTTTCAAACTTAAAGTCATAAATGTTGCTTTACATGTTTGTACCTATTTCATCAAAATCGGACCATTTTTACAGGAGTTATCGCACCACAGGTCATATATTATATATATACAGTTTTAAACTAATGGAGTTTTTGGCATCTGGGGAAAAATTTCCTATAGAGGAAATTAATCAACAAAACATCACAGATTCAACTACCCACTTGACAAGTTGCAAAGGGTTAAGAATGCTCTTTAGACTTATTGGTCACACACGTCTGAGACAATAAAACTAGGTTTAGATTTCAGGGAAAGAATAGTTCTAAATGTGAATAAGCTGTATATATTTTCAAAAGTCAATCTCTACATGTTTGTCTATTAAAATAAATAAGGACGGAATAGCAATAATAATTGTCTTAAAATATAACTTGAATACTGGGAGGACTGAAATGTTCAAGGAGATACATAATGGCACTACGGTCAGTCTATATTAAAATGTGGAATTACAATTAGCTTGAATGAGATAAAATGACGTAATTATTGTCTTGAATGTAAACAGTAGTTTGACATGTAAAGTTTCACTTTAACTATATTAAAATCCAAAACAACTGTTTAATCAACAAATTTCAACTCTTTAATAGAAATAATTTAATGATGAATTTTATTTCACCAAACATTAAGGACTGAAAAAAACCCTAAAGAGGACAACTAAATTAATTCCAAAATTGTAAAACTGAATTCACATTTTATAAACAATAAACAAATAAAAACCTTAATTCTTTTTGCAATCTATATTATAGTAATTCATACAATTTGAGGTTTTATTCTACAACAGTAGGTATTATTAATCAGGTACTTTAAAAATAAGACTTCCAAAAAATATCTAGAATAATTAAGTTTTTGGCCTTAGAAAACAAACCTATTTAATGAAGCAAGTTATCGCCAATCTAAGATAAATTATTGTTATTTAAGGCACAATATCATTTGTATAATTTCATCCATCCAGTTCAAATAAAAACTATTCCTATCATTGTATAAAAAATTCACACTTCAATACATACAAATAGTGAATGGACCATAAAATAATTCAATCGGTTTGTAAAGCAATTTAGAATACAAATATTATATATAAGGATGTTTACATGTAATTATATTGAAAACATTCCAGCAATAGCAAAAATGCACATTATAGTAGAGCAATCATGTAGATAGTAATTACTTTGTCAACGATTGAGGAAAGCTAGTCAAAACACAGACAGAACTAGCTGCTTGTGCTCAGTTCAAATATAAAATATGATAACTGATTTTTTAACATATGGCTTTAAAGAATTAATATTTCATTCATTACTTGTCTTTAAAAAAATGCCAAGAAAGGCAATATCACATTTAATGGCACAGGAAAAGGCACTAGAAACTGTCCCAATTTGTGTTTGTAATTAATTTGTTCACACCATTTATTCCTACTAAAAGAATCTTTCTGTTTATTACATGCTCTGAAACACCAATTGTTATTTTGTTTAATTTGTGTGCCTTTGAATATTCCTTTTAAAAGGTGTTTGATGGATCTCTAAAGTAATAAGATATTCATTTCTATATACTAACTCTTTGACTTGAGTAAAAGCTGCCTTTCATACTTGTCAGTATCACATATTTACATTTGCTCTAAACGTGGTTACATGTATTCTTGTACTTGTTATAAACTAACTTCAATATTTGCCCCTTAAAGAAAAGACAGTATAGTTTTTTATAGGCATAAAATTTTTCTTTTTGAAATGGAAAACTGTAGTAGGCTATCTAAAATGTAAATCAAAAAAAATAAAACATTACTCGAAAGAATTATGACCTCGGAATGTGTAGGTTTGATTAATAATTAAACACACACACAGACACAAATACAAATAGTGCAAAGTATCGATCAGGCTATAAATGGATTAAGCTATGGTTAATTCACAAGGAACTGTAATTGTATAACACAATATAGACTTATCCTACTATCTTACAAGATATGGAAAACATACTTAGAATAAATGCATATCATTGGCTAAGCCCTCAGTAGTCGTAGTTCAGACTGTTGCCATGGTAGAAAACCAAATAAAAATAAAAACCTGCAGTACTAACCAGCTGCTTCTTATCTGATGTAACTATTATTTTGCTAAGATATAATTAAATATAAGAAATAACAAAAATATACTAAAAATAACATTAAATAAATTCTAAACGAGCAAAATAATAAGCTGAAATGTAAAATACTACTAATAACATTTGAGTAAATTAACAGAATGAGAAATCCTCGGGTATTTAACCTAAAATGCTATCAACTGAATTTTCAAGAGACAAAATAAGCATCTTAAGAAAGACATTTCACCAAATTTTGTACACTCATAGTAATTTTAAAGTCTCTGAGAATTTGTCAGAATTATATCTAGACCTCTCCCTAAACCTGCTAAATATAGACACTAAGCCACCATAACTTTACATAGTACTGAAAAACATAACTTCACAGAAAAAATATACACAACAGTGTGATCAAATGTAAATGTTAGGTTAAACATGTAGCTGTAAAAATGTATTAATTAATACAAAGTAGAAGCATAAAAATATATACAACTTGTAGAGGTTTGCTGTAAATGATACAATACTGAACAGGATAAACTTAATTTTGATTTTTTTTTAACAGGAAAAACGAGTCTTTAGTTTTCACCTTTTTTCTACAGTAGAATTTTAAAAATACAAAACTCTAACACGTGAATCGAGTTTTGGAGGAAAAAGTGTGTAAAAAGGAAAAAGGCAATAGCCAGCAACGGCAATAAATTTTGTCAACACTTAAAAATAGGGGTGTGCGAGTAGTGATTTTTTTATTCTAGTCGAGTAGTGCCAATTATTTTCGAGATTCGAGTATTTTCGAGCGAGTATTTGCCATCAGTTGGTAGTTTAAAATAGTGTAATGGGATTTGGATACCACTCTATAATTGATAATCTAAACATGGTTTCTAACTAATACATGAGGAGCAATACCAAGTTTTGGCCAGTACAATCAAACTGGATTATGTATTGACAAACAAACACGGTTTGACATTCGTTTCCGCCCAATAAAACACGGTCCCGATGTCATTTGGCCATTATCACCTGGTCCAGACAATGCTTATAATCAATATTAGATGAAAAAACCATTAGTTACGGCCGATATTAAGTGGCCCGGTTGCCACTTTTGCCGATATTATGTATACCGTCATCATTTACGGCCAAAACTAGGCGGTCCGATCGTCATTTTTGGCCGATTTTTCGTAATGCGATCGCCTTGCGCGGCCGTTACGACGAGTTTTTGGCCGGTCGCAATCGTTAGCGATCGTCATTTCCGGCCTATTTTACATGATGCCATCGCCTTTTGCAGCCGTTACTACGCGTTTTGGGCGGTCGTAATCATTAGCGATCATCATTTTCGGCTGAATTTACGTGACGCGATCGCTTTATGCGGCCATTACTACGCGTTTTGGCCGGTCGCAATCGTTAGCGATCATCCGGAAATCGGCGGGAAATACTCGCTCGAACTTTCGAGTATTTTTCAAAACTTCGAGTCGAGTTCGAGTATTAAAATACTCGGCCGAAAACTCAAAGTTTCGAGTACTCGCACACCCCTACTTAAAAGTAATGTTTTTGTGATTTATAACATGATTCTTTAATATCATAAGTAAAGTTGACTTATCATTATTCCAGACGTCCTACTTTCCAAAATACACGATATATGCTACAACTTCCTACAACATTTTCTGTCTTTGTATGCTTTTCTTTACATTTTCTATAATTTATGAGGTCCAATATACAAAATTAATGTTTTCATGTAAAAAATTATGACTTCTTTGTTTCCAGTAACCCAATTACAAAATATACATGGCAAATCATAATTTTTCCAAGTGACAACGAATATCAGATCAAACACATATCCCATATTTGAAATGTTTATTATTGATGTACATCAAACTCCTTTTAAAATACTATTACTGATACCCAATATAATATGTGGGCTTTTAATTTCCCAGGCTTAAGTTAAATGTCATTCAAATTCCCTCACTTTTCAAAGTAAAATATATTTAATTGCCTTTTCTAGGTTATCAAGTAGTTCCAAGTTACAGTAGACACACTAGGAGAAATATCCAATTAGTCAACTTTCTGACTTCCCAAACTGTAAATATCCCCAATAGAATTGGATAGTTTAAAGTTCTACTGTACAGCCAAGATTAAACGTTGAGTAAATACAATTTAACAGATAGAAATATAAGGTTTTTAAAATGGATCAGACTAGAGACCCTTGGATTTGGGACCAGATGGTTAGTAACCAACTAAATTATGACAGACATATTTTCTCAACGTGTTACATTGAGCAGTTTAATGATAAGTTTTAGTTCAATCAACTTTTGTCATCTTTATGAATTTCACACAATTGAACAAATAAAGCATATTATAGTGGAAGAAGCCTTAACTCTAACCCCCCTTCCCTTCTTAAGAAAAGATTTTCTTATAAAAACTTCTAATATTTTAAATCTATTCTCTACTCCTTTTTCAAGTAAAGAAAGGAGAAAAAATTATAAATTTATACATTTTCAACAATTAAAATATAAATTCTGAATATGAATAATCTGATTTAATTTCAAATCAGCTTGCAACTGATAATATATTATGATAAGCCTGCCCTTGTCCGTACCTATAAAATAATTGAATGTTTTAACCATAGCATAAAAAATTATATTAAAGTCTTGATAGATACCAGTGCATCTACTAATCTACTTAACTGATAAGTAAATTTACCTTAGTAGGCTTATTACATTTATATAGCTAAAATAATTTTGACTCTTTTTGGCACAATGAACACTCCAGAGATCAGGAATTAAAAAATACTACAGACTAAATATACTGATTACAATTTCTTAAAATGTAAAATTACATTTTTTTTAATCTACTTTTCTCTTGAATTATAACAATTAAAATTATAGAAAACATTCTATAATACCCAATTTTCCTTGTATAAAACGTTATCAAAATGAGCTCAGTACAGTATAATTGTTGTATTAAACCATTAACATTCTATTTGGAAAGGAGGAGGGGTGTTAGGCTCAGGTGGAAGGAAGACCTTACTAGTCACACAGTTAGAGCTGAGTGGTGATGACGGTCTTGCGCACGATCACGTCAGTCTTGGGTTTGGACGGTTCCGCCGCCACGAGCCATGGAGACAGCTGGTTCAGCGTTATCCCACTGCCCGTCTTGTTATCCTGCACACACCAGGCGAGTTAAAGCTATGTGGTGTTATCAGTTGCCAGAAAACATAATCAAAATAAAAAGCCAGTCCTCTAAATTAATTTTTACCTGCCATTACATTTTTTGTGAACTTTCGTGAAACTTTGTTATCCGGCATATTGCTTACTAAACAAAAACCTGTACACCCTCGATAAATAATAAGCATGTTAAAACAGTTGAATGTAAATACACTAAGGAATTTGCAAACAAATGGTAAATTATATAATGAGCCATCTTCCTGAGAAGTATTTTTAATACTAAAGGTACGTTTCCATTCTGGCAAGTTCCGGGCTCATGTGACGACACGCGTTGCGACGCATGTTTCACAGGCGTTTTTCAGCCTCGTTTCAATTAGGACAAACATGACGCGTGACTTGTAACCGAATGTGCCGGGACCGTTTCCCATACCTCGCTGCAACGTGTCGTGGCGCTTTTTGGTGGTCTAGTGATGTATAGTACATAGTTTTGACTATTCTTTCTAATATAGGTTTTGTTTTTATTTGTGAATATAATTAATTTGGAAACAAATATATATATATATATATATATATACATGGAACCATATGGTTTTAATAACATATAGCACACTTGTTAACTTGTTTAAAGGTAAACTAAACTAAACATTGTATGTACGCAATGAATAAATACATTTCTACTTGGCATGTATACACAACAAAACTGTATAATTTATATGTACCATGCATGCAAAAAAATAACCAAACAGAGATTTTATATTTAATATGGAGGATTTAAAATTTTTAAGCCAATACTCGCCGTTAAAGAAACCAGTAAACTACATTCATGGTTAGTTGACAGTTGTATTGATACAGTAATAAACCACTTTACTTCAAAAAAGAATTAAACAAGTTTGCTACTGTACTATTAGACGTATCTAATATAAGTGCAATTAATTATGGTCCAATTTCAGAGAATTACTATTGAACCACTCACTGTTAAACATAGAAAAACAGTTGATATTTCAATTGCTGGCAACGTAATTTCTATCCGGTCAGGTGGTTTAGGGCTATATTTGGACAATCTTGCTCTATGTCTTTCAGCACCAGTTTTGGTTTGTTTTGATTTTTAAGGGAACATTCCTGAGTTAAGTTTAAGGTAGGGGTGTGCGAGTAGTGATTTTTTTAAACGAGTCGTGCCAATTATTTTCGAGTTTCGAGTATTTTCGAGCGAGTATTTGCCATAAGTTGGAAGTTTAAAATAGAGTAATGGGATTTGAATACCACCCTATATTTGATAATCTAAACATGGTTTCTAACTAATACATGAGAAGCAATACAAAGTGTTAGCCAGTGCAATCAAACTGGATTACGTATTGACGAACAAAATGCGGTCTGACATTCGTTTCCGGCCGATGAAACACGGTCCGGTTGTCATTTGGCCAATATCACCTGTCCATACATCTCCTATAATCAATATTAGATAACCAAATCGTTAGTTGCGGCCGATATTGTGGTCCGGTCGCCACTTTTGCCGATATTATCTTTTCCGTCGTCATTTACGGCCGAAATTACGCGGTCCAATCGTCATTTTCGGCCGATTTTACATGATTCGATTGCCTTTTGCGGCCGTTACTATGCGTTTTGGCCGGTCGCAATCGTTAGCGATCGTCCAGAAATTGGGGGGAAATACTCGCTCGAACCTTCGAGTATTTTTCAAAACTTCGAGTCGAGTTCGAGTATTAAAATACTCGGCCGAAAACTCGAAGTTTCGAGTACTCGCACACCCCTATTTTAAGGTCAACCTTTCCTTAGAAAGCATCATTAAAATCTAACCTTAAATGAGTAACTACTAACTACACTGGCCAGGCTTCTTTGTGTCAAGTTCTCAGAATGTTCCTCAATTATACTCAGATGAATTTGCTGGTAGAAAGTTTTTTGTGTTGTGATACTGTGATATTAAATTGAGCAACTAACTTAAGAACATAAAAAGAAAAATTCACTCTCCTTTGGTTGTTGGTGAAAAAAAATCTGAATTGAACCTTCACTACCAAAGTACACGAGGCAAGTGATAAAGCTACATATATTATAGAGGTGGCGGTGGAGGAGTGTGCCTCTTCATTGCTTCTGGTAATTTCAGCCCAACTCATTACGAGCCAACTGCTTACAACCAAAAACAGAATTACAGATAGCAAATCATAGGCTAGTTTAACACATAATATACACCACCTTAACATATAAGAAAAGTTTCATCACTGGCCTAGTGAACTTCTTCTGTACTGATTGCAATACATTATCAACAGAAAACCAAACAATGTTTTATTTACTAACCAGTCTATAAAAATCTGTTAGATAAAAATAATAGGCTGTATAGATCTAGGCCTACTTTGATTTCATGCGATTAAGAAATAATTAAGTCAACTTGTTAGTAAATCTTAAAGCACCATGCAATGGTTTAAATGTTAATAAATACACAAGCTACTTTGATTAATCTGACTTGGTTACCTCATAAATTCCACCACCAAATAAAAGAATATTTTGGCAAATACATGAACAAGATAGATACTTCAATTTATTTTTCTATCTTTACTTTATTACGTATATTTAAATACACCACTTAACAATAGGTCTAGTCATCAACTCTCAAAATTTTAAATAGATAAAATTTGTTTAGAGGTTAAATATTCTTCTTCAAGGCACTATTGTACTTTTTATTTTTAATGAACTACTTTGAAATAGTAAATACTATATAAATCATTAACAAGTTACAAAAAGCAGGTAAGAAATACTATTAAGTAAATATAACAATAGTGGAATAAATTAATTAACTACATCACACTAATAAAAATCAGTAAACTACAGCTAATAGAAACTGATATTAATAGATCAAAGCACAAAAATGAGGTGAAATAATGTGAGCACATCACAAAGAAAAAAAAAAACTCACCAGTAAACAAAAGCTCTTCCGACACCAGTGTGAAATGAGGTATACGAACAAAATACCATACCGGCATGCAGGCCAGAGCCTCCTCAGTGGGGACATGCAAGCGCTGCAAGGTCCGACTTACCCTGACTGGAGATTCACAGACTTTCTCACTCTGAGGCGAGCCCAGAGGCAGGATGACAGGAGAGGGTTCAACAGGGGAGGAGGGGACTTTCCCACTTCCAGTTCCCGTTCCGTTTTCGATCTTGTCAAACTCGTCGACTTTGTTTTCGTCGATGTCGACAAACGGGTTGGAGTTGGGGTAGAGGAACGGGTTGGTTGTGCACTTGGTAGGGTCACTAAGAAAGGGGTTGGTACTGGAGGGTGGGTCTGCAGGGGCTACGGACAGAGACATGAACGGCACAGGGGACCTGGCGGAGGGGGTGAGCACTCGCTGTTCTAACCTGCCCGCCTCACCCCATGAGAAGTGCGTGACTGTAACGGGTGTCGGGGACCGTCCGTCGTTCGCGGCCACAGGCGATGGCAACTCCTCGTCTTTCTCCTCGGCTCCGCTGAGAGACAGAGTCAATTTGTCTCCCCCCTGGAGGACGAGGAAACATGAGCTACTGAACAAGCGGGACTGGGGACACAAGCTACCGGATACAAGCAAAACTAAACAAACGTCAACACTCCACTCTGCCAAACATATTCGTAAGTGTAACTTTTTCCCAGAGCATAACTGAGCACTAACAGGGTATCTACCACAGAAAAATAGTAATAAAACGGGACTTTAGTCTTTATTAATATTGTTTTAAATATTACAAGGAATTATTTAGCCTCATAATGAATATTCCCTTAACTGACCCAATAATGAATAACAACATATAAGTATAATGAATAAACTTCTGAGCTACACAAGTATGCTGCGTTAGAAAAAAAGGGACAACAAACACAACAAAAAAAGGACCACAGAGATAAAATCAGGATTGGTTGACACCCTGCTTGAACCATAAATTAGATTCAGGCACTTACTATTGCCCTTACAGATCAATGACTATAACATTACTTGGTACATGGTACTGAAATCATACTTTACATTCTGCTACAATAAATATAAAATACTACGGGTACAAACATTTAGTCTAGTTTGAACTGTCCTAAGATCAATCAATATGTCAAACAAAGAGGTTATGGTAACCATTTTAACAAAAAAGTTAGACTTTAGCCTTTGTTAAAGTTAAGCCCACCAAAAACTGTGTTTCAGCACTGAAGGAAGTCTTTGGAAAAGGATAACTAATTGCAGAAAAAAATTAAGTTCCACTCATCACATCAAATATTAACAAACTGTCCACAGTAAGCGTTTACTTGGAAAAAATATGAATTGGTTTTTAGAAATAAGCACCCGTTTTTTACAATAAAGGCAAACAGTAACACCTAGGTTGCACTTACGACTGAAACAAATGTTGCTTGTTCCTTTCCAAAGAGATGATTCTTCTTACTCAGGTGAGCAACCTCTCTGAAATATACAATCAGACATTATGATACACAACTAAAACGATAAATAAAAATCTAGAATTATGTAATGCATGTATTACAGAGTTTTAAAAAGGCTAAACACTATTACAGACCAGCTCAGTTTTTTCTAACATATTAGCTGCCATATCATTCTGTTTGAGTCGCTATTTGTCTAATTCGTAAGCACTGTCACTCGATTGGGAAGACAGTGCATTTTTACTTATTTACCGTTACATTTGATAAAAATATTGCGACACTCAAAATCGGACAAAAAGGATTTAGGAAAAACAAAAATACCCACTTTGATGTTTAGTGGCAATTAGCAATCAAATATACCATTTCAGAAAGACTGGTTCCAAGCAAACTAGAAATTTTTGTTTGAAGACACTGCAACTTTTACAAGTTAAATGAATGGTATCAGGAAACTGACACATACTTTCTTTTAGCCCAACTTTAATGAAAACAAGTTGTCTTCAAAAACATCCACCCAAATCCCTTTTTTGGAGGCACTACAGAATCCTTCGCTACACACAATGGTTTTAAGAGGGGAAATGGCCCCTCATCTCCCCAGGGTTAAGTGGCAACATAATTCAAATTTCCTCGGTTGGTTAATGCTAACTTAACAAGCATATCAAGTTTGAACTAAATTGATCAGTAAAAAAAAGAGAGAGATTGTAATTGTTGTATTCCCCATAAGAATAACATTGGAAAATGTACTGCATTTACCGCAAAATAAAAATTTAAATTTTCTCCGCAACCAGCAATCGTAGAATAGTAATTCAAAATACTAAATTATTTATTTTTTTAGCTCTTTTTAATGGTGATTAGCACCATTTTTTAAAATTAGTTTTTTTTATAAAAAATAAAATAACTGGTATCAGGAAACTGACACATACTTTCTCCCTTTTAGCCCAACTTTAATGAATAAATTACTTGTTATTTACTAAATATAGAATACAAAGCACGGTCGAATGTACAGAAAATCTTGTAAACAAGTTGTTTTCAAAACACCCACCCAAATCCCTGTTTTGGAGGCACTACGGAATCCATTGCTACACACGTTGTTTTAAGAGGGGAGATGCCCCTATCCAGGGTTAATAACATTCAACAGTCTAACCACTGTTTGTTACAACATACCCATCCAAAAGCAAGGAGTCAGTCGCAGTAATGTTGGACAGCTTATTTATTTAACGACATACTTGTCATACTGTCTAACCACTGTTTGTAACAACATACCCATCCAAAAGCAAGGAGTGAGTAGCAGGAACTTAGGACAGCTTATTTATTTGAGGACACACCTGTCATACTGTCTAGCCACTGTTTGTTACACATACCCGTCCAAAAGTAAGGAGTCAGTAGCAGTAATGTTGGACAGCTTATTTACTTGAGGACATACTTACTTGTTATACTGTCTAACCACTATTTGTTACAACATACCCGTCCAAAAGCAGGGAGTCAGTAGCAGTAACGTTGAACAGCTTATTTATTTGAGGACATACTTGTCATCCTGTCTAGCCACTGTTTGTTACACATACCCGTCCAAAAGCAAGGAGTCAGTAGCAGTAATGTTGGACAGTTATTGTTGGACAGTTATTTACTTGAGGACATACTTGCCATACTGTCTAACCACTGTTTGTTACAACATACCCATCCAAAAGCAAGGAGTCAGTAGCAGTAATGTTTAACAGCTTATTTATTTGATGACATACTTGTCATACTGTCTAACCACTGTTTGTTACAACATACCCATCCAAAAGCAGGGAGTCAGTAGCAGTAACGTTTAACAGCTTATTTATTTGAGGACATACTTGTCATACTGTCTAGCCACTGTTTGTAACAACATACCCATCTAAAAGCAGGGAGTCAGTAGCAGTAACGTTTAACAGCTTATTTATTTGAGGACATACTTGTCATACTGTCTAGCCACTGTTTGTTACACATACCCGTCCAAAAGCAAGGAGTCAGTAGCAGTAATGTTGGACAGTTATTTACTTGAGGACATACTTGTCATACTGTCTAACCACTGTTTGTTACAAAATACCCATCCAAAAGCAAGGAGTCAGAAGCAGTAACGTTTAACAGCTTATTTATTTGATGACATACTTGTCATACTGTCTAACCACTGTTTGTAACAACATACCCGTCCAAAAGCAGGGAGTCAGTAGCAGTAATGTTGGATAGCTTATTTATTTGATGACATACTTGTCATACTGTCTAACCACTGTTTGTAACAACATACCCATCCAAAAGCAAGGAGTCAGTAGCAGGAACGTTTGACAGCTTATTTATTTGATGACATACTTGTCATACTGTCTAACCACTGTTTGTTACAACATACCCATCCAAAAGCAGGGAGTCAGTAGCAGTAACGTTTAACAGCTTATTTATTTGAGGACATACTTGTCATACTGTCTAGCCACTGTTTGTAACAACATACCCATTTAAAAGCAGGGAGTCAGTAGCAGTAACGTTTAACAGCTTATTTATTTGAGGACATACTTGTCATACTGTCTAGCCACTGTTTGTTACAACATACCCACCCAAAAGCAGGAAGCCAGTAGCAGTAATTTTGTTCAGCTTTTTAATTTGATGACAAACTTGTCATACTGCCTAGCCACTATTTGTTTTCATACCCATCCAAAAGCAGGGAGTCAGTAGCAGTAACGTTGAACAGCTTATTTATTTGAGGACATACTGTCTAACCACTGTTTGTTACAATATACCCATCCAAAAGCAGGGAGTCAGTAGCAGTAACGTTCAACAGCTTATTTATATTTATTTGAGGACATTCTTGTCATACTGTCTAGCCACTTTTTGTTACAACATACCCATCCAAAAGCAGGGAGTCAGTAGCAGTAACGTTCAACAGCTTATTTATATTTATTTGAGGACATACTTGTCATACTGTCTAACCACTGTTTGTAACAACATACCCGTCCAAAAGCAGGGAGTCAGTAGCAGTAATGTTGGACAGCTTATTTATTTGATGACATACTTGTCATACTGTCTAACCACTGTTTGTAACAATATACCCATCCAAAAGCAAGGAGTCAGTAGCAGGAACGTTTGACAGCTTATTTATTTGATGACATACTTGTCATACTGTCTAACCACTGTTTGTTACAACATACCCATCCAAAAGCAGAGAGTCAGTAGCAGTAACGTTTGACAGCTTATTTATTTGAGGACATACTTGTCATACTGTCTAGCCACTGTTTGTAACAACATACCCATTTAAAAGCAGGGAGTCAGTAGCAGTAACGTTTAACAGCTTATTTATTTGAGGACATACTTGTCATACTGTCTAGCCACTGTTTGTTACAACATACCCATCCAAAAGCAGGGAGTCAGTAGCAGTAACGTTTAACAGCTTAATTATTTGAGGACATACTTGTCATACTGTCTAGCCACTGTTTGTAACAACATACCCATCTAAAAGCAGGGAGTCAGTAGCAGTAACGTTTAACAGCTTATTTATTTGAGGACATACTTGTCATACTGTCTAGCCACTGTTTGTTACACATACCCGTCCAAAAGCAAGGAGTCAGTAGCAGTAATGTTGGACAGTTATTTACTTGAGGACATACTTGTCATACTGTCTAACCACTGTTTGTTACAACATACCCATCCAAAAGCAAGGAGTCAGTAGCAGTAACGTTTAACAGCTTATTTATTTGATGACATACTTGTCATACTGTCTAACCACTGTTTGTAACAACATACCCGTCCAAAAGCAGGGAGTCAGTAGCAGTAATGTTGGATAGCTTATTTATTTGATGACATACTTGTCATACTGTCTAACCACTGTTTGTAACAACATACCCATCCAAAAGCAAGGAGTCAGTAGCAGGAACGTTTGACAGCTTATTTATTTGATGACATACTTGTCATACTGTCTAACCACTGTTTGTTACAACATACCCATCCAAAAGCAGGGAGTCAGTAGCAGTAACGTTTAACAGCTTATTTATTTGAGGACATACTTGTCATACTGTCTAGCCACTGTTTGTAACAACATACCCATTTAAAAGCAGGGAGTCAGTAGCAGTAACGTTTAACAGCTTATTTATTTGAGGACATACTTGTCATACTGTCTAGCCACTGTTTGTTACAACATACCCACCCAAAAGCAGGAAGCCAGTAGCAGTAATTTTGTTCAGCTTCTTTATTTGATGACAAACTTGTCATACTGCCTAGCCACTATTTGTTTTCATACCCATCCAAAAGCAGGGAGTCAGTAGCAGTAACGTTGAACAGCTTATTTATTTGAGGACATACTTGTTATACTGTCTAACCACTGTTTGTTACAATATACCCATCCAAAAGCAGGGAGTCAGTAGCAGTAACGTTCAACAGCTTATTTATATTTATTTGAGGACATTCTTGTCATACTGTCTAGCCACTTTTTGTTACAACATACCCATCCAAAAGCAGGGAGTCAGTAGCAGTAACGTTCAACAGCTTATTTATATTTATTTGAGGACATACTTGTCATACTGTCAAGCCACTGTTTGTTATAACATACCCATCCAAAAGCAGAGAGTCAGTAGCAGTAACGTTGGACAGCTTATTTCGTTCAAACGAGTCCGTGGAAGGAGTCTGAGGAGATTTTCGCATTTCTTCTTCCACTTTTGCTGCAACAAAAAGAAATTTGTACACCAAACATTCAAGGAGTAGTGTTAAGCCAATCAATTTGCTTCAATATAAAATCAAGTACACCATGTAGTGATATTGTATTGTAAATTGAAAATGAATATCATTATTTCACATCAGAAAGAATTCCCTAATGAGAATAAAATAGGAACATTTTAAATATGTTTATCTTTTTAACGTTCCATACCCAACTGGAACCAAATGTTTCAGGTGTTAGCTATGTATCTCATGTTGTTTGATTAAATTCCCAAGCCAAGAATTGTGTTGTGTTCGTTAATGTCAGGACAAGGTTTTTATAAAAGAAAATTGTCAACCTGACATAAGGGCTCAGTCCCACTGACCTTCAAACTTCCCATTGATTTGATCAAACTTCAGTTAGTTACACCAAACAGCTGTTAACAAGGATTATATCTAAACATACTTGAAAGGCGTAAACATATGTTCATTATGGAAATAACAAATCTACTTGAATGGCAACTCTAGTTCTTTTTTCGATGCCTAAGTTAGCACTATATAAAAATAGGCGAGTGAGCAAATCGAACGAGCTCATCTTAAAATGAACGAGTATTTGGCATAAAACAAATTCAATGACATTAGGACAGGACGACGTCAGGCCAGCTAGTTTAATATAAGTATAACTGAAAATTCTTCTGATTGAAATATTGAGTATTTTTTAAGTAAATATTAATAAACTTGCAAAAGATTAAGAGCACAAAAAACAAGAAGAGAAGTTAAGTGCAATTTAACTTTCTCGCACATAACTATTCTGTTTTTTATCTAAATTATGATGAATAAAACTGTTAATCTATATAAATAAAATTAGAGTTTTGTCTGTACATTACTTGAAACTATGAAATTTTTGCATATTTTCATGTTTTACACTGTAGGGAAGCCAAAACAAGTCTAATTTCTGTCTGGCTGTCTGATTGTCGGTAACGCTCAAGGACGGGTTTTTGTTCGCTTTTCACGGGAAAACGGGTGCACTGTCATTTATGAAACTTAGTTTCTTTGTTCTATACATGCGTGAGGTTTTAGGCCACTTTAAACTGGCATACAATTTTTGGAAAAAAAATGGCAGCCGTTCAAAAATGTGATTTCGTGCGAGTTTGGTCACGTTTTGTACCGCTTTTCACAGGGAAACGGGTGCACTGATTTTGATATTTTTCTATGTTCTATATGTGCGTTAGAAGGTTTTAGGTTAATTGGAAATCACCTTAGGAATCTGCCCCACGGGGTTTAAAGATCCTATGTAGGGGTGTGCGAGTATTCGAACTTCGAGTTTTTTCGAGCCGAATATTGCAGTATTCGGCTCGGCTCAAGATTTGCAAAAAGGTTCGAAGTTCGAGCCAAATATTTAAAACGCCGAACAAAGAAAATAGTCGTCTACAAAAGTAAATTTGAAAAGAACTTTCCAGAATCAACGTTAGAATTGTCGTAGTTTGCGTCGGTAGAGCTCCATTCCATAACAAATATAATTCTGCATTGCTAATGCTTTCGGTCCCAAAAAAATAATCAAACATTAAATTACTGTAATATTTTAAACTGCCGACCTGATCAGTGATCAACCAACGTAATGGAGCTACATTCTCTACGCTCAATCACATCAAGAGGACCTATTCAATTTGCAGTGCAGTGTTGCCGTTGCCCAGTTGAGTTGTGCAATATTTCACGGTTAATAATAACTAATACAACAACAGTAATGCTCCAGAAAAAGTACCACAGGAAAAACCTAAAATCCATTAAAACACTTTTTCTAACTGTTGTATCGGTTCTACAACTTACAACTTCGTACATTACACAATAAAAATATTCCCTGGAGTCTGAAATTATGTCTGGCAACACTGTTGGCATACCCACTTTGCGAACTGCCTTAAGACGTTGAGTGAAGATGGTTATGATGTAATAATGATTTAACGTGACCAATAGCTAGGGACAAGGGTGTAGGTGATGAAGAAGATGAGTAGAGTATGAGTTCATCCTTTCTCCACTCATCTTGGGTGATGAACACCTAATAAACATGACGGCATTATAATGTGCAGACGAATTAGTATTCTCCAAAAATTGGATAGATAAAAATTCTGAATGGTTATGTAACGCATGTTTATAATACCGGTGGTCATATTATTTTAAAGTTGATTATATTCTATATATGCCGAAGTCCCTAACCAAGAGCAAGACGTGATCAAAATGGCGCAGTGTTTTATACGCTACGCTACAGCTGTGCGATTAAAATCATATTGTTAACTCCGCGGTATTGTTTGAATTTGTGAATAAACGTCAGTAGAAGTAGAAACCATATCATTTTATAATTGTATGCTATCAAATTGTTAAAGTTGTGATGAAAGAAGAATGCATTGACGATTCTCTTCCACCTTCTGCTTCTGAAACAGAAGGTTTCAGAAGCAGGTATAATAGGTTAAGTCTATTAGATAATAGGTTAGATAGAACATAAGCTAGGCCTACGATTATTAACTTATTTCTGTAAGTACAATAAGATATAAAGACTGGTTTGACTATCTTATATTTATAAAAGGAGAACCTAAAATTTACTATTCACAAACAGTTGAATGAGAGATAGGCTACTGGGTTTTGGCAATTCCCAAGGCTAGGGCCTAAGTCTTTGGTTACATGGAGAGTACATATTGACATATAGTCAATTATTATTATTATGGCTATTAATAAATACGGTAATATCTGCATTATTCAACCTGTGGGCTCATCAGTCTAGTTAAAAATTTATAGTTTTCTTCCTTTACGTTATTTGTTCTCTATGTAGGCTACCTACTTTATATTGAAAGACAAATTGTTCGTTACTATCAACAATTGGTCTCAATAAATCTTCCTTTTTGTAGCCTACCTAACTTATTCCCACTGTAGGCCTTTATTTATTTAACGTAGGAATAATGAATCTAGAAGAAGTGAATAAACTATGACAAATATTGAAAGTTATAAATTATTTTACATTACCAAAATGGATTAAATGTTTATTCTTTTAAACGTAATATAAATAAAGAATACATATAGGCCTAATCAAAAATGCTCAAAGCTCGAGAACTTTGAAAAAATTCTGCCCGGCTTGGCTCGAGTCAGAGAATCACTACCGGTATATTGCACACCCCTAGAGAAAATTCCCACCAAAAAAAGCTCGGCTCGAGCCAGAAATCACTATTCGCACACCCCTAATCCTATGTTATTCTTATGGGCAAAGAATGTATTAATATTGAACCAGATGATGACTTAAAAATAGTTATTCTATACACAGATGTTGTAGTTCTTATTTAAAACGTTGAATGAAGATTGGTAATAAATTACATAAGTATACAGGGAGGATATCTATATAACAAAATAAAAGTTTTGTCTGTACATTGCTTGTAATTATGACATTTTTGCATATTTTCGCGTTTTACACCCTAGGGGAGCCAAAACAAGTCTTATCTCAATTTCTGTCCGTCTGTCTGTCCTTCGGTAACGCTCAAGAAAGTGAATTTGTTCACTATTCTCGGGAAAACAGGTGCACTGATTTTTATGAATCTTTGTTTCTTTGTTTTATACATTCGTGAGAAGGTTTTAGGCTACTTTAAACTGCCAAATGCCTTTTCAGAAAATAATGGCTTCTGCTCAAAAACGTGTTTTCGCACGGTTTTGATCGTGTTTGTTCGCTTTTCCCAGGGAAACGGGTGAACTGATTTAGATGAAACTTTGTTTCTATGTTCTATATAGAAGTAAAATAAAGTAATAAATAACAGAAGTAAACAGAGTGGACATATTATCTAAATCTATATTTTTCGGACACATTCACTCGCTCACATTGTGATCACTGTAACTAAAAAACGACAATGTCTGAGAAGGTGAAATTTTGCGTAGTGGTTCCACTTATTCTGCAGATGTACAATAAGGCTAGATTTGAAACAAAATCGTACCCGACTCTGCCCTAATTTACTTTTATTGTTGGCAATCTTATGAGCATTATTTCGGACCTTTTTAAGTTGAATTTGGTAGGAACACACATAATATACCAGAATAAAAACAAGAATATAACCATTAAGGAGGTGTTTTAGGGCTCCACCCCCGAACCTTCAGAATATTTATTTTAACAATCTTACACCTGCTACTGGACAGATGAAGATGAAATTCAGTGGCAAAAAAAAACAGATAAAAATACTTAAGGGATCTGCCCCACTGACACTCACAAACTAGTCAACCAATAGAGCTGAAATTTGGTACTTTAAAAGACAACAACATAAACAACAACAACATTAACAACATCATGGCCCATAATAGGGAGTCATGGTGTTGTTCTCTCTAGATATTTCATACAGACACTTTGTGTGCTTGAGTCATATGGGGGGACGAGATCTATACCTCTCTAGATAGATATTTTATGTAGCCAACTACTGAGTGTCTCAACTTAACAGTAAATTTGAAAATTATGTTTCAATAAGATTAAAGGGAAGGAGTAGGTCCTTCTAAAAGTTGGGAACAGGACATTGGAAAACTGGTGGTCTCATAAACATCCCTCCTTCACTCTGTTCAATCGATGATTAACAGGAAGTACTGATCGACAGTTTTTTCCCTGAGGTTCATAAACAGATTAATTTCTAAAGTGCCTTGTGCCATCCTCACGTCCACCAATTAAATATTGTAAAATTAATTCGGTTGTTATTATTTTCAAATTAATCTATTATTTAGACATAAACCCCGTACGAAGGACGGGTACACAGCTAGTGTAATAGTAATACACGAGTTCAATGAGAAATACTAATTATTAATGGATATTAGCCATTATTATGTACTACCAATACTTTAACATTTCAACAATCTTCATGGTTACTTAAAAATAGGATCTTACTTCTGAGTGTAAAGAATGTAAATGCGTAAAGCATTTATAAAAAAAGTTCAACATTAACTTAATTTTGCAAGAAATAAATGCAGTCTCAGAAGTACTAAGTTTAACTTACAAGGCTCTAATAGAGGTTATCAAGTTTATGTTTCCAAGTCTTCCAGAGAGTCACTGGAGTGGTAATAGCTGAAAGTCTTATAAAATGGGGAGCCAATGGGGGCTTCTCATTTATGGAATCTTGCTAATTGCAAAAGAACAAAACTTTCTCAAACATTTAAATCTTATAACAAACAGTAAAACAAATAATAAAAATACTGTCACACTCTCAAAATCGGACAAACAGGATTTAGGAAATGGACGGGTGAAATTAAGATGAAACCACTCAGATACCTTTGAGTATATTGCACTTGAGCTGGTCGAGGGGTATTGGTCGGGGACCGGAGCCCGTCTGTATGTTTCGATTGTTGGGGATCGGCGAGCGAGGTGAACACTCCCCCTCCACATTCACGTCTGCACAGGGCAACAGCACATTCAGAATATTCAGATACAACGATACAATATACAGCCAACACCACAACAAGAAAAACTGACTCTCGACAAAGTGCTCGCTACTACAGTTTACTATTGCCATGCATGTTCAAGTTGGTAACTCAAATTTGGTGAATTTGTTTAACACTTCATTTTAACAAAGAGAGTTTAAAATCCTACAACAATTAAAGTTTTGTACTTCTTTAATGTCAATTAATAAATTTGCAATATTTATTTTTTGTGTTTTTAACCTACTGGCTTTTTTTAAATTTAAATTAACAAATTTAACGTAAGTATGGTGGAAATCGGTTTATTAGTACTGTACTAATAGATTTGTTGTGCAAAAGCAACTTAGTTACTACTTTGAAATAAAATTAAATATGGAGCTCCAGTAAATTAATGTAAAGCACTGTCTGCAAGAAACACGTTAACGGCTAAATATGTGGAGACATGACAGTAGAGGAGAAAAGGTTATAGGAAAGGTGTTGTGCAATATGAATTAGACCTGCCACCCAGGAATGTCAGTCAATGGTTTTCATGCAATACACTGTCAATTTACCTTCAGCCTTGCTAGACAGGCTGGACAAGGGGGAACTTGAATCGTTTTTATCTTCTAAATTGTGATTTGTGATTGTTTCTTTAGCCAAACTCTTCAATAAGGAGTCAAGTCTCTCCTCAGCTACACCTGGAAATAAAACTTAATTTGCTGAGATTCTGCAATTTTTTTAAAGATTAAAAGTCCATTAACAAACTATTATACATGCTTTTATATTTAGCGTTTAACTCTTGGGATATTGAAAACAAATTAACTCAAATGTCACCTATCCTTTATTATTGCCTCCAAATTATTAAAAAAAACAGACTGTTATTATAATTGTTTCCTCAAAATATTAAATTACTAAGAAAGAAAAATGAAAACAAAGGAAACATATATGGCTTAGGAATTTTATGGTAAAAATGAAATATACCGTTAACTCACCTAAAGAAACTGATATCACATGAGCATAAAGCACAAAAACATATATTCACACAAAAATGAATTAATATTTCATCCCCAATGGAGACTTCTAAAGATGAAAAGTAAGAATGACACTTGACGTTAAGATTCCACTCATCTGAAGAACACCCCAATGGGCGTGAAATATTAACTCATTTTTGTGTGATTTTGTACATATTTTGTTGTTGTGCTCATTTGATACCAGGTTCTTCAGAGAGTTAAATTTATATCCCATATTCTTTTCAATGAAAATAACAGCAAATCATTTTAAACATTGCAGTAGTTGTTAGGAAATTACACTTTGCATAGTGCTTGAATGTTTTCAAGATAGCCCTTGTATTAAATTTTTCATAATGTTCAGAGGTAAATAATAGTATATAAAATATGTAAATACACTAGACTCTCAGAAATCCGTATCACATTTATCGGGACTCTCGGTTATCCGAACTAGTTATCTTAATTTGTTTTTAAAATTGTTTGTTGCAAATAAAAACGAAAAACCCAACAACACGGTTTAGCGCCTTCAGTTTTCACGTTAATATCCCGCACTACATAAATGTCATGTAGTTTGCATCATCAGGCGCACTAACCCCATCTCGTATGGTCTGAGTCCTCTCTTAACCCAACTTTTTACTGAGCCTTTATCGGTGTTTGTTATTGTTTACGTATCCGATGCACGTTGCTCCATTCAGGTCTTCTCCTGTCTATGACTCATCACTAGCAATGTAAATCAGTAGGCCGTTGACACTTGGCACATGAAAGTAAACGCATATTGTCATAATTGTTCACTATAAAGGGGGAATTGATGATTCACGCCCACCTATGGGCGGATTTTTTTAAATCCGGACCAGAAGTCCGCCACAATAATCTGGATTCCTGAGAGTCTACTGTATTATTACTATTTTACGCAGTTAATTGATATTAATACTGGAGTAGAATTGCAGCTATATGCTGATGACATAAGTATTCTGTTTGATGGAAAAGATATTGTGAGCATTTCTCAAACCTTACCCTCTGTTATAGAAAATGTTCAAACAGTTCTAGGAAATAATAATTTATTTTTAAATACTGATAAAACCTTTTTTATTAATTTTACATGTTAAAAAAAAGAAAAGTGATGAATTACAAGCTATTTTTCAAAGTCAATATTTTGTTGAAACTATGAATTTTTTGGGTTTAAAATTAAATTTAGACTGGACAGGGCATGTTGACTTTGTTTGTAAAAAGATTAGCTCTGGCATATTTGCACTGAAAATTTTGCGGAAATTTTGTTCTTTAGATGTTTAAAAAAAAGTATATTTTGTTGTACATTCACTCTAACCTATCATATGGTTTAGAAGTTTATAGAGCATCCAGCAGATTGAATTTATATAAAATTTTAGTTATTAAAAAATCGGCAATTAGGATTATATTAAATATCAATATTATAGAGTCATGTAGAAACCACTTTTCTGACCTTGGAATTTTGACAGTGTATGGACTGTACATTTATAAAACCATTCTTTATGAAAAAAATAATGTTGATAAATTATACAAAGCCAAGTCCACTGCTATAACACCAGAAGAAACAAAGATTTTGTAATTCAATCACACAAAAAAGATTTTTTTAAGGAAAAATCTACTTATGCTGAGGTTGAATTTGTCAACAACTTGCCAGACCATATTAAGAATGAAAATGTATACAAAAGGTTCAAACGTTTACTGAAAGAACATCTTGTAATGAAGCCATTTTATAATTTTGATGAGTTTTTCATTAAGGATAAGCCTAGTTTTTAAGTTACTTTGATTTGTTTGTACTTCGTACATGTTGACACCATTCTTTTGTATTTTTTGCAAATGTGAATAAAGTTTTATTGATTGACTGATTTATTGAATAAAAACATATTAATATTACAGTAATTATGCTTGCATCTGAATTATCTTTTACAGTAAATATTTTCATGTTAGAAAAATCATTGGGGATTAAAACATGATTTTAATTTTGTTCATCATAATATTAGGACTTGTAGTATATTTCATTGGCTGGTAGATTTCTACACATATTATTTAACTCATTTTTTGTTTTATGGGTAAAAAATATATAATAAACTTCACACTATTAAAATAACATAGAGTAGCAAAGTTTTCTCTATGAGATTTTCAGTCACCTAGTAAATTTTGAAAGGGTTTATCAATAATTTTCAATGCACTAAGATAATTGACATTTATTTTTTTTAATGCAAAAACTATACGATTGACATGGTTCACACTTTTATTTGGTTATTGATTTCCCTGACCAAAAAAGTTAATTTTCAATGACTTTCCCTAACAAAAAGAGTTGATTTCGCCTAATTCTCAGCTTGGAATGTGCACTTTATTTACTAGGCTATTAAAGCTATTTAGGTATTAAAAATGTTTGTGTCTCCACCTTCCCTATAGCCATCCAATACTCTCCTGATTATTTGTTTATGTTAATGTTTAAATACTTTGTTGTTGTCCAATAAATTTATTGCTTTACCAGTTATGGTTCACTTTCTCTTTGTTCCACCATAAAAACCAAATCAACAAATATTAATTTTTGTATGCTTTGCATCTACAATTTTCTGGACTTTTAGAATTTTTCAAACTTTTTCTTTGACCATTTTAAAATTTCCTGCCTTTTCAGAAAGTGTGAACCATGACTAACTATCACCATCCCAGGCTTCCTCTAATGAGCACAAATACTAAACACAAAACATCCTACAAACATAAGTGACTGTCATGTGTTTTACAAAGCAGTTCAGACCAGAGTTGGAGTTGGACTTGCGCCTGCGCAGTGTCCCGACCAGTGACGCAGTGTCCAGTGTGACCACAGCGGTGTCGTCTGTGTCGTGCTGCGCGACTGCGGCTGCGGGCACGGCGGACGCTGCAGACGCTTCACTGCTGCTGCTCGACGCCTGGTTGTCGCCCTTCTTGGCTGCGGCTTCGTTAGACGTCGTGTTGCCTCTGAGTCAGGCATTAATGGTTAAAATATGCTTATAGTAAGGAATGTAGGGTAAAAACCGACTACAAGATTATTTATTGACAGGAGAGTCCAGCAATAAAAGTTTAATTATTTATTCCACTTGTGTGTTTTTAAAGCAATGAAAAAACGCTTTTCAAAATCAACTTGGTTAACTAAATAAATGGATTTTTTACCCCGAGCACAAGTTAGAGAAGTGTATCAATAGAATTGATCTTACAGAGATAGAAAAGACCATTTCCAATAGTTTGTAAATCATACAAGGACTGTGACGACTTTCTCGAAAAAGAAACAAAATTGGTTTTTCTTTAAGCCGGAAGAAGTCGTCTCAGACCTAGCCAGCGGATTCGCTTAAGTCTGGCGTGCTGGGTCTGTCCAGGGTTCTTTAAAATGAAATTTAGTCACGGAACAGATTTAGATTAATTAAATAAAAAATAAATAAAAATATATGACTTAAAATCAGGTGCGAACTCAGTACCGGCAAACACCGCTCACACCTGCAGGTAATGCCAATTGAAATAAAACAAATTGAAATTTATATAAAAAAAATCATTTATAAGGTGGAAGTTTAACTCAACTAACGTACTCACACGTTACAACTCCCAATCCCCACTAAGGTTTGAATATCAACCCTAGTCCAACCAATTACTTCTGCTCCCTCTGCAGGAATGGCTTTGTTCAGACCTGTTGTGACGTGCCTGTGACACCCAAGCAGAAAGGTCACCTCGTCGGCTCACAACTGGCGGTTTAAACAACACCAATCCAAATCGATCAAAAAGCTAGATATCTCAAAATTAATCTAATCAATACCTAAACTCAAAACACCCCGTATAGAATCTGTATCGGGAGTTGGCGTAGTTTAAAACGTGCGATACGGCACATAAATACGCGTAGGTGCATATCCTGAATAAGGCCAAATGCGATACGGCACTAATCATTTTACTCAAACAATAATTTACAATTCAAAATGTTATACTGTTCAACTTAATTAAAATATAAAGAAACGTAGGTCGTACCTGTAATCACAGTTAATGATAGTACGCCCTACACGAAGTATCACCACTAAACGCAACCTGTCCTCACCAAACGTAATACACGAATGACCTCCTTGCCGTAACCTTATCACCCACCCCTCCATTCCTCCCCCTCCGAGGGGAAGAGATAAACAGCTGTCCATAATTTCCAGCGGTTTGATTTCGTTTGGAGAAATCAACGTCACCGCTGATCAGCTGTCTGGGTGGCGTTTAAAACACTACGCCACAGGTGGCTGTCTGCAACTGCGAGCAGGGAGGTTACGTTTGTTGTTAACAAACATACATTTTCAATGTTCGTAAAACTCTTTGATATTGTGCTACGTCTTATGTAACCATGTTAGATAAATACCGTGGTGATAAATTCGCTTAATGGAGTTCACACCAGTGTTTAGAAAAGTTGTATCCGCCAACCTATTCAACACTAGTGTTCCTCGGGTCGCCGGTGAATGTCTCAGGTTAACCTAGTCAAGCGGTTATTAATCGTCTAGTGCATTAACTGTCGAACCACTAGTTAATTATTTCACCCCTTTGTGCTCCAAAACCAAAAGTGAAGTGATAGCCAAAAGTGAGCGTTCTGAAGCCTAGGCTATTCGTCTATGTTGGTATCAGAACTGCGGCTGTGCTAGGCCTAAGCCCACTGGTAAGGACCTAGACTCATTGCTGTGCCAGGTAACCTTAACAGCTAATTCTAGGCCTAGTTAGACAGCTTATATTCCTTGTGTAGCGAATTTAAACCCCCCTCAAATTTTGGCTCGTTACATAAGGCACAAGAATGTAACATAACAATATTTAATTTATTGAACACATGGTCTATGCAAACTACTAGCAGAGGGCAAGACTATGTTTGTGTAAAATTAGAGATTGACAACCTAAATATTTGTACGAACGACTCCAAATAAATATGAAATATTAACTTAACTGTTATTACTTTTGAAATAAGCTATGTATTTTGCTGAGAGGCAACAGCTTTGTTACAATTAAATTGGTTTTATAAACAATAATAAAACATTTCACTTGCTCATTCGTTTCAAGCCAGTGTGCAGTAAATATTTTAAAATTCAGTTTTAACTAGCTTTGAGGTGCCACTTAACGCATTCACTGAGTTAATCGTGTATATTCAGGATAATTGCATTTATTTCCTTGCTAGGCAACCGCCGGAAATCCTGCGCACCCGCACTGAATGTGTTACATTGGTAATAAATAATGAGGGGAGACCAGAATAAAAGCTAATACCTCTGCCAGGCCCTATACTTCTACGCTCAGCTATACATGCTAACATGTGTATCTTGACTTGATAAACATATTACGAGGTTATTTTAAAAGCTTAGAAATATTAACTGTTTATAACCAATATATATTTGATTGCATATTTTACTTGAAAAAAAATCCAGAGAAAATAACATTGCGCTCTAATATACATAAATATAACACAATACATAATGTACCCCCGAAGCAGCAAACCTGCGTACTCAGCTAATTTCCAATGTAAATATATACATATTAGTATCTTAATACCACTTAAAGCCACATACCAAGTTTCATCAATATACATTCATAAATAAATGGTTATGGCATTTTAATTATTCTCTATAAGAATAACATGGCGTCTGAGGATGCAGGTTTGCTGAAACCAGGTACACAGAAAATGGGTTTTTATGCAAATTTGTTATAACTCAACTAGGTGAAGCCACATACCAAATTTGATTAATTTATGTTCATAATTAAGGGAGATAACATTTGACTTATTCTCCATAAGAATAACATGGAAGCTGAGTACGCAGGTTTGCTAATACGGGTACTATCGGCAAAAAAATAATTTTTCATCCAAATATCAATAGACCACAACAGTATGAAGCAATATACCAAGTTCCGTCAGGATAAGTTGATAAATAAGCAAGATGTACAATTTTTCTTATTCTCCGTTAGGATAACATTGGACAACGTACTGCGTTTAGCACTTTCAATGTCTCGGTAACCAATTGACGTAGAGCAATGATCAAAACATAAAATTATTTGTTCTCTTAAGCTGAATTTAATGGTGAAAATTAGAATAGGATTTACTATATTATTATATGTAAAAAACTCAAAAAACCCATTTTTGGGGTACAAAACCCCCCCAAAATACCCCTTTGGATAGAGCGATCTGGATGGATTACGAACTTAAAGTCATAAATGTTGCTTTACATGTCTGTATAAATTTCATCAAAATCGGATCATTTTTACGAGTTTTATCGCACCCACGGACACACGCACACGCACACGCACACGCACACGCACACACACACACACACACACACACACACACACACAAATATATATACATATATATATACATATATATATATATATATATACAGTTTTGAACGAATGGTGTTTTTGGCATCTGGAGACCTCAAAACAAAAAGTTATCATGGTCCCGGGCCTAGCTCTTACCATGCCGACTACAGTAATAGGTTCTTCCTAATAGGGGAAATTCGCTAAAAATGATATTGACATTCAAAAACATAAGTTAACAAAAAACTAGGGGTGTGCGAGTAGTGATTTTTTTAATCGAGTCGAGTAGAGTCGAGTAATGCCAATTATTTTTGAGTTTCGAGTATTTTCGAGCGAGTATTTGCCATCAGTTGGTAGTTTAAAATAGTGTAATGGGATTTGGATACCACCCTATATTTGATAATCTAAACATGGTTTCTAACTAATACACGAGTAGAAGTACAAAGCTTTGGCCAGTACAATCAAACTGGATTACGTATTGATAAACAAAACACGGTTTGATATTCGTTTCCAGCCGATGAAACAAGGGTCCGATTGTCATTTGGCCAATTTCACCTGGTCCAGACATCGCTTATAATCAATAATAAATGACGAAATCGTTAGTCACGGCCGAAATTACGCGGTCCGATCGTCATTTTCGGGCCAATTTTACGTGATGCGATCAGCCTTTGCGGCCATTACTACGTCTTATGGCCGGTCGCAATCGTTCGCGGTCGTCATTTTCGGCCGATTTTACGTGATACGGATGCCTTTTGCAGCCGTTACTATGCGTTTTGGCCGGTCGCAATTGTTCGCGGTCGTCATTTTCTGCCGAGTTTGCGTGACGCGATCACCTTTTGCGGCCGTTACTACGCGTTGTGGCCGATCGCAGTAGTTTGCGGTCATCATTTTCGGCCGATTTTACGTGATGCGATTGCCTTTAACGGCCGTTACTAAGCGTTTTGGCCGGTCGCAATCGTTAGCGATCAAGAAATCGGCGGGAAATACTCGCTCGAACTTTCGAGTAGTTTTCATAACTTCGAGTCGAGTTCGAGTATTAAAATACTCAGCCGAAAACTCGAAGTTTCGAGTACTCGCACACCCCTACAAAAACCTTCATATATGGGATCAACATTTTATAGAATGTTACCTTTAGAATTGAAAAACTAAATTACTGAAATTAAATTTAAGACCAGATTAAAAACATTTTTGTTTCAAAACCCAAACGGTACTATTCTTCAAAATGAATTTATACTTTCAAACCATTGAATAAAGAAGATTGGACTGTGCAAGTTAGTTAGTTGGGTCTCATTTTTGTATAGGGATCGGCTGTGCTTTTGCGTATATTTACTAGTGATGTGTCAAAACCAAAACTTGAATCTCAAAACCACCAAAACTTTGGAAAAGTTTCGGTTTCGAGATTCGATCGGTGAGTTTCGAGAATCAAAACTCGAAACTGCTGAGATTTTTTGTGTCTTTATTGTTGTTTTTTAACTAAAATCACGCCCGTGTTTCGATCAATAATGCAAAGGTCAAAAGCCTACTGTCATCGGTCGTCTACCTTCACCTTTTTTGGATTATTGATTTTTTATTTCTAAAAGAACAACTCTAACCAAAATATATAATTAGTTTTAATTAATTTTTCTGGATTTATTTTTCACAACCATACCCAGGCAAGTAAATAGGGTTTCGCGATTTGAGTTTCGAGATTCGAGATTCGATTTTATAAGTTTCGGTTTCGGTTTCGAGATTCGAAATTTCTGGTTTTGACCATCACTAATATTTACTCTTACTTGCCTTGCCTTACTTTGTATATATATGTATTTAATGGAATAACCTTATTGTGACACAATTTATGCACAGGATTTGTATTTATAAATAAAGAATATTTTGATTTGATTTGATACAGCGTGTGAGAGAGAAGCAACTCACCTCTGTTTCTCCCGCAACACGTGGGACTGGCGCCTCGCGTACCGCTGACTCGGCCTCCGCTCAAACTGCACCGTCCGCCTCGCCCGGTTCTGCTGAGTCGTCTGGAACTCCGTCTTTCCACTACAATGTCAAACATTACATCACAAATGATGAACAGTGTTCTATCGACTAAGTATTACTTAAAACACTTAATGCTGAATCTATATAAGGCTTTGTGCTGGCAAAAAGTTGTTATTTGTGTTGTTTAATAGCATTACACTGAGTTAACATGAACATTTTTATTTTACTTATCTAAGGAAACAATTTTAGCTTAACACGTACGCTGCGGTCCGGTCGGTTTCGACCAGCCCGGGCTGCGCACGGACATTGCGCGGTCCAAAGCGGCCTCCAATTCTCTTGAAACTAAACCTATCAGTGTGAGCCCAGCACTGGGAAGAGGCAGGTGGTTTGTTGCCCCCGTTTAGCTCAGAATGCGAGCTTTATTTTGGTGTAGGTTGGTAGTAAATTTCCCTCAAAATCCTGGCTGTCACGGGACTTCCCCGCATTAGTTTTCATCCCCCTTAGTCCCTCTAGATGGCAAACGTGGTTGACTACTGCTATCTGAATTCTGCTGCTACCTGTTGGCGTTTTGTAGAACGATGTCCAGTTGTGTTGTAACACAGTACAGCGCTGTACAGTGTTTCTGTCATTTGTTAGCTGGGAATTCAAAATGTGACTGCGCCCATCGGTTTACAGTTTGTAAACCGGTCTGTAAACCGGTTTGTAAGCCGGTGTAAACCGGTTTGTAAATCGGTCTGCGCAATGGCCACAGTTTACCGTGTGGCGGGAACAAGCCCCCGGGCGTGCCCACAGCGAATGTGTTAAACAATTTTTTATGCTGAAATTTTGTAGGCCCATTGAGCCTACAAGTAGTAAAAAACTGAGTGGCTAAAGAGAATGGACAAATGGTAGAACGCTCTCCTTAAATAAACCGTCCCTTTTACCTGTTTCCTTTGATGATTAAGAATAACTCATTGCTAAAAATGAAATCAGACAAATGAAACTAAATATTTAAAGATTTATCAACAAATTTGTTACACCACTTCAATATTGACATTATAGGGCCAAGTTAAGGAGTAAAAGCGCAAGAAGTAAGCTTCAATTTGGTAAGGTGAAAGCAATATGAGATGAAATGAAAATTGTCTTTATTCACACATTATATCATACGATTGAATGGTGTCAAATATATACAAGGTAAAATCATTGACTATATATATAGTCAATGGTCAAATACATATCACTTGTATCCTCAAATATTAATAAGTTATAGACCTAGTTTATATCTCCTAGTAACAATTTTTTCTTCTACATTTAGGCCAATTGACAGCACAGTCTTTTTCCCATGAATTGCACTATTATGTCTTATTTATATAAAATGAATTAAAATATTTATGTTTGCAATAAAATCTAATTATGAATAATAAAGAAGCCTATATCTAGGCAAGGCTGAACTCCTATACAGTAACAATAGTTACTGTCACCCAGCCATCACTGAGGTTTAAGAGAAATTGAAGTTTTATTAAACTGTACAGTCAGATTGAAATGTTAATAGTTATGATGAAGGGAGTGAAGTAAACAAAAACATAGGAATATCAAGTAAATAAACTAGTGAGTTTGGGTTTATAAGCCCTTTTCTTGGTTCAGAAATTTAAAATTTTCATGAAGCAAATCATGAATAAATACGTGCCTGTATCTAAACCTGGAGCCCATTCGGAAGAAGTTCTGTCGCGCGGAGGGACCCTTGACTGGGGCTCGTAGTCTGAAGAAGGCGTGATGCTCCACCGCACACTTCCACAAGTGCTTGCAGGCTTTCTCGTTGTGAAGCCTACGACAACGACAAGGTGCATTAGAGACTGAACAATACTGAAAGGAAAATGCTGGATCAAGTTTACTGTGTCAAATTTTAAAGTATGAGAATACATCCACACACGACAATCCATGACATGATCATACAATCTTATGTTGTTTAGAAGATTTTACAAACCGGAAGCTTTTACATTAGAAAGCAAGATCTCTTTAACAACAGTGTGAAAATCAAACTAGACTACACTGGGTAGGCTAGTTAAAACACAGAAATTATATTTAATACCGACTTATTTAGAAGGTCTCTAAAATGCAAAGCTAAAACACAACTACCAGACTATCCACTGTAACGGTATGCTTAATACGGTACTGTATCACGTAATTAGATATCTCTGGATCTTATTTTGATCATTACTTAGTTTAAAAACTTTTCATGGAAATAATTATACTTTATTTTCAAAGTGATATTTAAGTTTTCAAAGCGAGTAACAATTAAATAAAACTCAAAAGTTAAATAAACTCTCAGTTTACAGTGCCGACCCATGTGATTGCAATGTGGTGTTGTGGCTAACCTGAAGACGAAGGTGTGCTCCTGCTCTCGGCCCTGGTCATCGTCCTCCACCACCACCAGAGTCAACTTCTTCTTCTTGAAGTCTAGCTTCCCAATCTTCGGCCTGCAACCCGACAAACGGTATAGTATTAGATGATACAAAGTCTTGTCAGAAAAATAGAACAAACACATAACGAGTTCACACGCAGCACGCTGACGTGAGGGAAGTGAATTTCCACATAAAAACTTGTAAATCTCAAAATAAGTGTAAAAACATACATTAGTCCAATTTTTATTGAAATCTGAAAACATTGATTTTTTGGCTGTTCTGATACTCCTGGTTTCATTTACAGTGGAACCTCTATTAACCGTCACCTTCGGGACCGGGACTGTGACGGATAACTGAATAGACGGATAATAGAAACATCATATTATAAACGTGTTCAGTAACTAAATTTTAAAATGTTTGGCAGACAAATGAAAATAAACTGTGTACAAAATGATAATACTTCCCACTACATACATATTGATGTTGTTTGAAATAATATAATAGCTCATACAGATGCTCAGACACTGCTGTACGGTGCAAATCCTGAGACTAATAAATAGTAATATTCTCATAGACGGACGACGGATAACAGAGAGTGACGGTTGATCGAGGTTTTACTTACTTGCAAAGCTGGGAATACAATTTTGCGCATTACAAGGTTAGGAGAAGGTCCAGACAGGCTTGAAAGTAGGCGTGAGGTTGCTGCGGATGATAATACCCCCGTCGCAGCAAACCTGCATACTCAGCGAATTTCCAATGAATATATATATATCTTAATAACACATTATGCCTCTTACCAGAGTTCATAAGAAATATATTCATAAATAAGCGATATTTAAAATATTCATTATTCTCCATTAGAATAACATTAGGGATGAGTACGCAGGTTTGCTGCAACAAGGAACACAAAATAATGGGTTTTTATGCAAATATCAATAGAACTCATCTAAGTGAAGTCACATACCAAGTTTCATCCATATACATTCATAAATAAGCGATACATAACATCTTTATTATTCTCCATAAGAATAACATGGGAACCGAGTACCTAGGTTTGCTGCTACGGGAACCATAGGCGAAAAAGTAGTTTTTTGTTCAAACAACAACAAACCACAACCAGATGAAGCGATATACCAAGTTTCGTCAGTTTATGTTCATAAACAACCGAGATATACAATTTTTCTTTTTTCTCCATAAGAATAACATTGGACAACGTACTGTGTTTAGCACTTTCAATATCTCAGTAACCAATTGACGTAGAGCAATGATCAAAATACCAAATTGTTTGTTTTTTAAGCTGAATTCAATGGTATAAATTAAAATTTGATTTAAATGATTATTACATGTGAAAACCCCAAAAAAAACATTTTTGGGGTACAAAACCCCCCCAAAACCCCCCTTCGGATTGTGCGATTTGTCTGGTTTTCGAACTCGTTCAACTAAATGGTACTTTACATATTTGTACCAAATTTTATTAAGATCAGACTTTTTTTACGAGAGTTATCGTGCTTACGGACACATATATATAAATATATATATATATATATAAATATATATTTATATATATATACACATAGATACAAATTTGAACGAATGGTGTTTTTGGCATCTGGGGACCTCAAAATGAAAAGTTATCATGGTCTCGGGCTTAAGTCTTACCATGAGACCTACGGTAATAGCTTCTTCCCTATAGGGGAAATTCGCTAAAAGTACCCTAACAAAGGAATAACAGGCTTTTCTAGTGTAAAACCCCCATAAGACAACGTACTGTGTTTGGTCGATACACATTTTCTTTAATAAATCGGTAAATGTTTATGCTAGAATGACAAGAGAAGGCTTAAAACTTTTGCCTCTCTAATTCCCATCTTTTTACATGCATTGATTTTACATCTGGGGCTTTTATGACCCTTTTTGGGCCCGAAAACTCGAAATTTTAAAGATTAATCCCCAAAAAAAGGGGTTTAGAGTTTTCCGATTGTTTGGCCCAACAAACTTGTCTAACTGATTACAGAAAGGAACGTCCCAACCAAATTTGAAGTAAATCGGACAAAAAATGTGACCGCTATAGAGTGCAAACACACACACATATATATATATATACGTATATGTCTATAAGTATAAAAACATAAAAATAACCATGAGTACCCTGTTGAATACATTTTTTAATTATACTTGCACTAACATGTTTCGACTTAAAGTAATGATCACAGTGCTAATTCATAATGGGCTAACCTAACTCTTGGTGTTATCAACAAATTTTTAAGTCAAAATATGTTAGTGCAAGTATAATTAAAAAATGTATTCAACAGGATACTCATGGTTATTTTCATGTTTTTATACTTATATTATAGTAGCCCTTTACTGTGAATTTAATTCTCTAATATATGTCTATATATACATATATATATATACAATTTTGAACGACCCCCGAAAACGTGTTCAGGGGGTCACGTTAGGAACTACTATGGCGGTCCCGGGCTTAAGTTTCACCGTGCGGGTCATGCTAATAGTTCACTTTCCAAAGGAAATTCACTAATAAAACTTTAACTATTTTCCAATAGTACAAGCCCTATACAACTTATAGAAAATAAATCTTTTTCATATTTGTAATTTTTAAGTTGTCTCAATCTACGGCCCCAGCCCGCGGCTCGACTGGTTGAATAGTAGGGTTGGGTTGCTTACTATTTTCCACTGATGTGCCTTTCAATGTCGCCGACAACTAATCATGAATATATTTTTATTTTGAGCGTTCACTTTATAGTTTTGATGAGTGACATTTCTTGTAGCCTATACAGATTTTATTATTAAAAATATTTGACACAGTTGTGAGCACATTTAAATACATTGGAACTCAGATAGTTCGAATCTCAAGGGACCGCGGTAATAAAATTCAAACTATCCAAGCTTTACTATATTAAAAACAAATAACATTATTATACAAATAACATTGATTATAAATTTAAAATGGTTTTTAATTTTAAGAATTACAATTTAACAAATGTATTTAATCAAATTACATTGATCTTATTCATTTATTAAAATACTTTTTTAAACTTAATTGCAATGTTAAATGAATGAACAGGGTGTCCCGGAACTATTCCATAACAATTTTTCTATAACTATACAACTGTGGGATATTTTAATATCAATTACATTTATGAGATGGTTAGTGGCAATCCAAAGGAAGTTCGGAGATTTTACTGTGAAAATCAAAAACAGACAGTATCAAAATTTCAACACTTCCCGCTGTTCTCAACAGTCTAAGTAGAACTGGGCATAGTGCGCGCTGTCGTTTACACGCTTATAAGTCGCACATAACAACTGTAATGGGAATTAAACCTGTAGCTGTAATCTGCATCAACTACGGAATCCTAAAGTTTAAGTATCTTTGAGATTTTTAAATGTTTAAATTTGTAATCTAATTAATGAATCTTGGATTTTTGAAAAGGTGACACGAAAAAGTTCCTAAGCCTAAACTTTTTTTATTGTTGGGTTAGAAACAAACTTCCAGCAGTAAAGTTGCTGATTATTAGTTGACCTAAAATTTTTATTTCTAACATTTTTCGAGAATATTTTCAGTTTCATCATTAAACGTGAACAAAGAAGCAAGAGTATTGTGCGCACGCACCAAAAACGCGAAAGTCGTTACGCGACTAAAACCAAGTAATTTTATTATTGCTATATTTAATTCTTTTTTTGCGCTAGTTTAAAAATAGAATAAGCTTCTTATATATTTCTCTAGCCTGTTTTTCTGAGAGTCCGTGAGATCTTCCTTATTCCTTTATCAAGGTCCATGATTTACCCCTCATTTTAAAGCTATCGTGCGGCTATTGACGAAAAATAGACCCACGGTCTAAAAATGTACCGCTTCTCGGAAATTTTAATGATATGAAAGATAAATAAAAGGAATAGTTTGTTTTGACAGGAGCTCGTGTAACCACTCTACTACCTGGCTACACAAGCAAATCTTTATTCACAATTTAGAAGTCGGGTGTCAAAGCTGAAAAATACTCTCATAACTGAATATAATTATGTATTAAATTAAATATCAGAATTTACATTTCAGCTGAGTATCTTATCTGGCTAAAAATATTTGTGCTAAAGTTATGGGAGAGGGTTCAGGCCTACATTTTCTGGCTTTTTAGGTCATATAATATAATATGCATTAATTTTATATCCCAATTTCTTTTTACTGTTTTTGGGACCCAAAAACACAACATTTGTAATTTGTATATCCTCTAAAAAAAGGAGGTTAGGGTCTTCTGATTGCTTTGCAAAATGAACTTGTCCAAATGATTGTAGATAGGAATGTCTCCATGAAATGTTAAGTAAATTGTAAATTTACACTTTCCTATCACTTAGTTAAGTTGCTTTGCAAAATGAACTTGTCCAAATGATTGTAGATAGGAATGTCTCCATGAAATGTTAAGTAAATTGTAAACTTACACTTTCCTATCACTTAGTTAAGTACATCTCCATAATAAGTTGGATCTTCAGGTACATCATAGGTAGCCAATCACTTTTTTCACACAACAATGTTTTACTCGAATTTGCTTTTCTATTTCTTTTATGCCTATATTTCTTACAAGGCATTGATTGCTACGGTTGCAGTAATACCATAATACTCTGAAAACTGAAAAACGTGGACACGCGGTGCTCGTGTTGTGCGAGTGGCGGGATTCGTGGAGGGCGTGGCTAGAGGGAGTGTAGGGGGCGGCGCGACCTTGGACTACGCGCTCGTGTGTGTGGGCATAGTGCGGCTGGCCTACTCTGCCCCGGAAGGCAATTTCAAAAACCAAAGGAGCAGGTCACAGGCCAAACGAAAAAAGATATAAACTTCAAAAAAATTCTAAATGTATATAATACTGACCAGCACAACATCTATTATTTATACCACAAAATCGTGTTAATATATTTTTAATAGTTTTTTAAAGTGAAAAATATATTTTTGATTTTTTGATTTTGAAATGAAATGATACTAGTAATAATAACCTGAATTTATCTCAAATAACTACAAATTTTCATTGAAATCGTACCAACGGTTTTCTTACTGACCTTCTCCCAACTTTTGACAAAAACTCTACTTTTAAGACCCATAACTCCCTTAACAGTGATGTGAATTATCTTCTATATCTATAAAAGGCAAAGCCCTGGCTGACTGACTCACTGACTGACTGGCTGACTCACTCACTCATCACTAATTCTCCACCTTCCAATGTAGGTAGACAGCTGAAATCATTATAGATCAGCTGAAGTTTACCCCAGTAATCCTGATTCTTTAGGCATAAAATAGGAAAACTAAATGGTTTTCATCCTGATCTGACCTTAGGGCTCCGCCAGAGACCCCGACAAAGTTCCCATGTATTCCTTATGGACATTCAATTTTGTTTGAGCTGATGAAAATACAAACAGCTGATCTTGATTCGTAGTAGTTCCACGGGCTAACCACAGAATGCAGCACACACAACTGTAATAGTTTTTATAAATCATTTGCGGGGCGAAGCCTGCGGCTATCAGCTAGTTTAATATATATCTATTTTGTTTCCTAATTTTCATCCTGATGTGAAAAAAAATGTTACAAATTAATTTGTTGACCAAACACCCTTAACACCTTCACTACCGGCCGTCACACAAATAAAGTCACCCCAGTGTTGGCACTGAATGTGTTAAAAAGTGGTTAAGAATTGCTAACGAAATATATTAGACTTTTTTGTATGGGTGAGTGTCAAATTGAGATAGAATTTAAGTCCCGGAGCTAAAACAGGTAGTTAAATTAAATGTTTAACCTGATAAATATTTATAATTTAAGCTTAACATTATATGAATGTAAACCAATAAAATTACAAACAAAAATCTTATTAAAGTATATAAAAAAAATTTTGTGTTATTTGTCCTGTCGCTCTTACTGTCCCCAGAACACATCACATAAGTATTTATAGTAATAATTTTCAGATAAAAAAATTAAAACTTGTACCTCTTATTATTATTACTTTTGTACACTAGAATGGCGTGATGACAATGAAATTACTTAATTTCCATTTGTAAAAGGTGAAAAATGTGGTTTTTATCAGTCCCTAGACCAAAATGGGAAATGGAAGGGAATTTTTATTTCACTGTCACTGTTGGCAGCCGTGGTCTTGTATTCACGCCGAGTGTCATATTAGATTGTTGAGGTGTTGTTGTTCAAAGTTATCAGTGATTTTTTGTTAGTTTCTTCAAAGTTATTGTGTAAATTAATCAAAATAGCAGATTTGTATGGTATGTAAAGCATAGTATGTCCCGTCGCTCACGTGTATGAATTAGTTATGTTTTGGAAATAACAGGACAGTTTGTGTACTGTTGAAATGATTCACGGCAAACTTAACCTCAATGTTTTTGAAGTTCATTTTAACATCGCGATCTGCCATAATACACCACTGAGTACGAAATGTCTCATCGCTCACGCTGCCGACGTAAAAACGTGAGTGACGGGTCGTAAAACTTCGGGTATGAGATATAAAGTTACTAAAAAATAGTTAATAATTTAATTTTGTTGAACAAATCATAAATGTCTTGTTTTATTTCATTTTACCTTGCCTTATTTATGTTAATAATTTATTATGAACAATTTTAATTCATGTTTTAGACCCTGAGTTGTTTTCATAACAAGTAATGTTGGTTTTATTGCCTTAAAATAAAAATAAACTTTGAACAACATTATTTTGAGTATTCTTTAATTATTTTAACATGTTTCTTGTGCATAAGCATAGTACATTCATGAGGTAGGTTATATACAAAATAAATTAAAATCAATTCTTACCATACTACATTTTGACGATTTTTTTCATCGCACAACAACTCTTTTTGATAATAGGCCTACTGTAACAATTCTCAAAAAAATTTAAATAAAGAGTTTTGTTGCTTTAACTTGATGTCAAATTAGTGGTTTTTGTACAAGTATTGGATACATTTTTAAGGTAAGATTTGTACCTTTAATTTTTATTTTTACATTACTCTTGTACGGTTTCTGTTTCAATTTGTAATAAAACACCACTTGTAACCAAACATCAAGATAAATAATGTTTACAGCATCGTTAACAATCCAAGGTACAGTCTTTACCAGCGATACCGTGTCCTGTCGCTCACATAATTGTCCCGTCGCTCACGCCTCTTTTTTTACTCTTTATAAATATGTATATCTTCAAATTATAGTGAAACCTAATTTACTTATTTCATTTATAACATCACCCTCTATGGTGTTAACAAAATCGTACCTTGATATTAACAAAATTAAAAGTTTACTTGAAGAAAAAAGAATTGTATTTTTGATAAATGCCAAAAGTTAAATTTAAATTGCTGTCTAAAATAGGTTATATATTTTATAATTAAAATACCCCCGTCGCAGCAAACCTGCATACTCAGCGAATTTCCAATGAATTATAACATAACACATTAAGCCACTTAACAGGGATTCATAAGAAATATATTCATAAGCAAGCGATATTTAAAATATTAATTATTCTCCATAAGAATAACATTGGGGATGAGTACGCAGGTTTGCTGCAACAAGGAACACAAAATAATGGGGTTTTATGCAAATATCAATAGAACTCAGCTAAGTGAAGTCACATACCAAGTTTCATCCATATACATTCATAAATAAGCGATATATAACATTTTAATTATTTTCCATAAGAATAACATGGGGACCGAGTACCTAGGTTTGCTGCTACGGGACCCATAGGCGAAAAATGGGTTTTTTGTGCAAACAACAATAAACCACAACCAGATGAAGCTATATACCAAATTTTGTCAGTTTATGTTCATAAATAAGCGAGATATACAATTTTTCTTTTCCTCCATAAGAATAACATTAGACAACGTACTGTGTTTAGCACTTTCAATATCTCAGTAACCAATTGACGTAGATCAATGATCAAGATACCAAATTGTTTGTTTTTTTATGCTGAATTCAATGGTGAAAATTAAAATTTGATTTAAAAAAAAAAAATTACATGTGGTAACCCCAAAAAACCCATTTTTGGGGTACAAAACCCCCCCAAAACCCCCCTTCGGATGGTGCGATTTGTCTGGTTTTCGAACTCGTTCAAATAAATGGTACTTTACACGTTTGTACCAAATTTCATTAAGATCGGACCTCTTTTACGAGAGTTATCGTGCTTACGGACACATATATATATAAATATATATATATATATATATATATACATATATAAAAATTTGAACGAATGTTGTTTTTGGCATCTGGGGACCTCAAAATGAAAAGTTATCATGGTCTCGGGCTTAAGTCTTACCATGAGACCTACGGTAATAGCTTCTTCCCTATAGGGGAAATTCGCTAATTCCCTATAGGGGAAATTCGCTAAATGTTCTCATATATATGATAGGCTAAGTGTTGTTTTTTGTTGTGTTGAATTTCTAATTTAAATTTTTTTTAATTAATCGGAGGATTGTGTGATGATACAATTGAATTTTCATGAACCTTCTACACAAAAATGTATAAAATATCGTAGAAAGATTTTTGTTAAGCTTGACCAGTACTTGTATGATTTAGTATAATATATTTGGCCATCAAAATAACAATTTAAAAATAAAATTAGTTTATTTTTATTTTAAAAGTTTTTTCTTGAAATTATATCTCAATTTGACATTCACCCATGTTAGTTAAGCCTCCGAATCACTGATCAATATATATGTACTGTTTTAAATTACCTTAATGTAAAGTGATCTTAATTTCCTTGATGATAGAAATATATTATTTAAAAAAAATAAGTGAACCATGCTAACAAATGTTTTAAAGTTGATTTAATTTCAAACTCGAGACCACGGAATTGTATAGTTTCAAGTAAATTTACAACTATTTCCCCTAACAATAGGCATGTACATAAGTTTAAGAGGTCCACAAGGTCAGTTAATTATAATAATTTCAAATAACTTTCATTGTAAGTAGTAACAAGAAGAGGTTTTTACATTAATTAGCCTTACAATCAATAGCCACCATTATGCTGAAAATAAATAAAAAAATTCCAAAAACTATAACACTTTTTTGCACTTTAAATCAGTGAGGTGGTTTTAAATATGCACAGGAAACTCCTAAAGAAATGAATATACACCCACTGTCATAAACACCAGACATGCATCTAAATATCAGCTACCACTTCATTACAGCACATTGTATGAGAAGAATCCAACTTGTATCGACAGAAAACTCCATAACCTTCTTCTGAGGCCATGAAGCAAAACAGGGAAAAAATTAAGACAGCCCTCGACAACTGGTTGGTGAAGAACCCCTTCTACTCCCTGGACGAGATCTAACGATAGAGAGACAAACTTCAATTGAATTGATTATAAACTGATGTTTTTTATATCTGTATTGGTGTCATTACAATTGTTGAAGCTTTGTAAATAAAAAGCTTTTGATTTGATCATTAAAGTATTTAACTTTTTTTTCAACAAACAAGTTAGAAACAAATCCACAGAAACTAAAATGACTCTTACCAAAAGAACAATCCAATTTTTTGTGTGCCCTCAAAAACAAGAATGCCAGTTGGAGTTAACCCAAGAGCATATTCACAGCCATCTTTGCCCTGGAAAAAAATTATCACAGTTAACAAAAAATGTCAAATGTTTAATGTCAACAAATAAAAAACTTGTTGGGTTTAATTTTTAATAATAGCCTACCCTATAATATGTTTAAGTTATTGGTTATCTAGATTTGTTTAAATTTGTCTAAGATAAAATATGTCAAAATAAAAATGGTTTGTTCTTAGAAAGTGGATGGTAACAGAATGAGTGTTTTTAAAGGATGTCTATAAACATAGACATGCATCATTTTTTAGTCAGACACTTTCTTTACAACATGTGAAAAAATGTGCGCATTTATAGGTGCACTACTATTGCAAAATTACTTTCAATAAATGTTCATATATGACTTGAAAATTATTCTTTTTGACTTATTTTAATGGAAAACCCTCTAGCTGCAAAAACCTATTCATTGAGTGGCAGAATTTCAAAATCTTAACGTAAAAAGGCTGTGTATTTTCTTAAAAATGACAAGCTAACCCCAAAAAACAAAGTTCTAATTATGTTATAACAATAGTTCAAAAAACAAACTATTTTTCTAACAAATAAATCTCCAACTATGCTTTCTGTGTAGAGAAGTACGAATGACGTGTATTTATGTGATCAACCGATTGAATAAAATTACTTCTTACATTTGACAGAAATATTTGGAAAACTGTAGGTTGGAGCCTAAATGAAATATGTGTAAACCCCTAAAAAGGAGTCAACTAGAGGAAAGGGGTTTTATGTTGTTACTAGGGGTGTGCGAGTAGTGATTTTTTGTAATCGAGTCAAGTCGAGTAGTATCAATTATTTTTGAGTTTCGAGTATTTTCGAGCGAGTATTTCCCATCAGTTCATAGTTTAAAATAGAGTAATGGGGTTTGGATACCACCCTAGATTTGATAATGTAAACATGGTTTCTAACTAATACATGAGTAACAATACCAATGTTTTGGCCAGTACAAACTGGATTACATATTGACAAACAAAACGCGGTTTGTAATTCGTTTCCGGCCGATAAAACACGGTCTAATTGTCATTTAACCAATATCACCTGGTCCAGACATTGCTTATAATCATTATTAGATGACGAAATTGTTAGTTACGGCCGAAATTACGCGGTCCGATCGTCATTTGCGGCCGATTATACGTGATGTGATCGCCTTTTGCGGCCATTACTACGCGTTTTGGCTGTTCAAAATCTTTAGCGATCGTCATTTTCGGCCGATTTTACGCGATGCAATCGCTTTTTGCGGCTGTTACTACGAGTTTTGGACGGTCACAATCGTTAACGATCGTCATTTTCGGCCGATTTTACGCGATGTGATCGTCTTTTGCGGCCGTTACTACGAGTTTTGACGGTCGCAATCGTTAGCAATCGTTCGGAAATCGGCGGAAAATACTCGCTCGAATTTTCGAGTATTTTTCAAAACTTCGAGTCGAGTTTGAGTATTAAAATACTCAGCCAAAAACTTGAAGTTTCGGGTACTCGCACACCCTTAGTTGTTAACATATATGTGTACTATACATGATACAATTTTTAAAGAGTGAAAATTGACATTAAAAGACATATTTATCAACATACACTAACCAATACTGCTATTTTATAAGATTACAGCATGCAGGTGGGTGTACATTACCAGCACAATGTGATTGTCCACACCATACATCTCCAGCCACTTGACCTTATTGAGGTAGTTCATCTCAGCCTGGGCAGGAGTCATACCCCTAAAACACATTGTTCTGTTCAGAAACAAAAACACCGAAAAATGATACCGTTTGCGGACCTTAAGCAAACGGTGGACAGCTCCGGTCCATGCCAACGGGATGGGTGGATTCTTTGTGCATTGCACATCTGATCAGGTGTTTTGCTACTTTTAACCTATCCTTTACTGTGTGTGTCCACCGGAAGCACGGTTTTTTTATAATTTTAACTGTTCAGGCGTTCAAGACATTTAAAAAATCAACAAACATCACAGATTCAACTACTCCTTTCAGAAGCTTAGCACTGAAAGGGTTAAGAGGGAAAATATAGTACTCGGTTCTCATGGGTTAAATAAATGAGATCCACAAAAATGTTAATCCTGGTAGATTATTCAACATTTAACAGATTATTCAATATCCTGGCAGATTATTCAATATTATGGTTGAAATTCATAAGGTGATACTATCACTAGGAATATACTAAGAAATGCTAGGAGAAACAAATAGGCCCAAAATTAAATGTTTTTAAGCACGAAAAGTTAAGAATATTAAAGGCGTACTCATAAAATGTGCTTCATCAGCATAGCTAATGAAATAGAACACTTTTCGGAGGTTAATCTCAAGAAGAGTGATATTTGCGACCATTTAATGAGATGTATTCATCCAATGGTGTTTCACCATCAAGTTACACTACTACTGCACCATTTTGGCTCTCTTGTGAACAAGGTGAAGATTTCTTATAAGCCTAGTATACAGGGTGTATACAAACTCCCTGGCCATACTTTTTGGATTTGTTCCTTAGGTTGAGACAATAATACAACACCATTAAACATGGGTCTAAAATGCCTAGTTTTCTGTCTGTCGGTCTGTTTGTGATATTTAAAAGTTTTCAATTAACTCACTCACCTTCTGTTAAAGATAGAAATTTTAAATTTGGCTCCAACATGTATCTTAAGACTCACAACAAGTGTGTAAGTTTGATTAATTTAACTGCATCAGATTCAAGATGGCGGCAATTTAAAGTTTTTGATGTTGAAGTTCATGAAACCCATAAATTTTATGAAAACTTGTTAGCAGTAACAAAACATGTAGTATTGTAAGACAAACAAAACGACACCTGGTTTGCTGAAATTGGAAAAGAAATAACTGAGTTATTAGTTATTTGCCTAATTATTTGTTGATTTTATAAGGCCAAATTTACGGTTTTCATGAAATTTGACAACAACTTTAAATTGCGCCATCTTGAATCTGATGAAGTTAAATTAATCAAACGTTATACACGTGTTGTGAGTTTTAAGATACACTTTGGAGCAGAATTTAAACTTTCTATCTTAAATAGAAGCTGAATTAATTGAAAACTTGTAAAAATTACTAGAGGTGTGCGAATACTTGAAACTTTGAGTTTTCAGCCGAGTATTTTAATGCTCGAACTCGACTCGAACTTTTGGAAAACACTCAAAAGTTCAAGCGAGTATTTCCCGCCAATTTCCGGACGATCGCAAACTATTGGGGCCAGCCAAATCGCGTAGTAACGGCCGCAAAAGCGATCGAATCACGTAAAATCGGCCGAAAATGACAATTGGACTGCGTAATTTTGGCTGTAAATGATGACGGAAAAAATCGTATCGGCCAAAAATTACAACTGAATCACGTAATAAAGACCGAAAGTGACGTCGGTATACATAATATCGGCAAAAGTGGCGACCGGGCCACTTAATATCGGCCGTAACAAACGATTTTGTCATCTATTATTGATTACAAGCGATATCTGGACCAGGTGTTATTGGCCAAATGACACCCAGACCGCGTTTTATCGGCTGAAAACGATGTTAAAACGTGTTTTGTTTGTCAATACGTAATCCAGTTTGATTGCACTGGCCAAAACTTTGCATTGATACTCATGTATAAGTTAGAAACCATGTTTAGATTATCAAATATGGAGTGGTATCAAATCCCATTACACGATTTTAAACTACCAAAACTCATAGCAAATACTCGCTCTAAAATACTCGAAACTCAAAAATAATTGGTACTACTCGACTGGATTCAAAAAATCACAACTTGCACACCCCTAAAAATTACAAACAGACCGAAACAGACAGGCAGAAAACTAGGCATTTTAGACCCATGTTTATACAGTGTTTTATTATTGTCTCAACCTTAGGAACAAATACACAAAGTTTGCCCAGGGAGTTTGTATACACCCTGAATAAAACTGATATATAACCAACCTGCATTTCTTATACTCATCTAGGATGAGTATTTCCATGTCCTCGGTTTGGTTGGGCACAAATCTGAACTCTGAGATGACGGCCGGAGTGTGGTAGCCGTCCTCGTGGTCGCCCAACTCAGCTGGATAAGTACACGAGAATAACACCATGGTTTATCTCATAAACACTATAAATGCTTGCATCCCACTATAAGAACATCCATCCCTATCGCACAGAACATGGACGGATACAAACTAACTTTTAGAGATTGATCATAACTGGAAAATACAGTTATGAGTAAACAATATTTGTATGGATTGTAACTACAAATGCCTGTAGTAACAAAGGGTTCAAACAAATTTATATATAACTAGGTCTACCAAATTTGGCCAAATGCCCCAAGGCAGAATGTTTTCATTCTTTCTGCAACGGAATATGTAAAATCCCAAGACTTTCTGCAAGCCTAACGCGATTTTTCATGCACTTTCCGCAACCAATGGAATCATATAAAGCCTCTTGTAAAAATCTGATAATTTTTAAAGAAAATTATTTGAATGAACCAATCTCATTAGAAAACTCTCCATCTTTTTGTCAATCCAAAAGAAAATAATTTGAATTGCAACAATTACAACAATATACTGTATAGCATATTAAACTAATATCTATACGATGTTAATAATAATAATATTAATCAGCTAGAACAGTATAAATAACCAACGTCTAAAATAAGCACTTGCTTCTAAATTAATTTATAGACCCTAGATTCAAGGTTTATAGACATAATTTGCTGTATTAAAAACATATATATACTTTTTTAAATAACATTTTTGGACAACCAACCAATAAAATTTGTTTAGTTTTGAAGTCCCTAGATTGTTTTGTAAATATAGAAATGATTCAGTCACATCCCTAAGTTACACTGTTAATAAATTTACTTTAGTATTCTTAACACTTAAAACAAGACAAACAAATATTTAGGTCTTCTTGTTTTCTCCTAACAACTTACAAAGGGCCAGTTTTTTACTTTCTCCCCCTATACATAGTATATGGAGAAAGTATTGTTTTCGTCAAAATTTTCGAATTTGAGTTGTTAGTGTAAATATTCGTTTTGGTGCTCCCTGAACCCATAAAAGTGGTTTTTACGTGATGTCTGTCTGTGTGTGTGTGTGTGTGTGTGTGTGTCCGTGTGTGTGTGTGTGTGTGTCTGTGTGGATGTGTACAGAGCTAGAGCCCTAACCAATGGGCTGATTTTTATGAAATTTGGTATGTAGGTACTAATCCACGATATCTCCAGGCGTTTTTTTCATTTTTTTGAATTTTTGATTTTAAGGGTAATTATCCCCCCGAAAACCACCAAAAATCATGAAAAATCAAAATTTCTCAAAAACGGCTCTAACGATTTTGATTAAACTTTGGTCGTTTGTAGAACTTTAGTTTTCCAAGAAAATGACACCACCCGCATGTCTGTAAAAATGTGGGTTCAGAAATTACAGGACTTAAAACATTAAAAATTCAGTTTTTTTGATTTTTCTTAAAAATACATAAATATAACAAAATATTACTATTCACCATTAAAAAGAGCTCAAAAAATTAAATAATTTAGTATTTTGAATTACTATTCTACGATTGCTGGTTGCGGAGAAAATTGGAATTTTAATTTTGCAGTAAACGCAGTACGTTGTCCAATGTTATTCTTATGGGGAATACAAAAATTACTATTTCTCTCTTATATACTGATAAATTTCATTCAAACTTGATATGCTTGTCAAGTTAGCATTGGCCAACAGTGGAAATTTGAAATATGTTGCCCCTTAATATCCCTGGGGGGGGAATAGGGGGCATTTCCCCTCTTAAAACCACGAGTGTAGCAATGGATTCTGTAGTGCCTCCAAAGCAGGGATTTGGGTGGATGTTTTTTAAAACAACTTGTTTACAAGATTTTCTGTACATTCGACGGTGCTTTGTATTCTATATTTGGTAAATAAAAAGTAATTTATTCATTAAAGTTGGACTAAAAGGGAGAAAGTATGTGTCAGTTTCCTGATACCGTTTATTTTTTCAGTGATGACGTTAGATATTTCATTACTTTTAAGACTTTCATCTATTTTAGGACTTTTCACCGAGGCATTTTTGGAAATAATTTCCCGATATTTTCGCTCGTAGCAGACTGTTTAACGGACAATACCGGGTAATGCCTCACGTAATGTGGTTTTAAATTGTTTAGAATAATCTTTCTAAACAAACTGAGCAAATAACCTACTCACCGGATGAGGCCATTATCTAATCGGTGATCCACAACAATATTGGCCAAACTACAGGTAATATCGCTACACATTGCTAGAGGCTCATTGGTTGGTTTGTAGAAGTAAAAACAAATTGTAGCATCATTGACTCTGGAGCCACACGATCACGTGACTTATCTGAGCGATGTGCAGTGGCAATAAGAACATCTCGATTCTCTTTAAATATCGTACTGCCGTATCGTATTAGGCTTGTGTAGTGTGTAGTGTACGGTATCCCTGACATTGCACTGTTTTTTGACATATTGTGTCGTTAAAATATTACAGAGTTCCCTTATATAATATGTCTTGATTCCCAAACTCTAAAACTCAAAAACATTAAGCCTAAGTAAGATTTATCTTTTTATGTGCCGATGCAATTTGAAATATCGAAATGGACGATATATATCGCTTCCCAAATACACCATCGAAATGTTGTATCGCACCTTGTCATATCGCAACATTGTGAAACGATAAGATAGGTATTGCACAACGCTCACTACCAGCCATTACGAGCGCATACACTCCACTCTACGAGTAATTGTCTACACTCGCGGATCATATTTATGCCTCTGAAAACAGACTGCACATCATTGGGATTACAATATTACGTTTACATTAATTTATATGGTTATCGATAGTTTTTGGATAATTTTTCTGCAGCAATAACTTTATTGACACATTGTTGGTTTGTCTGCAGCCGTAATTTTATTCGGCTGATCTTTCTGCAGCCCTCGCTTTCTTTCTGTGACAAGATCGCACTGTCGCCCGTTGTTCTGCCATGGGGGCCAGATGATTTAACTGCAAAGTTTCTAATGTTTACTAATTTGTAAAATCATTTGAAAACTCCGAAACTAACCAGTTTCAACAATTAGCTTTTATTTCAATAGGTTCAAGAAATTGCTGTCCCATGTAGCAGAGATTCATCCAAATTGTTTTATACAAAGTGTGAGCTTTAAAATATAGCAAATCTAACCCTAAATCATGGTACTGTCCATAAATGTTTTAAGTTTGAAAATTGTAGCAATTTATTAAACCTATTGAAATAAAAGCTAATTGTTGAAACTGGTTAGTTTCTGAAGTTTTGTATCACAGCCTATACAGGCTGAGTGTTAATGAGGAGGTGTGACTCACATTGCAAGGCTAGAGCAGACAGTTCGACAGCCGTGTTCTCTGGACACTCGAGCCGCCCCTCGAGAATGTCCTGCTTCAGCTGCAGGAAGAATTGGTACCTGGTGAGCTCCTCCCTCAGCAAGTTAGGTTCTGATGAGTAGAACTTGACCTTGAGTCGCAGAGTGTACGGCGGCCCGACTGGTACAATAAATCATGTTTATTGTTGTATTGCAAAATAGACTGTGCTAGTACAATACATAAACAACGATGCTAGTGGTGAACAGCGAAGACAATATAAATGCTTACTGACTGGTACAATAATTTTTGTTTATAGTCGAGTTACGAAATAGCAAAATAAGACTCAAGCAATAATAGTACTGAACAGCGAAGCTAATAGAAATATTTACCAGAATTAGCAAAAGTTTAAAGTATATGACTCCTACAATAATAACAACCTCCAAATATATATATCATATGGCTTACAAAGCTGCCATACTATTTCGGAGTTTAAAACAAACAAAAAACTTCGGTATGATTTACCTGCATTAATTTAGTTAAGAAAAAACCTCCAAATTATAGTGAAAGAAATGACTGTAAATTTGGTAGAAAAATTATTGTAAAATACTGACAATAGCCTGACATGACCCAATAGCTGCTGTGCAATGAAAATTGGTTAACCATCAAATAGTTAAATCAGACAGTAAGTGTAAAATGTGGAAGGATGGTAGAACTGAAAATGGAAGGTTAGTGAATTTTACCCCGCAATTGATGATAGCAGCAGAAGGGTGTCCTACACTTGACCTCTTCCCCTAAATCACATTATAGGATTTGCCACCAAGTTTTATTGGTATTGTTTTCATTTCCCTTATTACGACATTTAAAACTGTATTAGGAATGATTACCTCAAAAATCTGAAACCAATGTTGAACGTTTAAAACAACAATACAAAAATAACTAAACAACAATATATATGAACTGTTCTAACAGTGGTCATGGTTAAATGAACGGTATTAAATATTGTGTATGTTCTTCCTCCCTTTGGAATAGACCTACATTTGTGTTGATCTCCGTTGCTTGTTCATTGGTGGACATGAGGATAGCACAATCACAGAGCCAGGCACTTTCCAGATTAAACTGTTTATGAACCTCGGTGTAACAAACTGTCAAATCCTGAGATTCATCGATAGTGTCGAGTGAAGGATAGATGTTTCTGAGACTTAATTTGTTTTTCAATGTCCCACTCTCAACTTTTAAAAGCGCATAAGAAAACTGCTCAACCCATTAATCTTCTCAAAAATGCATTTTCATATTTACTGTTAAGTTCAGACGCTCAGTGGTCGGCTACATAAAATATATTTTTAGAGAGGCGTAGACTCGTCCACTCATATCCCACTTACGACAGGAACATTTAAACATTTTCGTAACAGGAATAGGCTTGCGTGTTGTTCTGATGAAATAGTTATGTTTCTACCGAAATGTAATTTACAAAGGACCAGTAAATACTAATACTCATAAAATTGCCATAAAAGTAAATTAGTGAAGAGACCTATAAGACTTTTTTAAACGTATTGTTAATGTGAATATGCAGCATAAGGGGAACCACCATCCAAAATTTTATCTTAAATAGATATTGTCGTTTCTTAGATAAAGTGATCACTATGTCAGTGAGTACATGAGTCTGACAAATATAGATTTAGATCATACATCCACTTATGTTATTTATTACCAATCATCACTCAACGTTTTTAAAAAAAACTACAACACCTATTTATAGAATAACTATGCCATCATCTGGTTCAATATAAATAAATAAATGCTTTTTCCATAAGACATAGGATCTTTAAAACCCTATGGGGAAGTGTCCTAAGGTAATTTAAAACAATCAAATTAGCCTAAAACCTTCTAACGCACATATAGAACATAGAAAAAAGTTGCATGAAAATCGGTGCACCCGTTTTCCTGTGAAAAGCGAACAAACATGACCAAAACCGCACAAAATCACGTTTTTGAACAGCCGCCATTATTTTTTTTAAAAGGCGTATTCCAGTTTATAGTGCCCTAAAACCTTCTCACGCATATAAAGAACAAAGAAACAAAGTTTCATTAATGTCAGTGCACCCGTTTTCCAGTGAAAAGCGAACAAAAACCTGTCCTTGAGCGTTACCGGCAGACAGACATAAATTGAGATAAGATTTGTTTTGGTTTCCCTAGGGTGTAAAAGTGAAAATATGCAAAAATTTCATAATTCCAAGCAATGTACAGACAAAACTCTAATTTTATTTATATAGATTAATTATACGGTATATTGAAATAAATATATATATATACTTTATGTACACGTTCTTCGCACAGGGATTCTCCTTACCCGTTCTATAGTCAATGCAAATTGCATTTTAGTTAGCTTGAAACAGCTGTTGTTCTTGCTTCTGCTCTTTAAGCTGTCAAATGTAAGTGCCCTCAGCTGTTCACATTACAGTTTCTGAATGAATACTTTCTTATGAAATGTAAACATTGAAACTTAGAACGTTCACGGGGCGTAGCCCGAGGGGATTTTAAGGAAGTGAATAGGTCTATGTGTTGCATAGGTTCAAGATCTACCTTTGTGTAAAGTTTCAGCCCAGTCGGTTAAGTAGTTTTTGCGTTCACCCGGAACATCAGACAGAGAGACAGACAGAGACAGAAACCACCTCTTCTTTATAATATTATAGATATATTATATACTGTACTTACTTTTAACTTGTTTTTTAATGGCCTTTGTAGGATCAAGCCAATGCTGAAAAAATAAAGCATACAATAGTGTATCATATTCAAAATGAATTATGTTAAGTTATTAAGGTTGCATCTATGTATATACATATATATATATATATATATATATATATATATATATATATATATATATATATAAAACTCTGCAAGAGAAAATGTTGAAGAGAAAATGGGGACGTTTGGTAAATCACAGGATGATGGAAGATGGGTAATATTAAAGGTATCTAGGTCCAAGGAACATGGGAAAAGTAGTATTTATTTAAAAAATTGTATGGCAGCTAGAAAAAAACTGACTTTCCCCATCAGGAAAGCATACAGACTGTAAAACATCTGTGTCGATTACATTTCCACAGATGATTTAAGAATCTGCTTTAGGTTGGTTAGGGGTTACAGCTCCTACAAGCCACTAGTCAAGTCCAAAAACCTAATACCTCTGTCGCAGCCAACCTGCGTACTCAGCGAATTTCAATGCATGCATATGTTTCTCACTACCACATAAAGCCACTTACCAAGTTTCATAAAAATACATAAATAAATAAGTGATCTATAGCATTTTATTTATTCTCCATAAGAATAACATTAGGGCTGAGTATGCAGGGTTGCTGCAACAAGGAACACAAAATATGTGGTTTTATGCAATTATCAATATAATTCAACCAGGTGAAGCTACATATTAAGTTTTATTAATTTATGTTCATAATTAAGGGAGATATAAAACTTTACTTAGTCTCCATAAGAATAACATTAGGGCTGAGTATGCAGGTTTGCTGCTACTGGGATAATCAACAAAAAATCAATTGTTTGTGTAAATATCAATATACTAGGACTACGTGAAGCCACATACCATGTTTCATCTATATACATTCACAAATAATCGATATATCAAATTTTATTTATTCTACATAAGGATAACATTGGACAACGTACTTTGTTTAGCACTTTGAATATCTCTGCAACGGTTGGGCGTAGAATCACAATTTAAACACCAAAATTATTGTTTTGAAGAGCTGTATTGATTGTTAAAAGCAAATATGAAGTTTACATTCAAATGAACTGAGGAAAGGCCAAAAACCTTTTTCCCATAAGATTAACGTGGGAATTTTATGAGTAGGTTTTTTGGATTTTCTCCGCAACCACTTAACCTAGGTTAATAATTTAAAATACTATATTTTTGTAAGCTCTATAAAATGATTAAAACCAAAATTGAGTGTTTTAAAAATTTTAGGGTGAAAAATGCAAAAATCTGATTTTTGGAAAATTTAAAACCCCCATAAACCCCCTTCTTCCCACGGTCCGATTTTTCTGGTTTTTGAACTTTAAGTCATTTGAGCCAAATTTCATAGAAATCGGACGATTTTTACTCAAGTTATCGTGTTAACGGACACATATATTATACATACATATATATAAATTTGAATGAATAGTGTGTTTGACATCTGGGGACCTCAAAATAAAAGTTATCAAGGTCTCGGGCTTAAGTCTTACCATGAGACCTACGGTAATAGCTTCTTCCCTATAGGGGAAATTCATAAAAATGACCATTAACATACTAAGTATGTAGATACTACATTCACTCCAAATATTAGCAGGAAATAATTGCTGAACATAAGGTTCATAACATAAAGATAGTGAATAAATTTATTTAAACTATTAAATTGTAGAAATTTTTCTTGAAATTTGAAGTAAGCGTTAAAAAAAAAAAAAACTAAAATATAAAAGGCAATATTTTAAGTTGAACATACAATGATGAAAAGGAAAGTGAATCAAAAGAAAGACAACCAATCACTGAGAGTTAGAAGATGATTTCACCTGGGTAAAAAAGAATTTTTCTGGCAGAGATATCTTAAGGTACCGTAGTTAGTAAAAATTACTTATTGAGACATATTTTAGATATTAAAGTAAGTGAATTATTTTAAAAGAAAGTTATAGGCTAACTGTTCACTAATGATAAAGCCAACTTTGTTACTAAAACCAAGTAGTTTAAAATGGAAAAGGTTTACTAAATTCAAGTCCTTTATTTAAAATTAAACCAGAAAAATCTGTAAAAAAAGCGCTTTTACATAGATGTGTAAATAAAATTATAAAATAAATATGAAACAGTAGGAACAAATTTAAATTGTATTTCAACAAAAAATAACCACATATAGAAATTATGTTAAAACAAAGGGTATGAAGTTGATAATCTTATATTCAGAGTAAAAAGGATAACTCTTCATAAAAAAAACATACACTACTAATTGTATCCAATTATTTTAAAATCAATAATAAATTTAAAATTGTTTATGATGAATGGTTTTGTTACCTGAACATTATTTGCATCAGTGTATTGTAGGCCAAAGTAATCTTTCTCTATCAGGTCCAATGAGTAGAACACTTGCTCGTACAAGTCACTACCAACTGCTTTTTTCTGAAAAAAAAATTGTTAGGCTGATTATTATGACATAGTTACTTGATTTTAGATTGCAAATATTGACTTCTAGGAGAACGCAGAGCCCAATGCTCAATTCTCCTTCTTGAAACATGAAATAAATATTAAAGTTCTAGGCTATTTCATTTTAGAGAAAGGATGCATTGTGTCATTAATTCAAATATTATAATTTTTGTTACTCTGTGATTAAAAAACAGAACAGTACAATGTATATATGATGTGTTATTCATATGTTATCTAAAAAATATTGAATTAACATTGGCAAATACATCCCAAAATAGTCTCTGCCTTTATGCAGATGACTCAAACTTAAATATATCTGGAAAAAACGTTGAAGAAATTGAACTGTTTTCTAACACTGAGATAAAAACATCGAACATTATTTGAATGATCTCAATCTTGGATTGAATATTAATAAAACTAGTTTTTTGTATTTTAGAACATCTCAAAACAAAACTATTCAGGACCCAAATTTGGTAAGTCAGGGTCAAGCGATTGAAAGAAAAATTAGTACATATTTTCTCGGTTTAATAGTTGATGAAACTTTAAGCTGGGATCAACATATACAGAGGGTTTTATCCAAAATGAATTCGGGAATATATGCCCTTTCAAAGATGTCAGCTCTTTGTGATATTTTGACTTTAAGAATGATTTATTTTTCGTTTATTCATTCTCACTTGGCATTTGGTATCTGCTTATTTGGTTCAGCAAAAAAATCTTCTTTAGATATGGTTCTAAAGAGTCAAAAGAAAGCTATCAGAATTATGTTGAAGTTGAAAAAAGATGAATCAGTAAAAGAACACTTCAAAGACCTTAACATTTTGACAGTTTACGGACAGTACATTTTTGACTCTTTAATTTATGTAAAAACCAATTTTCAAAAATTATCCTTAAATAATCAAACTCACCCTTACAGCACAAGAGGTAGGAATGAAATCAAGACTGCCCAACATCGTTTAAAATTCTATGAAAAGAAAACTATTTATATGGGTTAAAAATTTCTTAAATATAAATACATTCCAAGTTCTATAAAAAAGGAAAGCAATTTAAATATATTTAAGAAAAAGGTAAAAAGTTTTTTAGTTGAACAGGCTATCTACTCTCTTCAGGAATTTTATGAAGGTGCTGGTTAGTTTTACTGTAAATACTCAAATCTCATTAAAAGAGCTCTTATTGTAGATTAACAAAATTACGTGTAATGGTAATATGTTCATCCAATGCAAATTTTTATTTTATTTTAATTTTATACCAAAATATATGTGTATATATAAATATAATTTATATTGTACTACAATGAATGTATGTAGGACTGTTTGACACTATTCAATGTACCAATGTTGTGCAGATGACGAATAAAGATATGTGATTGATTGATTGATGTGGCTAAATTACTTAACCCTGTTGACCACAAAGTTGTTTTAAAACAATACCAATTTTATCAGTCGTTTTCAACCAAAATATAATATTTTAGTCTTAAAAGCCAGTCTTAAATCTACACTGTTTTGTACAAATAAACTTCACAGAATGCCGCAGTTTACGTTTTAAGAGTGCAAAGACAGTTTTAAATTAAATGTGTAATGACCTAGGATTAGGCCTGCCTAAAAAATCAACATGTTTTTTCATGGGCTTTGCCCCACAGGACTTCCAGGTCCCCGTGTTATTAATATGGAGGAGAGTTTTATTTGGTTTATGTTACATTTGTTTTTTCTTGATGCAATAAAATAAAATAAACAGGAGTTATAAGCATTATATCTAGCCTAACTACAGACTGTCATTGGTTTGCTACTATTTAACTATTTACTAATTCTCGCTTCTCTAAACGGGATGCGCTTGCTGCACATAGAAAATACTAGTTTTTAATTATTTATTGCTGAAAACATAAAACTTTGTAATAAACCTAGTTTTTTAACCAAAAGAGGTCAACTAATTATTTAACGAAAAACGATTATTATTATAATGGCTTGTCTTGGTTGGAAAAGCTTTCTATAGTTTTAAAACAATAGCGGGTATTTATTTTGCACTATTGAAACACTATGTGGTTTTAAAACAAGATTGTATTTTGTTTATTAGGGGTATAATATTTAAAAAATACCAAATACCAGATGGTTAATGTCTATGGAATTGGAAAACAGCAAACAAATTTGCTTGTACTACACATCATGGTTAACAGTGAGTTTACACGATCAGGTTATAAACAGGATGTCCAAGTTATTAACACTTGAATTACAAATTGTTATAATATTAAGAGAAACACCTGGAAAGTCAAAACCTTATTTATTTCTATAATTCAGTGCAATATTTTCGGGAAGCAATCAAAATACTTTCTTTGGGTCTCGCATCGTCGTTACACTATATTATAGTTTATATATTTTAAAAATATATAACTAAATCAAAGTCATTTTAGCGGATTTCCCCTACAGGGAAGAAGCTATTACCGTAGGACTCATGGTAAGACTTAAGCCCGACCATGATAACTTTTTGTTTTGAGGCCCCCAGATGCCAAAAACACCATTCGTTTAAATTCATATATATATATATATATATATATATATATATATAAATGTTATTTTTTAAAACATTATTAACAAATACCCTTTTTTGAAACATTTTTATTTGGACTGACTAGTTTCAACTATAATGGCCAGCTTCAGAGTCACATAACCTCAACAAATTTTCTTTTATATTAATTACAAACATAAGTTAAAAATAAATAATATATGATCACTAATTCTAAAATTGTGTGTGTATATATATATATATATATATATATATATATATATATAAAGGACAACGTAACATGTCTTTTAACTGTATTAAGCTTTTTAATTCTTTGCATGCAGGCCTTAAAGTTAACCTCCCCCTGAAACAATTTGGAAACCGTCTAAAGGAGTTTCTTACTGATAAAACATATTATAGTATCTACAATTTCCTCAAGCAGTAATATATTTTGTTTTATTTTACTATGTCTTGTTATAAGGATATTGCATTTTTAATTGTAGTACTTGTTTGTAACACTGACTCATGCCAATGCTGTTTTCACTGTTTTATGGCAATAAAGACAATTTGATTTGATTTGATAATATATTTTTATGAAACTTGGTAAACGGCTTTATGTAGTATGAAGACAAAAATGTGCATCGCAAGTTTGCTGAGTACACAGGTTTGCTGCGACAGGGGTATTAAAAATATACTAGGGTGCTGAGACCCCTTTCCATTTAGACATAGGCTAATGCTCGCAAAAATATCGGTCTCTCAGACTAGTGGTTTTAAGATATTTTCTAGAAAAAACTAGTAGGCCTAAATGAAATTAAACATAAGTGGAATATGTTATTGAAAGCACCGACTTCATATTTTTAACTCATTTAGGACTGACACTAATAGAACAATTAAATTGAGCGCCAGTCTCTCAGACCAAAGTTTCCATTTAAGTGTTAACTCTCCAGAAGAAGATCCCAATTTTTACTTAAATTTTCCAAATAGTCTATTTTAGCTTTTTTAAGTAGGCTTAACCCATGTGATGAAAGTGAAAGCAATGTGTGATCAATCATTCGAAAAATAACTATTGTAAACTTTTAAACCTCTACAGTGGGGAAGGATGTTGTTAGGAGTTTGTTAGAGGACCAATTTAAGTTATCTACTTTGCCTAACTTTCAAATTAGACATATGAACACATAAGGGGCAGCCTACTACATGAACAGGAACACAATTATGGCCTAACTTTCAAATTAGACATATGAACACATAAGGGGCAACCTACTACATGAACAGGAACACGATTATGTTACACAAGCAACAGCGGGAGAATTCTTAAGGTGGGAATTAACACACCATTGTTATAGCATCAATGCCCAAGCAATTCACTACTTTCTATACGAGACCGAGTGAACGAAAAAATAACAATCTACATACAACCATTTTATATTAGGTTGAAACTCAAGACTCACCTTATTATATATAGCCCAAGTATCAAACCGAAATAAAGAAAAATATTTATTTTGTTGCAATGAATATGGTAAAATTGAATAGGCTACAGAATTAAAATAGGTAAATATAGAAAGTTAAAATTATATGAATAAATTATTCATATGAGTTGAATATAATTTTATTTTATTCCATCAAATGTTACTTATTCTTAAATAGGCTATGTAACATAAAATGTTTTTCCTGAGTTAAGATTTCATTTTCCTAGATAGAACACATATACTAAAGAATTAACATAGGATAAACTTAGTGAAATTAGTTCTCTACTTGCATTAATTTATAACTACAACAAAAAATAAGTCTGTAATGTAATTAAAACTTATTACTAGAATAATTTGACTGATTTAGGCTAGTTTAAAATTATTATAAATGTGGGCAGAGTCTACTGTGCATTACTAATATCAGAAAAAATAAAACATGTGTCCCAAAAATGAAACGGAATGCTAATTGTTAACTTGATTGGATGGGAAGGGAATCGGCCCCTTTTAACGCCACTTTATCTCTCTCAATTTTTAGATGAAATGAGATAATAAAAAGGTACAGTAGTTAATGTAAAAAATAGCCTTACCAATAACTTAATAATTAATTTGAGCTAATTTCCCATGTAGGGAAGAAGCTATTACCGTGGTCGGCATGGGAAGACCTAGGCCCGGGACCATGATAACTTTTAGTTTTGAGGCTCCCCGATTCCAAAAACACCATTTGTTCAAATTCATATATATTTGTGATATATATGTGTCCGTAGGCACATATTCATCTGAACTTTTTACATATAATTCTTTTTAAACCCAAAATTTTAGTTTACACCATTAAATTCAACTTAAAAACAAAAACAATTTGGTATTTTCATCATTGCTCTATATCAAATGGTTACCGAGTTATTGAAAGTGCTAAACACAGTAGGCCTACATTGTCCAATGTTAATCTTATGGAGAGGAAGTACTGTACAATTTTATATCTCGCTTATTAATGAACATATAATTATGACATTTGGTATGTGGCTTTATATAGTTGCGGTTTACTGATATTTGCATACAAAACAAATTTTGGTATGGTCCCCATGGCAGCAAACCTGTGTGCTCAGTAGCTATAATGTTATTCTTATGGAGAACCAATAAGAAAAATTTAATATCCTGCTTGTTTATGAATATAAATAACTAAAACTTGGGAGTGTTGCTTCATCCATTGGTATTTAAATAAAAACCCAATTGTTGTGGTCCTTTATGCAGCAAACCTGCATACTCAGTCCTAATGTTTTTCTAATGGAGAATTAGTAAAATGTAATATCTCGCTTATTTATGAATATGCTTTGATGAAAGTTGGGAAGAGGCTTCATGACGTAATGAAGTACCATTTGAAATTTGCTGAGTATGCAGGTCTGCTCCAACGAGGGTATATGTATATATATACATATATATATATATATACACCGGTATATATATATACCACCGGTGTGACTGGTCGAAATCGATAGCCTTGTACCATCTTTTATATATGTTTACCGTCTGTATGTGAATCGGTATAAGTGTAAATATATTCTTAAGGGTTATAAGACGTCTTTTATTACATCCCGTAAGTACTGTCAACATGAAATATGCTGATCAAAAAGTTGAGCTGATCAAGGCTGGACTCATACGTAATAAGTTGGATAATGAGTACCGGTATGTAAATCAGCTTGTAAAATTGCTCAGAATTGTATTGAAAGAAAACTATTTTAGGTTTAACAATAGATTTTATACACAAACTGATGGTTTAGCCATGGGTAGCCCCCTTTTATCATTATTATCAGAAGTATTTTTGCAACATAACGAGGAGATCATTTTGGAAAAGTTGAAGAAAGAACATGAAATAATAATGTATGTCAGGTATGTGGACGATATACTTGTTATTTTCAAGGAAACCGAAGAAAAGGAAGCGGAACGAATTATGAGATTATTTAACGGTCATCATAAAAACTTAAACTTTACTAGAGAATACGAAGAGAACGGCAAGATAAATTTCCTAGTTCTCAAGATATCAAGAAGAAATGATGAGCTAGAGTTTGACATATACAGGAAGCCTACGCAGACAGATACTACAATCGACAAGTCTATTCATCCCGCCAGCCATAAGACCGCTGCATTCAGGTCGATGTTATATAGAGCCTTTAAGATTCCTCTAAGTGAAGATAACAGAAGAAGAGAAATAACAACTATAAAGGCGATTGCTCGAGCCAACTGATTCAACCCGACAATAATTGACAAAATTGGAGCAAAAATCCAAAGGAAATAAAGAACCAAGAAAAACTGCTTAGAATAACAACGTTAGACGGAAGAAAAGAAACATCAAGTAATTTTGCAATGTTCAGCTTCACAGGAAATAAGATACAAAAGGTCGCAAATCGATTCAAGAAATATGGAGTTAATATAGCCTACAGAACACAAAACACCATGAAAAAATACTAAATCCCAAGATAGAAGATTGTAACAAATTCGACATGCCCGGCGTTTACAAAATTAATTGTAACAACTGTGATCACTTTTATACTGGTCAAACTATTAATTTTGTTAAAAGATTTAAGAACCATGTATCAGCTTGGAAGAACAGGAAACTGGAAAGATCAAACATAGCGAAAAATCTTTTAGAAAATGGCCACACCATAGGGAAAATAGAAGAAAACCTCAGCATCCTCAAGAATTGTAAAAAAGGAAATGAAATGAATGCATGGGAAGAATTGTTTATATTTAAAGAAAAGTGTAAGGATAGAGATAAATTGATAAATGAACAAGTTAACTTCGACTCTGGTGGCACATTTAGGAACCTGTATCCGGAACTTCCGGTAACCAATAAGATATAAGCAGGGACGCCATTTTAATTCTGTCAGTTCTCTCATTGGCCTGATGATGACCGGTGTGACTGGTCGAAATCGATAGCCTTGTACCATCTTTTATATATGTTTACCGTCTGTATGTGAATCGGTATAAGTGTAAATATATTCTTAAGGGTTGTAAGACGTCTTTTATTACATCCCGTAAGTACTGTCAACATGAAATATGCTGATCAAAAAGTTGTTTAGTAAAATAAAATAAATACCAATTGAAATGTCATCACGAAGTGAAGCAACACTCCAAGTTTTCCCAAGTTATGTTTAAAACAAGTGAGATATCACATGTTTAATATTATCCATAAGGATAACATTATAGCTGCTGAGTACGTAGGTTTGCTGCCATGGGGACCACAAAAATGTGTTTCATATGCATATCAGTAAACCTCAACCTTGTGAAGCCACACACCAAGTTTCATTAATGTATATGTATTAATAAGCGAGATATACAATTTTACTTACTCTTCATTAGATTAACATTGGACAACATACTGTGTTCAACACTTCCAATAACCAGTTGAAATAGAGCAATATTTTGAAATACTAAATTGTCTGTTTTTTTAGTTTAATTCAATGGTGCAAACCAAAATTTGGGTTTAAAAATAATTATATGTAAAAGTTCAAAAATCCCGATTTTGGGATACAAAACCCCCCTTAAAATAGTGCGACCTGTCTGGTTTTCGAACTCATGAAAATAGATGCTGCCTTACACGTTTATACCAAATTTCATCAACATCGGTTTATTTCAACGAAAGTTATCATGCCACGGGCATATATATTTATATATATGACTAAATGTGCCACCAGAGTCGAAGTTAACTTGTTCATTTATCAATTTATCTCTATCCTTACACTTTTCTTTAAATATAAACAATTCTTCCCATGCATTCATTTCATTTCCTTTTTTACAATTCTTGAGGATGCTGAGGTTTTCTTCTATTTTCCCTATGGTGTGGCCATTTTCTAAAAGATTTTTCGCTATGTTTGATCTTTCCAGTTTCCTGTTCTTCCAAGCTGATACATGGTTCTTAAATCTTTTAACAAAATTAATAGTTTGACCAGTATAAAAGTGATCACAGTTGTTACAATTAATTTTGTAAACGCCGGGCATGTCGAATTTGTTACAATCTTCTATCTTGGGATTTAGTATTTTTTCATGGTGTTTTGTGTTCTGTAGGCTATATTAACTCCATATTTCTTGAATCGATTTGCGACCTTTTGTATATTATTTCCTGTGAAGCTGAACATTGCAAAATTACTTGATGTTTCTTTTCTTCCGTCTAACGTTGTTATTCTAAGCAGTTTTTCTTGGTTCTTTATTTCCTTTGGATTTTTGCTCCAATTTTGTCAATTATTGTCGGGTTGAATCAGTTGGCTCGAGCAATTGCCTTTATAGTTGTTATTTCTCTTCTTCTGTTATCTTCACTTAGAGGAATCTTAAAGGCTCTATATAACATCGACCTGAATGCAGCGGTCTTATGGCTGGCGGGATGAATAGACTTGTTGATTGTAGTATCTGTCTGCGTAGGCTTCCTGTATATGTCAAACTCTAGCTCATCATTTCTTCTTGATATCTTGAGAACTAGGAAATTTATCTTGCCGTTCTCTTCGTATTCTCTAGTAAAGTTTAAGTTTTTATGATGACCGTTAAATAATCTCATAATTCGTTCCGCTTCCTTTTCTTCGGTTTCCTTGAAAATAACAAGTATATCGTCCACATACCTGACATACATTATTATTTCATGTTCTTTCTTCAACTTTTCCAAAATGATCTCCTCGTTATGTTGCAAAAATACTTCTGATAATAATGATAAAAGGGGGCTACCCATGGCTAAACCATCAGTTTGTGTATAAAATCTATTGTTAAACCTAAAATAGTTTTCTTTCAATACAATTCTGAGCAATTTTACAAGCTGATTTACATACCGGTACTCATTATCCAACTTATTACGTATGAGTCCAGCCTTGATTAGTTCAATCGTTTCATTCACAGGAATATTTGTATATAAATTTGAAATATCAAATAAAACTAGCCTACTATTTTCACTAACATTAATCTCCATAACTTTATCAACAAGATCATATATATTTTAAACACTGTATTTATATTCAAGCTCTAGATCACTACTAAGTCGACTTGATATAATTCTTGATACATTGTATGTAGGAGCACAATTTGAAGTTTACTAGAGGTCTGATTGGTACATTCTTCTTATGGATTTTTGGGATTCCTCCCATTGCAGGTGCTTTAGAGTTTAAAATGTTCATTTTCAATCTACAATCTTCAGTTATAACCTTGGTACATTTTTTCACAGCGTCAGTGAGCTCCTTTTAATATTTCTCCGTGGGATCTTTTGGCAATTCTTTGAAGTTGTTTTCTTTAATGAATTCTTCCGTTTTCTTTATATACACATCTTTTTCCATTATTAATATGGCATTGCTTTTGTCGGCTTTAACTGCTATAGCATTATTATCTTCTATCTTCTTTTTTATGATAACACATTTCCTCAAATCTTCTTTTCTGTCCTGGGCCAATTGTTTTCTGTCGGTCGGGATATCTTTTGTGACTTCCGGCCGTATGGCGATTTGATCCATATTTTTAAGCCTTCTGATGTTAGCTTCTATATCCGTGGCTAAAAGATCGTTTTCTTGCTTTTTTGTTGATGGCAAAATTGTGTTTTAAACCATATTCTAGAATATCCTTATCTTCTTTACAAAATTTAATATTTTTGGTAAATTTACAACTCTCTTCTGAAACTGATGTGGCATGTCTGTTCCTTTTATTTCTTCAACATTGCTGTTTTTTAGTTTTAGTGTGTCTAATTTGTTATTTATCCCTGCATATTTTCGTTCCATTACTTCTTCGACTTCATCTGAAAAGATGTTATACAAAAGGTTCCATGCAGCAGGGTCGTACTTATCTTCAAACGCAAAGTGTATTATAGGACAGCAAGTTGAGTTCTTTTTTTTCACAATTTAACTATTTAATCATGTTTTCAATATATATGACTTCAGCTTTATCTTTAGTTTTTCGAGCGGCAATGGTGTTACAATTCATCTTGATTTTTGCATATTGTGGTGTCACTTTATTCTTCAGGCATTCTTTGTTAAAGTATATATATCTGCAATCTTCGTATGTACCGGTATTTTGATTCTTACAACTCTATAAGACACTGCTAGATTTGCCTGACTGGCATCACTAAACAACTTTTTGATTAGCATATTATGTGTTGTTATTACTTACGGGATGTAATAAAAGACATCAAAAATTATATATAAAAAGTTCAAAAAGCACATTTTTGGGGTACAAAACCCCCCAAAATACCCCTTTAGATAGAGCGATATGGCTGGTTTTCGAATTTAAAGTCATAAATTTTGCTTTACACGTTTATAACAAATTTCATCAAAATGGAACCTTTTTTAAGAGAGTTATCACACCCACGGATACATATATATATATATATATATATATATATATATATATGTATATATATATATATAATATATATATATATACAGTTTTGAACGAATGGTGTTTTTGAGGTCTGGGGACCTCAAAAATAAAAGTTATCATGGTCCCGGGCCTAGGTCATACCATGCCAACTACGGTAATTGCTTCTTCCCTAGAGGGGAAATTCGCTAAAAGGAGCTCACCGACGCTGTGAAAAAATGTACCAAGGTTATTACTGAAGATTGTAGATTGAAAATGAACATTTTAAACTCTAAAGCATCTGTAATGAGGGGAATCCCAAAAATCACTAAGAAGAACGTACCAATCAGACCTCTAGTAAACTTCAAATGTGCTCCTACATACATTGAAGCCTATCCTATCAAGAATGATAGCAAGTTAACTTAGTAGTGATCTAGAGCTTGAATATAAATACAATTTAAAAAATAATTATGATCTTGTTGATAAAGTTATGGAGATTAATGTCAGTGAAAATAGTAAGCTAGTTTCATTTGATATTTCAAATTTATATACAAATATTCCTGTGAATGAAACGATTGAACTAATCAAGGCTAGACTCATACGTAATACGTTGGATAATGAGTATATAAATCAGCTTGTAAAATTGCTCAGAAGTGTATTGAAAGAAACTATTTTAGGTTTAACAATAGATTTTATACACAAACTGATGGTTTAGCCATGGGTAGCCCCCTTTTATCATTATTATCAGAAGTATTTTTGCAACATAACGAGGAGATCATTTTGGAAAAGTTGAAGAAAGAACATGAAATAATAATGTATGTCAGGTATGTGGACGATATATTTGTTATTTTCAAGGAAACCGAAGAAAAGGAAGCGGAACGAATTATGAGATTATTTAACGGTCATCATAAAAACTTAAACTTTACTAGAGAGTACGAAGAGAACGGCAAGATAAATTTCCTAGATCTCAAGTTATTAAGAAGAAATGATGAGCTAGAGTTTGACATATACAGGAAGCCTACGCAGACGGATACTACAATCAACAAGTCTATTCATCCCACCAGCCACAAGACTGCTGCATTCAGATCGATGTTATATAGAGCCTTTAAGATTCCTCTAAATGAAGATAACAGAAGAAGATTAATAACAACTAAAAAGGCGATTGCTCGAGCCAACGGATTCAACCCGACAATAATAGGCAAAATTGGAGCAAAAATCCAAAGGAAAATAAAGAACCAAGAAAAACTGCTTAGAATAACAACGTTAGACGGAAGAAAAGAAACATCAAGTAATTTTGCAATGTTCAGCTTCACAGGAAATAATATACAAAAGGTCGCAAATCGATTCAAGAAATATGGAGTTAATATAGCCTACAGAACACAAAACACCATGAAAAAAATACTAAATCCCAAGATAGAAGATTGTAACAAATTCGACATGCCCAGCGTTTACAAAATTGATTGTAACAACTGTGATCACTTTTATACTGGTCAAACTTAATTTTGTTAAAGGATTTAAGAACCATGTATCAGCTTGGAAGAACAGGAAACTGGAAAGATCAAACATAGCAAAATATCTTTTAGAAAATGGCCACACCATAGGGAAAATAGAAGAAAACCTCAGCATCTTTAAGAATTGTAAAAAAGGAAATGAAATGAATGCAAGGGAAGAATTGTTTATATTTAAAGAAAAGTGTAAGGATAGAGATAAATTGATAAATGAACAAGTTAACTTCAACTCTGGTGGCACATTTAGGAACCTGTATCCGGAACTTCCAGTAACCAATAGGATATAAGCAGGGACGCCATTTTGATTCTGTCAGTCCTCTCATTGGCCTGATGATGACCGGTGTGACTGGTCGAAATCGATAGTCTTGTACCATCTTTTATATATGTTTACCGTCTGTATGTGAATCAGTATAAGTGTAAATATATTCTTAAGTGTTGTAAGACATCTTTACACCCCGTAAGTTAATTTAATTATATTATTTTTTATTTATTTTTGTTAACTAATTTTATGCCATGTCAATGTACCAACCTGCATAAATATATAATAACATATATTTTAAAATTATAATTTTGGTTTCTACTTGTAAGTTAATGTAGTAATTAGCCTTAGTACCGTATGTCTTTCCTTTATTTGACTTGGTGTTCACACTATAATTTTGACTTAGCCAATTGTATTCATCATTTAACTAAAGGCAATAAAGATATTTTTTGTTTAGATAAAAACCTGATTTTTGTGATCCTTGATGCAGCAAACCTGGGAACTCAGTCCTATTTTTTTTTTTTCTTATGGAGAATAAACAAATATGTCGTAACTTGCTTATTTATGAATGTGCTTTGATGAAAATTGGTAAGGGGCTTCATGACGTAGTGAAGTACCATTTGAAATTCGCTGAGTATGCAGGTTTGCTGCAATGCGGGATTGTTAATTTTATGAGCCCATATATAAGTTTGACATTGTAGGCAATCTTAAATATGATTAGGCCTAAGTGTTACTTATAATTATTGAATCAAGATCTTATTTTATTTTCACTGAAAACATTTATAAAAAAACATTTTTAGAGGTTTAACTGGAATATGATTGTGACCTCACTAGCTTTCACTAGGCGTTGATATACTTCCATAAATATATTAGGTATGGTAGTAAAGTACTTAACCCTAGCAGTGGCCTAATGTTGAAGTAAGAAATGGCCAAGCAGATTTGGCGATTTTGCAGACCTTTTTTTGAAAATTCGTATAAATTCAACTGTTGGAGTAAACCTAGCCAACCTCATTTTTATTTTAATCGGAAAGAACAGAAGAATCTAGAAATACTAAAATAAAAAAAAGTAATAAAAAAAATGTTGTAAATAAGATATGTAATATATGTGTATACTAATAATGATATATACATATTAGTAAAGCTAATGAAGTAAGGAATCCAAAAAAAGTCATAAAGTTCATGGTTAAAAATTGGGTACTTTGGTATTATACGGATGCCACCCTTATGCAGCGCGCTGCGGCAGTTATGTTAAGCTGGGTTATCATAAAAATGATTGTAGGACTTTCCTTGTTTTGTTACGAATCGAATGATACCTGATGAGTCATACTTCCGGACGCCAAACCCCCTCCAAATAGGCCAAGGTCAGGTCGTTGACCGGAGCGCGCGCATCACCTGTCACCGCCTGTATCTGGGTCAGTGTCATGAGTGATTTATTGCCGTGCACTACGTTACATTTGTTTTCATAATGAGTGACGTTCTTTTGGTGTGGGATTTACCTCGAAATGAAGAGGAAACCGTACGTATTTTTATGATAACCCATCCTAACATAACTGCCGCAGCGCGTTGTATATTTGGCAGAGTACCTGTGGCGATCAGGTCTGGCTGCTAGCGGCGGCGACGCATTCAACACGATCCTAGCGGACATCGCTGCCTTTTGGGAGGCACAACACAAAGACCGCTCATCAGAATGATGTAAAATTTGTACAGTAAGTGAATAAAAGTAAGTTTTTTCGAATTATGTAGTTATCCTTTGTATCCGGTAAAAATTTAACCTCCAAAAATAGTGGCATCCGTATAATACCAAAGTACCAAAAATTGTTATCACTTATAAATAAATGTAAATACAATAATGTTTTGCTATTTTTGCGTTTTTGGAAAAAAAGATTTAACAGTATTTAGTATATAACTCTTTTGCCAAATGTTTAACCCCCAAATCAATATAAACATGTTGTAGTACATTCAATTCTCTACTTATAAATATATAACATGTTATATATAGAATATATAGAAACATCAGGAAAGTCGTTCACCTCAATATCACTGCCTATATCACCCTCTAAATCGTCATCAATGTCATTAATACTTTCTTCAAGAGCACCCCAAATGTCACTACTATCAATTTTTGTGTAAATTCCGCTAAATAAATAACTAAAACACTCTTACAACTGACAACGGTCAAACAATATCATAGTGCACCATTTTGGACTGGACATTGCACATTTCAGATGTCAATATCACCACCACAGAACAATACAAAACATCGAGACATACATAGGAAGAAAGCCTGAAATCTGCTGTTTACAATGATACCAAATACAGTCCAGTTTGGAGCGAGCCAAACAAACTGACTGAGACTTCGTAAACAGCTGCGCAGTTGCCGATTAGGCAAAAATGTGACGTAATGAAACCTTGGTGATAAAGCCAAGGACAAACAGTGCTGCCAACGGCAAAACTAAATTACTCTACATTTCTTCCTCTTCAAAATAACATATTATTTGACTAGTAACTATACCACACACTGCATATAAACGCGATTTTCTGATCCGACCAATTTGGTCGGAGTGGCCATTCCACAAAAAAACCAGAAACATCTGTTTTCATAAAATCATATACCTTGTCCAATCAATATTTCATTCTAAAAATCAATACCAACATAAAACGCTACTCTTTAGCTGTGCATTGGTACCAACCGCATCTTCCTGAGAGAAAAATTACCCGAGCTGAGTAATTTCAAAAATATTTTGTATTGCCATTGTCAGAGTGTCGGCTGCAGCAATTGCGTTGCGCCAAAAATTCATTCATTTTCTAACCGTCCTAACATTTTTGTACAGCTGCTATACGGTTCATTTATGTAATAAAATGAAAGGGTACTTTGGTATTATACGGATGCCACTATTTTTGGAGGTTAAATTTTTACCGGATACAAAGGATAACTACATAATTCGAAAAAACGTACTTTTATTGACTTACTGTAAAAATTTTACATCATTCTGATGAGCGGTCTTTGTGTTGTGCCTCCCAAAAGGCAGCGATGTCCGCTAGGATCGTGTTGAATGCGTCGCCGCCGCTAGCATCCACACCCGATCGCCACATGTACTGCGCCAAATATACAACGCGCTGCGGCAGTTATGTTAGGATGGGTTATCATAAAAATACGTACGGTTTCCTCTTCATTTCGAGGTAAATCCCACAACAAAAGAACGTCACTCATTATGAAAACAAATGTAACGTAGTGCACGGCAATAAATCACTCATGACACTGACCAAGATACAGGCGGTGACAGGTGATCCGCGCTCCGGTCAACGACCTGACCTTGGCCTATTTGGAGGGGGTTTGGCGGCTGGAAGTATGACTCATCAGGTATCATTCGATTTGTAACGAAACAAGGAAAGTCCTAGAATCATTTTTATGATAAACCATCCTAACATAACTGCCGCAGCGCGCTGTATAAGGGTGGCATCCGTATAATACCAAAGTACCAATGAAAGTTCAGAATTTGATCTTTCGAATGATATTTAGCCCTCTAGGTGCCGCCCGCCCGAATTCGGGCGACTTTGCAGACGTTCAGTTACAACGGTCTGAATACACTCTAGTTGTACTGAACTGCATTGAATTTGGTATCACTGTAAACGGCAGATTTCAAGCTTTACTCCAAGGTCTGTCTCGAGAGGTTCTACTCTATGTTGGAAAGAAAACATCTGCGCCAAGATTTGTTACGTCACTGTTGTTTTCTGCCTTCTGATTTGTTTATGTTTTCGTCATTTATTATTGCTTTTTAGGTTATATTCAATTGAAAATGTTTTTATTATCATTAGAGTACATTTATTATTGCCAAATAAAGTGTTTGAACATGGTTATTAGTAAAAATATAAGCGATAAGTGATATTGTGTGTCTTGGTTGGTTTTACATGCATCTTTATGGACTAGTACCATGGTGATCATATTTGGTTTTAATCATCATAGATATTTATCTTATGTATTTTACTAATAATGAGTATATATATTCTTGTTCCTAATTACATTTTGAACAAAATGTATAATTTTGTACCTGGTGCACCACCTTTTCTGTACATATGTGGATACATAAGGAAAGTAAGTTTTATTTTGCAATTTCTGGATTTGGTCCAATACTGGATTTGTTGTATATAAAATAAGGACATAAAGTTATATACTATAAGATAGTCAGTTTTATCTAGTTTACAAAAATGTATAACAGTATACTATCTAGTGATAATTTAAATTTGTTGTTAATTTTCAAAAAAAAACCTGTAAGAGAGCTAAAAATCACAAGACATTTAAGACAATTATGATAAGACACCTAGAGGGTATATTGATCACTTTTGAGTTTATTATTATTGGTTTTTTAACCCTAGCAGTGGCCATTCGACCAATTTGGTCGAATTTTTATGTCGCCTGTTGTGGCCATCGACCAAATTGGTCGAATTCTACAGAAAATTTTGTAACGTTAATAAACCAATAATAATAAACTCAAAAGTCATCAATATATATATCATTCGAAAGATCACATTCTGAACTTTCATTTTATTACATAAATGAATCGTGTAGCAGCTGTATAACAATGTTACGACGATTAGAAATTGAATGAAGTTTTGGTACAACGCAATTGCTGCAGCCGACGCTCTGACAATGGCAAAACACGATACTTTTGAAATTACCCAGATCGGGTAATTTTTCTCGCAGGAAGATGCGGTTGGTACCAATGCACAGCTGAAGAGTTGCGCTTTTTTTTTGTATTAATTTTTAGAATTAAATATTGATTGGGCAGGTTATATGATTTTCTGAAAACAGGTGTTTTCGTTTTTTTTGTATTATGGCCAATTCGACCAAATTGGTTGAATTCTAAATTCGCGTTTATATGCATTGTATGTTATAGTTACTACTCATATAATATGTTATTTTGAAGAGGAAGAAATGTAGAGTAATTTAGTTTTGCCGATGGCAGCACTGCTCCTAGCATAACAGCTGTCAGATATTCAACAATTCGTCATTTGTTTTGATCTGTTGTTCGCCATTGCGGTATTGGTAAATGCTTGTCTATGCATTAGGTGATTTTTATCCGCGAATCGTTTATGAATTAGGTATTATTTCGGAGTTTTAGTGTTAGTGAAGTGTTTGTGTGTATATAACAGTAATCTTTATGCATTATATTATGCATAAATATTACTGAAGTGTGAGAAATTTGTGTTATATAATGTGTACCACAACTAGTCATTGACATGAGGACTTCAGGGGGAGGGTGAGTTTTATGTTTGTTTTATGTGTTTTTATGTATAGTAAATGTTTGATTTTTATATTTATAATAAATTTTTATAATTGTAATGTTGACTCTTTTTCATTATTGGGTAGGCCTAATATAATTTAGAACAATTATTTCGTAAACCCCTATATAGGCCTATTGACCGCACGTTATCTCGTACATAACACGCCACTAACCTATGTATATGTAAATATATATATATTTGATTGTTTATAAATACCTGTAGTAATAATAAATAGATATAATATGACAATATTTATGTTTATACAAATTACAAAGATCTCATTGAAAAATACTACTTTTCACAAATTTGCCAAGTCCGCGACTATTTGTTTGTTGCTACATAACACATATACAAATAATAATTTACCCTAGGTATTATACATTTATAATTAGGGAATTGAATGTACTACAACATGTTTATAATGGTTTTGGGGTAAAAAATTTGGTAAAAGAGTTATATACTAAATATTGTGAAATATTTGTTTACAAAAAACGTAAAAATAGCGAAACATTCTTTTATTTACATGTATTTATAACTGATACTAATTTTTTACTATCAACTGTATGACTTCTTTGGATTCCTTACTTCATTAGCTTTACAAATATGTATATATAAATATTAGTATATACATATATTACATGACTTATTTACAACACAATATAACACTGTACAGTTCACGCTTTTTGCGGTTTTCCGTTTATTATAATATTATGGCCCTAATACTTACAAAAAAAATTTTTCCCCCAATATGTTATATATTTATATGTAGGGAATTGAATGTACTACAAGATATTTATAATGGATTAGGGGTAAAAAATTTGGTAAAAAAGTTATATACTAAATATTGTGAAAAATTTGTGTTCAAAATACGCAAAAATAGCGAAACATTCTTTTATTTACATGTATTTATAAGTGATAATAATTTGTTACTATCAACTATATGACTTTTTTGGATTCCTTACTTCATTAGCTTTACAAATATGTATATATATATATTAGTATATACATATATTACATGACTTATTTACAACACAATATAACACTGTACATTTTACGCTTTTTGCGGTTTTCCGTTTATTATTATTTTATGCCCCTAATACTTACAAAAAAAAATTCTTTTCCCAACATGTTATATATTTCTATGTAGGGAATTAGATTGTCTACAAAATGTATATAATGGATTTTCCATAAAAAATCCGTAGAAAAAATTTCACCGAGGCTGCTTTTGAAATTTATAAAAAAAAATTTCAATTTTTTTTATTTTTTTCACTTTACTGAAAAATTACTTTCCTGAATCTTTATTATTTTAGTATTTCTAGATTCCCCTGTTCTTTCCGGTAAAAATGAATATGAGGTTGGCTAGGTTTACCTGTACGGTTGAATTTATACGAATTTTCAAAAAAAGGTCTGCAAAATCGCCAAATCTGCTTGGCCATTTCCCACTTCAACATTAGGCCACTGCTAGGGTTAACGTTACAAAATTTTCAGTCATATCCGACCAATTTGGTCGGTGGCCACTCAAGGCTACATAAAAATCCGACCAAATTGGTCGGATGGCCACGGCTAGGGTTGACTTCAGTTGTTTTATGCTTCATGAATGCCGAAGACAGAAGCAGATGATAAGTCATTTATAAATATAGGCCTAGTGGTACAACATTTAACATTTGTATACATCATGCCCTCAAAAAACATAAATACCCCCGTAGCAGCAAACCTGCGTACTTAGCGAATTTCCAATGCATATATATTTATCTTAATGCCACATAAAGCTGCATACCAAGTTTCATAAATATACATTCATATAAACAATTTATGACATTTTAATTATTCTCCATAAGAATAACATGGCGGCTGAGTATGCAGGTTTGCTGAAGCAAGGAACACAAAAAAATGGGGTTTTATGCTAATATCAATATAACTCAACTATGTGAAGTCACTTACCAAAATTCATTAATTTATTTTCATAATTAAGGGAGATAACATGTTACTTATTCTCCATAACAATAACATGGGCTGAGTACGCAGGTTTGCTGCTACGGGAGCCTTGGGTAAAAAAGTGTCTTTTTGAGCAAATATCAATGGTCCCCAACCAGATGAAGCCGTATACCAAGTTTCGTCAGTATATGTTCATAAATAAGCGAGATATAAAATTTGTATTTTCCTCCATAAGAATAACATTAGACAACGTACTGTGTTTAGCACTTTCAATATCTCGGTAACCAATTGACGTAGAGAAATGATCAAAATACCAAATTGTGTATTTTTTTAAGCTGAATCCAATGGGAAAAAATAAAATTTGACTATTTCCAAAATCATATGTAAAAAATTCAAAAAACCCATTTTTGGGGTTACAAAACCCCCCCAAAATACCCCTTCAGATAAAGCGATCTGGCTGGTTTTCGAACTTAAAGTCATAAATGTTGCTTTACACGTTTATACCAAATTTCATCAAAATCGAATAAATTTTACGAGAATTATCGTGCTCACGGACACACACACATATATATATATATACAGTTTCGAACGAATGGTGTTTTTAGGTCGGGGGACCTCAAAACAAAAAGTTATCATGGTCCCGGGCCTAGGTCTTACCATGCCGACTACGGTAACAGCTTCTTCCCTATAGGGGAAATTCGCTAAAACCCAGATAGCTTCCAACTCCACAACAACTAGACTGCTCATTCAGACATATTAGCATCTGATCATCAGAATTTATATATATGCGCTTAATTTGGGCGTTTACCTATACCACTGTACTGAAAGAAAGATAGGGCCTAAGTGAAATATACACTACGGTAATCTAACTTAGCCACAATCAAAATTTGTTTACCAAAATGTTCTTAACTCATCCTATTTCCAGAAATCCCTCACGACAGCAAAAAGTAAACATAAACAACATTGACATACGTTTTCAAAGCTGATGGAAACTATGACAGCTTAGCCCTTAAAATACCAATCTTAACTTACATAAAAATATACTAGGGCCTATGCTTTCTTGCCTTTGCACTGATCTGTCATTTGACATATGTATAGTAATATTAATTATAGATTCATAAATTACGATTTTACTAGTCATCATTTTCTACCATATTGGACATTTTTCATACATGGCAAAATGTATCATTTATTATTTTCTCCATTTCTGTCCGAAGGCATGTCAACATTTGCCTAAGACAAGACACACGGTTTGCTTCATGCATTTTTAAGGATAAAACATTAAAAGTTGAAAAAACTGCCGCAGATTTGAGCAAGTTGGAGAGTTATGAACAAAACCAGCCTCGAGGCCTAAATAGCTCTACAGGTAGGGTAAACCTAGGAGTGTTGTTGAAAGCACTCAACATTAAACATATCAGAAGGCCTTGGTCCTACCTGAAAACTAGCTTCAAAAGATGGGAAATGTTCTGTAAAACTTACTTTGATAGTCCTATTGAATTTACAGCATTAAAATAAATTAATCAATGTGGAATGATTATTAGTCTCGGTTCTCGATAATATGACTAGAAGCCTAGGTAACTTAACAATAATCCTAGGCCTAATAAACAAGGAAAGGCAACACTTACCGATAAATCTACAGACAAATCAGTTCCATCCAATAAAATAACCCTGCACTGGACAAGGTTCTTGTGAGAGGTGAATCTTTGACTTCCTGGTTTGATTTGTGTGGATGTTTTCTGGCCGTTCCTGCCTCTTTTTCTACTCAAGAATCTTAACATGTTTGCAGGGTTCCGAGGCTAATTTAAGTAAATTTAGATCTGCCACAGAAAGCAGTTATATTCGTTCACTTTCAAAAGATAATCATTTCCTAAAGTCACTTCATTCCATTATTTTTGTAATTTTTATTTTGGTTTTGACCCAGTGTCATAACATTGTTTGGGGGATTTAAATTAACTTTGAAAACCAAATATTTGAAATATTTTATTCACCAGTTCTGCACACAAATAATGAGTTGGGATAGGTTATACAAAATTGTAGTGAATGGGCACAGATAAACGACAATAAATTAAATAAACAAAACTATTACAAATTTCATACGTCATACGTCGCCTTCTTGTTGTACTTGTTGAAAAGTGTCTGACTCTGACTCTGACTCCTCATCCAGTGTTGCCACCAGGTAGATGAAATTTTACCCTAAACGTGTGATGAAATTACCCTAAATTACCCTAAACTTTTGTAAATTACCCTAAGAGTTGATTTTCTTCTCTTAAAGCTCAAAATACACCCGAGATTGGTTTTAAAACATGATTAAGGCATAACAAGTAAGGTAACATAGCAATTAATACTCGTCTTTGGCCCTATATCACACAAATAAAAACGAAATATGTATTAAACAATTCAAATAAATATTCTGTAGTAATATTTCTTACTTAATGTGGTGGTGTCGCCGATAATAGAAACTTGCTGATACATATTAATTATTAACAGTTATTGGGAGTACCGTACTTCATTGTTTTATAAACTTATTTCAATTGTACAAATTTGTTAATGTTATTTTTTCTAAATAATAATGCCCAGAGAATATGTTTTGTCATCTTATTACTACTATTTGATTAGGTTAATAGGTTTCATTGTAAATACACCACATCACACAAATGTACACTTGTTACGCCTTGTAATGTTTTTATGTGCACTCACCTGGCTCACCATGGGGATTCCATAGGCATAAAATACAATTTAGTTCCGTCTACAAATATGTGTTAAAATAGAGTAAAAACTAGAAAAACTAAAAACTAGTAAAACCTAGTAAAACTAGAGTCAAAAATAGAAGGTTGTTATGTGTCAACCTTCTTCAGTAAAAATATTTTCTACAATAGCGCTGCAAATCTAAGAACCTATATTTAACCAAATTGACCCGATATATTTGTACTGTTTATGGTTTTTTATAGTATTATGTTGTGCCTGAATTTGGACACATAACATTATGCGACACAATTTTATCTGTTCGAAAATTAAACTTTGTGTTCTTTGTGATAACATGCATCTTTAGTCTAATACTGAATAGGATATAGGATGTACACGCTAGTTATATCACTTTTATAATACTTTTAATTTACCCAACACTTAATGTAAATGTTTTAATTCCTGGAAAACCCATTTTACATTGCCAAAATAACTAAATTTAAATTATAAAGGGGCTCTAGATTTTACCCTAAAAACTCCATTACCCTAAGACCAGTAAAATTACCCTAAAAAATGGTAATTACCCTAAAAGTGGCAACACTGACTCCTGACTGACAATGATGCAGGTTCACCACAACACATCACAACATAGAAGAAAGTATTGTGCATTATTGAAAAATGTACACCAGCGCGGAGTAAATTGGTATACATATAATTATGTTAATTCTCCGTCAGAGTGTAAACATTGCCATTTATTACTTTTTAAGTATAGACATGGTACAATAATATATAGAGAGAACGCCACCCCCATAAATGGATAGCACCGTGTTCTAAACAGATAGCAGCATAATGTTAATTTTAACACTGGACTTATGGAAGTATGGAAGGCCTGGTTTTACAATCGTGCAACAGACTGTATAGGTTATATTGAGGTTATGCTAGTTATTAGAATAATAGATTGACTAAATTTATTCAGTACTGTTTCATTGTGATTCAAGTACTACAATAAACTGTGATTCAAAACAATTGAAATATTTTAGTTCTGTACAATCGGTAACATTCCATAACCAAACCATCCTAGGGGAATAACTCTTTATTACATTTATGAAGGAAAATAAACTAGGGTTAACCTTAACCTGTACCATAAATATGTTTTAAAAAGTTTGTTACTTTTACCAAGAAACAGTACGTTGTATACAATACAGGTGTAGTTACTCTTGAATGTAAAAATGTAATTTTTCTCAACTAACAAACCGGCAAAATGTAAAACTTGGTAAGTGGGAAAAACCACCCACCGACCAAGATAAGATTGATCGTTACAACGCACGTCTGGAGGGCCCTGGTCTGGACCATCTGGTCTCTGGTCTCGGTCTGTCGTCTGTTCCTGTTGACCTCTTGCTGGGGTGCTGTGCAGGCGCCGCCGCGCCAGATTTTTTCCCCTTTTTTAAAAAGAGGATTATTGTAGTTGTAGATGGGACTGGCCGTTAATTTTACTGGTGTACCGGTATAAAGTAATGCAATTTGTATTTTCTTTTCTTATAAATTTTCAGAATTCTATGCATATTTCATCGATATATAAACTGTAAATTTATACTTCCTTTATACATGTATTATTGTTGATATCTGATCATTATACTTGTTATTCAATTTGGTTTGAATACTAAAACTATAAATAAAACTTGCAATTTATTATACTAAAATTGTTCTGGGATATAAAGGATAGCCGTGGGATTCCCCAAGATATCCACGTTTAACCTGGGATTACAATGGGATGTGTGTGACACAAATGGGATATCCTGGGGACGTTGTGTGCTGTGTGGGCATGTCCTCTTTTTTCCGGACATGTCCTTTTTTTGAATCATTGCGTCCGGGCGGAATTTTTGAAAACCCACTATTTTTCTGGGTTATGAGCAGCAAACTGAATTACATTTTTATCGACTTATAATTAAGTTTTATATTAAGTTATAATATAGTTTTAGTTTTGACTTAATTAAATTATATTTGGTATTCGTTGATTAAGTTACATGATGTCTCGCTGTGTTTATCGTCGCTGTCGGCTCCTTATCTATCTGGAGTCCTGAGTGAAGTTATGCGGTTATGCCTGAGAAGTTCGGCATTCAGCAGATATAGTTGGATTACTATATTCACAAAATAATGTTAATAATTAGTTACTATGGTCTGTGGTTACAATGCCTAAAACAATTCATTTTTGCCCCCACAAAAATACATTTTATTATTTGAGCAAATCAAAACACATAATTTACAGTTTAAAACTCTTAACTATTTTAAATATCCGACACAAATACTTGGGAGGGAGTTATTTTCGCTATTTATTGATCCGCCTCACAAGGGGTGTGGGTGTCCCCTTTTTTAATCCAGAGAATATATTAACCCTACGCTGGGTTGTTCCGTTGTTTGTGATGAGATATATGTTGTGACTGTGTTGCATTAATCTTTGTGAACTGGTGTACTATAGCTTCATATAATCTCAAATAATTTACCCGTTTTCCCTAGGGGAGACTCTTTCTAAAATGAATCATGAATAAACAATATTTAAACTCCATAAAAGAGCAATACGTATTCTCGATACTTGATATTATTCCGTCCGTGGGTCTTCTCCTGTTCACTCAATGCATTGGTCAGGTAAAAAATGTTGCCATCGGGGCCAAGAAAATCAGAAATTAAAGAATGTATGGCCTGGAATTTAACTTGAACGAATTGGGATTCTAAATGTAACATCAATCAAATTTTCATAAAGTCGTTGACAGTATAACAGCAAAGGCTAACCAGATAGGCTTTTAATTCAAATTAAAATTTTGCGATTTTCTAAATTTATTTAATTCAGAAGTGGCTGAAAAAGCTTAATATGCACGTAACTTTGACGTGAAGAGCAAGCCCAGCAGCAGTCTAGCTTGAGGGCAACTGAAATGGCACTATTGCAGAACATTGATCTACAGAAACTGTATAGAAAGCTGAAGCTCGCAGAAGAGCTATTGCTGAAGGCCTGCCCAGCGGTGGAAAATGTTCACCACAAATACGTGCGGCATCTTTGAAATTGCTGCCTTGGAATACGACACAACTCTTAGTCAGTTAACGCATAGCATCTTACTAACGCTATGTAGTGGACGCGGACGAAGCCGCGACGGGTAACGGCTCGTACACCATATTTATCATTTCATAACACTGTAGCCCAACCAACTTTAAGTTGCAGATGATAGTCAGCTGGAAGAGAGTGTATGACGGTTGACAGGTGAATGCCCGTCCCGGTTTACCAGCCTTACAAATTTCTAGTATACAACAAAAGTTTTAAATTTGTTAATGATAAATTAATTTTTTAATATGAAACATGCTTTATTTCAATGCAAAATGTATTTAAATTATAATGACTAGTTGTCCTGTTGCTTGAATCCAAGCAAGTTTGTACCCCACGAAAAGTTACTTCAGTAGTAAACAAACATAACAAAACATATGATATTAAAACGGATGATAAAATCTGAGAATAATAATGCGGATAATGTACTTTTAATCAACACGTAGACTTCTGCTGTTGGATAGTACCTCCATTACGAAAATTCAGCCATTTACTGTATTTAAGTGGCACCCTTTCTGAAAATTCTGAGACGTATTGGCAATTATATGTACACTAAAAATACCTTTAATATGACAACCTCAATCGTTAAAATTTCATCAGCTCAATCTGTCCAGCTGTCATCAAGTTATGACTGTGAAGAAAAAGCCCCTAGCGTGTAAATATACAGGATAATTAAAATAAACTGGTTTTAGATTTTGTGTGCCAGTATTTGTTTATTTCCTCCCTTCAAGAAGGGCGCTAGGGCGCCATTACAGGGAGTCCACCCCTGCCCATGCCCCCCCCCCACCCCCTTAAACTCTGCCACAGACAGGTGAACTCTCCACGAGTTTCACATAAAAACCACCTACTGAAACAGGAGTTGAACCTTAGTAGTATGCTTAATCTATGGTTGAACCCTCTATCCAAGCCCGAGGAGATAGTGCCTTAGACCGCTCAAACAACCTGAAAGGCTATCAGTTGTATCGGACCATGTGCTTTATGAACGAGACAAAGTCGTGATGGTTCCATTTCTGACTAGCAGGTTACACCATATGTCGGATTCAGGCTTTGTACAGTGCTTATACTCTAACTAACCATGGTTTTAGGTATCAGATTCAAACGTCGATTATATCAGCTCTTGTGAAGGGCTAAGAGAAATATATATTATTTTAACGTACTTTAAAAATAATAAAATAAGAGAAATATGTATTTTTATTGGGTATTTATACCCAGTAAAAATAAAAAATGTCAGAATATAATGGAAATATCTCATAGTCCAAGAATATGGGAACGATCATCTTAATACTGGATATACCTTTGCTCTATTTTTTTGCTTTATTTTACGACTGCTACTATTTGTTATATTTACAAATATAACTTATCTGAAAAACTGAATTAATCTCATTTCCGTTTTATCCAGTTAGCTATCCAGACTATCATCCACATCCATATAAACCAAACTCTATAGCAGTTATTACATTAATTAACAAATTTGACATACTCATTCGATAGTTGTTCAGTAAACTTTTTCAGCACTTCCAATACTACACTATACTCAAACATTTGTAATTCTCACTCAACTATGTAGTATAAAAAGTAGGAAAAGGTAAAAAAAACAATAAGTTATTTTTTAACTTTCTGTATCCGTTTAATTAATCGGCCAACAACAGTCACATAATATATTATTGTAGCCCACAAAATCTCAATGATGGCAGTAACAGCCTTTTGGAATGAAAACTATTTTATCTTAAACAATACATTTATCAACAGAAATAATAGTAACAGTCAAGTAGTCAAATATTCTAGGAAAAACTATCAATTAATAAATGTTTTGCCAAAGCCTTTTCTTTAAAAATCTAAATATCCTTCAATAAGCAAATTTTGTTGTAAAACAAGAAATAGTCTTGAGGAAAAATCACATGTGTGCGTAAAAAGTCTAATACAATAACATAACCTTGTTTTTTATAATTGTAATATTGCTAGGATACAATAATATGCATATCTTTTTAATATGTATTCGCTGAATAAATTTGTTTCATAATAATGACAAACTGGAGGTCATTATCTTTACTCAGTGAAGATTTAATACCATTCATGTCATTTCAGGTTTCAAGATCTTAATGGGGGTTTAAAATTTAAATGGGCTATACCAAGCACAAACAGTCAATAAAAATATCTATCAGATATCTTGCAGCTCTCTCATCAATATTATGTTCAAACTAGCTCAGTGGCAAGACTTCATTAAATAGTCCGAAAATAGTGTTTCCAGAGGTGATAACTAGCCATAAAAGTCATTTGGTTAAAGCGATGAATAAACATACGTTGGGTTGCAAGCTTGCTAGCAACCCATGTTTGTTGAAACTATCACACTTGGATCAATGCCTTAGTAAGATCCTTAAAGGATTTTTAACACAGTTTATGATATTGAAATAGTATTTGTAATAACCTTTAAAACATTCAAACTCAATAAAAAGTTCAAATAAAACACTGAACCAAGGAAAAGAGGAACATAACATAGCATAGAAAAAATTAATTTGAACACAATCTTCTGGCAAAAATTGGGAACTACACGCAGTGCAGTAAGAGTGTTGAATGACAGCAGCAGTATTATTCAATTCACTGCTGGCAAAGGGGAAACCGTTCCTTTCATCATTCCTAAAGAGTTAAAGGAAATGTATTCAATGAAATAAATAGTTAATGTTGGATGTTTTTTACAAGTATGATTTACAATTAAATAAATGTTGAAAAATTTGAATGATTAAAAGTTATTGATAGTTTTAATCCTTGTATGCAGGGTGTCTCAAAAGTCGACAACCAAACTTCAGAGGCTTGTTATATGGACTATTTCCAACGAAAAAAATGTTATATATGTTCATATTATAAACGTCATAGTTTACGTGATATCGACGTTTTAAATATTTTTTATTATATACATATTGCAATCTCAAAAATTATTTTTGGGCAAGAAAATATGTACGTAGGACCATACAACTTTTACAGCGTATAAAAATAAACGGAAATACAGCTTTTAGGAGATTGGTAAAATTAAAAAACAAATTAACACAATTTTAATTTTAATTCCTATATTATTTACTATAAATTAATGGCTAATTTCAGGAAAAGTGTGATAATTATTAAAAAAATACACCATTACTGAAATTAGGGAAACAAATATTTTAATATCTTAATAATATTATTATCTGCAAAAAATGGGAAAGCTTTTAAGATATAGGATCACTCTCTAAGGCAGAAACTGTAAATGGCAACACCATTTGAAAGTAAATAGTGTGTTTTGTAAAATTTAAATTTAAACTGCTTTAATTTGTGTTTTTTTTTATTTGATTAAACTTCTAAAAGCTGCATTTGTAATAAATAATATTAAATTGTACACAGTGTATAAAAGTTGTATGGTCCTACATGTGTATTTTCTTGCCTAAACATAATTTATGAGATTGTAATTTACACATATTTAAAAAAATATTAAAAACATCAATAACTCGTAAATTATGAAGAATATGATGAAAAAATATACAACATTTTTTTGGAAATAGTCCATATAACAAGCCCGTGAAGTTTGGTCGTCGACTTTTGAGACATTCTGTATATTTACAATTTATATATTTTACAAGCCTCATTTGAAAAAAGTCTAGGATAAAGCATGTTTTACATATAGGATTAAAAATGGCTATACCTGATAATCTTGCCACTGTCTACTAAAGACCTCGTTGCTGCGGCTTAATATACTGAGAATGCTTTAAATCTCCGCCTCCTTATAATTTTGAAGAACGCTCTTAAAAACTGTCAGTGTTGGTTTAATTTTGAAAGTTCTATAGCAAGAGATTTCATTCCAACTTTATATTTTTCATTGGTACATAAATTTTAGGTATTGATTTGGTAATTGCAAAAACAGACAGAATGTTGGATATATAAAACAATCCACCATATTAAAAATTTGCACTTATATATTTCAATAGTTACAATTTTGCTTTAGAAACTAACACTACAGCACAAAACTTTTCAAAAAATGCAGAGTGTAACAGACAAGATCTTAATGTTTGAACTGATATTTTGAAGCTGACATTATTAGCGTAAAACTATTTGCTACGACTACTATTTGACAGTTAACATTGTAAAAAACTATTATTTATTTTTAAATGCAATCAAAACTGATTTCAAAAATAAAAATAAGGTTTTATAGAAATAGATTTTGGTCTACAGCTTATACCACCTGAGTACAAATTTTGATCCTGATCATAAACACTGAAATGTGGGCACAAGGTGGAAAAGGGGTCAAATTAAAAAGAAAAATAAGGTGATTAAAAGTTAACTAATTTGATCTATTACTACATAAATTAAATTTAAAAAAGAAAAAAAATAACTATTAAAAATATCTATACCCAGTAAAAATAAAAAATGTCAGAATATAATGGAAATATCTCATAGTCCAGAATATGGGACCGATCATCTTAATGCTGGATATACCTTTGCTCTATTTTAAGCCACCACTTTCCAAAAACCAAGAAACTGAACAATTGGTAAAACTATAATTTACTCTTCACTTTACATTTTAAATATTTTATAAACCATAATTGCACATAAATGCAATAACCATGCACAGTTAGACCAATTTATAAATACAAATAATAAAATATAACTAAACCTCTGAATCCACTAAATAAGAGGAGTTGTAGATTGGAAGATGACATCCATTTAAAGTGACTATACTAGTTGCTCGGGTGAGGTTGTTCTCAATCAAGTTCTTTGTCCTCAACGATTCACTTTAGCCATTTGCACATTCAATATGTTGATCTGATTTATATCTAAAAGGCGCTTAGTTTTGAATTTAAACTTTGTAGGCCTAGCTATTAACCTTTTTTTCCTTTAAAGAGTTTTAAATTTAAATCCAAAGAAAATTAACATTCTAAACCTTTGGGTTGTGCAATTCTAGTTGTTTTACTTTTAAAAATAACAAGTTCAACATTCATGGCCAATAACAATCAGTGCAAATAACTATATCTGAACCAAAGTTGAGCAAGCCACTATCAGCCACTTCGCCCTTTCCCACACTGTAAGGTTGTACATAGATTGCACAATAATGTAAGATTCACTGTCTAAAAATATTATTTTACTTATACTACACATTTACATACACAGTTGTCAATCTGTGGCATTATGAAAATATCTTAACACCATCTTTATTAACAGTGTATTTCATAAATCACAAAATAAGTCCAAATAAAACTATAAATAAAAACTTTTAAACTAATACATAGACAAATTTGTATAAGAAAATTTAGGTGATATGATTTAGAGTGAATATTGCATAATTATTCAACAGGAAGATATTATGACCATAAAAGTACAAGGAGAAGAACAAAGTAATATCTCGGACAGTTTAAGTTTACATAGGAAAAAGAACATATAGGCAGGGTAAAACACTAAAAAGGAACAGCTAAAACATATAATGGTCGGTTTAAAGAATAAATCAGCAATAAATAACAATCACTGTGTTCGCATAGAAATGCAAACATTTTACATGCTCTAAAAGATCAAGTAAGTAATTGAAATATCACTGTAAACGCACAAAGTAGAGAAAAATCTAAGTACAACCCATCATTATAACTAACAGATAACAACCAGTGAACAAAACACTGATTACACACTTACTCACATTCAAGCAGCCTGCATAAAATACTTATACAAAAATACAAAATATATAACTTTGAAACATAAAATAAATATTGTATTTTTAAACAAATATTGAAAATGTGTACAGAATACAATTTTAGATAATAAACATCAGGGCATTCTGATGTAATATTTCCTTAAAACTCATTTGATTTAAATTATAAATAAATATATTGGTTTTCATGACTTTCATCTTTACAATACTTTTATTTTTAAGAATAGTAAATACATCCTTAGATAATAATATTTTTTAAATCTGCACAAGGAACTATTATGTCGCTGATCTAAATCATAGCCACACTACTAAAATTATTTTCAAATCATAGACTTAGAATTAATTTTTAACAAACTGATTTTAAGTATTTTGCCATTGAAAAACATATTCAAAAATCAAAAGCTTTAAAGAATTTGTGACGGGTTCAAAATGTATAATAACGATATAAAAATAAGCAGTTATAAAGTAAAAAGTCCATCGGATGATAAAATATCACGAAACACCCTCCATACCACCCAAGTAGTTATCTAAGGCTTAAACCTAACATTAATCTCTAGATAAAAATAAATAAACTGTTTGACACAATCACACTCGACAGTCTGCAGCCCCAGTTGATCATAGTTGGACACCTCTTTATTGGTATTTACAGGCTGAATCATCTAGATCTAAAATTGGTAAAAAAGAGTTGAAAAAATAACTAGAGATTAGTTAAAGCCTAAACTAGCTGAAGAGCCAGTGAAATATTGAGAATACTCAGGCACCCCAGTGCCCTTGAGATCTGTGTATCACCCAACATACTACGCTTATTGTTTGATTCAACTTATTTAAATTCTTGTAACAACGCTTAAACTAATTTATAGCTATTTTAACACATTACTGACCACACCTAACACTGACTGCCAACCAAAACACAAAAATTTCAAAATACGACTAACGTTCAATAACATTTAATCACATAAAGAATTGTTAAGTAAAAGAAATATCTTACAAGTTACAAAAATGTATGCGTAAAAAGAAAAATACACAGCCTAAAATTAAATTTAGAACAGTAGGTTGTTTTTAAAAAAATTCTTGGTTTTAACTAAAAATAATTATCTGGCGATTGGCACAATCATCTTATAATTTTACAGCATGGTGCAAATTTTTAATCTTATTCAATGGAAAATAACATTCCCGCTACATTTATTAATGTAGCTAAAAATGGTTTTTAGGATAAAAAATGTTGAGAACTATATTGTGTTTACAAAAATTTGGTAATTTAATATATTCTATATACGAACTTGAAGCTAAAAACTTGGGTGATCTTTGTGGGGAAAAACCGGTTCCCGACTCAAAGGTTTAAAGGACAACGTAAACCTATTTAATATGAAATACATCATAATTTTAATCTGTGTAATGTAAACATATAATGCACTTAAAATTTCATTAGTAAATAATCTCCCCCACATTTAACAACTGAAGTGTTTGATCCCACTTAACAAAAGCGAACCTAACATACAAAGTATTTACAAACAGACAACAAAAGCGAAATCGGAAAATTGACAATATTTTGTGCAGGAACATGGTTATGGAAGTAAAAAATTGATGTCTTTGGAAATGGCAACCCATACCGTTAAGTGTGGCCACCGTTTGCCTTAATGCTAAAACAATTAAATAAATTACGATCGTATGAGATGAACAAGTAAACATTGAATCTTAGCTCACACCTGGTCTACCATTGCCTTAATTGACCGATTGTCGCTTTGGAGAGGATCAGAAGCGAGAGGGAGTACGGCTCAGTTAAAATATTAATCAAAAACCAATACTAAAACCATACAGTTAATGGTTTTATAAATGAAACAAACCAAACATGGATTTTAAAAGGTTTTATTTTTTGTTTTGTAGTATATAGCTTTAATATATTTGGATATAATGGCAGTGTTAAAATATAATAAGTTGCTCCGAAGAACGGTAAATAGAGAAAATATTACTTTGTTTAAAAAGCTCCAACCCAGGGTCAAACAGATTGAGACTTCATCTTAAACTTCTTAAGCCAAAAATTGGACAGATTTTTTCAAAATACACACCCTGTGAAACAAAATAATAACATATTTATTTATTAAAATAGAAACACACAAAAAAGTTAAAAAAATTGTAAATATCTACAAATTCCATTTAGAAGACTTCAACTGCAAACATTAGGAGATTGCATTAGATTTTTTAATGTGTAATAGTGATTAGGGGCCATCACATATTACGTAACACATTTAAGGAGGGGGAGGGGGTATGACGTAGCGTTATGCTGCTTTATATGGGGGAAGGAGGGGGGTTTGGATCAGCGTTACGTAACTCACACATATTAACCCTAAGTGCCGGCGCATTCCCGTATCTTTTGATACTGTTATAAATCGTTCAAAATTAAAAAAAAATAATCAAATTAATATCTAAATTAAAGTTATCTTATATAAAAATACTTCTGTCAATACTATTTTAATAACAGTTAAACTAAAAATAAATACATAACGTGTTTTGAGTAAGTTCTGTATTGCTTTACACCTATGTTTGGTGTTGTTTTAGAGTGTAAAATCATTACTGGATACAGCAATGCCGTCCATATCTTAAGTATTTTAAGGTGTTTTGTATTTGTTTTAGATCAATTCAATTTGTAACGTTTTAGCTGAGATAGTTTATTTTGTTGCTTATATTAGTCTTGTTTGTTTGTATACATTATGCTTTGAAATAAGTTATAAAAAATGTTGTTAAAAGAAAGAAATTTAAAGTTAAAAATTCATTGAAATCCATTCTCCAAATTGCTAATATAACGATGTTTAAAAGGTTTAAGCTGTTTTAAAGCCTACTACGAACGATTGAGTTACGTAACACATAGGGGGGTGGGGGGAGGGGTATACTCAAGCATTATGGTGCGTTACATGGGGGAGGGGGGGTCTGAAATGACGAAAAAATGTGTTACGTAATATGTGTATGGCCCCTTACTGCAATTCTTATTAAATTCAAACAATAATTAATTTCATATTGAAATTTGTATTTCCTCAAATATATCCTCGTTGTATTTTCTCTGCAGTTAAGGAAGAGGCTGCTTGTTAAATAAAATATAGTTAAATTCAAATTCAGATTTGTTGGGTAAACAAAATCAATTCTACAAAACATTTCAGGTTTAGAAATAGCAATACTGAATTGTAAAAGAGTCAATAGTTTTCACCCATTTTACCAAAAACTCAGTAGCATATATTGTGTTATGAAACAAATTTTTGAGGATAAATCATAAATATGACAGTATCCCTTTCACCTCTGCTCGCTAAACGAATAAATTTATACAGGTTTTCTTTCAAACCTGACGACTGGATTGTTGTGTATGTATGAATAATACAGCTAGGTGAAAATACAAATAGAATATTCTATTTATAAAATATTGTTTGAATCTTACAAAAAAGTAGCGAGTGGTTTGTACTGATTAGGCACTGATAGAGAGAACACCGTTGGTGTGGACTAAAGGCCGGGCCGTGACTCGTGCTACCTCCGAATGAGTCCGTTGCTCTGGCCGCTGACGCTCGGGGTCATCTCTAGCTCCACCAGCAGGGGGAAGTGATCTGCAACATGGAGTGGACGTGTGAGTCAACAATACCGAGTACCGCAGTCTTTATTGAGGGATCAGAAAGGATAATGGTTAGCTTGGCCGCTTCAAAAGATCATGAACTCGATGAGGTAGTAAACTGACTTGACCATCAGTACTTCACCCCTACAGCAGTTTTGTGTTGTCTGTCTTCAGATCTGCAGGAAGTGTGTTGAAAGTCCTTGTATCGCAGAGCCGTTGTGAAGGTTTTGTTGAAAACAGGGCAGTTATATGTGTTAGTAAGCTGAAATAATTTGCTTGTAAGGTCTGTCACATCGTCTATTTTAGTTATTATTTTCTGTAGGTTGTGCCTTATTACATGCAAAATCATTTAAAACAAGTCTCTACTACAAGATGTGCATGTTTTCGTATTCTCTCTAGATGTAGAGTAAGAATACATTCTCGAGAGCTTCTTGACAGGTCATGTACTAGGCTGAATGTTGGCCTCAACACTTAAAGCCTTATTTTATAGGATCATTAACTGATAAATATTGTTGCCAAAGGAGCTTCCCGATAGAAACAAACTATACATGAATAACTCAAAGAGATCGTAATAAGCAACTTTAGCTACAAGCACGATAACCCTGCATACTTCTACACCGCTGGAGTAGCACACATATTACACTAGAAATCCAAAGATCAAAACTGCTATCATTAAAATACCAACTATTTTAAATCAATATTTAAAAACAGAAGAATGTAGTCAGCAAATTTGAGAAATATTTGGCTGTTGTGGAAGGTAATTTTTTAAAAATAAAGTGTAATTTAATTTTTTGTTGCCTCCGGATCACTGATCAAAATTAATCAAGAGGTTTTAATTACCTTATAACTGTCAAGTTAATCTCAAAAGTTACAGGTTATTGGTGAACGGTTTCGACCCAGCTAAGGGGTCATCATCAAGCTAGGCGTAAAATTGTCACTCCAAAGAGGTCATCAAAAAGTCTTCAACCACAAATGCATAAATGTACAAACATACACGAGAACATTATTGGAGAATGTAGGCTTCCATGGTCATTATCACAAGATGTAATGACATGATTTCTTCTCGGGTTGACGTATGCTGAAATGAAACTAATGACTTCTGTCGACGTTTCGGAGACGTTGGGGGCGATGACTCACATAGTTGTATACAGCAGGAGCAGTCCATGGCCTGAGGTTACATATGACAGTCTCAGTGGTGTTTTCATATTTCCACAGCGCTCAACACAACTGGGCTGTATTCTTTTCTGCTCAAGACTGATGCCCAGGTAATGTTCATGTGTGTGTTCGTCCGTTTATGAATTTTTGATCATTTGTGCATTAGGTCTTATTGGCGACTTCGTTGGAGTGACAATTTTACGTCTGGCTTGACAATAACCTCTTATCTGGGTCGAAATCGGTTGCCCACTAACAGCAAAGTTTCAGGATTATTTTACTATTATTATGTTATAAGGTAATTTGACCTCTTGATTAATTACAATACAAAGTCTTATGTTACATTACATGAAACTTCTCCTTTCTTGCATCTAATTAGCCCGTTTTCTGGTTAGTATCCAACAAAAGGTTTGTATTTCTGAATTGGCCTGATTCACAATAAACTCAAGTAATGGTCTTACTTTACAAAAAGCTGTTTAAAATGTAAATCCCAGCAATCTAAAATTGATTTGGATTACTCTTATCTAATCAATAACATTATTTCTAACATGGTACTGAGCATTAACTTGAGCAAATTAGATAGGTAGCTAATAGCTTGAAGCATACTGATACTTCAGGAACATTAAACATTTCCTATCTGGTAAATAGTTCCGGACTATTTGTTTTACCTGAAGGTATGTGCGGGTGCGGACAGCCAATCACTTTGTTCTCCTTGAACCATTCAGGGGACAGGGGTCCCAGCAATCCTAGTGGTGTCATGTTCTGTTTTCCGTAGAATATGTAGTCAATGATACCTTTGAAATGGAACCTGAAAATACAGATCAATGAAAGATGTACACTTTGTAAATGAGCAGAAAAAACCTAAGTACCTAATGTAATGCACAATACCCAAATGCATTTTGAATTATTTTACTTGACATAAATTCTAAAATTCACAGCAACTAAAAGGCAGGTGAAACAAAAAACACCAATTATGCTAGATCAATTTAAATTTGGTAATCGAATAAACAGTAGAATTTTTTTCAGCTCCATGGCATTTTTTACCTCTAGAAATGTTTGAGAAAAACTAGATACGTACCATCTAGGAGCCAGCAGGTCCAAATTTGCCTTATCTAGAGGATGGTGAGTTAAATAGTTACCACTGATTAAATGAACCACAATACGTCATCTAGTAACCATTTACAGTCAATAAAATAGATACAATTCAATAGAACCCCTTTAAACTGAGACCCAGGCTATCCCTAAACCAAGTTTAGAACCTCTTCAACATTCACCAAGGACACAACGTTTATTTATTCTGTTTTTTTGTGTGTGTTTTTTTTTGGGTGTTTTTACAGGATACAGGAAGCTACTTTTCTTAAAGTAAGATAAAAATAATTTTATAAAAGTGTGACTTACGTGTAGTTTGTATAGGGCATAATATCTTCGCTGTACGCTGATGAAAGCTTGAAGGAATGTGTGAACTCGTTAGGCTTCTCACTACCCGAGATCTTCTGTAGGACAGATTTGTACGGCAGGTCTTTGAAGTCTTGATGATCCGATGACACACGCCCAGATGACAGGAACTCAATCACACCTGAAACATTCATTTATTGTCAGTATTATTGCATTTCTGATCAGAGTTAAAATAATAACTCAAATACAAATTTTGTAAGTTTTTATTTTATAAGAGGCTGGCTTAGTTTTTAAAGCTACAGACTCTGAAACCACAGCAGCGGTTGCTGAAACTTGCCAAAGGTTAAAATTCTTGTCCCCAAAATGTGCTGACAATTTTAACAGCACAGTTTAACTAGTACTGCAGTACTGCCTGAGGCCCAAATGAATGGCTAAAATAAGGTTGAAAACCACCAACCTCTTTAAAGAATTCATATTGAAAATAAATATTAAATTAGTTTTGTTTCATTGAAATTGTGATGACCTACTATGGTTGTGCAACTAAAATTGATGCAACAGAGAGCAACTAAATTTAATGTTCACAAAGGGACTGTAACTCTGACAGTTTTTATGATCTAATTTCTTCAGGTTTTAATTGTTAGGTATTCATTAACATCCACTTCCCGACATAACTATCCATTTTTAAGGCATAATAAATATACATCCTTACAACTTAGTTCAAGGTTCAGAGTAAAGCATAGTCTACACCAACATCCAATTCTTGACCATTCTCTTTTAAGATTTTTTAAAATAATAACTTCTTACATAATTTGTTTACTCATACATTTTCTGATCTGATACAAGAAAAATTTCAACTTTTTTCTTAGAAGATCCTATTTCAAACACAGGAAGGATGAAAATACACCCACCAGAGTCCGGGAGAGAGTTGAAGTCTCCGCAGAGCAGCAGTTGTACCGGCGTGTTGTTGCTGTTGGGTCGGAAGTGAAGACTGCTCTCCTCCAGGATGCCTCGTAACGCGTGCGACAGCATCATCACTTGGATCAGCTTCACATCGCAGAACTCAGGGTCCCAGTGGATGTGCGCTGTGCACACCAGCAGCGGTTGGTGCACCTGGTTCACGTCTGGTGGCAGCCCTGCGCAACAACATGTAATCTGATATTGGTTTGAATCTAGACTTTGCTGGAAGGCCTTCAACCTGGTATGATTTCATGAATTTGGTAAGATTTCACATAGGTAAGAAAAACATTGGTCAAGCTGGTTAGAATGCCCACTCGCTTAACCCCCGGAAGAATCAAGATTTCCTTCAGAGTAAAAGTAATGCTGGCATCTCGGGGAAGTACAGTCAGTGCCGTCCTTAGACAACGCAAGGCCTGGTGCAAGAAATATTCGCGAGGCCTTTCCGTTTTAATGACTACCTCTCTTCTCACCCCTCCACACACTTCTACCGGACATTATCCCCCGGTCACAGAGCGTTGCTCCTGCACTTGCATTATTGTATTATAGTTAAGTTGGAGACTGTTAGTGTTAGGCTCGGTTCTCACGGCGTTGCCGCGAGTCCGACAATGAAGCAGTAATAGTAGAGGGTTTGGGTTCATATGCCACATGCCCTTTATGCTTTTTCCCACCAGTATGGATTTTCCTACCAGAAATTATAAAAACCACTGTAATATGTTTTGTTTAATAAACTTTGATGCATTTATGATGCCAGATTTTTAGCCAAAAACATTGCATTAAAAATACGTTAACAAGGTATAAGATTATTCTGGTATAAGATATGGCGTTTAAGGGTGGTTGGCAACAGGGGTCGTAGGTAATAATAGACTCACACATGAAAATTTCTCACTTTTTCAAGACATCAAATTTAGCGGTTACATTGTTTAAATACCCCCGTCGCAGCAAACCTGCATACTCAGCGAATTTCCAATGCATAATATGTCTTAATACCACATAAAGCCGCATACCAAGTTTCATAAAAATATATTCACATATAAGCGATTTTAATTATTCTCTATAAGAATAACATTGGTAATGAGTACGTAGTTTTGCTGAAATTAGGAACACAAACAATTGGTTTTTATGCAAATATAAATAGAATTTAACTAGGCGAAGCCACATACCAAGTTTCATCAATATTCAATCATAAATAAGCGCTATATATCATTTTAGTGATTCTCCATAAGAATAACATGGGGCTGAGTAAGCAGGGTTGCTGCAACAAGGAACAAAAAAATGGGTTTTTATGCAATTATCAATATAACTCAATCAAGTGAAGCTATATACCAAGTTTTATTATTTTATGTTCAAAATTAAGGGAGTCAATACATTTGACTTATTCTCTATAAAAATAACATGGGGGCTGAGTACGCAGGTTTGCTGCTAAGGGAATAGTCACCAAAAACTCAATTTTTGTGCAAATATCAATTTACCAGTACTACGTTAAGCCACATACCAAGTTTCATCAACATACATTAATAAATAATCGAGATATCAAATTTTATTTATTCTCCATAAGGATAACATTGGACAACGTACTGTCAATAGTCAATAGTCAATAGTCAAACATGCTTTATTCAATGAGTACATGCATTGTACAGAATGGAGTCAATCACATATGCATACATATTGTAGCAAAACATAATTTACGAATCTAACTTAACTTCCTTATCAAATCAAATAACTATTATTCACATACAAAACATTCGTCCAATGAATAGAGTGGTTTAGTTAACATGTATTCCTTTAGTTTCTTTTTAAATTTAACATTGTCATTAATTTTTTTTATTTCAGCGGGCAGAAAGTTAAAATATTTTATACCAGCATAACTAGGCTTTTTTTCAAATATTTTCCGTTTATGCTTACAATAAGAAATCTCATTCCTGTGTCTAGTATCAATCTTATGGTAATCACCCAGAGTACTCAGGCTACTAATATTACCTTTTATCCATAAAATTAGCTCAAAAATGTACAAACTAAATACTGTCAGTATACCTAACTCTGGGAAAAGGTGTTTGGTTGAATCTGACCATCCCATCTTTAGTATAATTCTTATTGCCCTTTTTTGGATCGTCAAAATCCTGCACAAATTTTTGTTTGAGGTACTGCCATACAAAATGATTCCAAAGGAGATGTGTGATTGAATTAGGGAAAAATAAACTGATTTTAAAGTTTTTAAATCGCAAATTGATGATAATTTTTTAAGGGCAAACAAACCAGATGCCAGCTTATTACATATCTGGTCCACATGGGAGTCCCAATTAAGATGTTTATCTACTATTAGACCTAAAAATTTTGATTCACCTTGTTTATCGAGAAAATAATCATTAATTACTGTATTAGTATCTGGGGTAGTACTGTTATTTTGTCTTAAGGAAAATTCAACATATTTGGTTTTGTTAGTGTTGAGCAAAAGATTTTTATCTGCCAAAAACTGTTGGACTACTGTTAGTTCACAAAAACTAGATACTTCAATTTGATTATAATTTTGTCCAGACACTTTTAAATTGATATCATCCGCATATAAAGTGATTTTGTCGAATTGAGCTAATTTTGGCAAACCTTTAATATAACACAGAAACAACAGCGGTCCTAATATAGAACCCTGGGGAATTCCAAACTTTACAGAACCTACTTGCGAACGGATCGGCATTAACTGATTGTAGTCATTCAAAAAATCTATCTCTACAAAGCTCTTTCTATTAATTAGATAGGACCTAAACCATGAGAGTGTTATGCTTTTTACTCCCAACTTGAAAAGGGTTTCGAGTAATTCAGTGTGGCAGACACTATCAAAGGCTTTGGTTAGGTCCATGAACACCCCTATTACTTTTTCCCCTTTATCTAGAGATTCAATAATTGATTCAATAAACTCAATGCCTGCACTAATTACAGACCTACCAGGCCTAAAGCCATGCTGGTCATTATCTAAGAGTCCATTATTTTCCAAAAAAGATATTAACTGGTTAGCCATTACTTTTTCAAAAATTTTGGAGAAAGAAGATATTAACGAAATGGGTCGGTAATTTTCTACTTTATGAGGATTATTAGTCTTAAAAAGTGGCTTAATTTTAGACATTTTTAGTCGTTCTGGAAAAATTCCGGAAATTAAAGAAGAATTTATTACATGGGTCAATGGTTTAAGTAGATGTTTACTACTAAGCTTAATCATAGGCATTGGAATATCATCATATCCAGCAGAAAATGTATTTTTAAAATTTTGAATTATTTTATCCAATTCATCACAAGTAATGAGATTTGCGTTGAAATTTATATTAGTATAATTTTCTTGGACAGGGAATTGATTGATCAAAGGTGTTTTAATTGGTTCCAACTTTGGAATTATCTGGGATTCAACCATATTCATATAATAGTTACAGAATATATTACAAATTTCTTCAGGATCATTGAGTAACTTATTGTCATGATCTAAGCTTATATTAAGAAAATCAGAGGTATGCTTAAGATTAATTTCTTTGTTAACAACATTCCAAATTGTCTTACAAACATTACTGGAGTTATTTATTTGATTACCATAATAGTCATATTTAGCTTTATTAACATTACTATTGAATTCTTTTGTTTTATTCTTGATCTCTGCTCTAAGCTGTGGATCTTTTTTAACTCTGTATAATTTTTCAAGATTTGTTATTTCTGCTTTTGTATCCATCAAATGAGGGTTAATCCAATTATCTTTGTTGCTTTTGATTCTAGTTTTAACTTTTGCAAAACAATAATCAAAATAATAATAAAAATGTTAAAGAATTTTTCAAACTTTTCACCATCAGCAGCATTATATACATCACACCAACTTTCATCAGATAAAAGCTTCAGAAAAAGCAATTTATTTTCCTCTGTGTATTTCCTTTTGTATGTTGTAACATTTTTCCTCTTAGCCAATCCTACTTTATTAGTTATTTCAAGGACCTGTGCATCGTGATCAGAGATATTTGTAACTATACCTTCAATCATTAAACAATCTTGAGGCAAGTTAGTTAGGAAGTTGTCAATTGCAGTGGCAGTAGTTGCACAGATCCTTGTTGGAAAATCTACCAAAAATCTCAAACCGCAACTCCTCAACAAGTTTTTAAAATCATTTGTGTGTTTCGAGTTTACCAAAACATCAATATTTATGTCACCTACAACTAAAATATTATGGGTGGGTTTCAAAACTCCGAGATTTCATAATTCCGAGGTCTGTAAAAATCAACTAAATGTTTAAAATATCACAACTCCGAGGTTTCATAATTCCGAGGTCTTTAAAAAAACAACTAAGAATTAAAATTATCATAGTTCCGAGGTTTTAAAACTCCAAGTTCCATTTATTTAAATATAAAAATGCAGTTTATCATAATTCCGAGGTCTCATATAGTTCCGAGGTCTCTAAAAGTCAACTAAGAATTAAAATGATCATAGTTCCGAGGTTTCATAACTCCAAGTTCCGTTTATTTAAATATAAAAATGCAGTTTATCACAGTCCGAGGTTTCATAATTCCGATTTCTCTTAATATCAACTAAATATTGGGAATATCATAACTCCGAGGTTTCACAATTCCGAGGTACAGTCCGCGCCAACAGCTTGCCGACTACGCGCGGGCTCGTAGTGGATGGCAGATCGCAAACAATTCAACAATCCTTTCAATTTTGTTTACAAGTTGTGAAATGTAAAACATTATATGCGTGTCAATATAATTGTACATTAATCTTTAACGGCTTAAAAACGTTAAACACAAAACCAATAGATTGTCAATTCACCAATCTACGAATTTAAAATTAAAATATGAAAATTGTACGCTCTATTTTCAATTCTACTGTGATTATACCCACTTATAATTTACTTGAAATTATGAAAGTTTGCACAGTGAATCATGGTCAGTGCTCCGAACTGATAGTTAATCTAAACATCAATAATATATATTTCTTTAGTTATGATGATTAACAAAAGTAAAACCAATTATTGAAATCCGTGATCGTGCCATAACAAAGTTAGTAAGCGAGGATGTTTTGTATATTTAGGCTAAGAACTTTTCATCACTGACAAAGTTTTAGATAAAGATGTTATACGTCACCGTAGGATTTTGGGGGAAAATACGATTAACGGTTCACGATATAATTTAGGTTGAACCGGAAGATTTATTTGTCTCATCACAGCGCTCGGGACCCGCTCCACGTCGCCGTCACGTCGCGACGAGCCTGCCCGCTGCTATACACCTGGTTTGGTTTGAAATACATAATTTTTCTCAGGTTTCCTGCGACAAGGGGTATTATTGTTTATACCCCTGAATACTATAAGTTGTAATCATGTGTTTAAAACTCATACCAGTATCGCTGACCTACCAGAATCCACCAGCTCCGCCTGAACTACCAGAATCGCTGCCTGTAAGAAGGTCGGCCAGAAAAAGGAAACCAGCAAAACTAGGCTGTGAATACTGATAAATTTTAATAGACTTGAGTGAAATAAAAAGGGAGGACTGTTATATCTCTGAATCTTATAAGTTTTAATAAAGAGTTTAATTTGATTAGATATGTTCTAGATTTACATAACAAAATGACAGTCTGTTGGATGATTCCTCAATGTTATTGGATTTGGCCACTTACTGAGGTACACCCTGTATTTTGATGAAACTTGGAATGTGGTTTTATTTTGTTATGATATATTGGTATCTCAACAATATTCTATTCAGGTCAATACATTTCACAAATAATAATATTTTATTCGAATTTTGGTTTCTTGGGCCAAGAAAAGAATCTTGTAATCATGGGTCCTAAAACCATAACGCTTAGTTTTCCGTCTGTCTGTCTGCATATGTTTTTTTACATAATGAATGATATTTTAATAATCCCTTAAGGTGTCAACTTCAAACTTTGTACATATATGACGACTATTTCAATGTTGAGTATCAATTTTCTACTTTGTACCATTTCAAAATGGCAGCAATTGCTTGCTTAAAAATCGTAATACCCACAAAACTGTAACTGTTCAAAAAAAACTAAAAATACCAAAAGGTAGTACAGTGTTATCCTCTAAAATATGATATCGGAAATACACATGTGTTTTGTACCATTTTCAGGCTTGGTGATTTCGAGACGTAACCACCGTGGCACTTTTCTACCCTAGTGCCGTAAAAAATCTGGTGATTTTTGACGCACTCTTATTAGTTTCTGACATTTGTGCATTAGAAATCAGCTGTTTTTATTAATCTAATTGTTAGATTAACGTAAACACAATATAAACAGTAGCTATGTTGGGAAAAATATTACTTAGCAAATCTGATAAAAATGCCTAAAAGAGACGTTTCATTATTGTTATTATATTCAGTGTGATGTGAAACTGTTAGTTTAGGGCAGTTTTTGCCCAAAAATTACTTATTATTATTCCCCTAACTCTTTCTTCTTAATTCCCTAAAATTAACAACTTTTTTATTTTAAAAGTGTGGTAATTGAGTGAGCTCTTTTTATTACAGTGATTCTTTAAATTTATTAGAAGTAGGCCTTTGGTCTGACATTAGCAGCGGAGAAACTGGTGTTATTTCTTATGTTGGGCATTCTCCAAAATGAATCACGTGTTAAGCCCTTACCTCAATTACGGTTTGCCATGTTGTTTAAAGTTGGAAACAATAATAACGTGAACAAGAATGATTAATGATAAAGGCTTATACCTATTCAATAAATGAATATAAGATACCAAACCCCCTGAAGTTAATAACAACTTAACATTATTAGAGTATTCTAAATTTAAAACATTAGAATCTCAAAACTTCATGTAACGGTATTGTTGTATTCATGCATTTTCTCATACTGCAGTACTGTAGCCTAACTGTAATCGCAGACTTTATCCGTGCTATAATGTTTAGGTATTGAAAGCTTAAACCCTGCTCTAAGTTTCTACTTAAGAAAAATATGCCTATAGACTTAAGCTGTATTCAATTAACCCAAATGAAAGCACCCATAAACTAACATTTGAAGTTTGTAATCCCTTAAAAGGTTTTGATTAGGCCTATGCCATGTAACAAATTATGAATTTCAGGGACACCATAGAATGTCTGTAATTGTGGCGTAAAATATTTTAAGGATTGTTATTTACCAATAAAAAAACAACTGGTATTGTAAAAAAACAAATTTAGGTTCAAGACAAAAGTTAATCACGGTTATTTTGTTCAATGGCATGTGATTGGGTTATGGGACCCTTAAGATAAAGAATGATTGTTTTTTCCTAATAAAATCTGTTTCGTTAGTTAAACATTATATAGGTTTTTAATTGATTTTATACTACTACAATATCAAATAATTTTTAACTTTATTTATATATTAGTAGAACTTTCAAAGCCAGATCGATAGTGAGTGAAATACAAAAACTAAACTAGTTCAGATGTGTCTGAACTATGTTACTGTATTTCATTTTTGATTATAGTGATGTTGTAATAAATATTCCAAACTGAACATGCCGTTAGGAATGGTTATTAACATTTTTCGGTTCCGGCACTCGGGACCGCGTCTAGTCGCCACCCCGTCAGATCGCCACCCCGACAGATCGCCACCTTTTCAAATTAGTTTGGAGGTGGCGATCTGTCTTGTATCGTTCACGACAGATCGCCACCTTTGTTAGGGAGGTGGCGATCTGTCGGGGTGGCTATTTGTCGCAGCCGTGCATTGTGGCGATCTGACGGTAGCGTACCCGACAGATCGCCACCTTGGAGTAAAGAAGGTGGCGATCTGTCGGGGTGGCGACTTGACGTAGCCATGCGAGGTGGCGATCTGTCGGGTACGCTAACGACAGATTGCCACCTCGCACGGCCGCGACAAGTAGCCACCCCGACAGATCGCCACCTATTTCATGAAGGTAGTAGAATCTACGGACTAACCTACAAGTTATTAGTTAACACTCGTGGAATCCCTAGTTCTTTTAGAATATAAAGGTATAAGTTTTGCCAAACATTTTTCTTTAAAAAAAACAACATAGTAACAAAAGAAGTAATTAAACTATAAACGGATGGTTAAAATAAAACATATCATTATGAGAAGTAGAATAAAGTGAATACATGGAATTGTGACGTAACACAATAGGGGAAGTAGAATAATATAAACCATCTAAATACGTACTAGGTTTGATGGCCCCGACTATCGTTATAACCATATCCTTACTTCTTTACTTACTTGTTCTTTACTCATTACTTCAGATTAATCTATTTTATGTATATTTCCTACGTCTTGCATGAAATAAATAAAATACCCCCGTAGCAGCAAACCGGCGTACTCAGCGAATTTCCAATGCATATATGTTTATCTTAGTACCACATAAAGCTACATACCAAGTTTCATCAATATACATTCATAAATAAACGATTTATGACATTTTAATTATTCTCCATAAGAATAACATGGCGGCTGAGTATGCAGGTTTGCTGAAGCAAGGAACACAAAAAATGGGGTTTTATGCTAATATCAATATAACTCAACTAAGTGAAGTCACATACCAAATTTCATTAATTTATTTTCATTATTAAGGGAGATAACCCATTACTTCTTATTCTCCGTAAGAATAACATGGGGCTGAGTACGCAGGTTTGCTGCTACGGGAGCCTTTGGAAAAAAACAATTTTGAGCAAATATCGATGGTCCACAACCAGATGAAGCCGTATACCAAGTTTCGTCAGTATATGTTCATAAATAAGCGAGATATAAAATTTTTATTTTCCTCCATAAGAATAACATTAGACAACGTACTGTGTTTAGCACTTTCAATATCTCGGTAACCAATTGACGTAGAGAAATGATCAAAATACCAAATTGTGTGTTTTTTTAAGCTGAATCCAATGGGAAAACTAAAAATTGACTATTTCCAAAATTATATATAAAAAATTCAAAAAACCCATTTTTGGGGTACAAAACCCCCAAAATACCCCTTCGGATAAAGCGATCTGGCTGGTTTTCGAACTTAAAGTCATAAAAGTTGCTTTACACGTTATACCAAATTTCATCAAGATAATTTTTACGAGAGTTATGGTGCTCACGGACACACATATATATATATATACAGTTTCGAACGAATGGTGTTTTTGGGGTCTGGGGACCTCAAAACGAAAAGTTATCATGGTCCCGGGCCCTAGGTCTTACCATGCCGACTACGGTAATAGCTTCTTCCCTATAGGGGAAATTCGCTAATAGAGTATTTTGTTGTCTTGTATGACGAATTTTATTACATAATTTGCTGTTATAACACATACCATGCAAATTTAAAAGTTATTAGTGAATTTCCTTTGGAAAGTGAACTATTAGCATGACCCGCACGGTGAAACTTAAGCCCGGGACCACCATAGAAGTTCCTAACGTGACCCCCTGAACACGTTTTAGGGGGTCGTTCAAAATTGTATATATATATATATGTGTTTGCGCCCTAGCGGTCACATTTTTTGTCCCATTTACTTCAAATTTGGTAGGGACGTTCCTTTCTGCAATCAGTTGGACAAGTTCGTTGGGCAAAACAATCAGAAAACTCTAAACCCCTTTTTTGGGGATTAATCTTCGAGTTTTTGGGCCCAAAAAGAGTCATAAAAGCCCCAGATGTAAAATCAATGCATTTAAAAAGATGGGAATTAGAGAGGCGAAAGTGTTAAGCCCCCTCTCGTCATTCTAGCATAAATATTTACCGAGTTATTAAAGAAAATGTGCATCGACCAAACACAGTACCGTTGTCTTATGGGGGTTTTACACTATAAAAGCCTGTTATTCCTTTGTTAGAGTACTTTTATCATCCCCAGCAACCTCACGCCTACTTTCAAGCCTGTCTGGATCTTCTCCTGACTTTATAATGCGCAGAATTGTATTCCCAGATTTGCAAATAAATGAAATCAGGAGAATCAGAACAGCCAAAAAATCAATGTTTTTAGATTTCAATAAAAATTGGACAAATGTACACTTATTTTGAGTTTTACAAGTTTTAAACACACTCCCATGCTGCACTCAGTCTACTAATACATGAAGGAGAAACATCACAACAGTGAACGACGGGAACGTTAATCCCCTTAAGGCAGTTTTGCCTAATTTATTTACTCTTGGGTTAACCAACTAAAATTCGGCCGTTGGATAACTCACAATAGCCCTTGGTAGTCACAAAAATTGCATTCTCTCATTTTTCACGTTATCTATATATTTAATTCCGTTAGCGAATCGGTCCCCACGAAATATCTTGAGCTAGGAAGATGTTAAGTTAGGTTATGACGATTAATTTTATAGCTTGAGGGCCTTGGACGGTGGGAAAAATATCAGAAATTCCCACAAAAAAACGGGAATTAAAAACGGGGGGTGTTAAAAATAACGTGGGCTACGCCCCACTGGACTTTAAAGATCCAATGATTTTCTTATGGAAATGTCACTACAGTGTTTTTATTAATAAGCAAAATAAACTAATGATCAGCTGTGATTATCCACTTACACAAAAACCATATGTTAGGGGCTATATCCCCCTAAGCCGCTAGTTTCTTATTTATTATGAAACAAAAACAAAACACAACCACACCTAATTAAACAGTGCATTACAATTAATATTTAAAGTACTTTAAAAGATATATTTTATCAAAGTTTTCGAACATAAAGTACCAACAAATTACAAAAAGTTAGCAAAACCTACCCCAATCCTAATAATTTCTAATAGGTAGTTATAAAAGTGTATGCCAAATATATTCCAAATAAAACCCATACGGTGACATATTCACTCTCCCCCAAAACTGACTCGTTCACTAACATTATATATAAGCTATCATATATAAGTTATTTTTATCCAATTTGTATATGTCCACTAAATGTATGAACTTCAATCAAACGTTCTAGGTCTTCTTTTGGGTAAAATCACTTGCTAATATTTAAAACGTTTTTGAGTGTTGCTCCTTAAACAATACACTGACTATTTAACCACACACACAGTTTTTTTATCAACCAATAAATTTATGTGTTAAGCTAAATGATAAATTTTCGTTTAGATTTTTAGCAACATTTAAGTTTTTATAGGTTTTGGGATTTCGCCTAGTACAAAAATGCCGAATCTAAAGGGATAAACATCATCTATGGCTGAACAAATACAGTTTGCAGACAAATAATAAGGCATTATAAGTATAGGATATAAGTATAGGATAAAATGGTTTATTTTTATGGTTTTAAATCTATACTACAATTGATAAGTAAATGTTTGCACAACAACGAAGCTGCAGGCTCCAGCGCCGTACGACCACAGCGCGGCAGCCGGCGTGGCATGCTCACTTGTGGCGCAGACTGTACCTCGGAATTGTGAAATCTCGGAGTTATGATATTCTAGACATTTAGTTGATTTTTAGAGACCTCGGAGTTTTGAAACCTCGGAATTGTGATAAAGTGCAATATTGTATTAAACTAAACAGACCTCGGAACTATGAAACCTCGGAGTTATGATAAATTTAATATTTAGCAGATTTTTACAGACCTCGGAATTATGAAACCTCGGAGTTGTGATGTTTTTAATACTTAAATAATTTTATAAAAATCTCGGAGTTTTGAAACCTCGGAACTATGATAATTTTAATTCTTAGTTGACTTTTAGAGACCTCGAAATTATGAAACCTCGGAGTTATGATATTTTAAACATTTAGTTGATTTTTACAGACCTCGGAATTATGAAATCTCGGAGTTTTGAGACGCTCCCAATATTATTACATTTTTTCATCATCTTATTAACTAAAATATTTAACCTATCTAAGAATTGATTTACATCCGCAGCAGGCGAACGGTAAACAGCAATTATAATGAAATGCAAAGGACCAAACATATATTTCACAGCACAGTACTCAAATACTTTATCTTCACATAACTGTGACGGAGCAAGTGTAAGATGCCTCTTCTCTATTTCATTTTTCGATAAAATCAATACTCCTCCTTTATTACCTGATTTTCTGCAATAGTATGAGTCTATTGAAAAGCCTAAAATTTTTAGAGTATTGATTTCATTATCTTTAATGTTATGTTCAGAAAGAATGACTAAATCAGGATTTATTTCATTGAGAATAATTTGTAGTGGGCCAACACGCGATATAAGGCTTTCTATGTTTTGATGGAGAATTTTAATTTTGTTTATAGTTAATGTTTTAGAGTTTTTAATTTTGCATTTGAATAAAGAGTTTTCAGATCTATTAATTAAGTATTCCCTGGGAGGCTTGTTTGTAAAAAATTCAGAGAAGACGCATCCAATTCATTAGTTACATGTTCCTTATTATGTAAAATGCTCTCATAATTAAGAATTAAATTTCTAACAATAGACTCTTCGAGGTTTGAATTTGTGGTAACACCACTTAGCACCATACTCTGCTTTTGGATTTCACTCACTTGATCACGTCCCCCAACTTTTTTTTGCCCAACTACCTCACTGTATTGTCGATGCCCAGGAGTGACTCTAGGTGTTGATGGTAGAGTGGTGTCTCTTGTAGGGCAGCACTGTGGTGATGGCCAGCCCAGCCATGGTGAGGAAGGTGTCACAACAGGCTCTGCCAGTGATGTCAGACGTTTAGTTGTAGAGTTTGAGTTTGAAGGATGTACGATGTTAGGTGTAGATATCTTCGAAACTTTTTCAGCCGACAGAAGATATTTCATGGTGTGTACGAAGTGTTCATGGCTCAGGCCGTTAAATAGGCGTCTAGCAGAGAACTGATTGTAGGTGACGATATCTATTTCCGCTCCAGTTTGTTTTTGAAATTGAGTAATTTTTGAGATGAAATGTTTGAGTGGAACCATGTCCCTTACACAGCCAAGAGGTGAACAAATAAGCCTTTTGAATTTTTTCGCCCGAAAGCTTTCAGTCAGCTGTTTGATTGCCTCATCGTAATCCTTTTGTAGCGGTTTTCCATAATAGTTCAGTTTCGTGACCAAACCGTACACACCAGCACCATCCTTAACGTGCTGAAAAGTTAGATGGTCATCAACAGAATCCCAGGTGGTTGGTTTTCCAAATTCCTTCTTGAATTTGACGGCAACACCTGCTGACATTTGCCTTTCATTCCCAAAGTCGCCAGAGATACAATGTGCAAAGGCGACTGAGCTATCCCCACGTTTTCCCTTCAGCACCTGTGCCATGTCTACCTCAACAACATTGATTCTAGGGTAGCCAGAGAGGTTCTGAACATTTTCTTTATCTTGTGAAGTGATGTTTATTTTGTTGTTTGTATTATCCATGATTTTGTTTACTAGACTTGCCACTTGGGTTTTCCCCCTCCGATTTAAATGGAAACCATGTGTTGTATATTGAAACCTTTTTAAGAGCCACAGATCAAGGAGATAGGCATGAGGATACTTATAAGTAAGTCTTCTTATTTCTTCATTTACTTTCACCACTGCACCTTGTTTAAAGTCACTATTGCAGAGGTCATAGCGATATGGTATTGTTGATAAAATAACATTTGTATTCTTGCATTTCTCAATTTGGTTTTCAAGAATAGAGACTAAGTTCTTGGCACATTGATCAACCATATTTACATTATTTACGTTGGCCAAGTCGTTACAGCCACCTATAATTAAAATCCAGTCGTGATGGCCATATTTGCTGATAGCACTGCGGTTTCTCATGGGTTCAACCACCTGCTTTAAAGGGGCTCCTGGCTGTACATGCCCAAAAACATTGAAGCGCCCACCCACTGCTCTCTGTATGGTGTCACACAGATCTTTACCCTGGCTGTCGGCTAACAAAAGAACACTGTGTTTAGCACTTTGAATATCTCTGCAACAGTTGGGCGTAGAATCAAAATTTAAACACCACAATGATTGTTTTGTGGAACTGAACAGATTGGTAAAAGCAAATGTGAAGTTTACATTAAAATAAACTGAGTAAAAGCCAAAAACTGTTTTCCCATAAGATTAACATGGGAGATTTTATGAGTAGGTTTTTTGGATTTTCTCCGCAACCACTTAACCTAGGTTAATAACTCAAAATACTATATTATTTGTTTTTTTAAGCTTTATAACATGGTCAAAACCAAAATTAAGTTTTTTAACAATTTTAGGGTGAAAAGTGCAAAAAACTGATTTTTGGAAAATTTAAAAACCCCATAAACCCCCCTTTTCCCTTGGTCCGTTTTTTCTGGTTTTCGAACAAAGTCATGAATGTCTTTTTACACATTTGAGCCAAATTTCATCGAAATTGGATGTTTTTTACTCAAATTATCGCATTCACGGACACACACACACATTATTCTGTTTTTAAAATTATGCTTACAACTAATATATATATATATATACACATATATAAATTTGAACGAATAGTGTTTTTGGCATCTGGGGACCTCAAAACAAAAAGTTATCACGGTCTGGGGCTTAAGTCTTACCATGAGACCTACGGTAATAGCTTCTTCCCTATAGGGGAAATTCGCTAAAAGAAGAAGTATTTAAGTATAACTAAATCTGGAGTTCCACCAGGCAGATTTTTTTACTGAACCCCTCACATTAAACCATATTAATAATGGAAATTTCCATGCTCACTGCCATCTCGCTGAAAATAGATCACTCTTGTGAACCAAGCTTTGCTAGAACACAATTCTATTATTTTGCCAATCTAGAATGTATTTATCTATCTGTACAAAATAATCCACCATTTTCAACGGGGCACTAATTTTTCTATTTGAAATTACCACATGAGTAGGGCTTGGTCTAACCAGCATATAACTTTTGTTATTGCTAACAGTTAATCATTTTGTTTGTCTACAAAGAAGGTCACCAACTTGGATCCAGATGGCAACAAGGGCCCCACACCAAGGCCTGCCCGGGGGCCCATGAAAGCAGAGTACGGCCTTGCTTTTTGTTTCTTATCAATGTCTCTAATTTCTTAATTTTGTACATTAAATGATTTTGCCTAGAATTTTAAAACATAAAAGGTATCCAGATTTGTTGACAAAATAAAGTGTATTTCTTCACTGTTACAATTTTGTCTGCAAAACTATTTCGATGTAGAAATTAGTCAAAATTATGTAAATAAAAAAATTAGGAAATAAGAGTCATTGATAAGAAATCAAAATTATTAACTGTTAGCAATAACAAAAGTTTAACGTCAAACGGGGTGTCCACTGATATTTGATTTTGGAATTCCAGTTTATTTACAGTACAATTTTTGACAAAATTCCAGTATTATGGGGCAGAATTATGTTTAAGTAGGAAAGGAATAACAAAGCAATAATTAATGTCATTGCAGTAATATTGTAAAGCTTTGTTCAATCTCAAAATTATTGGAAAATTATGTGGTGATCGAACAGTATTGTTGCTTTACTATGCATATTACCTTTCAATTATGAGATACAGCTTACTTTTTTGGGCATATTCACCTTCAGCAGAAAAGATTTTTAAACAGCAAAAAAATAACTGTCAGAGTTATAGCAGGCATTTGCCCTAGAGAATCCTGCAAACCCAGCTTTTAAAAAATACAAATTTTTAACCCTTCCTGCATTATATATTTTAGACTTGGCACTATGTATTAAATACCCCCGTAGCAGCAAACCTGCATACTCAGCGAATTTCCAATGCACATATATGTATCTTAATACCACATAAAGCCACATTACCAAGTTTCATCAATATTCATTCATAAATAAACAATTTATGACATTTTAATTATTCTCCATAAGAATAACATGGCGGCTGAGTATGCAGGCTTGCTGAAGCAAGGAACCCAAAAGTGGGGGTTTATACAAATATCAATATAACTCAACTAGGTAAAACCACATACCAAATGTTATTAATTTATGTTCATAATTAAGGGAGATAACACGTTACTTATTCTCTATAAGAATAACATGGGGATGAGAACGCAGATTTGCTGCTACGGGAACTATCGGCCAAAAAATATTTTTTAGTGCAAATATCAATAGACCACAATGATATGAAGCAATATGTCAAGTTTCATCGGGATAAGTTGATAAATAAGCGAGATATACAATTCGTCTTATTCTCCATAAGAATAACATTGGACAACGTATTGTGTTTAGCACTTTCAATATATCTCTGTAACCATTTGACGTAGAACAATGATCAAAACGCCAAATTGTGTGTCTTTTTAAGCTGATTCTAATGAAAAAAACTAAAATTTGACTTAAATAAAAATTAAATGTAAAAAGTCAAAAAACCCATTTTTGGGAAACAAAACCCCCCCAAAATACCCCTTCGGAGAGGTTGATATGTCTGGTTTTCGAACTTAAAGTCATAAATGCTGCTTTACACGTTTATACAAAATTTTGTCAAAATCGGATTATTTTTACGAGAGTTATCGTGCTCACGGACATATATATACAGCCGCATGTGTAACTCACTGACTGACTGACTGACTGAGGTATACGAATTCTAGACTACTTCTATATGAGTTAGAAACCTGAAATTTTGCATGCAGGTAGCTTATAGCTTGTAACCCCCAGGAAAATCGCCAAAACCGACATTTTGTTATTTCAACCCCCTTTAAAAAATATTTAAATCCCCCCAAAAAAGGCTTATTTTAAAATTCAAGTTTTTGAGCTCTAGCGCGCGAACGGATGGTCCTATCAAAAAACAGACACCACTACGTGTCACGGTTTTGGCAAGATCTACAACTTTGGTCCAATAACTTTTTGTCGTATCTCGTCTCCTTCACCCTTAGATAGCTCTAGATTTTTTCAAATTTTGAGAATTTGTGGCGGTTTTTTATTTCCTATCACGTTAATATACTTGATGGAGGCCTAATATTGGGCACGCAGTATGTCTACATCACACTTAGTAAACAACAGCAGAAATATGACCAGTATGTATTACTTAAACCTGTCGGAAAATAAAAAACTCTTAAATTTTATAAATTTTATCGTTTTCTAAGTATAAGTAGTAAGGAAATGCCGGTTCCGGAACAATTGTTATTAATTAGAATGCACGTATCACCATTTATACTTTAACTAGGGTCGTGATATATGGTTTGGGTGTGCGTTGCACCTTTTCTTCCCAAATCCTACTATTTTTAGTTTGAAATATCTCAAAAAAAACTTTGGGAATACAAAATCAAAATGTAGTATTTTTTTATTTGAACTCTAGCGGCCGAACGGGTTGTCCTCTCAAAAAACGAAGACCACCGCGTGCCACGGATTTTAGACGAACTACAACTTTAGTCCTATGACATTTTGCCGTATCTCACCCTCTTCACCCTTAGCTTTTTTCCAAGATTTGTTGTGGTTTTTAATGGTAGTTCGCTCTTATATAGAACTTAGAGGTCTAATAATTATCACACAGTATTCCTACATTACAATTACTGTAGTACCAAGCAACACTCACACGCCCAGATTAAATATTTTATACACCGAAAAAAAAAATCAAAGTCTTTGAGCTTTTGTAGATTTATTCGTGTATTTCGGGTATATTTTGTATATTGCGCTCAGTAGAGGGTAAAATCCCTTATAAATCATTTCATATTTGCTGCAGAAGGATTGTAGAAACCCAAAGTCATAGTATTTCAGGTTGTTAACGGTGGTCGTATTCCTTATAAGGTTCAAAAGACGCCTTATAAAGGCTTCATTATACATCAGTTAAGGGTATTCATTTTTTTCGAGCACTTAGGTTATTACCTAAGTGCTATGTTAAATTTTAAGCCTCAGTGTATTCATTGAGGCTTAAAATTTATCATACTACGTCTCTATGACAAGTCGTATTCAGCAACAGGCATATGACCGGATTTTATAGGTTAAACCCTTAAAATAATCAAAGCCTTGGAATAGTTGTAGAATGTAGGTCTTAAATAGAATTTGGACCAATTTACATTAAACTGTGGCCAAACAGCGACCTGGGGGCGAAGCCCCCCACAGGGGTTTGGGGGCGGAGCCCCCAGCGAGCGAAGCGAGTATATATATAAATCTCGTACGGCACCCGGCTGCCTTTCATGGTGAAAACCGCATTGAATTTGGCGGCCGGTGCACTTGACTGCCGTATCCGGCCGCCAATTGCACATCACATGTTATATCAACTGAGGAAGCCGCCAGGAATAAATTTTGAACATTTGAAGAGGCAGCCAAATAACGTATTTTTGATAGGTGTATGACAAAATGTAGTTCGCCATTCTACCACATGGAACGCTGCTGCTTTTAAAAGATACACGAGAAGTATGTTCCTATAAATTAATGCCGTGGACTCGGCAGCCCATAAGTGGCAACACTGTCAAGTTAAATGTGCATTCGGATTATAAATTTTTGCCGCGGATGTGGCAGCCAAAACACATCTGGCCTGACTCATCTTCAGATGTTCAAATATTGTTATCTTCCATAATAATTTCCTGTAATCACTCGAGGCCCGCGATATTTCCGAGCCTGCATACTTTCCCATGGTTAGACTAGGCCTACTCGACCCTTTCGGAATAAATCATACATTTGCATGTTCTTATTTCTCAAATAGTGGGACTTAAAACAATTCAAGCAGTTTGATTATTTTCCTTGACTATGGCCTGTTGCAATATGTTAACGTCTACGTTATAAGTTTAACGCATTTCCGAGCCTGCATACTTCCCGCCCGCTTCACTGTAACTTCACACCTAGAGATTGGTTAAACCACTCGGCGATTTGGGAATAAATCATACATTTGCATATCCTTATTGCTCAGATAGTGGGACTTAAAACAACTCCAGCAGTTTGATTATTTTCCTTCACTATGGCCTGTTGAATTATGATAACGTCTAAGTTATAAGTTTAATAGCCCAGGATATAGGGGGGTTTGAGCATGCATAAAACGCAATATTTCTGCTGATTATTGTCATATGTTCTATGGACCTAGGTGAAAGCGTCAGTTTCCCAGGTGGTCAACAACATGGTGGGAGGAGGGTAAAGATGGCGGCGGGCGCTACTTGTAAATATGACGATATCTTGGGAACAGTGTAAGGTATAACATTGGTTAAAACGTTGTTATACTCAAAACAATATGTACAACAATAACTGTTATTAGGTCTGAACCCGTATCTCGATTAATAAAAGAGCTACGTAATAAAACGTCATAAAACAAAACTTTAAGGTACACATTTTTATGGAAAATGTAATCAGTATGTGAGTTTTTCCCGTTTTAATGAAAATAACTTAGATCACGAGTTACTGGTACATTTTAGAATGTTAATTTATGAATATTATCAAGATATGTCAACCAAGTCTTTGAACATCCGTCCGCTCAAGATAACCGCAGATGACAGGTCGGACGGCGCCGTGTAGGAAAACCCTCACTATCTCGGTAACTGTACGAGATATACCACCGGATAGAACGTCGTTGTAATTGTAATAATATGGTAAACAATAATGGTTGTTACGTCTAAATCCGTGTATGCAATTTTTACAGCGTCATTTATCAAAACATACTAATAAAATAGGACCCCAACACCCAAGAGTAAACAGTTTTGACAAATCTGTTAAATGACTTAAATTTAAGGGTTAAACTTCAAAATAAATGTGTAGTATATAAATATTTAGTATAGTTGTACTCATGACTCTAAAATGTGTTTGAGTTTTTTTTTCTTATTTTCCCTATAAGGCTTTGTTTCCCTGTAGGGCTTACGAAGTTGTATAACTAATAGTGGAGACTGATATTTTCAATATTTTATGCAACCGCTATTCATGTAATGCTTGAGCATCAAGTGCTGCTAGTTTTCATTTGAGTTAATGATATACTAATCAGTACGTTTTGTATTTACATATCACTGCTGCAAATTGTTAGAAAGTGCAGTGAGAAAAGGCAAATTGCCGGACAAGGCAAATGGCAGAGATGTAGACGCCATCACCACCACCACCATAAACAACCCGCGAGTATAAACGATGAGAGAGAAGTTTATGGTCTTAAAAGAAACCACTGAAGTGTGACAAACGCGGCCAACCCGACTCAGGTAAGGGCCCGTTTGTGTTCGGAGGGGGCTTGTGCCACTGAGGTTGCATATGACCTGGGACCTGACAGACGTCTTCGCCTACATTCCACCTAGTGCATACTACACCAGCACAGGTGGATGGTGTAAATTTGAAGAGTGTTTTGCTCTAGAGGTGTAAATGGTTAAACTACTTGTTCAATTGTTAATAACTATTTGTCATTACCTTAGTACGTGTTGTTACTACTAAGGGATGTGTGAGAAAATATCTTACAAGAAATTCCATGACTGTAAATGTATATACGAGGTAATACGAGGCAATCAATCGACTTCAATAAAAGATGAGAACAAAATCAGGCGCAATTTAAAATCGTAGATTAAATGAGATTCCCACGTTTGGCCTCTACAATAGTCTCTTAACGTTCCGAATGAACATACATCGAAGAATAAGCACAAATAGGCATCGTATACTTTTTTAGTTTTAATACTTTTTCATTAAATCCCATAATTTTTAACGACAACCTTAGACCGTATAGCTCATTTGGCAAATATTTAGGCTATTTTAAATTAATAGCCTTATTTTGTTGTCTTTTGTAATTCGTATTTTGCCCCCCTAGTTCATAGTTCCAAACTTAACATTATAGGAAATATATAATGATACAGTAATATAATGATATTAGATTAGATATAGTGTGTGGTTACCATGGCAATGGTAAGTAAAATGTAATTTGGTTTTATAGCCACACTAGAACCCCCTTCGGAGAACGGGATACGAGCTAGTAAATAATAGAAAAAGTAAATTACTATAATATAAGTGGCTTAAAGGACAATCGTTGGTCCCGGCCAAAGCCCCTAACCTTGCTCTAATATTCTGCCTCGTCTGATTTGTTTACTCTTTACATGCTGATGAAAATGAAACAATATAAGTAAGAACACGTGTCATTTCGTAAGCAACATAGACACAGTCACATGTTTTAATACAAACAAATCAGACTTTTTAAATCCCCATGCTTCTCTTATGTAGGATGGTTTACATTATTTCTCAATTGCTAATAACTGTTTAGAAACACCGCTATTTTTCCCAAGTCCCTGGGATCAAGGCCTTTAATTTGAGAAATCTTCCATCACCCAGCAATATAAAAAACTGCCACAATTTTGATTACAAATTTCGCTTACAGAATTAGGTCTAGATATATAGATTACTTTTATTATCTATAGCTAGTTACCCGCAGCTTCGCTCGCGACGAATTAAAACACATTACAAATATTAACCTGACCAACACTATCAAATCTTTGTTTAGTTTTACCATACTAGCTGATTATACCGGTTTCAGCCAGGTAATTACTAACGTCAGCTGTTTATTTGAATACCATTAAATAAATAGCAGAAAACTGTAACCGTAAAGTCTCATTAGATTAACATTGGAATTTCGGATGTCCCACGGGGAGTAGCCCTAGAGGATTTAGAGTAAACTGAGAGTCAGGTACAACAGCTTTAACCTAAAGGAACCTACCCTGAAAATATCATGCCTTAACTTCATGTAGTTTAGCCGTACGGCGATCCACACACAGACAAGAACTCTGCTTTATTTATATAGATTGTCGATAAGACTATTTAGCTTAGGTGCAACAAACTTAACCAGACAATGCCTGATTTGAAAACTTTGAAATAACTTGACTGCTCATCTGTTCAAGAGGAACAATCCCAAGTTTTGTCCACAATTTTTGGAAAAAGTTAAAACTAGATCAATAAAAATTTTAAATGGTTGCAGTAACGTCTACGAAACACTCCACAATAATACTAATAAATCGCATCTTTACAGCATCAGTTAAAACAATTTGTTTCGTATTCTTTGTGCTAGCGCAACCTACATTGGTAAGAAGATTGTTAATTTATTTATATTATGACTAAACTATCTTTATATATACTGGTAAATAAGTTTAAAAATAAGATTTTCTTATGAGGACTGATTTATTGCGAGGTGTGGAGGTGTCTATAGAAAGTGTCCGTGCAGTGTTCCAGTGAAAAAAAAAAACACGAGGTACACACGCGACACTCGAGACAGTGTCCTCGGCACAGTGTTCCGCACGCAACCTAGTATAGATGGTATAAGGAAATCACAATGTGTTGGCTCCTTACTGATAATACCACCAGTGTCTGTCTATGTTTACTCTTTATCGAGGGGAACAGGCTGAAGAATTTCTACTTCCTCTCGTTCAACAATCCATGACAATAGCACAACTATCAGCATTTTACTGGACTTGGCACAACACAACCGAATTTATGTACAAAAAATAAAACGTTATAACGAAACACAAAATGCCAACGAACTGCTCAATGCCATGGTTGACTGAACACTAAATTGATAAGGCCCACGATTAACGATGAATATAAACCTTATAAGATGATATTATTAATGAACATAGACAGTATTAAACAAGTAACGTAGAGAGGCATTAAACAAAAAAGCCTATAATCTTAAAGCAAATTAAATTAAATATAAGTTTTGTTGAAAACATTTCATCCAATGACGCAAGGATAAAACTGTAAAATTAGTTGAAGTTACATTGTGTTTTAGCAGTGGCAGCTTTTTTGGTATATATTGAGGATTACGGTGAAATTAAGCTTTCTACATAAAAAGTGTATATAACATAATTTGCTTAGAATATTGTTAAGTGTAAAATAATAAAAAAAAACACGTCCGTAACTTTATTAGTTTTTGAGATTTAAGCATTTAACCACAGAGTACTGCTGCTCTTGTAAGGTTGAGGTGGGGGGGGGGAGCAAGAAGGGTGGGGGTCGGGACTTTGTGTATTTTTATGTTATACTTTGTTTACTAACATCCTGCAAAAATTCAGCTTTCCCCTAATTATTTGCGACAAAGTGTATTTATTTACCTTTATTGACTGAGTTACAACGGGGGAGGAGGGAAAAGAGTGTTTGATGTTGAAAGGTAGTAGTGGGGGGGGAGGGGGCGGGGGTCGAGCAGCGAGTCGTCGTGGAGGAAGTGACCGCAGCAGTTAACAGTGATGGAGCAAACGAGTGGGGATGTGGCAGAGGGTAGGCGAGCTGAGGGAACCAAGGTCCAGGTCCATGACTAACCGTTATTTTTTTCAAAATTGTTTAATGCAAAAAATGGACATATAGCAATAAAAAAACTCCCGAGGAAATTTAATATATAAATAATGGGAGAACATACGTGCAATGATTCAATTTTACTAAATCTAAGATATTGAATATAATTATTTAGAGATATTAGATGTCTGAACTATAAGTTTGTTACTACAATTAGATAATTTTGTAAATAAGCTGTCTGAGTTACAAATACACCTGGCGGATTCGGTAATTAGGTAACGTTCGGTAACTATTCCTAAAATCTGGTAGATATGTATTTGGATTTCTTATTAAATTCTTGTTATAAATACAAGAACATTACAGATTTTTAAAACACCGGGTGATTTAAATTAAAATGTTAGAGGAAAAACTACATCCGGATAAAAGCAGCGAAAGGAGAGCTAATTATGACCACTATCTTAGTAACTGTTCAAGGAAGATCGTCAAGACGAATTGGCAACAGTGGTGGTAGCCAAATAACGCGAAATATTTATGAAGTATTATTGCTGGCAGTCATTTAGCTGCTAGACATACATGGTGTGCCGAATCAAATGTAAACTTAGGGCAGTCAAATTACATGAGTTTTAATACACACAGATACAATAAAAAAATTTAAAAAATAAGTTAATAGTTATATTAATAACGCAATTTTGAGAAAGGATACACGTTAAAACTTAAATATACTCTAACCTTTGAGGTGGCAGCTACTTAACCTAAATTCTTACGGCAGTCGAATAGATAGTGAGATTTATATATATATAAATCTCATACGGCATTTGGCTGCCTTTCATGGTGAAAAACGCATTGAAAATGGCGGCCGGTGCACTTGGCTGCCGTATCCGGCCACCAAATGCACATCACATGTTATATCAACTGAGGAAGCCGGCAGGAAGAAATTCTGAACATTTGAAGAGGCAGCCAAATAACGTATTTTTGATAGGTGTATGACAAAATGTAGTTAGCCATTCTACCACATGGAACGCTTCTGTTTTTAAAGAATACACCACGAGTATGTTCCTATAAATAATTGCCGTGGACTCGGCAGCCTAAAAGTGGCAACATTGTTAAGATGAATGTGCATCCCGATTATAAATGTTTGCCGCGCAAGTGACAGCCAAAACACATCTGGCCTGACTCACTTGCAGATGTTCAAAGATTTTTATCTTCCATCATAATTTTCTGTAATCACTTGAGGCCCACGATATTTCCGAGCCTGCATACTTCCCGCCCGCTTGACTGTGAATCGGTTAGACCACTCGACACTTTCAGAATAAATCATAAATTTGCATGTTCTTATTGCTCACATAGTGGGACTCAAAACAATTCGAGCAGTTTGATTAGTTTCCTTGACTATGACCTGTTGAAATATGTTAACATTATAAGTCAAACGTATTTCTCCGAGTCGTTGGAGTTTCCGACTAAACCTGCTTCATTTGTTTCGGTAATGTAGATTCACCGATCACATTTTTTCTTCACAATACCGATCCACTAACCTTATAGATCATTAACCTATTGGATCATCAATCACAATACCTTTTACTTCAATTTGTAACAACTGTATTACTCTAAGCGATTTATACATGAACATTCTACAATAATATAACGATTTATGTTCTGTTGAAATTAATAATAACCTTGGAACAAATTAGATATACGAGGTGTAACTAAAATGTAGCACTGGCTATATATTTTAAGATTCTACACCCAAATATAATAAATTTGGAGGATAATAAAATGGATTTGAAAATATTTTACATGATAATACAGAATTAAAAAACCTATCAAATAATTGATATGTCTTGGGTCAATCCTTTACTCTGATATGAGCAATGTCACTTAAAATCACTTAATGTCACTTATGTTGCTTTGGCTTTGTTTATGAGCATTGTCTTAATGAGCAATGTCTGTCTGCAAAATTTACCTCGGAATCCAGCGGAACAATTTTGTTCAAACTTTGGAATTAGGTTCGTTTGGACCTAAAAGTACGATTGGTAAAAACCTCAGCCCCGGGAAAATTCATAGTTGGTTAAAAATCTCATTTGAAAAAGGAAATTTTAACATTGGACTTGTGGAGTTTCAAATAAAAAGAAAATAATCATTTCAGCTAGGAATAAATTAACCAGTAAACTGGCAAAGTAGCAGTTAAATAAGGTAAAGTATCAACACATGATTTCTTGAAAACAGTGACCGGAGCCATTGAATAAAGATTGTTTATAGACTATGTTTCACCTACGAAACTAATCAAATATCAACGAGCATGGCTTGGTGTCCCCGGTCCTAAATTGTCTCTGTTTATACGTATAATCAGCAGGCCTGTTCAATAGTTGATGCGTAAAAGTACTTACTTCGATATGGGATAACTGATTAAACAAACGTTTTTGTTATTGTGAAAATATAAAATTAAACCAAATTTTGAAATAACGGTAATAAAAACTTGATTGTCTAAGGGAAAACTAATTAGTTTAGGTATAACATTTACAGAACATCTTAACTAATCAGTATAGTTGTACTCATGACTCTAAAATGTGTGTGAGTTTTTTCTTATTTTCCCTATAGGGCTTTGTCCTACTGGCTTACGAAGTTGTATAACTTATAGCGGAGATTGATATTTTCAACATTTTTCTGCAACCGATATGTATGTTATGCTTGAGCATCATGTACTGCTACTACGATGTATTGTATTTTATTTACTCTAGATTAATGTTTGTTTACATTCCACCAACTAAACAATGATGGTAATAGTTTTCATTTGAGTTAATGGTATAGTAATCAGTACGTTTTGTATTTACATATCACGGCTGCAAATTGTAAGCAAGTACAGTGAGAAAAGGCAAATTCCCGGGCAAGGCAAATGGCCGAGATGTAGTCGCCATCACCACCACCATAAACTACCTTCGAGTATCAAAGATGAGAGAAAAGTTTATGGTCTTAAAAGAAACCACTGAAGTGTGACAAACTCGGCCGACTGGGCTCAGGTAGGTGCCCGTTTGTACAAGGAGTGCCAGTGATAATGCCAGTGGCCACTACATGTGCCACCGAGACCTGGGCCTGACCGACGCGACGTCCTCGCCTACACTCTACCTTATGCATACTGCTTACTACACCTGCACAGGTGAATGGTGTCAATTTAAAGAAGGTAAATTTTTGCTCTAGAGGTGTAAATGGTTAGAACAAATTTTTCAATTGTTTAATAACTCTGTTTGTTTCATTACCTTAGTACGTGTTGTTAATACTAAGGGATGTGTGAGAAAATTGCTTACAGGAAATTCCATTACGGTAAATGTATATACGAGGTAATACGAGGCAATCAATCAACTTCAATAAAACATGAGAAAGTTATCAGGCGCAATTTAAAATCTTAGATAAAATTATATTCTCACATTTGGTCTCTACAATAATTTACGTTTTGAATAAACATACAGCGAAGATTAAGCCCAAATAGGCCTATACATTTATTTAGTTTTAAGACTTTTTCATGAAATCCCGTCAATTTTAAAGTCCTAGTAATGGTGTTTTCTGTTTTAACGACAACCTTAGACCGTATAGCCACAGAGAAGTAACACATTACTTCTCTGTGGCATAGCAAATTTGGCAATAGCTATATTTAGGATATTTTAAATCAATAACCTTATTTTGTTGTATTTTGTAATTCGAATTTTGCCCCATTGTTGTTCATAGTTCCAATTATAACCTTATGGGAAATATGTAATGGTACAGTGATATAATGATATTAAATATAGTGTGTGATTACCAGGGTAATGGTAAGTAAAATGTAAGTTGGTTTTATAACTACACTAGAACCCCCTTCGGAGGACGGTATACCAGCTAGTAAATAATAGAAGAAGTAAATTATTATAAGTGGCTTAAAGGGCCATCGTAGGTCCCGGCCTTGGCCCCTAACCTTGCTCGAATATTCTGCCACGTCTGATTTGTTTACTTTTTACATGCTGATGAAAGTAAAACAATATAAGTAGGAACACGTGTCAGTACGTAAGCAACATAGACACTTAGTCACATGTTTTAATATAAACAAAGCAGACGTTTTTAAATCACCATGCTTCTCTTATGGGGGATGGTTTACATTATTTCTCGTTTGCTAATAACTGTTTAGAAATATTGCTATTTTTCCCAAGTCCCTGGGATCGAGATCTTTAATTTGAGCCATCTTCCATTACCCTGCAACTTGCAAAACTCCCACAATTTTGACCTACAAGTTTCGCTTACAGAATTACATATATAGATTACTTTTAATATACATTGTTGATAAGACTATTTAGTTTAGGTGCTACAAACCTTGCCAGATAATGTCTACTTTGAAAACTTTGAATTCACTTGATTGCTCATTGGTTCAAGAGGAACAATCTCAAGTTTCGTTCAAGATATTTGGAAAAAATTTAAACTAGACCAATCAAATTTATATACCACTCCCTAAAAATACTAAGAAATAATTTACAACAACAGTTAAAATTATTTGTTTGATGTTCTTTGTGCTAGCGCAACCCACATTTGTAATATACCGTAATATGTTAATTTAGTAATATGCTAATTTATTTATTTTATGAATAGGATAAGGACTCCATTCACCTCTTAGCAAAAAAAATGAAGGTTTTAAAATGAATTTCTTGCACTTTAAATGGTCTTTGTTCAAAGGTCTAATCAAGGGGAAGTTAAATGTGGGCCCTTTGTATCTCGTTTTTGTAAGGAGGCAAAACTTAACAGTTTAAATAACAAAATCAATAACATTTTAGCTGGCCAAAACATTTGATTAAATAAACATAGAGAGGTCTAGTTTGCGGCATTCATTTTCTTTCTTTATTCTCTTTAAAATGATATGCAACGTGTTAGGGGTTGCAATAACGCAACGTGTTATTTTGCAATAATAGTTCATGATTGATGCAGTCATATGCCTTGGATAAAACACAGACCATACCAGCTGCCTATTATCCATCCAAGGCCGACAGGGTCCTATTTATAAAATCAGAAAGTGCTGTTTGTGTATTCTTGTTTTTTCTGAAACCAAATTGATTTTGATATATATTTTATACTAAGGTAAAAGGTCGATAGTTATTTAATTTGGAACCATTTTTATAAATTGGAATAAATTTCCCAAATTTAAATTTTTCTGGGAAGACATCATTGCTTATGGAAAGGCTGGTAATGTTTCTCACAACAGGTGCCAAAAATAGAGCATTGTGTTTCAGTATTTCTACTGGAATTCCATCCCAGCCAACTGATGACTTGTTTTTTTATATCTTTTGTTATTTTATAAACATAATTCTCAGATATATTTTCATCTGTAAATTCAGGATTAAAAAAGTTAACTAAGAGATATTAATTTTGACCATGAGAAGTAAACGGGATATCTATTAGTATTCAATAGTTATAATTTATATAAAGTTAAAAAAGTTAGTTAGCAAATCTTTTACTTTGTGCTTTTTATTTTATTTTAATTCAACAATGTATTATTTTAGTTTTAAATATATTAAAAATTTATTCCAATGTCATTGTGTTTTCATTTTAAACTAATTCTAGTATGGTTAATCGAAGGTGAAGTTTAATTAATTGACTGTAAGCATGCTTAAAATTGTATCATAAACTTAAATGAATGTTCCATGAGTTACATGAAAAATACATTAATGGTTTACGTCCTGTTTAATAGTGATTTCTTAAAAATAATATCCGTGCAATGGAATTATTCCTACAAAGACTATCCGTTTGCGAGTGGGAATTCACATAAGCCCTCTTACAATTAAAACTTAAAACCCTTAATATATAATTCTTTAAGCGAAATTTTGAGGTCAAAATTGTGGGAGTTTGAAAAATTGCAGGATGATGGGAGATAGCTCAAATTAAAGGTCTTGATCCCAGAGACTCGGGAAGAATAACAGTATTTCTAAAACGTTACCAGCAAACGATAAATTAAATTAAATATCCCCCATAAGAAAAGCGTGGGGATTTCAAAACGTCTGCTTTGTTTACATTAAAACATGGTTGTCTTTGTTTATGAACTGACATGCGACCCTTCTTATATTTTTATTTTCCTCAGCATTTAAAGAGTAAAAAAATCAAAGAAGTCATATGTTGGAAAAAGGTTAGGGGCAATGGCCCCTTCAAGCCACTAGTATATTACAATTCAATGAAAATGAATAAGCTATACTTTGGAACGAAAAAAGTATTAACAACATACTCTTTCATAATTTGAACAACACTAATATGGAAAGTATAGATGATAAGCATTGAAAACAAGCAAACTACCGCAGGACATACAGTGTTTCATCTCTTTAAAAGAAAATAAGCCAACAAGTGTTTAGTAATTGCAATAAGTTTAGTCATTTATTTATAAGATATTAAAATGGCGGGAATTATATATTTGAAAAACTCAACAAGTTTTGACTTGAGATAATAATCACTATAGTCTACATCAGAACCACTTAATTCAACTAAAATCTCTCTTAAATCTTGTAGTCAATAAAGGCAATCATTGTCATTTTCAAGGTAATTTTTATGCAGATTAAATTAATCTACAGACTCGGCTGATAATGGCCGTCCCAGCAAGCACAGAATAGAAATAGAGGGGCTACGTTTATCCATCAAGTATCATGGGCAGTGAAGCCAATTCCCTTGGTTGGGATAAACAAGCAAAGCCTACCTACAACAAAATAGCACTGAAGGGCCTTATGTTTCAGTAATTATTAGGTTTATTATTTCCGGACATTCTTACCCCTATATATATTATTTATATCTTGATTTATATCTTTGATTTTATAAGTAGAGAATATCATTATATTAGAACTATACTAATCCGACTTTAGATGGTCCGACCCCTCACTTACCGACCGTGCCGTTATCGGCGTTAGACGTAAACACACCACGTAAACAAGCCACTCACTTTCCAGTTATGATGTATATAATTTAAAATGTTAAACAAGTAAATAAAAAACTAGGTGTACGCTCATTCTTCTCGTAAGAGGATGAACGAAGACTGAATTTTTAAAGATATATTTAAATAGACATGATACATATTTAGTTTTTGTTAACTTACACCTTGTTTATCCAAACACTTTTACAATAGGTCAACAAATATCTAGACCATAAGCAACACATCTAAATAATTATAATTTCTTTATATTGTAATCTGACAGAGAAAGATTACAAATGTGTGAATGTACGAGTACAAAAACTAATGATTTCAACAGTTTACTTGTATTTAAAAATACTTAGAGAAAATTTGAATTGATATATTATAAAACTAAGGAGCTTTTAAAAGGTCTGCAAGCATACGTTAACGTGTCTACTAAAATATGATACAGATTTAAGAGATAAGAGACAACAGACAAAATTTGAAGTACCAGCTATCATACTAATCATTCTAATATTATTAAGCTGAAAGTTTGTGAGTTTATTTGTTTGTTTGTTTATTAGTTTGTGGCTCAATCACGCTCTAACTACTAAACCGATTGATCTGATTTGGTAGGGAGATTGCTAATATCCTAAAGTAACATATAGGCCTATTCGCGTTTTAAAATTCCTTTATGGTTTAGCTCCAAGAGGAAAGCTAATTTTGACCACTATCCTCGTAACGTTTCTACGAAGATCGTCAAGACGAATTGGCAACAGTGGTGGCAGCGAAATAACGCGAAATATTTATGAAGTATCATAGCTGGCAGTCATTTGGCTGCTAGACATACATGGAGCGCCGAATCAATGTAAACTTAGGGCAGTCAAATTACATGAGTTTTGATACACATAGTTACAATAAAAAATTATAAAAATAAGTTAATAGTTATATTAATAACGAAATTTTGAGTAATAATACACGTTAAAACTTAAACATACTCTAACCTTTGAGGTGGCAGCTACTTAACCAAAATTCTTATGGCAGCCGAATAGATAGTGAGATTTATATATATATATATATATATATATATATATATATATATATATATATTAAATTAAATTCACATAGAAGGGCTACTATATGATAGATGAAAAATAAGTAACATGAGTACCCTGGAGAAAACATTTTAAGTGTTAACTAATTAAAATGTTTTCTCCAGGGTACTCATGTTACTTATTTTTCATCTATATATATATATATAGTTTTGAACAAATGGTGTTTTTGGCATCTGGGGACCTCAAAACGAAAAGTTATCATGGTCCCGGGCCTAGGTCTTACCATGCCGACTACGGTAATAGCTTCTTCCCTATAAGGGAAAATTCGCTAAAACAACATTAATTTTTAAAACTCACCTACTTCTTGAGCCTATGGTGTCACAATTTGTTCCTTTAGTGGAACTGAAGTTTTATACTGACCCAAAAGGATTACTTATGGGGGGCCCACTTTCAGCATTACTGGCCGAAATATATATTCAAAAATATGAGCAAACGAAAATATTTGATCCAAACAATCCGCACAGAAAAAACATTAGCTTTTAATGTTGGTATGTGGATGACGCGTTTATAGTGTATAAAGGTACTAAAAGACAAGCAAAGTTGGTAATAAACCAAGTAAACACTTTACATTCATCAATTAAGTTTAAGATGGAATCAGAGGAAGAAGGTGTTATACTTTCTTAATATGTTTAAGTAATTTGTTCGGACAACAAACTAGAATTTGGTGTTTACAGAAAGCCCACTCAATCTGATCTGGTTACTCCAGTTGATTCTAATCATCCGATTTCATACAAGATGGCTTCTTTTAGATCAATAGTACATACCGTAGGCTACTTAATTATCAATTACCTCTAACAGAATTTAGCAAATAAAAAGAAATTATTAAGCTAATTGCCTTTAACAATGGTTACGATACAGGTATAATTGATCAGTTAATAAGGAAAACTAAATTTGGAATGTTAAATCCCAGTGAGAACAAAACAAAAAATAAATATGTGCCTACAGGCTATGTAAATGAATACTCTATGAAGATTGGCAATGTTGTTAACAAAGCAACGTTTCAACTAGGCTTTAAAATAAATAAAAGCTTGCAAATCAGTAGGCCTAAAAATAACCAGGATAAAGGAGATGTGAAAGGTGTTTACCTCGTTGAATGTGACAAAGTAGTAGGATGTAAAAATAAGTATGTAGGATTTACAAATATATCTTTGAAAGAACGTTTTAAAGAACATACAGCCCAAAAACAAAGCAATCCAGCACCTAAAATGGCCCAACACCTTGAACAACACCCTCACCACAATGTGGATTTTAACACATCAGTAACGGTATTAAAACGATGCAATGACAAATCATAATCAACGGTTTGGGAGGAGTGGTTTATTTATAAACACTTTACTGACGGAGAAAAAGATACCATGCTAAATAAAATACCCCGGTCGCAGCAAACTTGCATGCTCAGCGAATTTCCAATGAATATATAACATATCCCATTAAAACACTTAACAGGATTCATAAGAAATATATTCACAAACAATGAATTATTCTCCATCAGAATTATATTGGGGATACACAGGTTTGCTGCATCAAGGAACATAAAATAATGGGTTTTTTATGCAAATATCAATAGAACTCATCTTAGTGAAGTCACAAACCAAGTTTCAGCCATATACATTCATAAATAAGTGATATATAACATATAAATTATTTTCCATAAGAATAACATGGGGACCAAGTACATAGGTTTGCTGCTACGGGAACCATATACCATTTTGTCAGTTTATGTTCATAAATAAACGAGATATACAATTTTTCTTTTTCTCCATAAGAATAACATTAGACAACGTACTGTGTTTAGCACTTTCAATATCTCAGTAACCAATTGATGTAGAGCAATGATCAAAATACCTAATTGTTTGTTTTTATGCTGAATTCAATGGTAAAAATGTAAATTTGATTTAAATAAAAATTAGATGTGGAAACCCCAAAAACCCCATTTTTGGGGTACAAAACCCCCCTTCTGATAGTGTGATTCGTCTGGTTTTCTAACTCGTTCAAATAAATGGTATTTTACACGTTTGTACCAAATTTCATTAAGATCGGACCTTTTTTACGAGAGTTATCATGTTTACGGACATATATATATATATATATACATAAATAAATTGAAATTTTCAGTTCATTTAATAGGGCTACTATAATTATAATTCGAAATAGATTTAAAATACCTGAGTATCCTTTTAAATTCATTTTATTTTGCTGACGTGTTTCGGCTATAATGCCATGTTCACAGTGTCTTAACAATGGTCTTAACTCTTTTATACTTAACCTATAATTTAATACCCCCGTCGCAGTAAACCTGCATACTCAGTGAATTTCCAATGATTATATAACATAATACATTGACGGGATTCATAAGAAATATATTCACAAACAAGCGATATTAAAAATATTAATTATTCCCCATAAGAATAACATTGGGGATGAGTATGCAGGTTTGCTGCAACAAGGAACACAAAATAATGGGTTTTTATGCAAATATCATTAGAATTCATCTAAGTAAAGTCACATACCAATTTTCATTCATATACATTTATAAGTAAGCGATATATAACATTTTCATTATTCTCCATAAGAATAACATGGGGACCGATTACCTAGGTTTGCTGCTATGGGAACCATACGTGACAATTTTGTATTTTGTGCAAAAAACGATAAACCCCAAGCAGATGAAGCCATATACCAAATTTTGTCAGTTTATGTTCATAAATAAACGAGATATACAATTTTTCTTTTTCTCCATAAGAATAACATTAGGCAACGTACTGTGTTTAGCACTTTCAATATCTCAGGAACCAATTGACGTAGAGCAATGATAAAAATACCAAATTGTTTGTTTTTTATGCTGAATTAAATGGTAAAAATTAAAATTGATTTAAATAAAAATTATATGTGGAAACCCCAAAAAACTCATTTTTGGGGTACAAAACCCCCCTTTGGATGGTGCGATTCGTCTGGTTTTCGAACTCGTTCAAATAAATGGTGCTTTACACATTTGTACCAAATTTCATTAAGATCGGACCTTTTTTATGAGAGTTATCATCCTTACGGACATATATATATACATATATAAAAATTTGAACAAATGGTGTTTTTGGCATTTGGGGACCTCAAAATAAAAAGTTATCATGGTCTCGGGCTTAAGTCTTACCATGAGACCTACGGTAATAGCTTCTTCCCTATAGGGGAAATTCGCTAAAAAATACAAAACATAACTTAAATGTAAATAAAATCATATGATTCAATCTACATATGTCGAGTTTTTAATACTGGGTATGGGGTCTTTTGCAAAAATCAAAATTAAAAGTAACCCCACACCCTGTATTAAAAACTCGACATGTGTAGATTGAATAATTTAATTTTATTTACATTTAAGTTATGTTTTGTATTTTTTAAATTATAGGTTAAGTATGAAAGAGTTAAGACGCTGTGAACATATTATAGCCGAAACACGTGTCAGCAAAATAAAATGAATTTAAAAGGGTACTCAGGTATTTTAAATCTATTTAGAATTATATATATATGTATATACATATATACAAATTTGAACGAATGATGTTTTTGGCATCTGGGGACCTCAAAATGAAAAGTTATCATGGTCTCAGGCTTCAGTCTTACCATGAGACCTTTGGTAATAGCTTCTTCCTTATAGGGGAAATTCGCTAAAAGACGAATTTTCGGATAAAATAACATTTAAATTATTCAGTGGCCTGGATAGGGACGAATGCCGATAGGCAGGGAAACTTTGACCACCCACCGGATGAACAAGCAAGCAATTGGCAGTAGATCTACGAATGTCGCTGTGCGCGGATGAGTTATAAAAAAGTAGCGATCCGGTCGCAATTTTAAATGTGCAATTGTACAGTGTGTTATGTGACTCGTAAACTGTGTTTAGTATGTTTTTTAATTATGTTTGTTTTAACTTTGACGACAATCACAGATATGTGACCTTAGTATTTAATGTGACGACAATCACAGATATGTGACCTTCGTATTTAATGTCAAGAAGTCTAAAGTTGTTTCTAATTGAGGGAGCTCTTTACAGTTTTAGTGAGTTTTGGAAAAATGATTTTAAATCAACAGAAGTAAAATGACAAGTTTTGTATCAATCTGTAATTAGTTTTAGATTGTTGTAAATGTTGACGCCATTTATGTATACATTGTATATAAATGAATAAAGGATATTTTGAATTTGAATTTGAATTTGAAGTAGCTGATGATGACTCGTAATTGAGTTGAAACCGGTTCCACTAAAGGAACAAATTGTGACACCATAGGCTGAAGAAGTAGGTGAGTTTTTTTTAAATATAAGGTGTCAAGGCCTTGAAAGATAACATGAATTTGTTTAAAGACTGTAAAAAAGCTCATAGTAAAGCTTTTTTTCCAAAACAAAAGCTATAGATTAACTTTATTTCACAAGCCACAAAAGGCTTGTGCTTTAAAGGGAAATAAAGCCACACCTGTATATATTATCAATATATACAGGTATACATTAAACTATCACCGGCTCTTAGATGTGCAAATTTAAGTGTTAATGTGTTTAAGAGGGAACTCTCTGGTAAGTTAATATGTCCTTGTAGAATTCAAGAATTTGTATCCTCATATTTCTAGTTAGGCTTACTATACAGATATGTTATTACTATTTTGAAATATTTTAGATTTATTTAATTATTTAATCAACTTGATATATTCACTGTTGAATTTCAGCTATTGTATGAATTTTTAGGATAAAAATCAATTGAATTGAATAAAACCGAAGATAATAGACCTGCTGAAATAAGAAAGCAACATATTTTCTTGCAAAAGTTAAGGCATGGAAAGATGTTGCTTGGACTTAAAGCTTAGTTAGTTAGGCTAGCGCTTTTGCTTTTTGGTGTTTGGTATTTTGTCCTCCAGGGGCTGTCCCTAGACGGCTCTCTTACTGGTCTACACTCTTACAGAGTATTTCATTGGGTACAACAAAATTAAGCTGTCACAGTATTGGTGACAGCTTAATATCTAGCTTTTGGCTTTTGGCTATCTAGTGTGACCAACTTTCCTTTCACGTTGGTTCCTCCTTGTCTCTTCTGGGGGCTTGACTCCCGGTTGAGCCTAGAATACCCAGTCTAGTCCAGAGTCCATGGATGGAGTAGTGGATCTTCCTTGCATGTCTGCCTGGGAGGAAGGACCCTTACCCGACGGTCTCCAGTCTGCCGGGCTGGGGGCTCTGTGCAATGGCGGTCCCTGACTGGTGGACTTGGGGGGGCATCAGGTTAGAGGGTGAATCGTCTTGGGGTTCCGTCACCCATAGAGCCTGGGAGCTAGGTAAGGTTGTCTCTCCCTATCTGGAAAGAGGCAGAATAACCCCATCCTACCACCTTTCCCGTCCCTGGAAATCCCCTTTCTGGTGGCTGCATAATATCCCAAAGGAGACCTGTCTAGTCGGATATGCCGGGGCCTCCTAATCCTCCCAAACAAAAAAAACAAAAAAAAAACAGGGGCCCTCAGACACAATATTTAGGGTTTAGGGCCCCCGACCGAATTTTTGCCCCAGGCCCTCTGTCCCCTGGTTGCGGCCCTACTTCGAGTAACCCATTGAGTGTGGCAGCACTTGCTGGGTCGAGTTTTGTTGACACAATAGTGCTGATGCCTTTGGAGCTCTATGGAAACCACGTTCTCAAACTGAGTTTTTTTTTTTTAATTCAGCTAGCCACACCTGATAAAAGCCAGATTTTGGCTTATAACAGTGCCGTGTTAAACAATAAAGATCCAAAGAATTTTCTGCCTGATAAGCTCAGGCCAACAGATAAATTACTTCGTTTTGAGTTGGACAGTAAACAAATAAATATTCAAAACCGTTAAATCCATAAGACCTAAAGGATGTGCAGGATAGGAAGAAATTTTACTTTTTTGGCCAAACAAATCTGTTATCTTAATTATTTCCAAACATCTGACAGATCAGATAAACCCATCACTAAAACAAGGCATTCTTCCTTCGATATTTTGACTGTTCAAAGCATATTTATCTTCAGAACCTTATACATAGGAATGTAGGCAAAATATGCAACCTTATATATGTGTTAAGCAAAATCAGGATGAGTTCTCTTCCAGAAGTGTAATTCATAGTTATGGAACAAGACAGCCTAAAAACCTTATCATTGCTCGACTAAGGCTGCAAAAGTTTGCTAAAAGCAATTGTTAAACCAATGTCCGAAAGAACAATGCTAGTTCAGCATACTATAGCTTCAGAACAACATATATTTTGTCAACTTTCTTTAAGAGGTATAAAAAGGTAATTTTTAAGTTTGAGTATCTAGAGCACAAACAGATTCTGACCTTAATTAGGCTTTTGCCAGGGCAGATGCACCCCCTTGCTATGATACATTCTAACTTGTGGATTTGGTATCGTTGACCTTTGGATCGCAGTTTGCTTGGTGACTCTTGAGTTCAGTCCAAGGCTTTAAGGGTGTTTGGCCGCTAGGCTAGTCTGGCGGTGAGGAGCAGTAGTTCTACAAGTCGCCACCGCGCGCCGCTAGGAAGACAACTCGGGCAGTGCTGTGAGTGTGTGTGATCTGGCTGGGGGGAGAGAGGAGCGCGTTCTCCCCATTTCTCCCCCTCCCCCCACGCAGCACTGTCTTTCCGTCACTCGTTCTTTGTCGGTCCGGGGCGCACGGCCCGCGGCTCGACTGGTTGACTAGGGTTGGGTTGCTTACTATTTTCCACTGGTGTGCCTTTCAATGTCGCCGACAACTCATCTCAAATATATGTTTATTTTGAGCGTTCACTTTATAGTTTTGATGAGTAAATTTCTTGTAGCCTATACAGATTTTATCATTAAAATGTTTGACATAGTTGTGAGCAAATTTAAATACAGTGGAACTCGGATACTGTAGTTCGAATCTCAAGGGACCGCGGTAATAAAATTCGAACTATCCCAACAATTGAATTTTAATTGTAGAGGTTAGAATTATCTAGGCCCAAATAAGCTAGGATAGCTTTACTGTATTAAAAACAAATAACATTATTATATAAACATTAATTATAAATATAATTCCCCCGTCGCAGCAATCCTGCGTACTCAGCGAATTTCCATTGCATAATATATGTCTTAATACCATATAAAGCCAATACCAAGTTTCATAAAAATATATTCACATATAAGCGATATATACAATTTTAATTATTGTTTTATTTTAATTATAATTTTATTTATTTTAATTATTTTAATAATTATAAGAGTAACATTGGTGATGAGTACGTAGGTTTGCTGAAACATACCAAGTTTTATTAATTTATGTTCATAATTAAGGGAGTCATTACATTTTACTTATTCTCCATAAGAATAACATGGGGGCTGGGTACGCAGGTTCGCTGCTACGGGGATAATCAACAAAAAATCAATTTTTTGTGCAAATATCAATATACAAGTACTACGTGACCCCACGTGCCAAGTTTCATCCAGTATACATTCATTAATAATGGAGATATCAAGTTTTATTTATTCTCCATAAGGATAACATTGGACAACGTACTGTGTTTAGCACTTTGAATATCTCGGCAACGGTTGGACGTAGAATCACAATTTAAACACCAAAATGATTGTTTTGTGGAGCTGAGTTGATTGGTAAAAGCAAATGTGAAGTTTACATTAAAATTAACTTAGGAAAAGCCAAAAACCTTCCCATAAGATTAACATAGGAGATTTTATGAGCAGGTTTTTTGGGATTTTCTCCGCAACCACTTAACCTAGCTTAATAATTCAAAATACCATATTATTAGTTTTTTAAGCTCTATAACATGGTCTAAACCAAAATTAAGTGTTTTACAAATTTTAGGGTAAAAAATGCAAAAAACTGATTTTCCCAGCAAAAAATGAAGCCCAATCCCGTTTTATAGGCCCGAAGGACTACCGGAACGTATATTTTACGAATACAATCGGCGATTCGACCCCGTTCTATCACCAATGAGCACCTATTTTTATTATTTACTGATTTAAAAACATATATACTTAAATCAAAAATATACAATGCTTGGAAAATAAATGGATTGTATTGTTCTCTTTATTTATTTATAAAAAATATTAAAAAGTTATCAGTAAGGCTTCAGGAAATATGTTTCAATATCAGTAGTTAAAGCATTTACTATGTCTGTTCAAGTCTTCTCTGTTATTAATTTGGTTGATTAATAGATTTAAATATAGTACATTTTCAGTGAAAAATCCTCATATTTTATCTTTGTTTACTCCAAACTAAATTGAGATGGAGTTGGAAATGCTTAGCAATACTTATAGCAATACAAAACGAGTTCGCACGCAGCACGCTGACGTGAGGGAAGTGAATTTCCAAATACAAAACTTTTAAAACTCAAAACCAGTGTAAAAACATACATTTATTCAAATTTTATTGAAATCTGAAAACATTGATTTTTGTCTGTTCTGATGTTCCTGGTTTCATTTACCTGCAATGCTAGGAATACAATTTTGCGCATTATAAGGTTGGGAGAAGGTCCAGTCGGGCTTTAAAGAAGGCGCCATGTTGCTGGGGATGATACAGATACACCAACAAATGAATAACATGCTTTTTAATGTAAAAACCCATAATACAACGTACTGTGTTTAGCCGATATACATTTTCTTTAATAACTCGGTAAATATTTATGCTAGAATGACGAGAGAGGGCTTAAAACTTTCGCTTCACTAATTCCCATCTTAATACAGGCATTACTTTTACGACCGGGGCTTGTCTGACCCTTTTTGGGCCCAAAAACTCGAAATTTGAATGAATAATTCCCTAAAAAGGGGTTTAGAGAAGATATATATATATATATATTCGAGAATAAAATTCACAGTAAAGGGCTACTATAATATATATCATTTTGAACGACTCCCAAGACGTGTTCAGGAGGTCACGTTAGGAACTTCTATGCTGATTCCGGACTTAAGTTTCACCGTGCGGGTCATGCTAATAGTTCACTTTCGATAGGAAATTCATAAAACAACAAGTGGTGGTGGGCTTGTGTAACCACTCTACTACCTGGCTACACAAGCAAATCTTTATCAACAATTTAGAAGCCGAGTGTCAAAGCTGAACAAAACTCTCATAACTGAATACTGTAGAATTATGTATTAAATTAAATATCTGGCTATAAATATTTGTGCTAAAATTATGGGAGTGGGTTTAGGCCTACATTTTCTGGCTTTTTATGTCATATAATGTAATATGCATTAATTTTACATCCCGATTTATTTTTACCGTTTTTGGGAGCTAAAAAAAACAACATTTGTAATTTTTATATCCTCCAAAAATGGAAGTTAGGGTCTTTCTGATTGCTTTGCAAAATTAACTTGTCCAACTGATTATAGAAAAGAATATCTCCACGAAATTTGAATTAAATCGTAAATTTACACTTTCCTATCACTTAGTTAAATACAACTTCAGAAGAAGCTGGATCTTCAGTTACATGACAGGTAGACCCTAGCCTATAACTTGTTTCACACAATAATGTTTTACTCGCAATTGCTTTTCTATTTCTTGTATGCCTATATTTCTTACAAGGCATTAATTTCTACGGTTGCAGTAATACCATAATACTCTGAAAACTGAAAAACGCGGGCACGCGGTACTCGTGTTGAGCGAGTAGCGGGATTCGTGGTGGGTGTGGCTGGAGGGAGTGTAGGGGGCGGCGCGACCTTGGACTACGCGCTCGTGCGTGGGGTGCGCGCGTGGTGGCGCTGTGCGTGTGAGTTTGTGTTAGTGAGGTGTAGTGCGGCTGGCCTACTCTGCCCCGGAAGGCAATTTCCAAGAACCAAAGGAGCAGGTCATAGACCAAACGAAAAAAGATATAAACTTCAAACAAATTCTAACATGTATATCATATTGACCCGCACAACTTAATCTATTATTTATACCACAAAATTGTATTAATATATTTTCAATAGAGTATTAAAGTAAAAATATATTTCAGATTTTTTAAATTTTGAAATGAAATGATATTAGTAATAATAACCTGAATTTATCCCACACAACTGCAAATTTTCATTGGAATCGGACCAACGGTTTTCTTACTGACCTTCTCCCAACATTTGTCAAAATCTCTACTTTTAAGACCCATAACTCATTTAATAGCAATGCGAATTATTTAATATATATCCATTTTGTTTCCTAATTGTTATCCTGATGTGAAAAAAATAATATATTACAAATTAATTTTTTGACCAAGCCGTTAAATTATGTTACCTTTGGGATTCTGGGAACGAAGTTGAGGTCTTATGGAGTATCTCTCACGTACCACCATAAGCTGGCTACTATCTTTTCTGATGGATCGATTCAACCCAAATTTTCTACAATTGTTTTTAGCAAATTTTCCCTATAAGGAAGAAGCTATTACCGTAGTCGGCATGGTAAGACCTAGACCCGGGGCCATGATAACTTTTCGTTTTGAGGTCCCCAGATGACAAAAACACCATTTGTTCAAAACTGTATCCGATACTTTTATCCGATTTTTATGAAATTTGGTACAAACATGTAAAGCAACATTTATGACTTTAAGTTAAAAAACCAGCCAGATCGCTTTATCCAAAGGGGTATTTTGGGGAGTTTTGTTCACCATTGAATTCAGCTTAAAAAAACAAACAAATAATTTGGTTTTTTTATCATTGCTCTATGGCAATTGGTTACAGAGATATTGAAAGTGCTAATCACAATACGTTATCCAATGTTATCCTTTATGGAGAATAAGAAAAATGCTATATCTTGCTTAATTATCAACTTATCCTGACAAAACTTGGTATATTGCTTCATATCGTCATGGACTATTGATAGCAGAAAACCTACATACTCAGCCCCCATGCTATTCTTATGGAGAATAAGTCAAATTTGATCTCCCTTAATTATGAACATAAATAAAATTTAGTATGTGGCTTCACCTAGTTGAGTTATAAAAAAGTTCATAAAAACCTATTTGTTGTGTACCTTGTTTCAGCAAACCTGCATCCTTAGACCCCATGATATTCTTATGGAGAATAATTAAAATGTCATAAATAATTTATTTATGAATGTATATTGATGAAACTTGGTATGTGGCTTTAAGTGGTATTAAGATACATATATTACATGCATTGGAAACTCGCTGAGCTTGCAGGTTTGCTGCTACGGGGGTATTCTAATAAATATTCACTCCGCCCATGTTTAAACATCCTAGTTCCAAAACTTTTTCAACGCAATTTAACTGTATTAAATGTTTTAAAGAATTTCCCCTACAGGAAAGAAGCTATTACCGTAGGTGGCATGGTAAAGGTCATTTCACACCGGCGTAACGTTAAGTTATGTGATAGGACATGACAGACTTTTTAAAAGATCGCTCGCCATTGTTTCAAATGGGGCAATTTACACCGCCGAAAAAATGTAACGCGTAGTCTGCGAACTAAACCAACTAATCGCAGAGGATCGCTCCGGGAGCGATCTTTTAAAAACGTATGCGGCATCGGAGGCCTCGCGCATGCGCACTGAGCTACTTGTCTTCTCGCCCCATGTGCTCCGGGGCTGTCAGGTTGCTACTGAAGGGTTTCGACATATACTATTTCTATTGTTGTTTGTATTTTTGGTTATTATAAACATGGATCAGTTTGTTGATGAGGTGTATGCCTGTCTATTGTTGTGGGTTAGTAATTTGGAGAGTTGTAGAGACACGAATTTCAAGTATGTGCCTGGGAAGAAAGTTATAAGGTACTCGGAAAAGACATTCATTTTATATTTCGTTATTGTTTTATTAACTACTTTGTTGTTTAGAAAAAAAGTTTAACTTCCTGTAAATTTTCTGATTTGAGGTACTGTATATAATATTCTAAAACATAAGTATATACCCCTTTTTAAGCAGGCCTACATTATTTTAATTTAAAAGAATACTTGGACTAAGTATTCTTATATGAGAACAAATTCCTTTAGTGAAATAGTTTGCTAACAGTAATTTTTTATAGGTATCCGTTGTCTTTGACAATGTTGATAAACTTTGGCCAAAAATAAAATAAAAATACTCTTATCAATAGGACTTTACCTGTAGCATAGTATACTGCAGCAAAATTATTTGTTTTGAACGTCTACAACAATAAATTATAAGCCTGAATTTAGCACCAATTTAGCGAATTTCGTCTTTAGGGAAAATGCTATTACCATAGTCGGCATGGTAAGACGTAGGCCCGGGACCATGATAACTTTTCACTGTATATATATATATATAAATGTGTCTGTGAGCACGATAACTCTCGTAAAAATAATCCGATTTTGAAGAAATTTGGTATAAACCTGTAATGCAGCATTTATGACTTTAGGTTCGAAAACCAGACAAATCGACTTCTCCGAAGGCGTATTATGGGGGGGTTTTGTACCCCAAAAATGGATTTTTTGAGTTTTTTACATATAATTTTTGAAAAGGATAATTTTTTTCCTGTTGGAATCAGCTGAAAAAAGACACACAATTTGGTGTTTTGATTATTGCTCTACGTCAAATGGTTACACAGATATTGAAAGTGCTATACACAGTACGTTGTCCAATGTTATTCTTATAGAGGATAAGAAAAATTGTATATCTCGCTTATTTATCAACTTATCCTGATGAAACTTGGTATATTGCTTCATATCGTTGTGGTCTATTGATATTTGCACTAAAAAATATTTTTTGCCCGATAGTTGCCGTAGCAGCAAACCTGCATACTCAGCCCCCATGTTATTCTTATGGAGAATAAGTAATGTGTTATCTCCCTTAATTATGAACATAAATTAATATAATTTGGTATGTGGCTTTACCTACTTGAGTTATATTGATATTTGTATAAAACCTCATTTTTTGTATTCCTTGCTTCAGCAAACCTGCATACTCAGCCGCCATGTTATTCTTATGAGAATAATTAAAATGCCATAAATTGTTTATTTATGAATGTATAATGATGTAACTTGGTATGTGGCTTTATGTGGTATTAAGTTACAAATAATTAATTGGAAATTCGCTGAGGACGCAGATTTGCTGCTACGGGGGTATTTTTTAAATGCAGTCAACGCAATATATTCTTGAAAACTAAAAAAACAAGGGTTTACAAAAGATCATCCCACCTTAAAAGTCTATAACAGCAATGAATACAAACGTATTCATTGGTATCACTGACTGACGAACTAGTTGTGGGAGAAAACTGGAAAACTTAGATCAGTACCTCGCGGATGTCTCTTGCGGTGTGAATTGGCCACGTGTTACGTTACGTTACCAGACGTCTTGTGACAGATGCCGGTGTGAAAAGCCCGGGACTATAATAACTTTTCGTTTTGAGGTCCCCAGATGCAAAAACACTATTCGTTCAAATTTGTATATATGTGTGTCTGTAAGCACGATAACTCTTGTAAAAATAGTCCGATCTTAGTGCAATTTAGTACAAATGTGTAAAGTACCATTTATTTGAACAAGTTTGAAAACCAGACGAATCACACCATCCAAAGGGGGTTTTGTACCCCAAAAATGGGTTGTTTGGGGTTTTCAAATGCAATTTATATTTAAATCAAAATTTTAACTTTAACCGTTGAATCCAGCTTTTTTTAATTCAGGAAAAAACAAACAATTTGGTATTTTGATCATTGCTCTACGTCAATTGGTTACTGAGATATTCAGGGGTGCCCATCCCCCCCAAGCCTCATGGCGCCATTCCCCCCCAAATGTGGCTACCCCTCCTCCCCGTTATCAGCAATATATTTTAACTTTAACTTTGCAGCTCTTGTGTTGTGACAGTGAATGAGCTGAACCTACATACCTACAATAAAGTTGACCAGGGGGGGTGAGGAGCGACCACACAGATTCTACCAAAACCGAAAGAATTATACAGACACAGTTAATGATAATGGCGCCAATAAAAAATACATTTTTATATGTAATTTTATAATGCATATGATTATACCCAAAACATGTGGTAACATTATTATTTGAAGATGGTGTGAAAACACAATCACATAACACAACTAAAAGTCATGATTGTTCCTACACGTGTCAAATATAAAAATATCCCTGTCGCAGCAAACTTGCACACATTTGTTACATCACAAAATCTACTTATATAAAGTTAGACGGGTTCACTCATTCACTGACATGAACTATGAGGCACTTCCCGTAATCTAACCCTCCTCAACATCATACTTGAATTTTAGCTCTTGACGAGAAACTGCCAGAAAATTTGCCATAGGTTAACATTTTTGAGTTTTGGGGGCGGGGAGAATTCCACTTTTTCAGTTTTTCCACTTTGAGCACGTTTTGTACGGAAACAGTAAGAGATGGCAAAAAATGTTAAATACAAAAGTTGTAGAAAATTTGATTACCACCCAGATAGCAAGAAAGTGTGCTGCAAATATGCGTTTGGTTTATTTTTCGTTCGCTGTTGAATACTTCCAGTATTATTTGCAGCAAGTTTGTCAGATATATGCTTGCAAGGAACTTCGTCGTAGTTACCAAAGGCGCCGCGTTGTTGCCCAAGCGCGCTGCTAACCTGTGCGCGTAAACTTTACAAACGTTTTACGCAAACTTTCTGATGAGAAGTTTGTGGTCCTAAGTTACTAAAACCGCCACTTCGCTAGCGCTAACGTCGCGCGTCGTCGTGTCGTCGTCGGCCGTCGCCATCTTATTTCTCGTTCTCCTGGCTAAACTATTCATTCAGCGAGTACCGTCGAGTACTGTTTCGCCGGGTAAAGAATTATTGAAGGTTAAAGTTGAGTTGAGTATCATTGTTTTTATCGTGGCTTCTTTAGTGACTTTCATGTTTAAGGTAAGTGCAATTCCAGATCTGTTTATTTATTACCGCTTTTTGGTATAGGATACTCAAATTTTGTTTTCAACTTACCAATGGGAAACTAATACTGGCTGTCCAAATACTACGGACTGTACTATCAAAACATCGTTTTGTATTCACCGGTGTGTTTGCTAATAAAATATTTATAACTTTTAAAATTTTCATACACTGTATTGCTAAGTAATTAATGAATTGGAGGTGTTGTCATGGCCATAGCAGTTAATTAACAAGGACGATTTGAAGAATAAACATTTGTTTACTGAATATCTTTAGATATTTACAAACTTTGCCAGGCTTTATTTGTTTTTAAACTATTTGAAAACCCATATTTAATTAATGATATAAATTCCTAATGATTTTAATCATTAGTTAGAGTGTACCGTACTAACTTATACTCGGATAAGTTAGGTTTATAGGCCTAAATAGGCCTAATTTAGTTTTTTTTTTAAGGCAAGGAATTATAATTGGGGTTTAAGTTATTACTTCTAGAAAAATACTGTCCAAAATTCTTAAAGGTTAGGTTCTTAAAGGGATTAGGACGTTTTTTCATCATGTACGGTATGTTTGCATTTTTCATACTTCTCAAAGGTCGAACGAATATTGCTTCACTAGAGTGTAAGTTAGCGATTAAGTTACTTCATCGTAATGAAGCTAGTACTTTTGTTCAAAGGCAGAACAAACGGACAGCATCGTGTATTAAAGTGTGAAAGTTAAAACTAATTAATACATGGGTTAATATATGTACCTATTCAAGTGTTTCTGATAAATAGTGTTGAGCCTTATAACATTCAGCCTGTGAGAGTACGATTAACTTAACTAGGCCTAACTCATTTAACAACATTTACGATATTGTTCTTGATTAGGCCTTAATATTTCCAGGGAATATATATTTTTCTTATATAACAACTCACAAACTTGCAAGCTATTTTCGCTTTATTATTTATATTTGTACCTTTTTATTTGGGTAGAATTGATAACCTCGTTAGTTATATTTAGCCTAAAAATTCACCGTTAATGGTGCATTATGTTTCTAACATTTGTAATATGGGTGCAGTACAGTAAGCGTCCACCATAAAAATTAAATAGCCTATAAAATATCAAACCACTATGATACATCAATATTACAGATGAGAATATCTACACCTTTAAAAGAGAACATCACACATAAATTCTCCTACTTTCCATTTACTTAGAGAGTTGAAATTTTGTACACTAATTCTTTTGGCAGAAAGTAAATGGTTTTCATCCTGATCCATTAGTGCTCCGTCAGAGACCCCGACAAAGTTCCCATGTCCTTTTTCCTTATGGATTTAGTTTTGTTTGAGCTTATGAAAATAGAAACAGCAGCTGATCTTGATTTATACTAGTTCCACGGGCTAGCCAGAGAATGCAGCACACAACTGTCATCAGGTTTTATAAAGCATTTGCGAGGCGAAGCCTGCGGGTAACCACTGGTCAAAAACAAAATGAAAAATCCAAACCAAGGCAAAAACAGTGCTCTGCAGGGTTAGGTTAGGTTAGTTTATGTTAATTTAAGCTAACCTTTCACTATTAACTTAGATTAAGTTAACTTATTTTAAAGTAAAACACTGTGTGATCGAGTATTAAAAACTATAACAATCGAATGGGAATATGGTTATCAGTGTATCAATCATGGTAACGAATATTTGTTAGTCGATTGTTTTGGATGCTTATCGTACTGTACCCTTTAAAATAAATGTATCAGAGTTTTAACTTCCTGTTACAAGTTTATCATATTTGGTCTATTGACAATAAAATTAAATCAACATAATTTATCCGTTTTAATGATTGAATATAATATAATAATTATTATTATGCGTGTTAGCGTAGGCCTGACTTATATATTCTTTTTATTTTGTTCATGTTATAATAGAAAATAACGTGTTTTTTTATTAGTTAAAGGAGGTAGGTACTTAAAACCACTTTTAATAGGTTGTAGGTCCCTACTTATAATGTTGAACCTAATAATTTCGGTCTTTTTACAGTAAAATATAATGAGTTCTAGTTGAGATTCTTAAAATAAATAATATGCGAGATTTTAATTTAACAAAACTAAATAACATTTTTAACAGTTGTTTATAAAATATTTATAATCTTTTCTTTGATAGCAAGTAGGGCCTACTGAATTAGAATTCTTTATTCATTGCAATATCAGGGACCTATTGGTCATGAAATTTTAGAACCGATTGTGGAATTAAGGCTCCGGTCTACCCTACAGGAAAATCTGCATCGCTGCATGAAAATACATGGTTAAGAAAAACATTGTAGGTACCGGTAACTATAGTGTCATGCATGAAAAGGTGTATAAAGAGAAATAATTAGAGTTACCAGTAATTAATTTTTGTTAACTAGAGTAGTCATCAAAATGGTCATAGCACCATTCATAATATATTATCTCAAAATACAATAAATGTTAAAATCTTGAATATTATCAAATTTGTACTAAATAATTAGGTATAATGAAAACATTAGCAATAAATTAAATACACAATTAATTCATTGATAATATGAAGAATGGATATGAAGTAACGGTAAGAAATTTGAGTTTTTTACAGACTGTAAAATAAAGTACCACTGCACTCAGCAGTATAAAGTTGGAATGAAAATTTATAAAAAAAATCACCTTTTTAACTTATATTGTTTTCAAATAGTCACTTTCTAGACATTTAAAACAGACTTTGTATTTCTAGATCCAGTGATGACGGTGTTCCCAAAGGCAACTGAGGAGGCTACTAAAAAACACATGATGGGATTCCTCAATCAGGCCAAAACTAGAATTATACAAAAGTAAGTTTATATAAATGTTTGCACTAAGTTCAATTTTAATAATTTAGGGCAGGTTTTTGTTGTATTCGTACTACTTTGTCTTCGTTACACTGATTATTTTCTTTCGAGGATTGAGGTAAGAATGTATTCCAGTGAATACCTAGGTCTTGTCTTGGGATTTCCTGCCACCGAGCCAGTTTGAAGCCTACTTGAAAGTAATGGAGATAATCTGTATACACACTCCCATTTTTGTATGATTACGTTGGAAAAACAAATAACTTTTGTATCTTTTGAGAGGTCTACACAAATGATTTAATTTCTTCCTTCTGTTTAAGTGCTAGAATAGCATAAAATCTGTTTTCCATTAGTAGGCTATAGTTTTTTATGGAGAGATTCCCCTCCCCCACTTTACTTACTCGTGGGCTAGACCCCCACCTACTATCAATAAAATAACAACCTGGCTTCGTCACTGTTCAGAATATTGTTAACTGACTCACTTTTAATGTTTAAGCTCTGTTCATATTGAATAGCCTCCAAAGCTGATAAGACAATTGAAAAATACAGGTTATTTTACCTCCGTCTTCAGCTTTAAGTTAATCCAAACTGGACTACCGCGGTTTCAGAAGCTTAATTTTGCTTTCATCTTCAGGTCTTGAAGTTCAATAAAATCTTACAGAATTTGCATGTCTGTCGTCAAAGGTTTAAAAAGCCACACAATACCGAACATAAACACACTACTACGGAAAACATTTAAAGTGCACTATTAACACGTACCGGCCGGTAGGTGAACGCCGACTGAAGTGGACATGGCAGAGCGGAAGATGAAACGCCAGTTGGATTTTGGAGTGCCTTATCGTAGTTCCTGAACTTAAGTCCTGGTTAACTTAAAGCTGAAAACGGGTATATTATAAGCTCCAGTCACAAAACCTTTCAAGTTTCTACCTGCTTCCCCCATGAGGCAAATATTACTAACTTTAAAAGCCCGTCCTTCCAAAATGGATAATCCGATATCGTTGATTTAAGGATTTTGAAGGGCAAAAAATACCTAGTAATTTCAGTGAGTAAAATTTCTATATCACAAATAATCATTCAACCAAATTCTAAAATGTTAAATATTTCTGATGTTTTATGGATGAACTAGGCCTATATGTAATTTTGTTGCTCTTTAAAATGAACAATTCATCATTGATTTAGGATAATCGGATGAGGAGGGATGGGTTTTGAAAGTTAACATCAGTCTAATGGGAGAATAAGCAGGTAGAAGCAGAGGACTGGAGCCCTCTCAAGATTTTTTTAACAGAATGTAATGTTTTAATGAGTTTTTTTTATTTGTTTCAGTGAACAAGGTGTAAGGAAACAGCAGTCACATGGTGCGGACTTCATTAGGAAATAAAATGTTGTATAGCTTTCCTTTAGTTACCTATTACATATTTGGAATAAATAATAATTTTCAAAATATCAAATTATGTTTATTTTACCATTTCCTTTTTTGATAAAGTTCCCTTACACTTTGAATTTTTCTATTTTTCATTTGCCGGAAAAGGCAATTAAATTATTAAGATTAAATCATGTAAAGTTAAATAGATGTGCGAATGTTTTAAATGTATTTTATTGACTTATTCTAGTTATAGAAAACACCACATCAATATTTTCAAATATTTTTGTAAATATAACGATCATGTATGCTTACAAACAAATTGTGGAGTGTTTAAAAATGTATAGTAGGTAAAATTTTAGGGTTTTTAGGTCACAGGTAACTTTTGTTCTAAATCTATGATTCACAATAAATTTGCTTAATATGACAGTATGATAAACTATACTAACTGAATCTCAAATATCTAATTTTTTCGTATGTTGAATAACCATCAAAATTTAAAGTCAGTTCCAATAGGCTAGGACAATTGTATGAGGCTGTTGCTATAATTATTTGTCATACAAAAATCAGTGTAAATGAATTTTACCTCAATCTTGCAGCACTATTATTGGTTGGCAGCATCATTAATAATTTTGTAGTTACAAAGGAAACTTGCAAACCATCATATAAACATGTAAGTTCAATGAAAACATCCACTGCAAAATTGCTAGAAGTGTGAACAGTGTAGACTTGCATATTTGCAGAAAAGATTTTGCAAACAAACATGTTAGCGATGAATATTAGCTGCACATATTCCACTGCAAATGTGCCACAAACCTATTTTGCAAATCTGCAGCAAACTATCATGAACACATTCTGCAAACAGTTTTTGCATAGTTGTTGCAAATATTCAGTGAAACTTTTCTACAAACATTCAGTGAAAACGTTTCGCAAACATTCCTTGCATATTTGCTACAAATGTTCAATGAAAATTTTCCGCAAACATTCAGTGAAAACTTTCTGCAAATATTACAAGTGTAGACTTCCATACTTGCGGAAAGTTCTTCGCAAACAAACATGTTTGCAATGCATATTTTCTGCAAACATTTTGGTTTGCGGTTGAAAACGTTTTGCAAATGTTCTGCAAATTTTCCTTGCTATCTGGGCAACTATCAATCTTTCGTCAGATTTAAGATCCGCTCATCCGTTTAGCCACTTTTCATTGGAGAAGGAGTAATTTTGAGTACTTTGGCCCATTTAAATGTGTACAGTTTTGGAAAGTTGGATAATGAAAGCTCGTTATCTTTGGCTTAAACCACATGTTTGTATCAGCTGATATAAATAAACCGCCCGTGTAGGCGATACTAATTTGCTCACATGAGGTTTATATATACACCCGTCGCAGCAAACCTGCATACTCAGCGAATTTCCAATGAATATATAACATAACACTTAACAGGATTCATAAGAAATGTATTCACAAACAAGCGATATTTAAAATATTAATTATTCTCCATAAGAATAACATTGGGGATGAGTACGCAGGTTTGCTGCAACAAGGCACACAAAATAATGGGTTTTTATGCAAATATCAATAGAACTCATCTTAGTGAAGTCACATACCAAGTTTCATCCATATACATTCATAAATAAGCGATATATAACATTTTAAGTATTTTCCATAAGAATAACATGGAGACCAAGTACCTAGGTTTGCTGCTACAGGAACCATAGGCGAAAAATTGTTTTTTTGTGCAAACAACAATAAACCATAACCAGATCAAGCCATATACCAAATTTTGCCAGTTTATGTTCATAAATAAGCGAGATATACAATTTTTCTTTTTCTCCATAAGAATAACATTAGACAACGTACTGTGTTTAGCACTTTCAATATCTCGGTAACCAATTGACGTAGAGCAATGATCAAAATACCAAATTGTTTGTTTTTTTAAGCTGAATTCAATGGTGTAAATTAAAATTTGATTTAAATTAAAATTACATGTGAAAACCCCAAAAAACACATTTTTGGGGTACAAAACCCCCCAAAAACCCCCCTTCGGATGGTGCGATTCATCTGGTTTTCGAACTTGTTCAAATAAATGGTACTTTACACATTTGTACCAAATTTCATTAAGATCGGACCTTTTTTACGAGAGTTATCGTGCTTACGGACACATATATATATATATATATATATATATATATATATATATATATATATATATATATATATATATATATATATACATACATATATAAAAATTTGAACGAATGGTGTTTTTGGCATCTGGGGACCTCAAAATGAAAAGTTATCATGGTCTCGGGCTTAAGTCTTACCATGAGACCTACGGTAATAGCTTCTTCCCTATAGGGGAAATTCGCTAAAACCTTGGTTATATATTAGGTTAATATATATATATATATTAGGTAGATTATCTACTGTATTACCTATATTACACTTCATGCTAAAAATCTTTCCCCTGGAACAGCTGACAAAAACCATTCAGACGATTGTCGAGGGGAGTGCAGAGGGTCATCTATAATATTACAAGCTGTTACCCACGGCTTCGCTCGTGAAAAATTAAACACATTTGAAATATTGACCTGACCAGCACTACAAAATACTTGTTTATGTTTTACCATATGAGTTACTTTACAGTAACTGACAAACATTTTAACTACAGCTGGTAATTTGATAAATGATATCCTCCCATAAGATTTGTACTGGATCTTACAGAGCCCGTGGGGTGGAGCCCTATGGTTGGATGTAGACATTATCAGGTATGCGTTATATGCTATATGTTAATTTGAAATGTATGCTATTTTTATGCCAAGTTCTAGCTTAATAGGTCTAGTAGTTTTTTGTGTTGGGAGTTACAAATATCCATACATACATCCAAACTTTCACATTTTTATAATATTAGTAGGATAAAGAAGATGTGGTTTCTGTCTGTCTGTCTGTGTGTCTGATTGATGTTCCGGGTAAACACAAAAAATACTGAACCGACTGGGCTGAAACTTTACACAAAGATAGATCTTGAACCCATGCAATACATAGGCCTATTCACTTCCTTAAAATTCCGTCAGGCTACGCCCGGTGAACGTCCTAAGTTTCAATTTTTACATTTCAGAAGAAAGTAAACATTCAGAAACTGTAATGCGGACAGCTGTGGACATGTCCATTTGACAGCTTTAAGAGCAGAAGCAAGAACAGCTCTTTCAAGCTAACTAATAAAATGCTAATTGCGTTGACTGACTAAAGAACGGGTATATAAAACACCTGTGCAAAGAACGGGTACAGCAGCTAGTTAAACAATAATTGCATTAAATTAGCATTAAAGAAAACATAACCCTAAGAAACAGTAACATGTGTTTTTTCTATTAGGCTATTGTTTAGTGTTGGTAAAAAATCGAATGCTGTAGTAACATTGTTTTTAATAATCAAAACTGATTTCTCAATTACTTCATAATACATTATTTTTAGCGTTTGTTTGGGTTTAGAGATATGCATTTTTAGAAGATATATACATCTTGGATTATATGTTTAAACGTTCCGTCCAAACCATGAAATTAATTCCTGGACGAAAGTGAAAGGTCGGCTACTGCTTGTGGACTTGGGCTTGACTTGACATTGGCTTGTGAACTTGAGAAAAACTGTGGGTAGTTTTCGTGCCTATAAAAACAACTTTGGATGCTCATTTCAGAAGAAGTAAGAAGCATTTAGCTAATTTTTAACTTTGGAAAAGGAAGACCAAGGGTAAGAAGTAAATGACACTCAATGCCAATCAATGAGTGAATTTGTGAAAAGACATTATTCTATTTAACACGTTGGAAGCGGAGGACGATAATTCTCGTCCTCTAATTAACATTGAAACTTATGTGATTTTCATGTTTAAACATGTTTGTCAGCATTGGATGTGTTAACAAAACGATTTTCAATACAATAAATTTATAAAATAAAGACTGTATGGTAAAAACAAGTCTGGGAGGAATTGTGTGAGGTGGCAAAATAAATTAATACCATAAAAAGAACATATTTTTTAGTGGAAGTAGACAGTTTAAGTGAAAGGATTATAGTTAGGCCGGTTCTACTAGATTGACGAATGATTTTATTGACAGTTATTACGAATTTACTAGAGACTGATGAAGAAAATCCTAGGCTTTTTAACTAAGCCGTTTTCCATGAATCTGCTTTAAAAACAGTCAATACGGAAAATGTCCACAGTTAAATGTTCATATATACTTATTTTGTCATAGTTTATTTTCCTTTATTAATATGTTGTAGGCCAGTAATATTATAGGCTAACTTATTTAGTTTATACAACCGAATTTGTTACGGGTTTTTGCCATGTACACATATATCTAAATAAACTTTTAATTATAACTAGCTGATGTACCCGTTCTTCGCACAGGTGTTTTCTTTACCCGTTCTTTAGTCAATGCAATTGCATTTTAGATAGCTTGAAACAGCTGTTCTTGTTTCTGCTCTTTAAGCTGTCAAAAGGAAGTATCCACAGCTGTTCGCAATACAGTTTCTGAATGTTTACTTTCTTCTGAAATGTAAACGTTGAAACTTAGGACATTCATGGGGCGTAGGCCGAGGGGATTTTAAGGAAGTAAATAGGCCTATGTGTTGCATGGGTTCAAGATCTACCTTTTTGTAAAGTTTCAGCCCAGTTGGTTCAGTAGTTTTTGCGTTCACCCGGAACATCAGACAGACAGACAGAGACCACCTCTTCTTTATAATACTATAGATGAATTTTGTAATTATAATGAATTTTGTAAGTAGTTGAGATAAATTATTTTGAAATAAGCAGGTTATCATCACTTAGATATTATTATGGGCCAAAATAAAAACAAAATATAAATCCTATAAATTACAAATCATTTATTGGAATAATACTACTCCCAATCTATCTATAATATTATAAAGAAGAGGTGGTTTCTGTCTGTCTGTCTGTCTGATGTTCCGGGTGAACGCAAAAACTACTGAACCGACTGGGCTGAAACTTTACACATAGGTAGATCTTGAACCCATGCAACACATAGGCCTATTCACTTCCTTAAAATCCCCTCGGGCTACGCCCCGTGAACGTCCTAAGTTTCAATGTTTACATTTCAGAATAAAGTAAACATTCAGAAACTGTAATGCGAACAGCTGTGGCTACTTACATTTGACAGCTTAGAGAGCAGAAGCAAGAACAGCTGTTTAAAGCTAACTAAAATGCAAATTGCATTGACTAAAGAACGGGTAGAGAAATCCCCTGTGCGAAGAACGGGTACGTCAGCTAGCTATTAATTAATATTAATGAACAAATATTAATGTGTGCTCCCCCCCCCCGATTTTATATTTTTGCTCCCCCTCCCACGATTTTTATTTTTGCCTCACCCCCGATTTTATATTTTTGCCCCCTCTTCGATTTAATATTTTATTTTATACCCCCCCATTTTATATTTTTGCCCCCTCCCAATTTTATATTTTTCTTCCCCCCTCTTTGATTATATATTTTCATTTTTTGTCCCCCTCCCCGATTTTTATTGTTGCCCCCCCGATTTTATATTTTGCTCCCCCCCCAATTTTATATTTTGCTCCCCCCCGATTTTATATTTTTTCTTCCCCCATTTTTATTTTTGCCCCACCCCCAATTTTATATTTATCTCCCACCCCTCATCGATTTTACTTTATGTCCCCCCCATTTTAAATTTGCCCCCTCCCCGATTTTATATTTTTTCTCTCCCCCGATTTTTATCGTTCCCCCCCCCGATTTTATATATTGCTCCCCCCCACCGATTTTATATTTATGCTCCCCCTCCTCGATATTTTTTAGCGAATTTCCCCTATAGGGAAGAAGCTATTACAGTAGTCGGCATGGTAAGACCTAGGCCCGGGACCATGATAACTTTTCGTTTTGAGGTCCCCAGACCCCAAAAACACCATTCGTTCGATACTGTGTCCGGGAGCACGATAACTCTCGTAAAAATGATCCGATTTTGATGACATTTGGTATAAACGTCTAAAGCAACATTTATGACTAAGTTCGAAAACCAGCCAGATCGCTCTACCCGAAGGGGTATTTTGGGGGATTTTGTACCCTAAAAATGTTTTTTTTTTTTTATTTTTCACATATAATTTTTGAAATATTCAAATTTTAGATTTCACCATTGGATTCAGCTTAAAAAAAACACACAATTTGGTATTTTGGTCGTTTCTCTACGTCAATTGGTTACCGAGATATTAAAAGTGCTAAACACAGTACGTTGTCTAATGTTATTCTTATGGAGGAAAAGAACAATTTTATATCTCGCTTATTTATGAACTGACGAAACTTGGTATATGGCCTCATCTGGTTGTGGTCTATTGATATTTGCTCAAAAAAATAATTTTTTGCCAAAGGATCCTGTAGCAGCAAACCTGTGTACTCATCCCCATGTTATTCTTATGGATAATAATTAAATGCTATGTCTCCCTTAATTATGAACATAAATTAATAAAAATTGGTATATGACTTCACCTACTTCAGTTATATTGATATTAGCATAAAAACCCATTTTTTGTGTTCCTTGTTGCAGCAAACCTGCGTACTCAGCCCCAATGTTATTCTTATAGAGAATAATTAAAATTGTATATATCGCTTATTTGTGAATATATTTGTATGAAACTTGATAAGTGGCTTGATGTAGTATTAAGACATTTATATCTCCATTGGAAATTCGCTGAGTATGCAGGTTTGCTGCGACGGGGGTATTTGTACTTGAGTTCTTTTGTTTCTAAAAGCGAATCCAAAGTGTTACGTGTACCGATTTGGAGTCGCAAACCACACGCCGTTTACTACCCGACAGAGTTCCTCGACTTAACAGCAGGACCCGAACTATCTGCCAGTATATTTCGTTAACTTTGATTTAATTGTACATTAAACGTGTAAAATGTAATTTTAGTATTGTAAAATAAGGTGGATTATTATTTGCTTTAGTTAATCTACTATTTATATACAACCCGTACGAAGGACGGGTACACAGCTAGTCTTTTATATTCGCTTGAAATAAAACCTTTAATTTTCTGTTTGGTTATGAATAGACAAAGTGCTTAGGACCTGCATTCAATAGGCCTAGTATTTTAATAAGGTAAAACATAACATAAGCGACTACATTTATATCAATCCGTATTATTCACAACAAAATTATTGTTTTTAAATCTATGTCCTGTTAGAGCTCAGAAAGTGTGGTTAGGTTGCGAGCATAACAAGAAAACAGTTTCAAGTGATTTTAGCGAATTTCCCCTATAGGGAAGAAGCTATTACCGTAGTCGGCAAACTCAGGGAATTTATAATGGAGATATAAATGTCTTAATACTAGAGAAAGCCACTTACCAAGTTTCATTAAAATATATTCACAAATAAGCGATATATACAGTTTGAATTATTCTCCATAAGAATAACATTGGGGCTGAGTTCGCAGGTTTGCTGCATCAACGAACACAAAATGTTTTTTTTTTGCTGATGTCAATATAACTCAACTAGCTGAAGTCATGTACCAGTTTGTATTAATTTATGTTCATTATTAAGGGAGACATAGCATTTAATTATTATCTATAAGAATAACATGGGGCTGAGTACGCAGGTTTGCTGCAACGGGAGCCTTTGGCAAAAATTTTTTTTGAGCAAATATCAATTGACCACTAACATATACTAAGTTTCTTCAGTATACGTTCATAAATAAGCGAGATATAATTTTGTTCTTTTCCTCCATAAGAATAACATTGGACAACGTACTGTGTTTAGCACTTCCAATATCTCGGTAACCAATTGACTTAGAGTAATGATCAAAATACCAATTTGTTTGTTTTTTTAAGCTGAATCCAATGGTAAAAACTAAAATTTGACTGTTTAAAAAATTATATGTTAAAAAATCAAAAAATTCATTTTTGGAGTACAAAACCCCCCCAAAATACCCCTTCGGATAGAGCGATCTAGCTGGTTTTCGAACTTAGTCATAAATGTAGCTTTACACGTTTATACCAAATTTCATCGATATCGGATCATTTTTACGAGAGTTATCGTGCTCACGGACACACACACATATATGTGTATATATATATATATATATATATATATATATATACAGTTTCAAACTAATGGTGTTTTTGGGGTCTGGGGACCTCAAAATGAAAAGTTATCATGGTCCCGGGCCTAGGTCTTACCATACCGACTAAAACAGTTTCAAGTGATTTTTTTATGTTAATGTTTCAATCCAATCCGGTCCGATAATCAGAAGCATAAATGTCTAGGATTATTATAGTACAGGAACCCTTGCTATATCTAAACAGAAAGGTTATTTTGCACATTTTCTACTATAGCAAAGGTTTGCCAATAATATTATCAATTACTGTCATCTTCTCATACAAACACGAATTTTCAATTGTGATTCACAAACTGTCACATTTATTTATAGTTTCAAAAATCCCCCCCCCCCTTAATTTGTTTTGATGGCGCTCTGAGCGCCATCTCCCCCCCTTCTGGGCACCCGTGGAGATATTGAAAGTGCTAAACACAGTACGCTGTCTAATGTTATTCTTATGGAGAAAAAGAAAAATTGTATTTCTCGCTTATTTATGAACATAAACTGACCAAACTTGGTGTATGGCTTCATCTGGTTGTGGTTTACTGTTGTGTACGCAAAAAACCACGTTTTAGTCTACGGTTCCTGTAGTAGCAAACCTAGGTACTTGGTCCCCATGTTATTTATATGGAGGATAATTAAAACATTATATAGGCCTACCGCGTATTTATAAATGTATATGGATGAAACTTGGTATGTGACTTCACTTCAATGAGTTTTATTGATATTTGCATGAAAACCCATTATTTAGTGTTCCTTGTTGCAGCAAACCTGTGTACTCATCTTCAATGTCAATCTTATAGAGAATAATTGATATTTGAAATATCGCTTATTTGTGAATATATTTCTTATGAATCCTGGTAAGTGGCTTATGTGTTATTAAGACATATATTCATTGGAAATTTACTAAGCACGCAGGTTTGCTGCGACAGGGGTATTTAATTCCTTGCCTGTAGGCCTTATTTAATTCCTGATCTGCCCTAGGTTTAGGAAAAACCTAAACGAGCTTCATACTGAAAAAATATACAGTAGATCCCTTCTAATCTCACCTCGGATGGTCCAACTTCTCGCATAGTCCGTTAAAATGGTATTTATTGTTTATGAATCCGGTGTCACTCCATTCTGGTCTTCTCCTGTTAACGACTCATCAGTAGAACAGTGACATTAAAACTATAAAACTTTACTTACATTTCAATATTTTCAGATAAAACTACAGTTTACCATGTTTCATGTTACATAAATGTGTTCCTCTGATAATCCGGCCTTTTCTTGTGTTCCGACCATGCTCTCGGGTTATTGGTAACAAATTAGCAGAGTTGTCTGTATTACAGTACAGTAGGTAGTAAGATAATATTTAAGGAATCTGCTAGAACTGCAGAGTTCCACACAAACTTCTTTGACACCTCCAGCGCCATCCATGAGGAGGGCCAGAGGAGATTGCCAGAGATATTACAACTTTTAAGTATAAAAAATGCCTTTTCTTAACAAACATTCTGTTTAGGCTAGCTATAGAACAATGATGTGTTGTTGAAGGGACGGATTCAGAGATCCAAAGATTCAAAGATCCTCACACGTCAACCGAAGCTTATTGTGTGTTAGAACAATGATAGAAACAGGATGATGTAGACCTACAAACAGTTTCCAGTGGATACTGCATTTGGAATAATTATCTAAAATTTGGAAAAGGCAGTAGGCCTACTACATCCCTCAACAATATTAAAACAAATCAAATATCATTTACAAAGTATAAAATAAAGCAATATGAACTGAATAAATCAGTAAGTTACATAACAGTACGCAGTATATAATACACTGTAGGCCTACACAAGTAACCTACCTAGCTAAATATACCATAAACAGCATTAATTTCACCGAACCTACATCAACTAGGCCTTTTCCCATTTATTAGGTGAATACTACGAATGCGATCTCTGACCCGCCAATTGTACGGAGCAAGGTGGCGATATTAACTATATAAGTAGGTACCGGTACGTACGATAAATAGTGTTTGATGTAAATAGGCCCTACACCTTTTCAATTTGTTTACACATATGTTTGTTTAAATATATAACATAAAAATAACCAAATGTTTGTTTAAACAATAGCCTAATCAATCAAATTTGATTCCCCAATATATTTTATACCTAGGTTTAACTTAGGTCTATATGATATTAACTTAAATGTAATTTTTACTGAGCGTTTTTATCCTAATGGTATTTGAATTTAAATCTGTTTAGTTAAAAACTTTCCGATTGCTTATCCTAATAACTGTGCAAATTCTAGTACGGATGTAATCAACTCTTAATTTTGTGATGCACTATCAAGGTTTGCATAAGGCCGACCTCAGTGAGCTCTGCTCGCTTCATGTCTTTATAAAATTTATTTATCTGTCAACGAAAACTCTATATTAAGATGAAAATAAGTTATAGCTATTTGCTGATAGTATAGGCTATACAACAATAATACAATAAATCATTACATCTTGCCAATTTTCTAGTAGCTTAATATAAATCAATGCAATATCAAACGATAAGAAACTGAACAACAGATCAAGACTCAAGATAACTTATCACCCATTGATTAACAAAGCTCCGCTCAATAAAGCTTTATCATGAAACACTGCAGTACTGTAGAGCAATTGTAATTTTTTTAATACAAGTTATAGAGAAAAATAATTCAGTTTGTGTGCATAAATCGATGGATTTATTTATATATTAATGATTCTATTATAGGCCCAATGATGATAAATTAACACACCTATTTCATGTTCATTAAATGCTTAGGCAATTTTCTTTACTGAACAAGCACTTTGAACCCTGACTATAATAGGTATTGATTTCATAGAAAGCCAACCTAGGCCTATGAATGTTTTTAATAGCAAAAATGACTTACCGGTAAACAAATTCAATACAGGTAAACTAGGGCCTACCGGGTATCACTTTTAAGTTGCTTAACTTTAGTTGGTTATAAAATGCCGTTTTTATAACAGCGACCAGCCAAAAACAAAATTTAATCATCTAGCCTCTTTAAAGGAATAATTAATAATAACACCCAAGTAATTTATAAAGTAGACTGTATTTACAATATTATGATAGCTATCAGTGACTATAGAAACAAAAAAATACCTAGGGCTGAAAATAAATAACAGTATACCACAAAGCTTTTCTTCAATTACATTAATACAACACATTTGAAATATATATATATATATACATACATCCTTAGAAAATTAATATAATTTAGTAAAAAGGTTTTCAAGTAGGCCTAACTTAGTACAAATTAAGTTATAAATGGTTTCACTGCTTTGAAAGTCCTCTTTAAAAAATAACTAGCAAAGTAAAAACCGCATACAATAAAATGCAAGGATATGCAATCAGTGGCCTTTGTCCTCTGTCTGCGGAAATTGTGACAAATATTCTAGAAGCAGCTAGGCTCGACCAAGCAACGGCAATCGCTGCCAAAACGACTCCATAAATGTTCTGCAAACTGAACAAAACACCCACTCCTGACAGTACTACAACAGGTAATAAAGCATATCCAAGAACCGATGCCACAGATGTGAGTGTGAATCCTGCACTGGTCGTCATCAAGTTCAGAAGAGCATACATCATAAAACAACTTGTCATTGCTAGACTGTAGACGTAACCAAAGTGTGCAGTTCCTCCGGATAATAATAAGAAACCAGCTAATATGATGCAGAATGCTAGAGGACCAGCAAGATCATAATCTCCAATCGGTACGGTTGAGGTAAATGGATCCAAAACTACCAATATCTTCTTTGCAATTTGATCTGGGTCGATTCCAAGTTCTTCTAAAAGAGGAGGTTCATCATCAAATTCATTAGAACCTAGAGTTGGAGGTATGTCATGGGCATTAGGATCATAAAAACTACCCGTGTATGTTGGCTGACTTGGCATTTGCTGGTTAGGTTGATTGTACTGGCTATAGTCGTAATCGCTTTTATTACCATCATAATTAGTCTCGTGGAATGTAAACTGGTCTGTATTCAAAACCATTTCGTCATTATATTGGAAATTTGGTTGGTATCCACTACCATAATTGTAACCTGATTGGTCATCGGGGTTCCAGAAACCCGACATTGTTCAATGAGCCTTGCTAATACCTAACACAAACACTAAAACTTTCTAAAAAACACAAGAATTCTTATTTTACATATTATAAACACTTGAAATGAGTATTTTTAAGATTTAAAGTGCCTGTAGACACCACAAGAGAATAACCACAAAACACCAGACGACTGACGTTCGGTCGTTCTGATCCTCAAATCCTTCTTCCCGAATCCTACTCCGGCAGTCCGCACGTTTTCAACTTGCGTAATTAGAGTGGACTAGAACCAATTAGCTGGATAATTATTGAAATAAAATCTAACTCCAAGTTTAAAATCACGTTAAATCTATTAAACCAATTGTTAACTTTTAAATCAGAATAATTGTCATGAAATGCAAACGAAGAATAGAAGAATGTTACAATAACCCACGTACTTTGGTTAACTGCGTCATGGCTAAATTTTCAAATGGAGTTAAACTTCACAACGAATGGAGCGAGTGAAAAAATATTCCACGTACTCTCTTTCTGTTGTAGTTGGAATAGGAACGGAACGGCAGTATTGAACCAACTTTACAGCTGCTGTTTCTCTCTCTCTCTATAGTGCGATCACACTAGTAAACTTCACTGTAGAAATTGCCTTGCAACTCGTGTTGCGCAATAAGAGAGTCGCAATAATCCAAAGTTATTTGATCACTTTCTGAAATTTGAATTTGCTTCAACTCATGTGTTTTCTTCAATTCAATATAATTTACAAAATACTGAGTGAATAATGCGAAAGATTTAGTGTTTAATGTAAAATTAACAGGCCAACTCTACAATTGTGCCGCGCAATAGACCAACTGAAGTTGCTTTGGATATTGCTGACTTTTTATACTTGCGCAACACAAGTTGCATTATCATCTCTAGGGCGAACTTTCCCAGTGTAATCGCTCCTTTAGTGTCTGGAATGGTTGCAACTACTTTGTGTACTGTGTAGTTCTCGCCGTCTTGTGCTACACTCTAGGAGAAAATCACGGCACTAAGACGAGGTGAGCACTTTTTCGCCTTCGCTGGCGGTACAATATCGCTAATATCGTTTGTTACGATATCGAACAATTCCATCAGTCGATTGTTTGTTTGTTTTATCGAATGAATTTACAATCGCTGCTCACTGCTTGATGAATAGAATAAAGCTCGTATCGAAAAGCGTCACTTTCGGCCCTACTGATGAAATATTACTATTCTAGCCTGCGTCATAAATACCTTCAGAATTTCTAAAATTGTTTTTTACGGCTCACTTCAACGAGTAAATAATTAGGAAGGACACCAAATTAGCGTTATTGTTATTCAGCACCTAATTATCTTTTTACTGCTTGAAATGAACCATAAAATAATTAATTCACACCATGTTGAGTTGGTTAAACATGTTTGAAATTAATATTTTTTGCTATTAAGGTAGATATCAATGGATAATTTTGACGTTTATCTAGCCCAAAACTACTATGTCCATACATCACAGGAAACTATAGAATATTACAGAAACCTGACTGGAATAAGAAAAGGGTTGCGCCCCAGTGGCAGCGCTACTGTGTCAGGTTAACAAGAGGAAAGGCAGCAAGTGTAGTGGGGAATAAGTCGAGTCACCGATCGGGAAGCCGAAATGACAGGGAAGTGTGGAAGTACTGTAAAGGCAGAGGCTACGTACACGTCCGACGTGAGCCGCTACTGTTCACGTCCGTTTCAAATTATGCACCGTACGTTACTTTTCCTGTGATTTTTAAAACAGATTGAGAGCCAGAAAACCTCCTAACCTAACCTAACGTAACGTAACCTAACATAACCTAAACGGTAGCGATGTGAATTTGCCTTTACATTGGACATGTACGTAGTCACTTCGTATTGTAAACCCGAATGCACCCCCCTTCAAATAAAATCAAAATAACTGTATTCATGAAGCACATAGGTTGTACAGAATGGTGTCATTTACAAAAAATAAAATAAAATAATACATAACATTACAATCAGTTTGAGATACGTTAAAAATTAAATAGGCCCTAACTAAATGTTATACATCTCTAGGTTGTAGGTCCACTTATTTTAAACATGTAAAAAAATCATCTATTTTACATAGTGAGTTATTAATGAGAAGCATTTTTACTTGGTTTTTGAAGTTTTTAAGATCTTTATTTCCTTTATATATTTTGGCAAATGATTAAAAAACTGTATTCCCTTATATGAGGGTTTCTTTGTGTAAACGGAGTGTTATGGCCATTGTATGCCAGTTGGTTACCTTCCTTGTTTTATACTGATGATGTATTTAATTTTGGCAGCTTATCCAAGTTTGATTTAATATAGATGGCTAACTGAAAAACAAATTTTGCTATAAACTGTAATGATTTTTGCCTTTTTGAATTGTTCTTTTACAGATTCCCTTGGTTTCAATTTTAACATGATTCAAAGTGCTTTTTTTGCAGTACTAGTATTCGGTCCAAATTATTGCTTGAAGTACATCCATAAAGACAAACCAAAAGCAATATGTGATTCAATTAGGGCATGATATATTATTTTTAAAGTTTCAAAATTAGTGCATTTAGACATCTGCCTCAATGCATAGACCCAAAGATATCTTCTTGCAAACTGAATTGATATGACTATCCCAACTTAAATTTTATATTTAACCCCAAAACTTTTAGTCTCCACCTCATTTAGCTGGTATTTATCCATAAAAATATTCCTGCTATTCCCATTGGCGTGCTTTGAAGTGGAAAATTGGATGTCTTTAGTTTTATCTGGGTTAGGCAACAAGTTACTGTTATGTAAATATTGAATGGTATTTGAAAGATTTATGAAAGACAAAATTTCGATGTCAGGCCCTGGAGTCCCTGCTATTTTTATATTTATGTCATCAGCAAATAAACAAATATTGTTGGGCCATTTATTATTGAAGGTCACCCAGTCAGGTATATTAAAAAAAGTAATGGTCCCAATATAGATCCCTGTGGGACTCCGTACTTAACAATATTGGTTGTAGAGGAGTAAGTAGTTAATTGGTTAAAACTGTTAACATGTTCAACTGCAACATATTGCTTTCGGCCGATAAGGTACGATTGAAACCAGTGTAAAACTCTTCCTTCAAGACCAAGACAGCACAATTTTTTAATTAACATATCATGAGAGAGACTGTCGAAGGCAAGGTCCATACAAATTCCTATAACCTGCTCTTTTTTATCAACAGAATCAATAACTGATTCACAGAAATCAACCCCAGCGTTGATAACTGATTTTCCTTCTCTGAAACCGAACTGCTGCTCATCAAGTAAATTATTGTCTTAAGAAATTGTGACAGCTGTATATGCATGACATTTTCAAAGATTTTTGAAAATGAGGATAATAAGGATATTGGTCTGTGATTAGAAAATTCTTTTGAATCACCACTTTTATAGCAGGGCTTAGTTTTGGAAATTTTTAACTTTTCTGGAAAAATTCCAGCAATGAGAGACGAATTTATGACATGTAGCAACGTAAGCAACAAATATGCTCGAGCTTGCTTGATAAGGGGCATAGGAACTTCGTCCCATCCAGTTGAAAACTTATTATCAAACGACATAATAACTTTTTCTAATCCATTATAATCAATTGTTTTGGGGTTAAAATTTAATTGATTTTCTTCTGATGGTGATAAGTTGCTTCTCAAATGAGGAACAAAATTAGACTCTGGCAATATAACATTTTCAACCATTCTCGTATAGTAGTCATTAAAAGATTGGCATACATTTCTTATGTTATCACAACTTAAACCCTCAATATATGGCATACTTTTATTTTCACTATTTTTACTTTTAGCTTTCACCCTAACCTCTTTATTATTAATGTTCCATGCTGTCTTACTAACACTTGTGAATTTGTGATCAGGCTATGGTAGTATGCACATTTAGCATCAACAAGATCTTTTTTTAATTCTTTCTTTTTCACACTTAAAAGTGATTTAATATTTTGGTTTGTTGTTTTCCTTACAGTCTGACTCATACTTAAAACATCACTTCTTTTAATTAATATATCATTGGTGACCCATTTTTACTATTTTTCACTCTCCTTTTAACCTTAGGGAAATATTCATCAAAATAAAACATAACAATATTAAAGAAAACATCAAATTTGTCTGTTATAGGCAGGGCCGTCGCGTGGTTTGTTGGCGCCCAGGGCAGTATTTCGTCAGGCATCCCCCCCCACAAACTCATTTCCCTTCCAACCCAACATTAACCTGTATATAAGGATTCAAACACAGACATACAGCGAGTTAAGCGAAAACAAGCTAAGCGACGCGACAACAAGCAAAACTATGAAATACATATAAACAGATGGGGTCAAAACATACAACGAGAAACGCGACTTAGAGGGGGTGAGACAAGTTCCAAGCCATATCGCGTCTAGACATTCGTTTGCAAAGTTGCATATCGGAAGTTAGTTTTGGTAGTCAAACAAGCAAAAAAAAGATCGCCAGCTTGCTGACCTGACCGGTAAGGGCCCGCACCGCTGGTTGCACCTCGGGGCCCCCAGCTTCTAAATCCGGTCTGCTTTGGACAGTAACACTTCACTTCAGTAAATACTTATTTTGGGATAACTAATAAAATAGCAAATATAAAGTTATTTGTGTCAGATATTTATTTGTTCAACGTCTACATGCAACCAACGTCTTATTCAAAATTCTGTTATACCAAAACTATAACAAAATAAATTATTAACAAATAACTTAATTTGTTCAATTTTGTTTGTTTTATGTTTGACTGCCACGGCGCCCCTTTGGCCGCGGCGCCCGGGGCAATCGCCCCGCCCACACGACGGCCCTGGTTATAGGAGCATTTAAAAACCTCAAACCAATTTACTCCTGATAACATGTTGCAAAAGATTTGAATAATACTATCGGTAAATTTCCTAGAGTAAGTAATAAGATTTTCTGTACTAGATGGGGTCTTAATACCCTCATCATATATCTCAAGTACCTGAGCATCGTGATCCGTCAGTTCAGTGATTATGCCAAAGATTTTTGTTTTGCACGTAAGAATATTTGTAAATACATTATCTATTCCACTCTCTTTTGATTTGCAAACCCCTTTTTAGCAATCTAGTGCTATTAGCGTTAAAAGACGCCAGTGACTGAACTAACTGTTTTAAACCCAACAACCGGTTTACATGGTAGTGTGTAGTGTAGTGCTTCTGCAGTGTTCTATACCTTTCTGTGAACACATGCAAGATCCCTTTCTTCTAAGGGGTAAACTAAATTTCGAAGTTAGATGTACTAAGCCGACTCGACAATGGTCTTTCAATCTAACAACTAATATTTGGTAGCTGACCATTAAGATAGATGTTGTTTGATATGCCAGTCTTTAATCAATCCCATAAAATCAATGCTAAATAAAATTATATATAAAAAAAAAACAGTAGTCTTCTACTTACCGTTGTCCCAAGCAGCCTCCTTTGTCTTGAGTAGGGCTGCGAGACCAATGTTGTCCTTGGGCATGACTCTGTTGAGCATGTCATCCGAGCCCTCCGAGTTGGCCATCGCTAGCTGGTTGAACTCCACCAGGTATTCCTTGATCAGTGTGAACCTGCAACAAGTACTATCATGTAGCCAACACTATGTCGCACTAGACCAACTGTTGGCATGTCGTCCGAGCACTTCGAGTTGGCCATCGCTAGCTGGCTGAACTCCACCAGGTGCTCCTTGATCAGTGTGAACCTACAACAAGTACCGTCATGTAGCCAACACTATGTCGCACTAGACCAAATGTTGGCATGTCGTCCGAGCACTTTGAGTTGGCCATCGCTAGCTGGCTGAACTCCACCAGGTGCTCCTTGATCAGTGTGAACCTACAACAAGTACCGTCATGTAGCCAACACTATGTCGCACTAGACCAACTGTTGGCATGTCGTCCGAGCACTTCGAGTTGGCCATCGCTAGCTGGCTGAACTCCACCAGGGGCTCCTTGATCAGTGTGAACCTGCAACAAGTACTATCATGTAGCCAACACTATGTCGCACTAGACCAACTGTTGGCATGTCGTCCGAGCACTTCGAGTTGGCCATCGCTAGCTGGCTGAACTCCACCAGGTGCTCCTTGATCAGTGTGAACCTACAACAAGTACCGTCATGTAGCCAACACTATGTCGTACTATACCAACTGTTCACATGTCGTCCGAGCACTCCGAGTTGGCCATCGCTAGCTGGTTGAACTCCACCAGGTATTCCTTGATCAGTGTGAACCTACAACAAGTACTGTCATGTAGCCAACACTATGTCACACTAGACCAACTGTTGGCATGTCGTCCGAGCACTTCGAGTTGGCCATCGCTAGCTGGCTGAACTCCACCAGGTGCTCCTTGATCAGTGTGAACCTACAACAAGTACCATCATGTAGCCAACACTATGTCGTACTATACCAACTGTTCACACGTCGTCCGAGCACTCCGAGTTGGCCATCGCTAGCTGGTTGAACTCCACCAGGTGCTCCTTGATCACTGTGAAACTGCAACAAGTACCGTCATCTAGCCAAAACTATGTCGCACTAGACCAACTTAAGATTTTGTCTTGAGGAGGTTCTTCACTCGCAGCAGCTGACTGTTAAAATATCTACACTTCAGAATTTGTCCTCCGAGATTTCTTGTTTTCAAGACTTCAGTACCGTACCAAATTAGTTTACAAAAACCTTAGTCCTTGGATTTTGGAGAAAATAGTTTTATGAATCTCCCATGAATTAAATGCCCCTGGAATTAACATTTAAATAAATAAACAATATCAAAACCGGAAGGTGGGATTATTTTGTTAATATTTTCACTAACAAGAAGCGCCAAATGGTTTCCACATGCTTCAAAAGAACAAAAAAAAAGAGAAAAAAGAAGAAACAGTTTTGAGCTTTCTGCAACTCCCTTTATTTTGAAGACCGTTATAAAGTTAAAGCCTTGCATTTTCTGAGTGAACTTTTCAGAATGAAAATAGTTTAAGGTTGCAAGAAGTCGCTCACTACATTGTTCTTAATACAAGAACACCATTTAATTTGGTTTAAATATGAGATGAAATAATATATATATATATATATATATATATATATATACAACAAGAAATGTTTCAGCATTTGTATTCCTTATTCTTTTCTTCCTACGTATATGTAAAATACTCAATGCAATTACCTAAAATTGCTTGTCTTACCGGTAAAATAAGATTTAAATTAACTGAACTATGACTGAAAAAGGAAACGCATAGCTAAATTTTGCTATCTAACTAATCAAAATGATAGCAAAATTTAGCCAAGTGTTTCCTTTTCCAGTCATAGTTCAGTTAATTTAAATCTGATTTTCAATGATAAAGCAGAAGTGAATTTGCAATTACATTTTCTAACTTTGTATATTCTAGAAATACTTTTGTAAAATTTCTAGTTTTTTAGATATTTGAGGATAAATATTTTCAATGGCCGCCATTTTTAAACGGAAAGGTTTTATGAACAAATAATTTTGTCTAAAAAAGAACCTACCAATAAGAGTATTTAACCAAAATTTGGTTGAATTTGGTCGAGCCGTTTTAAAAATAAATTTTCTAGTAAAACTCACAGACAGACAGACGGTAAACGAAAAGAAATAGACCCCCGGTTATGTGATGATTTACGTTACTTTTGACATAAGGAACAATATCCCGAAGTTAGCAACATTAATTTGGAAACACCCTGTGTATATATTTATATATTTATGTGTCTGTACGCATAATAGTTCTCGTAAAAAAGGTCCGATCTTGATGAAATTTGGTACAGACTTGTAAAGTAGCATTTATTTGAACAAGTTCGGAATTCAGACGGATCGGAGCATCCGAGGAGGTATTTTGGAGGGGTTTTTTGGGTTTTTCACATGTACTTTTTATTGAAATTACATTATTTACACCACTGAACTCACCTAAAAAAAATAAAAAAATTTGGTGTTTTTTTATTGCTCTACATCAATTGGTTCCAAGATATTGAAAGTGCTAAACACAGTACGTTGTCTAATGATATTCTTATGGAGAAAAAGAACAAATTATATCTCGCTTATTTATGAACATACACTGGCGAAACTTGGTATATCATCTGATTGAGGTCTATTGTAATTAGCACAAAAACACAAATTGTTACCGATGATTCCCATAGCAGCAAACCTGCATACTCAGTCCTCATGTTATTCTTATAGAGAAAAAGTAAAATATCATATCTCCCTTAAATATGAACATAAATTAATAAAACTTGGTATATGGCTTCACATAGTTGAATTCCATTGATATTTGCTTAAAAACCAATATTTTGCCAATGAATCTCGTAGCAGCAAACCTGGGTACTCAGACCCCATTTTATTCTTACGAAGAATAATTAAAATCTTATATATCGCTTATTTATGAATGTATATCATGGATGAAACTTGGTATGTAACTCACTTAGTTGAGTTCTATTGACATTTGCATAAAAACCCATTATATCGCGATCCTCGTTGCAGTAAACCTGCATACTCATCCCTAATGTTATTCATAAGGAGAATAATAATTATTTTATATATTGCTTATTTATTTTGTAGGAATCTTGATAAGTGGCTTAAAGTGTTATTAAGACATATATGTGCATTGGAAATTCGCTGAGTACGCAGGTTTGCTGCGACGGGGGTATTATTTTAATATTTCCAGCACATTCACTCATATTTAGATTACCCCCATAAAGTCTCCAGTTAGGCTGACAGGGTAGTAGGACAGGGTACTCCATGGACGTTTTTCAGCAAGGTCTGCCAGAACAGTGAGGGCCTCGCTCCAGCCTCCAGCCGTGTCCGTGGTCGTATTGTGGCCCCCGATCACGTGCGGTCATGCCACTATTATTGTTCGGCCTGACCCAAAACTAATGCTCCTGATGTAACCGCTCCCGGTCACTTCGAACATTGCGTCACTGGCAGCCAATCACATCTGGTTCGTTCCCTATACTATACTCAGCATTCTGGACCGTTACTAACCAATACACTTCATTCTAATTTCATTTTACCAAATCGCCGTTCGCCCCGTGAATCAGTGCCTTTTCCTTGTGATGAAAACGTTTCCTATATTCGTGACTGAATTTTAAATTAGGAGGTACGAAATTAGTTTCGGGTCAATAACCGTCGCGCGTAAGTCTCTAAAGATATAAGATATGTTTCATATTGCTAATTTGATCTAGTTTTAAATTTAGCTACAACAGTATTTGATAAATTATTTTTGTTACTACAAATTATGAAAAATATTGTAATTATTTACAAAAGTTATATCAATAACATTAATTCAACCCTTGAACTCAGCCTTGATCCCTTAAATTCAACATTTGCCTGAGATAAACAATGGAAATTTTTAAGGCCAATGGTGAAAGTCCTGTGATACTTTTTGACATTTTCTGAGTTTTGAAACATTTAGGAACCGTAGGGTAGGAATCTTGACAAACATTTTAATATGTTTAGTTTTTTAGCGAATTTCCCTTATAGGGAAGAAGCTATTACCATAGGTGGCATGGTAAGACTTAAGCCCGACCTTGATAACTCCCAGATGCCAAAAACACCATTCATTCAAATTATATATATATATATATAGGCATATATATACATATATAGGCCTATATATTAACCCTAGCAGTGGTCAAATAGTGAAGTATTTTCAAAAAAATTGTTTTTTGATGTTTTTTCAGCGACGGCCGCATGGATCACATCGGGCCAAAATTTAATTCGATTTCTAATCGTCGTAACATTGTTATACAGCTACTACACGGTTCATCTATGTAATAAAATGAAAGTTCAGAATGTGATCTTTCGAATGATATATATATATATATTGATCACTTTTGAGTTATTTATTATTATTGGTTTTTTAACGTTAAAAAATTTTCAGTCCCAATTAGACCCATTGGGTCGCTGGCCACTCGAAGGCTTCACAGGAATTCGACCCAATGGGTCGTTTGGCCACAGCTAGGGTTAGGGTTAAGGCACCCAGATGCCAAAAACACCATTCGTTCAAATTTTATATATATATATATATATATATTTATTAGCGAATTTCCTATATAGAGAAGAAGCTATTACCGTAGGTGGCATGGTAAGACTTAAGCCCGAGACCATGATAACTTTTCATTTTTAGGCCCCCAGAAACCAAAAACACCATTCATTACAAATTTTTATATATCTTATAATTAGCTAAGGAATTTCATTTTTTCGGCCTACTACGTCTTGATTTTTAAACCGATTTGGACAATCGATGTGTCATTTTAAAGGTTTTACACTGCAGGTTAACAGAAAATTGTGAAACTCAAAAATAACGCTTTAGTTTTAAAAATATTGACAGGTAAAAAATTGCTCCATGTTATTTAAATGGGAGAATATTTTTAAAGGAACCCGGCCTTAGTTTGAGAATACCAGGCAACGTGTGGTCATGGAATATGTACCAATTTGAAACTTAAGCGATCCAATGTTCCCCAAAATTGTCAGATTTATCAATTTCACCCTTTAAATTAGTTAAATGATAAGAAGTATAAAATCATACAATTTCTCCATGTTAATCAAATGGGAGAAATTTTACCTAGGATTTTGAGGAACTCGGCGTTAGTTTGAGAAAACCAGGCAACGTGACGTCACGGAATTCGTTCTAATATGAAGCTTAGACATTCCGATACTCCCCAAAATTATCAGTATTAAGTCCTCAAATTTCCCCATGTTAATCATATGGGAGAAATTTTGACCAGGAACTTGGCCTTAGTTTGAGAAAACCAAGTAACGCGTGGCCATGGGATTTATACCAAATTGAAGCTGTAACATTCCGATACTCCCCAAAATTGTCAGATGTATCATTTTCGTCTTTTAAGTTTGTCAAATGATACAAAATGTACATGCCTACAAACCATTTTGGTGGGAGTTTTAGTATGTTTTGTTTACAACAAACAGCTGATTATAATCCCAACTCAGTAAGTTTCATTAGACAGCTGATCAGGTCATCAAGTTTTTGATTTATTTTGTTATATTATCTATTCATACTAATAAAGTAGTTGTGCGTGTGTGTGTCCCAAGTGATTTCGAAAACGGCGTAGGGGACAAACACGTTTTAGCTATGTATTTTTTTGTTTTTCCCCTAAACGCTGCGCCCCAGGCACCAAAAGCTGCCATGTTATTCTTATGGAGAAAAGGTTTTTCCTAAATGGCTCGAAAACGTCTCTTCAAGTCTGCTCCTGGACGATACCACGTTGTTAGGGGACTAAAGGTCTATGGATAATTTTTTTCGCGGCCTCAGGGCTCCGCCCCAATGGCTTCTTTTGACACTTCCCGACGTTCAATTTGGACGTGTGATGGTTCTTTGGATTTGTTTTATAATGCCATATGTGTTGAATGATAACCCAACTTTGGACAAGTCCCTCCCCCCAAACCTTAGGGCTCCGCTCCCCTGGCAAAATTGTCATGTTATTCTTCCCGTTTTTTTTCGTGAGATTAGCCAATTGTTAAGGATCCAAAACATTTGAGTAGGATTTTTATGACTCCGACCTTAGGGCTCCGCCCCAGTCGCTAAAATATCGCCGTGGTTATTCTTATGGTAAAATGAGTACTCCAGGTTTTTGCAAAAAATGCTCTTCAATTTGATCCCGGACCATAATATGTTATTAGGGGACTAAAGGTCTTCAAATATTTTTTTCGCGACCTTAGGGCTCCGCCTCACTAGCTTCTTTTATCACTTCTTGACGTCCAATTTGGACGTGTTATGGTTCTTTGGATTTGTTTTCCAAATCTGCATGTTTTCAATGATGCCCCAAATGTTGGACACGTCCCCCCACAAACTTAGGCTTCCGCCTACCTGGCAAAAGTGTAATGTTATTCTTTCAGTTTTTTGTGTGATTTTAGCCAATTGTCATTAATCCATAACATTAGGGTATCGTAGGTTTTTTATGACCCCGACCTTAGGACTCTGCCCCAATCGCTAAAACATTGTCTTGGGTATATAGAGGGAAAAAGTACTCCAGGTTATTGCAAAAAAAGGCTCATTAAATCTGCACCCAGACCATGCCAGGTTATTATGGGACTTAAAGACTTCGGAAAATCTTTTCCTGACCTCAGGGCTCTGCCCCACTGGCATCTTCTACCACTTCCCAACATCCAACTTTGATTTGTGATGGTTCTTTGGAATTTTGTTTACAACGATTCATGTCTTGAATGATGCCCCAACGTTGGATGTGTACGCCCTTCCCCCCCTTCGCCATAATTTGCTATAATTTTGCCAGTTATTTTTATGAAGAACAGAGTACTCCAGGCGATTGCGAAAAAGGCTCCTCAAATCTGTTTCCGGACGATACCAGGTTGTTAGGAGAAAAAAACTTCAGATAATTTTTTCCATACATCAGGGCTCCATGTCACTGGCTTCTTCTATCACTTCCCGACCTCTGATTTTGACATAGGACATATGACATGTGGTTATTTGGATTAGTTTAAAAAACACATTTCTTGAATGAAGCCCCAACGTAAATACCCAGAGCATCTTTAAGGCTCCATCTCCTGGCAAAGTTCATATGTCATGCCAGTTGTTATTAATGTTTTGTATCTGTCGAATTTCGACGGGCACCTACTAGTTATTATAAATTATGAAACTGAATAAGGGTACTTTGTTCTCATAATGATAGTAAAATTAATATATATATATATATATATATATATATATATATATATATATATATTTATATATTTTATGTTATAATGATTTATTAGGGCTACTAATATTATCAGATGTATCTTCATATTTTAACAAAGTACCCTTTTTTATAAAAACATTTTTATTTCAGACTGACATGTTTCGTGTGCTTAGACCATTATCAAAGTCTATTAAAAATATATAACCTCACACTTAAAATAAAATAAATATTAATCACATGTTAAAATTAAGTATTTTAAAGCTGCATATGAATTGTTTGTCTTAATCCATAATATATTTTATCTTCTTCTGTTATTTTCTTTGAATACTATATTAAATGTTTTTAACACGGCCTTGTTCTTATTTTTTTAAATTTTACCAAACATCGGGTTTGATTGTTTAGGTAATACTGTATTTAGTATGTATGTAGGGTCTTTTTTTTAATTAAAGTAAATATTAATTTCTTCTTTGACAAATAGCTTCTCTCTTTCTCGTTCAGGCTCTAAAACGGTTAGATGTTTTTTTAGATCTGTGTATTAGTGTTTCAACTGTATCAAGTGTTCTGCAAAGTTAGATTTCATCGTTGCTTTGTTATTCGATTTAAAAGCTTGTAGATGTTCATTGATCTAACTTGATATAATAACTATTACACTCGTTGCAGTTTATTTTATATATTCCAGATCTCTTATACATGTATTCTTTATTATCTTGATGATTTGCTATTTTGTTATTTAACATTTTAAAGATGTTGTTCTTAGGTTTATAGCTTATACTAGTTTGAGAATTTTTAAATGTATTTCATATAGCTTTGTTCATAATATTGTTGTATGGTATGCACATATATTTGTTTTTCCCTCTGGTTTCTATATTTCCTTGTAGTCTTTCTTGTCTTTGTTTTATAAGTTTTTTCTTAATCATGTTGTCAATCATTTTTGTTTTATATCCATTTTTTTTCGGCTAAATATTTGATCACATTGGTTTCTTTTACAAAATTATTCTTTTTCAGTGGGATGTTTACTAATCTGTGAATTAGGGAATGGAAAGTTTCCATTTTATGGGGCCATGGATGATTTGAGTGAAATGGAATGATTGTGTCTGATGTTGTGGGTTTTCTAAAAATATTAAATGAGAGATTTCTGTCTTTGTTATAAATTGTAACATCTATGAAATTTATTTATTCTTTTTGGATTTCACTTGTAAAATTAATTTCGGTAGATAAGTCATTTATGTATGTTAATAATTGTCTGGCTTCGTCATCATTGCCTTCGAAAAGACATAAAATACTACTACATATCTGTGTCAATAACATATTTTCCTTCTGTAGGGATTAATGTAATTCATTATTTCATTAGTTTCCATCTCTGTCATGTAAATGTCTGCAATAAGTCCTGACAGCGGGGATCCCATTAGGACATCGCTTTCTTGCAAATAAAAAGAGGAAGCGTATCTAAAATAATTTTGTTTTAGAGTCATTTGTCTTAGTTTCATAGCATCATTTACTTCATAATTAAAAATTATCAAAGCTTGTTATTTATTAACAGATTTTTAAAATCAAAGTGTCATTGGATTTGGATTAAAAAGTGCTTTAAATGAGATATCTAGTTACATTTTGTTTTAGTAGCTAATTTTCATGGAATTTGACTTTAAAATTTTTAAATGACCGCCATTTTAAAATTTAATAATTTTATAAACATTATTTTTCGAAAATGTTAATAACAAAAAACTTAATACCAAGTAATTATCTATTCATAAAAATATCTCCAAGGGTTTTTGAATTATTAATTATTTTCAAAATAATACAAAATGGCTGATTACGGATAAGCTAAGCCTAAATCGAAAAAATGTTACTGTACATTTTTGACTTATTAGCGAATTTCCCCTATAGGGAAGAAGCTATTACCGTAGGTCTCATGGTAAGACTTAAGCCCGAGACCATGATAACTTTTCGTTTTGGGGTCCCCAGATACCAAAAAAACCATTCGTTCAAATTTGTATATATGTACTCGTTAGATCTAATACTTTTCCCGCTAGAGTTCAGCAGCAGGGTTTTTATTTAGTTTAACAGCTGTGATTTATATGGCCAGTTTATCTGCTTAAAACAGTTGTTGGGAGATAATCTATGACCGTACTACGATGGTTGTTAAAAAAAAATTGTAACTATATTGTTTATACGTATATAAACGTAGTTTAAGAATAATATTCTTAAGATTTCTATCCCAATGCTGACTGACTGAGTATTCATTTATAGCCACGCTGTGTCTTTAAGAAAATCCATACTTTCTTCATAGTGTTGTTTGTAAGCTCATCCCTCGATGAAAATATATATACAAATTTGAACGAATGGTCTTGGCATCTTGAGACTTCAAAACCCATAGTCATCATCGTTCCCGGCCTATATAGGTCTTAGCTATGTGTACACGACTACGGTAATAGCTTATTCCCTTTAGGAGAAATTCGCTGAAAAGGCAAATATTTTATCATCAATAATGATTTTTCTCATTGTGTGAGCTAATGGTAAAGTGTGATGGAGAGTTATTTTCTTGTTTTCAGTAAAGCGCTGAGCACTTATGGCTTTAATTTTGTAAAAACTACCTATAGATCAAACTACCCCGAATTTTTTTAAACCAATAAAGTCCCTACAATTTATTCTTGCTTTGACACTCGTTTTGGGATGTCCTGTCAAAGTTGTCCCCGTTTTGGGGTTTAATGCAGGACCTTGGAAAGTCATTCCAGAGTGCTAAAGATTTTCAGTTTTAAAATCAATAGCTAAATACAAAACACTTCTACTCACATACGCACATTTACAAATATATATACGGAAACCCCACATCTAGTAATCCCAAAGGTTTATATAGTAAATTTTTGTAAGTTTTTAGAGAGAATCCAGAAACATATTAGGCATTTAAAAAGAAAATACCATTTTGTAGAAATGTTCATTAAGGAATGTAATAAATTGGGTGATCATGCATTTTTTTTTTAAGAAAGCTTTAAACTGAATCGGTTAGAAATTGTTGAAAGAGCCCTAAATTTAATAGCAAAACCTCAAAACATAACTTGTTCCTTCTCAAATACACATAGCAAGCCTTCTTAGCTCATGAAGCAAAATTTGCTTAACATATCATCGTACAATAATAACTGGATTACATGTACATTCTTACCCGAAAATAAAATATTTGTATTATGTGCTGCATTATTCTTTGGTGAATCACATGAACTATCTTGGTTAATAAACACATGTTTTCAGTAATCATTTGATGTAAACAAACCTCCTCCATAAGATTAACATGGGAACTTTAAGAGCCAATGGGGGAAAGGGCCATTGAAGATATGTTAGTTTGGATGAGTGAAGACATATCTAGACATAATTACCTATCAGTTAACAAAGGATCTTAAAAATCGGCCCAGTAGAACGGTCAGACGGACTGGCCAAAGTTTTCCAATTTTTTAAAAATATATATGATGATAAGGAAAATATGGTACGCGTATATATGGTATGAGGGTCGTCCAGAAAGTAAAGAACGTTTTAGCATGGTTAAATAAAAACAAAAGATATCAACACCAAACTTTATTTACACAGCCACAGTACCTTATTCTACTTTTCTACGTAATCCCCATTGTTGTCGAGACACTTGTTGTAACGTGGGACCAGTTTCTCTATTCCGATGTTATACTCATCAGCCGCGAAAGATTTGAGCCATATTATCACTGCTTCTTTAAGTTCATCGTCATTTCCAAACTGTTTTCCACCCAAAAATTCCTTCAACTTTGGAAACAGATGAAAATCCCTAGGTGCTAGGTCAGGGCTGTAGGGAGGATGACTAAAGATTTCCCACCTCAGACTTTGGAGTTCTTGCCGCGTTCGTGCTGAGGCATGAGGACGGGCATTGTCGTGAATGAAAATAACTTTAGTCGACAGCATTCCACGCCTCTTGTTTTGGATGGCACGACGAAGTCGTTGAAGAGTCTCACAGTAGGATTCTGAGTTTATTGTTGCACCTCGTGGCATGAAATCCACATGGATTAATCCCTTTCGGTCCCAAAAACCCGTTGCCATGACTTTGCGAGTCTGCAACAATGGTTTTTCCTTTTTGGGGTTTGAGGGCGAATTTGCGTGATGCCACTCCATTGGCTGACGCTTGCTTTCTGGAGTCTTATACAAAACCCATGTTTCATCTCCCATAACAATACGATCCAGAAATTGGTCTCCATCTTTGTCATATTGTGACGGGTCGAATGATTCAGATATTTTATTAAAATAAAAATAAGTTACAATGATCGGTCAGTTAGAATATATTTTGTCAGTGAGATTCGAGGAAAAATTATATTCCAGGGGGATAAAGGAAGCTAAGATAATTTCATAGGACGCAGATGGGCGAACAACGCGTTCAGTCACAACCTAATCATTTTATCGCTGTGAGAATGGTCTGTAGTTGCACAAACAAATGGAGAGGACAAGTGTTCTTCTTAGAAAGATTATAATAAAGACAGTATTCATGAGGATTTTGTCCACGAGGCAGGAGAGGCGTACAACACATGGGGCTGTGATGTCACCAACCAGGGCGCGGGATTTACAGAACCAGAATTTGGGCGGTTATGGTTGCGATAAATGCTATGCTGGGATTGGTCGAGCGATCACGTGATCCAGCTATCTGAGGTCGCACATGGAATGAGCTGTCGCGCATTTTTCATTCGGTAGAGATCTAAGTATGACAGGGTGTCGTGAGTCGTCAGTTAAGAGTCTCCAGTTAACAGTCGTGCATTTTATTCAACCGTGATGCGGAATAGATAGTTTCTTCCGGGCGGACAGTACCAGTATAGTTCGTGAACCGCTGCAGAGTGACATTCATTTAATTTGAAAGTCAGTGGCGAAGACTAATTGTTATATGCGGTGACACACAATCAGTGACATTTTGGCGAACTCGGCGACGGAACTAAGTGTCGTGACGATGATACGTACCAGGTCGGGTGACCATAGACTGTTGCGGCTAGATTGAACTTTCATATTATCGATACACGGGATCGGAGTGAATCATCTCCCAACGCAATGGCGGTTCAACTTCACATTGGCGGCCCCGGATGCCAACACGCGCTGCCGTAATCTCCAAGACGACCAAGCGAATTTCAGCTAAGTAATCGTAGACATTCACCCTCCAAACTCCATAGTTTTATTTGATTTAGATGTTTGTAAACCAGTATTAACAATATCTTCAATAAAACTAAATTCATTTAATTTTATCAAGGAACATGTAAATTACTTAAAGTATTTTTTTTATTATAATAAATCAATCATTATTACAACCTGTGAGTTTTTTATTGCAAAATTCTTTTATTTAATAGTTATCATACGAACCCCTGAGATTAAGAGTACTCAAGTCTGCGCCTTTATAATTTGCATTTTCTATTTACATAGATTCTAAATTTAATTTTTTAAATGTAAAGGGCAGGACGGCTTCAATATTGAGTCAAAAATTCAAGGGCTGCCCCCATGCGTTTCGCCTTATGCGTTGTCGCCTTATGTCATAGTCGAACCCGGAGAGAAAGTGAGCATAATTAAATATTTGTGTTGCTGAGATTGCTGGTAATGTCTTTGCTGGATTGAAAATTGATACTAATGGCTTGTGATCTGTGATCAATGTAAATTTGCGTCCATAACAAAACGGGAAAAACTTCTTCAGACCCCAATATATTCCTAAGGCTTCCTTATCAATTTGAGAGTACCTTTGTTCAGATTTTGTCAATGACCGTGTGGCGAAGGCAATTGGCCTGTCTGTTCCATCACCATAGCGGTGAGATAAAACCGCTCCCATTCCAACTGGTGATGCATCAGTAGTCAAGACTAGAGGCAAGCTTCATAGTGCACCAAAACATCGTCACTTGTGATAATTTCCTTAATTTTCTGAAAACTTCTCTCACAAGATGGACTCCAGATAAACGTGTCTCCTTTTTGCAGAAGCTGATTCAAAGGATGTAGTAGTGTAACCAAATTCTTTATAAATCTGTTGAAATAATTTGCTAAGCCTAGAAATATTCGAAGTTCAGATACATTTTCCGGTCTTTAACATTTTAAAATACTCTGTACCTTATTATCTGACTTGTGTAGTCCTTTGCACAAATCGAACACGTGACCCAAGTATTCAATTTTGGATTGGGAAAACTTGCACTTGTCTCTATTTAGTCTCAAACCATTTACCTTAAGTCGTTCAAACACCTGTTCCAGTCGGCGGAGAAGCTGTTCTCTGGTAGATCCCTGCACAATAACGTCATCGAAGAAATATTGTACACCTTCTAAATTGTTTAATGTTTTGTCAAAAAATCGTTGCCATATCAATGGAGCCACTTTCACTCCAAACATTAATCTGTTTACCTTAAATAATCCTCGACGAGTAGTAATTGTTTGCATAATAGCACTGTCCTCGTCCATCTCCAAGTGCAAATATGCGTTACTGATATCAAGAGTACAAAATATCTTGCCACTATGCATCTTGGACAATATATCATCAATTCTGGGAATGGGGTAGTGTTCGTCTCTGATTACTTTATTCAGGATTACTTTGTAATCAGCGCAAATTCTAACTGAACCATTTGGTTTGATGACCGGCACTATTGGTGTGCCCCAATCTGATGATTCGACTCGGGTGATTATACCCAAAATTTCCAGTCATTCAAGTTCTTTCTCTACTCTTTCCTTTAATGCATATGGCATGTGTCTAGGCTTGATGTAAATTGGTTGAGTCTTGTCATCTAAAGTTAAATGGCCTTTTTCATTTGGTATTCTTTCAATTCCTTCTTTAAAAATGTGTTCGTAGCGAACCATAAATTTATCTAGTTCTGGAATATTTTCCTGTTCTTCACTTGAGGTGGTCAATGTATGTATGTCAGCTGGATCGAGTTGAATCTCTCTTATACATTCTCTTCCAAAGATAGAGTCTACATTCTTGTTTACTATATACAGTTTTCCGACACACCCTTGATCTTTGTAGTGAACATTAACAAACACAACTCCTTTTGGATGGATAATTTCACCAGTATATGTCTGAAGTTGAACATTTGTTTTGAAAATCCTCTTTGATGAATTTAAAAGTTTGATCATTTCGTAAGATATAATACTTAGTGCTGCCCCGGTATATAATTCCATTGCCACGAGTCGCCCTTCCAATTTCACTTTAATCATAAACTTGTCATTCGATTTTGAATGAAGTTGGTAAATTTCATGAGCACCATCATCTATTCCTTCGACAGTTTCTTCTGATTGTTTTACTTCTTTGCCCGGTTTTCTTAGGCATACTCGTGATAAGTGACCAACACGTTTGCAAAAGTTACATTCAGTGTTTTTAAACTTACATTGATGTGCTCTATGCGAATCTTCGCCACATCGATAGCATTTGTTTCTTAGTTTCTCAAAACAAAATTTATAATCAGAAATTTATGTATTTAAGTTAGACTTACTTGACTTATTATCATTCTTGGGCTGTTTGTACTTGCTATATACTTGGTAGACGTTATCATGATTACATTGTGTCTTTATTATTCTACTCTCATCTTTTCCTAGTTCAAATGTATCTGCCTTTTCGACTACATCTTTAAATGGTTGTTATAGTTTATCTTGAAGTAGTTGAAGACATATATCAGAGTCTCTAAGTCCTCTGACAAACTGCATGCGAAATAGAATTTCAGATACTGATTCATAACATTTTGCACAAGTAAACTGGCATTCCACACTAGTTTTCTTAGTACATTTGCGTAATCTTGTATAAATTCATCACTTAGTTGGATACGTGTAGTAAATTTGTGCTGACGAGCCCAAATACTAGGTTTTGGTTCTAGTTGAGCCATTAATAAGTGAATCAACTCCTCATATGTTTTGTTATGTGGATCGTCTGGTATGCAAATATCGTAAAGCCTGTTCATGTATTTGAGGGGCGATTGCTTGTAAGAATAAATCCATTTTAACTTTTGGACTTAAATTTCCACGTAAATGGGTCTAGTTTTCAAAGCGTCGAGTGAAGTTTTGAAAAATTTCCTCCTGTGTATATGGTTGAAAAGGAATATTATTTGCATGTTGAGATAGGGAAGAAACAGCCATCGTAGTGCATGTATTGAACTTTTTCTTTTCTGCTTCAAGGAATATTCATATCTCTTCATATATTTCTTCTAAGTGCCATCTGACTTCTAGTTCATTTTCTATTGAATTAGTGCAAAGTTCAATATTTGATTGTGTATCTTTGATTTCTGCCCATATTTTCGAAAGTTTGTCAGTGTAGTACGTACACGTCTCTTGAGAATTTTAATTTTTAGGTAAATCATCAAGCGTTTTAGGTAAGTTTGTTCAAGCGTAATTCTAGTAACCTTTTCTTCTACTGGTCAAAATCTTTCTCTCATACCACTTTACTCGTCGCCATTATTAAATTCACAAATAAAAGTAAACATCAATAACAAGAATTAAAAGTAGGTTTTATTCATTCTTAATTCAGCTATATAAACCAAAAACAAAAACAATTTCTTATGGAAAAATAATTACAACTAGAAAAATACATGATTGAGAAACACATGATGAAAACAAAGTCAAGTCATATGTTAACACAATAAAATTTCCCACTTCCATCAACTTGCTTTATGGACTACTTACAAGTCCACTGGCGGAGCGGCCGCGTGGGGACTGGAAATCTATTTCATAACCTCAAGGAAACGTGAAATAAAGGGTAAGAAATTTCCAATAAACGTTATTTAAATATACAATTAAAGACGTTTGTAGCACATTTTTCAAATATTTTGTATCTTAATCCTATGAGTTTATATTGATAGTTTAATTTTTGTTAAACATGAATTACAATAAAAAGTCTCAATTTGTGTTAAAAAGATAAAACTATTGATGTAAACTCATCAGAATAAGATACAAAATATTTGCAAAATGTGCTATAAAAGTATTTAACTACCCTATTCAACTATTTCAATAACCTTTATTGGAAATTTCTAACTCTTTGTTTTACGTTTCCATGAGGTTATGAAATATAATGTTTGGTCGCCGGCTGCGCGGCCGCTCCGCCAGTCACTTTCTTTTGATAATCAGAGTATAGTCACGACATTTGTAAACATATATACTATAATAAAGAAGTATTATATTATATTCTACCGAAGCGAACTAATTTTAAATCAGAAAAATATATATTTGTTTCTTAAGTTTGAATCTAATATAGATAGTTGAAAAATAGTGTAATTAAAAATTTCTAGTGGTAAATTTTACCATAACAATAAAAATCTCAGGGGGGCAATTGCCCCTAGTGCCCCCTCTCTGGATCCGCCTCTGTATTCTGATGAAACTTGGTATATTGCTTCATATCGTTGTGGTCTATTGATATTTGCACTGACAAACTTTTTTTGCCTATAGTTCCCGTAGCAGCAAACCTGCGTAGTCAGCCCCCATGTTATTCTTATGGAGAATAAGTAACGTGTTATTTCCCTTAATTATGAAAATAAATTAATACAATTTGGCATGTGGCTTTACCTACTTGAATTATATTGACATTTGTATAAAACCCCATTTTTTGTGTTCCTTGCTTCTGCAAACCTGCAAACTCAGCCCCCATGTCATTCTTATGAAGAATAATTAAAATGTCATCAATCGTTTATTTATCAATGTTTATTGATGAAACTTGGTATTTGGTTTTATGTGGTATTAAGACACATATATATATGCATTGGAAATTCGCTGAGCACTCAGGTTTGTTGCTACGGGGGTATTTTAAATTATATGAGTAAAATATTACTTTGTTTCAATGTTTTAACCCTTTGAGTGCAAAGCTTCTGAAAAGAGTAGTTTAATCCGTGGTGTTTTGTTGATTTTTTAAATATATTGAACGCCTGAACAGTTAAAATTAACAAAAACATGCTTCCGCTGGACACACACAGTAAAGGATAGGTAAAAAGTAGCAAAACACCTGATCAGATGTGCAATTCACAAAGAATCCACCCATCCCGTCAGCTTGGACCCGAGCCGTCCACCGTTTGCTTAAGGTCTGCCCTCCCCTTCAACTCTGCCACAGACAGGTGAACTCACCATGAGTTGCACATAAAAACCACCGACTGTGACGGGATTCGAATCCCCGATCCAAGTGTTACCCCCGGCCGGGAAGGTAACGCCTTAGACCGTACAGCCACTGATCAGACTAGCAGCTTCAGTGGATCAGTTGGTATTATAGAGACTAGGCGCTGGATGAGGTAGTTCGGTTCGTGTCTACCAGGTTTCACCACATGTCAGACTCAGACTGCAGACTGAGCGCCTAACGGTACAATCGCTTATGAAGCAGTAACAGTGTTTATTGATAACAGATTCAAAAGACGATATATCGATCCATAGCACTGAAAGGGTTAAGGTTGTCCAGTCAAAATATTTTTAATTTCTTTTCTCACTGTTTTTTGTTTATTAAACAAAACAGCCAATGTAGTTAGGTTAATTTGTATTACAAATTTGAACACAATTAACAAACCTTTAAACACTTGTTAACATTTAACTGCAGATTCTAAGAAACAAAATTTGGCTTGAAGTGACACCAAAATGGGTTTGATTCAACATCCAAAATTAAACTAACAACAAAGTTTAAACTAAACCCTTTTGGGCTATTGCAAGCAGACGTAAAATGTCTTTTATAAAAAGACACGATCTAATTAATATTTTAATATGCATTATGTTGGGGCTTTATTACAATAACACCTTTAAATTTTGCACGGCGGAATCCCATTTTGTTTCAGGCAATTTAAAATTAGCTTTTTAAATAAAAATTCTTATGCCATTAAAATTATTTTATAACTAGTGAACAATACTTCTTTAGTTTGTTTAAGCCCGTCATTTTTGACGGGCTAATAACAGCTAGAAAATTAATAAAACTTGGTACATGGCTTCACATAGTTGAATTCTATTGATATTCACATAAAAACCAATATTTTCCTGATGAATCTCATTTCAGAAAACCTGGGTACTTAGCCCCCATGTTATTCTTATAGAGGATAATTAAAATCTTATATAGGCCTATCACTTATTTATGAATGTATATCATGGATGAAACTTGGTATGTGACTTCACTTAGTTGAGTTCTATTAATATTTGCAAAAAAACCCATTATTTTGCGTTCCTTGTTGCAGCAATCCTGTGTACTCATCCCCAGTGTTATTCTTATAGAGAATAATTATTATTTTATATATCGCTTATTTGTGAATATATTTTTAGGAATCTTGATAAGTGGCTTAAAGTGTTATTAAGCATAATATTTGCCTTGGATATTCGCTGAGGACACAGGTTGCTGTGACAGGGGTATTTTACATAACACTTTCATATTTGGCACAGAGGATTTCTGATTTGTTTACATATATATTCCAAAAGTAGCGTTTTAAATGTATGCAGTGTTAAATTATGTTTTGGGTGAAATTTTCTATATTTTTCAGCCACTAAGCCTCATGTTTGATGCCTGAATTTTGTACATATCTTGAAGTATAACTGTAGTAGGCTATCTTTTACTATCTACATATTTTTAAAAAATCCGCAAAACATTGCGGGGGAGCAGCTTGTAGTCTGTAAGGGGCCATAGACATATTACGTAACGCACTTAAGGGGGAGAGGGGGTGTGGCATAGCGTTATGTGGGGGAGGGGGGGGGTTTGGAACAACGTTATGTAACTCACACAATATTAACCCTAAGAGCTGGCGCACTCCCGAATCTATTGATACTGTTATAAATCTTTCAAATTTTAAAAATAATCCAATTGATATTTAAATCAAGGTTAGAGTTAGTTATATACAAAATACTACCGTCATACTATTTTAATAACAGTAAAACTAAAAATAAATACATTACGTGCTTTGAGTAAGTTCTGTATTGCTTTACACCCACATTTTGTGTTGTTTTGTTTTGTAGAGTGTAAAATCATGACTTGATACAGTATTGCGCAGTGCCACCCACATCTTAAGTTTTTTAAATTTGTTTTGTATTTGTGTTAGTAATAAATTAAATCTGTTACATTTTAGAGCTGAGATAGTTTATTTTGATTTGAAAAAAGTTATTAAAAAATGTCACGGGTTAAAGTTCCAGAATGTCCACATGAGAATGGGTTTTTCCTGCTTTCCTTAATAATTCTTTGTGTTCTCTCTAAACACCTAACAAAATGTATTGATATAAACAAAAATTACAAAAACTTTGAGAGTTCATAAATATTTACAGCTTGTCAAAATTGCAGGCAATCTAATACCTACTTCCGATACGATCAGAAACTCTGTAGGACATAAGAGATAAGCCAGTAATGGCTAGTAATTGATCTGATTACAGTGTAGTCTAGCTGCACAAATCAGAGTGATTAGTGTTGACAGAACTAGTAGTGTAACGAGAGAAAGAGAAAGAGGGGCATGAGGAGGGGGGCATGACACTGATAGACTACCTCGTCCCACCTGAATACTAACCACTTGACAACACCACCAATCATACACAATACTGTAAATTTGGCAATTAGACATGGCATGACTCACTGGTCCGCTAGCTACTTTTGGGCCACTGTTCTCAATGTGGCCCAAAGGTGAAATTTTTTACAACTTTTCAAAAGAGTTGCTGGTAAAAGAAATAGCACTGAATTAATCTAAACTGTCTAAAGTATTGCTTTTGACAACATTTTTGAATGAGTTAATGGTGGACATATTTGTTTTTACACACTCTGAACCACCCCTCTCCCCCCCACCAAAAAGATGAGGTTTTTCATTCCAGTTACATTTATATGGTGCTCATATTATGTATAGTGCTTATGAACAACTATTTCACTATATTTCGAGCACCAACTCCACTTATATAATATAATTTTTATAGAAAGCTTTATTAACAAAGAACATGTTACTTACTTGGAAGTCCGGTAAAAAATGGCACACCCATCAACGTACTTCCGTTCATTTTCAGACATAGTCTTAGCCCTCGACTTAGGAGAGAATATTCCGTCATAACCGTCTCGTTTCAGCTCTGGCAGGAAGAACTTGAAGAACTGATCAGTCTCCACTTCCTGTAACACAGAGGTGAAAGTTTTAATTGAAATTCACTAAATATACATATAAATTTATAATATTATAAAGAAGAGGTGGTTTCTGTCTGTCTGTCTGTCTGTCTGTCTGTCTGTCTGATGTTCCGGGTGAACCCAAAAACTACTGAACCGACTGGGCTGAAACTTTACACATAGGTAGATCTTGAACCCACGCAACACATAGGCCTATTCACTTCCTTAAAATCCCCTCGGGCTACGCCCCATGAACATGAAGTTTCAATGTTTACATTTCAGAAGAAAGTAAACATTCAGAAATTGTAATGCGAACAGCTGAGGGCACTTACATTTGACAGCTTAAAGAGTAGAAGCAAGAACAACAGCTGTTTCAAGCTAACTAAAATGAAATTTGCATTGACTATAGAACGGGTAAGGAAAACCCCTGTGCGAAGAACGTGTACATCAAGTATATATATATTTATTTCAATATACCGTATAGTTAATCTATATAAATAAAATTAGAGTTTTGTCTGTACATTGCTTGGAATTATGAAATTTTTGCATATTTTCACGTTTTACACCCTAGGGAAACCAAAAGAAATCTTATCTCAATTTATGTCTGTCTGTCTACCGGTAACGCTCAAGGACGGGTTTTTGTTCGCTTTTCACTGGAAAACGGGTGCAGTGACATTAATGAAACTTTGTTTCTTTGTTCTATATATGCGTTAGAAGGTTTTAGGGCACTATAAACTGGCATACGCCTTTTTAAAAAATAATGGCGGCCGCTCAAAAACGTGATTTTGTGCGGTTTTGGTCATGTTTTGTTCGCTTTTCACAGGAAAACGGGTTCACCGACTTTGATGCAACTTTTTTCTATGTTCTATATGTGCGTTAGAAGGTCTTAGGCTAATTGGATTGTTTTAAATTACCTTAGGACACTGCCCCATAGGGTTTTTAAGATCCTATGTTATTCTTATGGACAAAGCATTTATTTATATTGAACCAGATGATGGCATAGTTATTCTATAAATAGGTTTATTAGTTCTTTTTTAAAACGTTGAGTGAAGATTGGTAATAAATAACATAAGTGGATATATGATCTAAATCTATATTTGTCAGACTCATGCACTCACTGACATAGTGATCACTTTATCTAAGAAACGACAATGTCTATTGAAGATAAAATTTTGTATGGTGGTTCCCCTTATGCTGCAGATTCACAATAAGAATACGTTTAAAAAAGTCCTATAGGGTTCTTCGCTAATTTACTTTTATGGCAATTGTATGAGTATTAGTACTTTCTGGACCTTTGTAAGTTACATTTCGGTAGGAACATAACTAATTCATCAGAAAAAAACGCAGCCTATTCCTGTTACGAAAATGTTTATGTGCTTCGCCCCCCGGAATTTCAAAATACAATATTTTAACAATCTTGCACATACTCTTGGACTGATGGATCTGAAATTTGGTAGGAATGTAGCTGATAGGTCAGTGCAGACATTTACCTACTCCAGACACAAATATACTCAAGGTCTCTGGCCCAATGGCCTTTAATATAAGCGCGTTAGTCATAACACACAAACTACTCAACCAGTAGAGCTGAAATTTGATGCCTTAAAGGAAATAAGAAACAACATCATGGGGAGTCACGGTGTTGTTCTCTGGAGATCTCATACAGACCCTTTGTCGTAAGTGAGACATGAGTGGACGAGTCTACGCCTCTCTAAAAATATATTTTATGTAGCCAACCACTGAGCGTCTGAACTTAACAGTAAATATGAAAATGTATTTTTGAGAAGATTAAGGGGTTGATCAGTTTTCTTATGCGCTTTTAAAAGTTAAGATTGGGACATTGAAAAACAAATTAAGGTCTCAGAAACATCTATCCTTCACTCGGCACTATCGATGAATCACAGGATAGTGATTGTGCCATCCTGGCACTGTGATTGTGCCATCCTCACGTCCACCAATGAACAAGAAACGGAGATAAACACAAATGTAGGTCTATTCCAAAGGGAGGAACGAACATATACAATATTTAATACCGTTCATTTAACCATGACCACTGTTAGAACAGTTCGTATATATTGATTTACATTTATTTAAATAAAATCAAGTAGTCATATGTTTTAAAACATATGATTTTTCTAAGTTTAAATTGTTTATTTACAATTATATTGAAAACAGGACCTGGCAAGAATGGTGATTTTAAAAGTGGTTTGTCAATGTTTTTAAAGTTTAATGTTTCGTTACATTACTATTAATTTATTGGAATGTAAAGATTAATGTATCAAAGTATTTAAAATGTTAAATTAAACAGGGTTAATATTTTGTTGTAGGTACTTGAGTTCTTTTATTTCTAAAATCGAATCCAAAGTGTTACGTGTACCAATTTGGAGTAGCAAAAACCACACCGTTCACTACCCGACAGAGTTCCTCGACTTGGCAGCAGTACCCGAACTATCTGCCATAGTATATTTCGTTAACTTTAATTCTATTTTAAAAGTGTAAAATGTAATTTTAATATTGTAAAATTATGTGGGTTGTTAATATTTTTAGTTAATCTGCCATTTATGTACAACCCGTACGAAGGACGGGTACATCAGCTAGTTTATTATATAATTAAAAAACAGCATAATTCAAGAAGTAAATACTAATTTTAGAAAAGGTTTATAACATATTAAGAAGTAACTAACACATCTAAACATAATGAATAGTGACACGATTCAATGTGCACTTGCTTTGTCACATGAATGACGATATCAAGATCTTATGTAATTTGACTACAGTAAATCAGTTTAAGTGCAAGACAAACAATCAGTGGAGTAAATATAATTATGTTTATCTTGAGATACAATTTTTAGAATTTATTATTAGAATTTACAAGTGGATCCAGCTGCAAAAATTCATACAAACACTTTTTTAATGTGATTACCCAGGTTGAGAAAGGTTCTTTGTTGCATTGAAATTCCAGTAGTTATTTTATTTATATTATGCTTGGCAGATTTGATCTTTGTGTTCATGCTGGGATTTGTTAATGTACCAACTGCTATAAAGTTTTCTATTCTGTTGATTACTATTTTCTATAATATTAATTAACATTGGAATTTTTTATACAAACCTGGTGAACCCTGAAGTATGTTTTCAAACACCAAAATATAAATATAGAGGGTTATAGCTTTTTGTTGATACCAAATATTGATATAAAATAATAGTTTAAGAGATTAAACAAAAATCAAGAGATTATTTTATTAATATAATAATTTTAATTTACATGCATTGTTTCATTTTACTTAGGAATAATCAAGAAATTGTTTACTTAGGACTTCCACTAGCTCCTGACTATCTCACTGGCTTTGTAGATAACCAACCAGTACAAATAAAAAAAAAAAAAATACCCCGTCGCAGCAAACCTGCATACTCAGCGAAATTACAATGGAGTATAAATGTCTTAATACTACATAAAGCCACTTACCAAGTTTCATAAAAATATATTCACAAATAAGCGATATATACAATTTTAATTATTCTCCATAAGAATAACATTGGGGCTGAGTACGCAGGTTTGCTGCATCAACGAACACATAAAATGGGTTTTTATGCTAATATGAATATTACTCAACTAGGTGAAGTCATATACCAGTTTTTATTCATTTATGTTTATAATTAAGGGAGACATAGCATTTAGTTATTATCCATAAGAATAACATGGGGCTTAGTACGCAGGTTTGCTGCTACGGGAGCCTTTCGCAAAAAATTATTTTTCTGAGCAAATATCAATAGACCACAACCAGATGAAGCCGTATACCAAGTTTCGTCAGTATACGTTCATAGATAAGCAAGATATAAATTTTTTCTTTTCCTCCATAAGAATAACATTAGACAACGTACTGTGTTTAGCACTTTCAATATCTCGGTAACCAATCAACGTAGAGAAATGATCAAAATACCAAATTGTGTGTTTTTTAAGCTGAATCCAATGGTAAAAACTAAAATTTGACTATTTCAAAATATTATATATAAAAAATTATAAAAAAAACATTTTTGGGGTACGAAACCCCCCCAAAATACCCCTTCGGATGGAGCTATCTGACTGGTTTTCGAACTTAAAGCCATAAATGTTGCTTAACACATTTGTACAAAATTTCATCAAAATCGGATCATTTTTACGAGAGTTATCGTGCTCACGGACACACACACACACACACACACACACACACACACACACACATACATTTTCAAACGAATGGTGTTTTTGGGGTCTGGGGATCTCAAAACGAAAAGTTATCATAGTCCCGAGCCTAGGTCTTACTATGCCGACTACGGTAATAGCTTCTTCCCTATAGGGGAAATTTGCTAAAAAACAGACATCACGCGGAATATCTTGACCTGTGGCTTACTCCACTGCCGGAGTGACTGAGATAACCAGCTGGGCCATATCGAGCTTCATTCTGACTGAACTGATGATGTAAAACAACAGATGACAATCTCGCTCTATTCAAACTAACTGAAAACAGTTCCCACAGGCCATAAGATATTCCGTGTAATGTATGTCAGAACAGTCAAACCCCTATATGATACATCTGGCGTGTACGTTAACACAAAAAGCTAAAATATGACCTAATTGGCTATAAGGTCACAAAGCCAACCTTTATATCATGACTTTAAAGCCAGCTGTTTATATATCGTGTTCCCAATGTACCTTCAGTACAGCTGAGCTAATCCAGCCACTCAATGAAACAGTTGAAAATATCAACACACGTGATAAATTAGGATCCAATTTTACAGACTTCTGAATATTTTCTATGATTGTTCATGATTCTTAACTTATGGTGACTGCAAATAACAGCTGGAGTTGCCATATAACTTGAGCCTGCGGCAGTGAGATTGTTACCTGTAAGCTGATGATGTCTGCAGTATAGTGCCTGATCTCGGCGAGAATGGCCTTCTTGCGGTATTCCCAGGTCAGAGCCCATGAGGGGCAATATCCATACATCTGCCTGGTCGCGTACTTGTCACACAACACGTTATAGCACATCACCGTCATCAGACCTGTACAACGACGACGAATGTGAGTAAACAATGGTGCACAAGCGAACATTTGGGGAAAGGAATTGCCTGAATTGTGAAGGGAGCCTGAATTGTGAAAAGGAACGAGGAGTTCCTCACATTCATGGCAGAAAGCTCTAACACTGAAGAGTAATAGATTTCCATAACGATAGTTATGAAGAATGACTTAGGTTATGTCTGAAGGCTAAAAACCATAAGAGGATATGGTTGAGAGGGTTGAAGGATAATTTAAAAGCCTAAAAGTGAAAAGTAGGGTCAGGAGAAAAGGAATAGGAAAGATCCTTTGCTCCAGGAGCAGTCAATGGGATTTGTGAAGTAAGGCAAGTCAGAACCAAGAACATAAGTTGAGTGGTTGTTGTATCTATATATAAAGCCTCATTTACCCAGGAACTTTTGAGAAAACCATAAGTCTTACACCTATCAACCCTATACTTGAATGAAAGGTCTCTCGGTGAGCAAACAGGAGAAAAAATAATAGTTGTTTGATAAAATTTGCCCTAAGGGCACAAATATAAAGAAAAGGGATGAGTTTATACACACTTAAAGGTATTCAATTTCCAACAGCTGATCCATTTGTTTTGGTTACAGCTGTTACCTGTGGGAAGAACGGGTACACATTCTACTAGTCATGAATAAAGATTGACACTGGAGATTATAACCACTTAAATTGTGTTGTCGTGTTAAAGACAAACTACTTGTGGAACTCAAAATGATAACATACGTTGGAAACATATTTGAACCAGTTCCTCTCATTGAACTAAATAGTTACGTTGGATGGCCTAAATTCTAAATTGTACAAGTTGCTTTAAATTAATAAATAACTCGTCAGTTATCATTATAGAAATATTTTTAAACTAATACAAATGTCATTTGAAAAATATCTGTGGAACACCCACCACTGAATGTATACTATATTTTAATTTAAATTTTCTCCTTCCTTAAAAATACAAGTTTACCACTGCAATATTTATTAGTCATCAAACCTAACCACTACATATTTTAATTAAAATAGAAATGCTCAAGCAATTAGGAAACTCACATGTAGGTTTTGTCCTGTTCGGCCTGGCCAGTGGTATCCAGGGCCGCTCCGGCGGCTGGGGCGACCGCACTGAAACAAACAATTGAGTCAATACCTAACAAAAGTTGTTTTAAACCAAAAATATATATCAAGACAATAATATATTTACATATTTCCTCCTTCCAGTGGCAACTTAAAATAATAATAAGCGGAATAAATCATATAGGATTTTGGAATATTTGTTTGTTTTAAAAACTAATTGAATCTAAAACCAACTAGGATTATGGATGCCGTGCGCCGATGTCACATGATCGAAACAATACGTGGTCCATCGGGCTGCACTTGTTTTGAGGATTTTCGTAGAAGAGCTTTCGGCGTCTCGCCATTCTCAATTGCTTCTGAGAAAGGTATTTAATTGCATCCAACTCATTAAAAGTGTAATTGTTTTTATTAAAAACATAGCACTCAAACAGAATTACATTTATTTAACATGTCATGTGTCTGCGTTTCTATCCTGAAGAAATCGGCTGTATCCAAATACACCAATGGTTGAAGGGTCGGGTAAAACATCCAAATTCACCAACCCGAAACAGGAAGAAAAACCAGGCCATCAAAACATCTAAATTCCGCCAGCTTTAGCCTGCGGGCGGGTTGTATCGTGTGGTTAAATGTTCTGTGTGGTTATTGCAAAGTTTAGATATATTTTCACTATGTAATTCAATTTGAAAATTATTCTGTCAGAAACAATTTTTGTGATCTACGTCAGAAGACAAAAAATTAAACTTAGTATTTTTCTTGGCTATAATGATAACTTTATAGACGTTTGGTATGACACTGAATGCATGACAATTTATACTGTATTATATAAATAAATAGTTGATTACTCAAATTCCAGTAATTATTTTTAAACAGTCTTCAATTTTGTAAAGGGACAGTAAAATACGTGGGCTCGGGCTCAGCTACCTAACTGACGGGCTGTAAGAGGATTCCCGAAATTTGTGAATCTGGATGTAGTGCTGGTCTGCATTTTCTACCTTTTTCGGGGTTGGTGAATTTGCATGTTTTAGCGAATTTCCCCTATAGGGAAGAAGCTATTACCGTAGGTGGCATGGTAAGACTTAAGCCCGAGACCATGATAACTTTTTGTTTTGAGGTCCCCAGATGCTAAAAACACTATTCGTTCAAATTTATAAATATGTGTATATATATATATATATATATATATATATATATGTGTGTGTGTGTGTGTGTGTGTGTGTGTGTGTGTGTGTGTGTGTGTGTGTGTGTGTGTGTGTGTGTGTGTGTGTGTGTGTGTGTGTGTGTCCGTTACCGCGATAACTTTTGAAAGAAACGCCCGATTTTGATGAAATTTGGCACAAATGTGTAGAGTAACATTTATGACTAAGTTCGAAAACCATTTTGATCGGACTATGGGAAGGGGGTTTTATGGGGGTTTTAAATTTTCCAAAAATCAGTTTTTTGAATTTTTCTCCCTAAAATTTTAAAAACACTCAATTTTGGTTATAGCCATTTTATAGAGCTTAAAAAAATAAATAATTTAGTATTTTGAATCATTAACCTAGGTTTAGTGGTTGTGGAGAAAAGTAAAAAAACGCGTCCATAAAATTGTCCATGTTAATCTTATGGGAAAAAGGTTTTTGGATTTTCCTCAGATAATTTTACTGAAAACTTGACATTTGCTGATACCAATCAGTTCAGCTCTACAAAACAATAATTTTAAGTGTTGTTAAGTGGTGTTTTAAGTGTTGTTCTACGTCCAACTGTTGCAGAGATATTCAAAGTGCTAAACACAGTACGTTGTCCAATGTTATCCTTATGGAGAATAAATAAAATGTTATATCTCGATTATTTATGAATGTATATTGATGAAACTTGGTATGTGGCTTCGCGTAGTACTGGTATATTGATATTTGCACACTAAATGGATTTTTTGTTGATTATCCCCGTTGCAGCAAACCTGCATACTCGGCCACCATATTATTCATATGGAGAATAAGTCAAGTTTTATATCTCCCTTAGTTATGAACCTAAATTGATAAAACTTGGTATGTAGCTTCACCTGGTTGAGTTATATTGATAAACTCGAAAACCGCCGTCGAGGTGACTGTCCAACAGCTATTTTTAAGTACTATGTGGACAAAAAATCGATAAGTATAATATTTCAAATCAATAAGTATTCAAAATAACTTGATTTATTTCATATGTAACAACAATTACAAGCAAACGTTTTATACAATAAAGACATAAAACTTATCTTGTAACTCTTAGGGTGGGAGTGATTGTTTCGCGAATCACCCCTGATGCAGTAATCATTCTAGAAGGTAAATAAGCTGGTTGATTGCAAACAACAAGAGCGAAGGAAAGGGCACGAGGAGGACATATGGCATTGCAGCGTACAGTCCACAGTCCAGTCACATAGAGGTGGAAGGCCTTGGAGCCCCAATAGGAGCGGCAGAGGACAGGACTGAGGCGCCGTGTGTGGAAACTGCGGCCGCAGTGAAGACAGAGGACTGAGGGGTAGTGGAGGACCGGCCGAGGAGACGCGGCAGCTATGTGTGCCAACAATACAGTTGGCACATATACAACATAACAGTTTATTCTCTAATTTCTTTTCGGACTGTCGCGTGTTTAGCTAACGATCTAAAATGTTCAAAAACAATATTTTTAACACCACTGGTTTTGAGTCGTGCAAGCATGATTTTGATGTTGTCAAATTGTCTTAAGAGTCCTCCCGAGCTCAGGGGAATCCCTCCGAAAACACAGTTTTCACCATTGCAACTAAATACTGTTTTTCAACTCTAACTGACGAAAACCATTTGATAATTGTATGAAATGATTGTGAACCAATTTCGTTCCCAAAATCGAATGTTCAAACACTTAAACTGAACCCCAAGAAACTAATCGATACTCCAGCGTGGGTAATGCTCATCGGGGTTAAGCGGATAGTACCGGAACCGATAATTACACTCGTAAACGACCGACAGGGTACTAACGCTGTCAACGTAATAATACAGACAAATATTGCACCTTATTAGCACTATATGCTTTGGCCCCCATCAGTGCAAACGGTACCAGACGTACCGGAATCGCATAATGTTCCAGTAATGTTGTGGCTTTTAGAACAAGGAAGCTTGCACACAATTGTTAAAGAATCGAGCTTACGTCTGTAAAAAGTGGTGTTACCTTTTATTCTTTGTACTGTTCAACTCGCATCTTAATTTTATCTATATTATTGAAAGAATTTCTTGATTTTTGTTCGGCAAAACTATTATTTTGTATAAATTTTTGGTATCAATGAAAAGCTCTTACTCTCTAGATGTGCCTTTTAGGGGTTTGAAAAACCTCTACCTTCAGGGCTTCGCCCCGTAGACCATCAAAATCGTATGGCGTTATGTTTTATTTAGTTAGTCAGCTGTTTAGATAGATCTAAAGGAATATTTAATTAATAAGTGCTTCTATAGTATACAGGAATTTATATCTGCTTAAATTTCTCCAAATCTAACCTAACTACCCAACTAAACCCTGGTTCTATCCTGTGTTGGTGTATTTTCGGTCCTCAGGTCTACATTTTGTTGCACCAGAGAGGCGGCATTATATATTCTATTCTTTTATACAGGGAGTGTTCGAAAAAAGTGGGTAAATGATATACGTAGTGATTCCTTGGGTCAAAATAAGCAAAAAAATTTAAATAAACGCCTTATCTTGTTTCGTTAAGCGTCAAACGTTAAGGAGTTGTGAATGTTTTTGTAAAAAACACATAGAGACAGACGCTAAACGAAACGAGATAGGACATATGTTTATATAAACCTTTTTGCTCATTTTGACCCAAGGAATCACTACGAAAATTATTCCCCTACTTTTTTTTAACACCCTATAACCTTATGGACTGGTCCCATATCGCTGATGTGATCTGCGGGACGACGCGACGAAGCAGTGAGTAAGTAAGTTAGTTGATTAAATAAACTTTGAATAAATAAACTCTTACGAAATATGGCTCTGTGCCTGCTTGATACCCGTGCGTAGATCTATTGACAATACACCTGTAGGTGTGAAGTCAATGGTAGAACGGGCCATCAGCTAGTAGTCCTGTAATATGATTAGAGTAATCTACTTTTTTGCGACGTATGGAGAGTATAGTTTTATTTTTGAAAAATAAATAAACTACAGACTTTCATAAACTTTTAGAATTGCAGAAAAAATAAATGAAACCCTCAAGATGTACAGGCAGCGCGTACCTTCTTGCGTCACCTGTGCATGAACACGTTCACCCCGGCCTACCTCTGCTGTACACAGCACGTGTTGAAGATAATATCGGCTGTGTATCGCAAAACTAACAGAGCGGCAATTAGCGACGCATGGATCAGGATAAAACTACATTGTCTGCTCTAATTGTAAAGATAAACTGGAGTTCTCTACAAGGTGTGTTTCCGATAGTCAAACCAGACACAGATGAATACAATTCACTTATAAATCAACCAAAGCCTCAATTCGTTATTATTATTTTTGTTAAATAAATAAACAATCTATTTTTAAAAGGATTCGATATAGTGTTATTGGAAACTATAATGATAAACAGGGACTGCTTGACGGAACCGACTTATTGCAAAAAATATGTATAACCACTGTTAAGATTTTCATAACATCTCCATTGAATTCAACTTTGCTGATGTTTTTCACACGCTGAACAATGTCTCTAACATACATAATAAATGGAAGTGGGCCCAGTTTAAACCCTGAAGAGCACCACATTGGACATGAAACTCGCTCGATAAAAAACCATTATTATGATCTTATTATGCCTTCTGTTGAAAGGTATGATACAAAAATAAATTCCATTGCATGGCTAACCAAAATAATTTTATTTGTTTAATAGATGTACACAACATCAACCGGCCTTCCTCTATCTACTTATAAATCTTTTAACTGTTAATTATTGATCTACCAGGGGAAAATTCATGTTGAAATGAAGGGGTGTGTGTAATTGAGGATTTGACATGACTAAAAATCCGTTTAGCCTACATAAAATGCTCTCAAATTAATGTCGTTGCAAGCATGAAAAAAATAGCGTGTAAAATAAAATAATTCTTAATTGCTTATATTAAACATACACAGCATTTCATAACAAACAACGAAAACAACCTCACACATGGGTCACAAGAACCAGTGCGTATAGACGATATCTGGTCTGGCTGCGTCATGATAACCGATTATTCACTTCGCATTCACTCATAAAATAATAGTGATTCCAAAAAGTAAGGTATTCAAGAAAAGAATATATATGTATAAAGATAAAAAAGTTGAAATAATGAACCTAACAATGAGAAATAAAAATACCACCGTCGCAGCAAACCTGCATACTCAGCGAATTTCCAATGAATATATAACATAACATATTAAGCCACTTAAGTAGGGGGCATTAGAGCGTTCAAAACCAGCATAGGCGCGGTGTGGACGCGTGGAAGCCCCCCCCCCATGACCTTGACCCCAAGGTCACCCTCGTAGCCCCCCCCCTATGACGTCATCCCCCCCGACCTTCCCCATAGCCAAGCTCGGCCCCCCCCTGGTGAGCGGCTCCGCGGAGTCACATGTCGAGGCGCGTGCTAGGGCCTACGTGACCGCCCGGGGCTGTTTACTCATCAGCGACCTTCTAGACCCCTCACCACTCCCTCAAAAGAAATAAAAGTTTACTTATAAAACTCGAACATCCCCCCCCCCCCCGGTGAGCGGGTCGAGGTGCGTGCTAGGACCTACGTGACTGCCCGGGGCTGTTTACTCATCAGCGACCTCGACTCATTAGCGACCTCATTAGCTGTTATTTATAAGCGAGTCCTTGAGGGTTTCACCAGAAACCTCGCTTTCGTTTCTATTATTTCTTTTAGTTTTATAATGTGTATTTTATCATAGAAGAGGTAATTAAGGAAAGGGTTTAAAGGTATATTTATTATCGAATTTTTCCGCAATTACATTTTCTAATTGCGCTAGGAGGAGTTCGCTTTGCTCCTCCAGCCTCCGCATTTCCTCATCCATCTGCGCGGTTGCGGCGGTGTCCTCCTCAGGGTATCGGGGAAGGGCGGTGACGTCCTCAACGGGAGCGGTGGCGACGTTCACAAAGGGGTAAGGCGGCGGCGGGGGTCGCTGCGGCTCGGGTGGAGTCGAGGTGGGTAGAATCGCCCGTACCTCAGCCGCCTCGTGCGTTCGTGCGTGTCTCCTCGCCTCAGACAGACTTTGAAAGGCCGATCCGCAGACGGAACAGTCATACAGCGGCGCATGACCGTGAAACCTCCGCGCGTGTCGGAGCAGGTTGTCTGTGCGGCTGCAGCGTCTTGAACAGTAGGGGCAGGGGTACATAGTGTCGGGCGGTTGCGGAGAGACTGACGACGGTGGCGGCGGGACGATTGCACAAATAAACAGTCAGAATTTTCCCTAGATAAACAACAAAAACAGTCGGAAATTTCCTCAAAACAGATCGGGCGTGCCCCCCCCCCCGAGATCAACTGGTGTGAGGATATATCTGCCTCGCGACAAAGCTTGGCATGAGGATTCACCTCCCCCCCCCCCGACATCACCTGGTTTGAGAGGGCGGGCGTGAGCGCCTCTGGAGGAGTGCAATAGACCCTAGGTCCGACGGCGCACGGTCTCAGTTTCGTCCGAGACTTCTTCACGAGCGGTCACAGCAGCGGCATGAGCAACGCGATTGAAGTGGATCGAACGATCCGCTGTTTTATGGAGGAGTGGAACGCGATCAACGAAGAGAACGCCAACGCTGCCACCCCCATACCGCCACAGCAACAACAGAGGACGGCTAAAAAGAGGAAGTCCAACGGCGGGTGGACCGCGAATAAAGAAGTGCCTGGTGATTCCCCTACACTGAGTTGGACCGCGGGCGAGCGTCAGTATACGGTGAAGAACCCGACCAACAATGGCAACGTCCTTCTGAAGATGAACGTTTTCCAAGGAGGTCACTCGACTTGGGCCTGCGGCTTGTATTTGGACGAGCAGCGGGACGACGAGATCTGCATGATTCTGACGGATCTGCTGACTAGGCTGCAGAACCTATGGTTGACCAACAGCGAGACGGGAGAGCCTAGATTCGACGGAATCGTCAGGACCGTCAGTCCGCTGCCTACCTGGAGGAAGATCGCGGATCGGTGCGTTTCCACCGCCACTGCTGTCGCCATCCCTGAAAAGCGGAAAAAGATGAAAAATAAATGAAATAAATTAAGTAATTCGATCCTTCCCTTTCCTACTTTTCCTTATTGTATACTATTGTAAAAATAAAATAAAAAAAATAAATAACGTAATAAGGCGAATGAGCGTGTTCCTCGAGATACATATCCAACCTCACCACTCCTCCACTCCACCATCTCTCCACTCCTCCTCCACTCCTCCACTCCTCCTCCACTCCTCCTCCACTCCTCCTCCACTCCTCCTCCACTCCTCCTCCACTCCGCCAGTTGGTGTTTTCATCACTGCACCTCCTCAGCAGTTGCATACAAAAGGCGACTCGGTGGCGAGAGCCGGTCATTCTGCATCCAGCCGCTGTGACATGCTCAACACGGACCAGAAGATGGACCTCAGGACAGCCCTCAACAGCTGCAAGGCCGCGGGTTACACCCGCATCATAGACCTACAGGAGAACGTGGTGTATCCCATTCGCTCGTTTGAGCGAGTGGACACACCATACGGCGAGGCGGTGATGGCCACCTTGGAGGGTCTTGTTGGTGACGATCCGATCCGGATATACATGCCCCGGCGGTACCTTGCAGTCCTGGACGATAACACCATCACGCAGTATAACGTTGGCGTGAGGCCGAGGATGAGCCTTGTGAAGAGGAGCAGCTCTCCAGGCAGTAAAAGTCCTCTCCTAGAATTTGTATAAATAAATGGTATTCCTTATTCCCTTATTTCCTTCAAAAAAAAAATCAAATAAAAAAAAAAAGCGAGAAAAGAATTTAGTTTTAAGAGCCGAGGTGGCGGTGCATGGCAGTCAGTAGACGCCATGGACTTGAGGTGGAAACACCCGTTCACCGCCATCGTGGCCGGGCCTTCGGGCAGCGGCAAGTCGCACTTCGTGGCTCGCTTCATAGAGCACGCTGACCACATGTGCGATACGCGGTTCGCCCGTATCACTTGGCACTATGGCAGTGGTGGTGGCAAGAGCCGTGCGGACTCTGCCGTGCGCTACGTAGCCGGCCTGCCAGACCTGGACGACTATGACGGTAGCGAGCCCGCCCTAGTCATCGTAGATGACATGATGCGCGAGGCTGGCCCCGGCGTAGCGGACCTGTTCACCAAGGTCTCACACCACCGCAACCTGAGCGTGTTCTTCATCACGCAAAACCTTTTTCACCAGGGCAGGGGCCAGCGCGACATATCGCTGAACGCCCACTACATAGTGTGTTTCAAGAATCCCAGGGACCGCGCTCAGATCAAACACCTCGCCCGTCAAGTATACCCGGAGAACCCCAAATTTGTGGAGGAGGCTTACGCGGACGCTACGCGTGATCCGCACGCCTATCTACTCATAGACTTGAAACAGTCCACGCCCGAGGAGATGCGCGTACGTTCAGCCATTTTCCCAGACGACCCGGTGAACTACGTGTACCTGCCCAAGAAGAAGTGATAAATAGGCCGAGCGCGCGCCAGCGTCAGTCATCATGTCACACCGCGTGAAGAAGGACGCGGCGCTGCTGAGGGCCCTAATACACGCTACGCCCAAAGAACGCAAGGCCCTGTTAAAAGTGTGTGACAAGAGTCGCATCAAGTCATTGTGCGAGTGCGCGTATAACGTGCTACGCGGAAACGTACCGCTTTCTCCCTGCCTCAAACGCAAATTGAGCAAACACAAACAGGCGCTCAGACGGCTGGTGAAACGCGGCGAGGGTTGGACCAAGAAGCGACACTATCTCGTCCAACGGGGCGGAGGGATCTTCCTACCTCTGCTGTTGAACGCTGTTCTGCCCATTCTAGCGCAGAAGCTAATCGGACATGGAGTACGCTAGGAAAATGGTGGTTGTACCGCAGGAGCTCATCGAGAGATTGCGAGAAGGACCGGGACCAGGACCAAGAGGAGGAGCAGGTAGCGCCAATAAGCCAGCCAGCCTGGACGCTGAGATGCATCGCATATTGAGCGACAAGCAGCTGGACGATACGGAGAAATGGAAACAATATCAGCAGGTGTTACAGCGGTTCCTGCACTTTTCCGCGGCTAAACGTCAACCCATAGGTCTGTCAATCATCGAGGGTGAGGAGAGGGAGGAGGAAGCGGCGGAGGGTCCGAGTCAGATGAAGCGCGAGTCTAGCGCCTCGGCGGAGGAGGACATTGTGGAATCGTTCTCAAAAATCTACAGGTCGGTGGCGCGCAACTTGTTGCGATTCATGACCCGTCAAGGCAGCCCCATCTCCTGGGACGCCAGTGGGGCGGTGTACGTGGACAAGGTGAAGATCCCCGATTCCAATATAGTGGACATCGCGCACAGCATAGTGAGAGCGCGAAGGGCGGACCGATTGCCTACCGGCTGGCATCAAGTGATGGCCGCCTTGAAGGACATGAACGTGCCCAAAGAATACGTGAGCAATCCCACGGCGTTGCGTTACCTAGGCGTTGGGCTGGACTCGGCATCGAGCCCCTGGGGAGACACGACGACAGCCTCGTCGACACCCCTCTCACCGAGGTTGACACCGATACTGGACCGCCTGAGACCGCGACCCCCAGCGGCCAGGAGAAGGATAATAACCGAGGAACCCGACCGGGAATCGTCATTGGACAACTGGGAGCCGTTCACACCGTAATGGAGAAGCTATACTACGACCCGAGCCAGCCCGGTTCCCTCGGCGGGGTGGCCGCCCTGGCCAGAGCCACGCGCCTACCGAAACGTCGGGTAGCCGACTGGCTGCGCACCCAGGACACCTACACGCTGCACAAGCCGGCGCGCAAGCGGTTTCCCCGCAACCGCTACGTCGTGTTCGGGCCTCGGGAGCTGTGGCAGGCAGACCTGAACGACATGCGCGGCCTGAGCCGGTACAACGACGGAGTCAACTACCTGCTGACTGTGATAGACGTATTCAGTAAGCGGCTGTTCGCGGTACCGCTGAAGAGGAAAAGCGGGCCTGAGGTGGCTGCTGCGTTCGAGAGGATATTCGCTGAGGCGACTCCTCGCTGCCTACAGACCGACAAGGGGACGGAGTTCACCGGGGCCGCGACCAAGCGAGTGTTCAAGAGTCACGGTGTCAACTACTTCACCACGCAGAACCCCGACGTGAAGGCGGCGGTGGTGGAGCGAGTCAACCGCACGCTCAAGAACCGCATGTGGCGCTACCTGACCTACAAAAACACGTATCGCTACGTGGACGTGTTGGACAGGCTTGTGGACGCCTACAACCGCAGCCCGCACAAGAGCCTGGGTGGTCTACGACCCGTGGACGCGGACAGCGGCGATGGTCAAACGGTGTACAAGGTGTGGCGTCACATGTATGGAAAGGCGATCCGGCGACACAAGCCCAGGTTCGAGCCTGGTGACACGGTGCGCATAGCCAAGGAGAAGGGTACGTTCGCCAAAGGTTATGAGACCAACTGGAGTAAGGAGCTGTTTGTGGTGGATCACGTATACGGGTCGCATCCTCTGCCATTGTACGTGCTGCGAGACCTGAACGGGACGCCGCTGGAAGGGCGCTTCTACGAGCATGAGATGCAAAAGGTAACGATGGCCCCGGACCGCCTGTACCAAATAGATAAAATACTGGACACTAAAGGGCGAGGCTCCAGTAAGCGCTACCTAGTCAAGTGGGCCGGTTACGGAGAGGACTTCAATTCGTGGGTACCCGCAGCGGACGTGCAACAGCTGCGATGACGAGGCACGACCAGTTTTACCTGACGTTGCCCAGTAACAGTTCAATGAATTACTATCCCAACAACATGGTGACAAACTACACGACCCATCTACCCTCGACCGTTGATCTGTCAGACGGTGAGTGGGAGGTCGCTCTGGCGGAGGCGCACTACCCCTTCTCTTTTCTGACCGTCGGTGAGGGAACCTACATCAAACTAGTGCTGGGAATGAGGGACTCGAAAGGCGGGTTGGCCGTGGTGGACAAGTTGTTAATCAAAGTGGAGCCGGGCAATTACAGTAGTACCGAGGAACTCGTGCACGCAATCAACAACCACCCTCAAATGAAGAGTAACCTGTGCGCCTTCTCGTATGACGAGAGGTCCTCCAGGGTGGAATTGATGTCGACGTCTTCAGCCGTTCAGAGCCTCAAACTGAGCCCCAGTTTGGCGCTACAGTTTGGCTACGAGGTGGATACGGATATCGTCAAGCGTCACAGGTCCGTGAGGCCGGCTAACCTCTTCGCCGGTCTGCCATCACACATGTACGTGTATTGCGACCTGGTGGAACCCCAACTGGTGGGCGACGCTGTGGCGCCACTACTGAAGATCCTCAACATCGACATCAGGAATTACACGTACGGTGCCAACACGACAGTGTATATAATAGACCCGCACTACGTGCCGGTGATTAAAACCTCATTCGAGAGCGTGGAAATCGATTTAAGGGACAACCAAGGGCGACACTTGCCATTCCACTTCGGGACTACGTGCATGAAGCTTCATTTCAGGAAAGAGAGGCAGCGGCAATGAATCCGAGCGATCCCTATCTGGCGTATTACCGCCACCAGCAGGCTGGCCATGGCGTATCCTCCGTATTCAGAGGAGCCGCTTTCCAACGCGGACACGGCATCGGCAGTTTCCTAGGCGGGCTGATGCGTACAGTGGTCCCTTTGATCAGATCCGGCGCATCGACGCTGGGCAAGGAGGCGCTGAGGTCCGGTGTGGGCTTCTTGGGCGACGTGGCGGCGGGCACAGCCGACCCCCGAGTCGCAGCCAACGCCCGACTCAGACAGTTTACCGGGTCGCTGAAACGCAGGGCTGATGAAAAACTGGATCGCGTGCTGAGCGGTGGTGGTGCCTATAAGAGGAGGCGTGTACAGCAGGTTACTCCTCAGTCTCTGGCGAAACTCCTCGGAGCGAGGAAGAAGAGCGCTGCGCCCAAGAGGAAGCCCGCAAAACGTGTCGCTAAGAAGAGGAGAAGCAAGAAGAGTGAGAGTACCGTGAAGGACATTTTTGGATAATGGCGTTTCTACATCAGAAGTCGTGCGAGTGTGTCAAGACCGAGTTGGACCTGTTCTCGCTACCGCCCACGCAGACCAGTATAGAGAGCGGTAAATGGGTGCAGTACAAGCCCATCTCCTCCCTGACAGACGACTCGCCCGTGGAGTTCATAGTTCCGGGTCATGGGGACGAGTACACGGATCTGTCACAGACGCTACTGCATGTGAAGGCTACCATTAGAACGGCTAACGGAGGCGCTGTAACGGGTGATCAAGCGATAAAAGAGGTGGGTCCGATTAACAACTGGCTGCACTCGCTGTTCAGTCAAGTGGACCTGTACCTGAACAACAAACTGGTGTCTCCTCAGAACAACACGTACGCCTATCGCGCCTACCTGGAGAACCTGTTGTCCTATGGCGGTGATGCCAAGACATCGCACCTCACCGCGGAGTTGTTCTACGAGGACTATGCCGGGTACATGGACAATACTGAGGAGGATAATGCCGGGCTCAAGAACCGGAGGGAGTTTGTCAAGGCCAGCCGGTACGCGGACATGGTCGGACATCTGCACGTTGACCTGTGCAACCAGGAGAAGTTCATGTTAAACGGTGTGGAGATGCGCTTTCGCCTGATCAGGTCAAAGAACTCATTCTCCATCATGTCCAAAACCGTGACAGACTATAAAGTGGACATCGCCGAAGTCAACCTGTTTATGCGCCGCTGTAAGATCAACCCGAGCGTGCTGTTGGCTCACAGCAGGACGCTGGAGTCGGGCACAGCCAAATATCCCATTACGCGCGTGGAAGTGAAATCCTTCACACTACCCTCCGGTATCAGCAGCAAGACTCTGGACAGTGTGTTTCTGGGACAACTGCCGAAACGCGTTATAGTTGGCCTGGTCAGCAATCAGGCGTTCAACGGGGACTACAAGAAGAACCCGTTCAACTTCACCCACAGCCACGTGAACTTCTTCGCGCTGTACATAGACGGTGAGCAAGTGCCATGTAAGCCGCTTCAACCGGATTACACGTTCGGTCAGGAGTTGTACGTGCTCGCCTACCACACGCTGTACACCGGCACCGGCATCAATTTCTCAGACTGTGGTAACGAAGTCAGTCGCAACGAATACCCCTACGGATACTGCCTGATGGCGTTTGATCTGACACCCGATATGGCGGCCTCTCAATCCAGCCACTGGAACCTGGTGCGCAACGGTAACCTGCGCATAGAGATTGGGTTCTCCGAAGCCTTGGCGGAGGCGTTCAACTGCATAGTGTACGCCGAGTTGGACAACGTCGTGGAGGTGGACCGTCATCGCAACGTCACAGTCGACTTTGGCGGGTAAACGAGTTGCCGCGCGCTCAAGGTCACCGTGCGCAGACCGTTAGGTGATGGCGGCGCGCGCACCCAAGGTTAACCCGCTAGGCGCGCTCCCGCCAGCGCTCAGTCGAGTTCAGTCAGCCGTACGGGATGGACGTGCCGCCACCGATCTACATCGAGCCGCCGCCAGCGCGCTGTCATCACGGAAGCGTGGTGATGGATATGCAGTGTTTTAAAGACAGTGATAATGACTTTCTACTGAAAGAGGTTTGCGTGGTGGACGTGACTACCGGCACGCTGCTCCTACATCACATCGCCCGCCCGCCCTTCAGTAAGGACCTCCTGACTTCCGAGAAACAGCGCGAGAGCGTCTGGGTCACTCGCCACTGCCACGGCTTGGAGTGGGACCAGGGGGACATCGCGTACGTCGCCCTGCTGGACAAGCTGCGCTCCTGCCTCATCCACCGTCCCCTGGTATACGTCAAAGGATCGCAGAAGAGGGACTTTGTACAACGCCACCTCATAACCGAGCCCGCCGCCACCACCGCTCAGGACATGGAGGATCTGGGCTGCGGGTCGCTCAACGGTGCGCCCACCTACCGGACCCTGCGCTGTCGCCACCATAAGAGCTCCCACAACCGTTGCGCCCTTCATAACTGCATAGTATTGCGGGACTGGCTCGTGGCTAACGACAGTCCAGACCCATCCACCTCGAGCTGCCTGTGCTGCTTCCGCCCACGATGAATACCGTCCAGATCAGAGAATGCCTGGCGAAGATCCCCGGACTGAGGAACGTTGCGGTCTACGCCTCTGACCAACTACCGGACGTGCCGGTCAAGCCTCTCACCGCCATCGTGTCCAACACGGTAGCACACACCGAGGGAGGCGAACACTGGGTGGCGTTTTACTGCTCGGAAGAGGACAGACTCGAGTACCTGGACAGCTACGGAAGGCCGCCATACCAGGCCGACTTTCAAATGTTCCTGAGGCGCAATCCTCATCACCGCCACTACGTCTACAACAGGTATCGGCTCCAGGGCTACGATACTTCTGTTTGCGGCTACTACTGCCTCACTTACCTGTACTGCCGGGCTGTTCTCCGCACGTCACTCAGCGACTACGTCCAGCTCTTCGACCCTGCCGCTCCCGCCGCCAACGACGCTCTCGTCCGCAGGCTCTTCCACTCCATATTCGCTTAAAACTAATTTGTAAGGTTTTTGTAGTATGTGTATGTAACCTTATTACTGTACAATACATGCCTCATAATGATAAAGCTTGTGTTTTCATTTCTCCTTTCTCCTTACTAAATTTAAAAAATTAGCAAAACTGAGGCAGCGGGGCTGGACCTCAGGTTTATATACCAGCGGCGCGTGTCACTGGCTGAGCCCCCGCCAAGCGGCAGTGAAGGTCGCCAAAGAGGGCGCGTCACGAGACCCCTCGGACATCAGCAAACCGCTGAGCAATTCGAGGGTGCAACCTTGAGCGTCAGCAAACCGCTGAGTAATTCTTTCCTGGGCAACTCCTTCAGGACCGTCCCCCGACACGCGCCGCCAATCGCTCCCGGTTGGCGGGGGCTTTTTAAGCTGCACGGCTCGGGCCAAACGGCCCATAACGCCTTTCACTTTAGTTTTTCTGAGCCTACCGGCTTTTGAGTGAGCAAAGGGGAGGAAATAAACAACTCAGGTTCGTGCTGTACATAAAGCTATTATATTTTCTTACAAATACTATTTACAAATTTTTCTTAAAATTAATATTAAAACTAAACTGGGAATTCCTCTTCCTCGTCTTCATCCTGGGGCTGCCCCTCCTCCTCCTCACCATCCACCTCCATCCGTCGATCTCCTCTCCTGGCTGGTAGCGGCGGGACGTCTTTGTGTCCCCACGGCAGAGTGTGGATGCCGTCGGGGAGGACACACCGCTTGTCATCAGTCGGGCTGAGGCTCAGCTTGTCCACTTCCACGGTGTAGACCCGGTGTAAGTGGGACTGGAAGCGGACGTTGGTGGTGCGCTTTTGGACCCCCTCAAACAGGCACTCTCTGTAGTCGTCGGGGGTGAGGACGTTCTTGACAACGCCCTTCGCCACCCCCTTGGCCCGCTTGAGAGCCTTGCTGCCGCCTGTCGCTGCGTCCTCGATGTCCATAAAGTACAGCTTGGACCGCAGGCCGAGGTACTCGAATAAGGACAGACCGTTACACTCGTCCTTAAACTTTCCAATGACCTTGGCGTTGACGGGGCTGTAGCAGGGGTGGGACCTCGGATAGCCGCTGGTGTCGAAGTCGCCCAGGTGTTCCTTCATCTCGGCGTAGACGTCCTGGGACACGATGTCAAAGACGTAGCTGTCCGTGTCCATGTAGTCCACGGTGAGGCGGTCACCGTAGCGCTCCTTCATCTTGCGCAGGAACTCGTACATGAGCCACTTGCTCAGCTCCAGGACTGTCATGCCTACGTAGACGGGCTTGTCCAACACGATGTTGACCTTGGACAGATGCACCAGGGCCACGTCCTCCGTGTAGTACGTCCGGTCCAGGAAGTTGGATCTGGCGACGTACTTGGAAAACCTCTCCGGGGTGCACACCAGCTTCACGTTGAGGCGCTTCCGTACATTCTCGATGGTTTTGCCGAAGACCGCGTTATTCATGAGCTTGAAGAAGTCCTGTTCGAACTTGGTCTTGGCCCTCTTCCGCAGCTCCGTGTTCATCAGGATGTACGGTTCCAACCACCGCGACTGGCGAAACGAGATCGCCCGATGCACCGCGACCAGCTCCAATCCGTTTTGCAGCGCCTGCTGCAAGACCCTGTAGTGACAGATGTAGTGCGTCTTGTCGTCCAGGGTCGTCAACAGTTTGGGAAACTTCCCTGTTGGCGGACGCTTCGTCTCGCAGCAGTAGGGAAGGTCCTTGTGCAGGTCGTGTAGGCGCGCGGGGTAGTGGAGGTCCACCTCCAAGATGTAGCCTCGATCAGCCTCTGCGTCCAGCGCCTCAATGTTCAACGCCTGTATTTCTTCACGGCTGAGCCACTCGAAGTCTCCGGTCGGCAGGCACTGGGACATGGCCCGGCCGTACAGGTTGTTGGCGTCCAGGTACAGGAGGAAGCGCGTGGGCTCGTCCGGGCGGTAGTCCGGGCACCTGTCATGGTTGGCCTTGGCGTAGCGAGTGATGGCCTGAGAGATGCCTCCCCGGATCCCCTGCTCCACGAACAGGTACATGTCAAAGTCCTGCAGCGTGTCCAGCTCCACACCGCAGGTCTTGAGCATTACGTCCCAGGCGTAGGACGGTAGGGTGTAATAGTGGGCGGGGTCCAGCCCGTACTCTGCCAGCGAGGTGTCGCGGAACTGCTCAAAGACATCGGTGAGCAGGGCGATGTCGCACCGCAGGTACTTGTCGGCATAGTCCTTGAGGTGCTGACACTCAAAGGCTCGCCACACGTTGAGGGCGTGCTCGTACTCCTCGTCCTTGATGTCCTCCAGGGTCATGGAGTTCCTGAACGCCTCCTTGGGCGGTAGCTCCCTGGTCCTGTACAACGTGTCGTAGGACGTAACGAAGTCGTAGGGGAACACGCCCTTCCTACGCACCAGGTCGAACAGCCGGTCGTCGGGGAAGCGCTTCCTCGTCTCGCGCATCCTGTCCGTGGGAAGTCCCGCTGCCAGGTTGGCCAGGCTCATGGACAGGAACCTGTAGGTGTCCAGGAAGCGCACCGCGAAACTGCTCTGACGTTGGTTGTCCCCAGGCTGGCCAAAGTGGAATCGCTTGGTAAAAGCGATGTACCGCTCCTCCGTGTGGGCCAACACGTCCACGTCACCGGGGTCGATGGCCAGCTCGCGCACTACGAAGTGGGCGTCGTAGTTGGACAGGTTGTGGAAGTAGCAGTTGATGTGTCGCTGCTCCCGGTACCTGAGGTTGCACGAGCGGTGGGCGGCTCCTCGGAACTCGTAGGGTGGGGCGTGATTGTGGTCCCGCACCTTAACGTCCTGGTCCGTGAACTCCTTCCCGCAGAGGTAGCAGTGAGTCGCTGCCAGGTACTCGTTCATCTCCTGCCGGGTCAGAGAAGGGTGCAGAGCTCTCATGCTGAATAGGAACTCCCACAGCGCCAGCACGTCCATCTTCAACCTCTCCATGAAGACCTTGGACGCGTCAGCCCCGAAGTAGACGCGGGGCTCAAACTCCTCTAGGCCGAGCGAGTCCACGATCTGGTAGGCGAAGGCGTACGGGACGTGCAGTTGCAGGGGCCTCGTGCCGGGCGGCGCTTCCGCAGGGTCAGCGGCGACGGGCTGTAGAGCACACTCAAAGTCGGCGTAGACGCAAAAGCGCTCGCGCCGAGTGTACTCGGGGTGGGTGAAGCGGATTTGCTGCTTCTTCGGCAAGTCCAAGCGGAGGGGAGCCTTGGCGGTGCAGTATCGCATGTGCTCCTCCAGACGCTCGGCACCGGACAGTTGCAGCTTGTTGGGCTGGTTGTCAAAGTAAGCGAAGCATCGCTTACACACGTGAATAGCGCCGTTGTGGGACGTCAGCTGGGGTCGCACAAGCCTACTCATGTTTGCGATGTAGGCGTAGTGACTGTCCCCGCCGGTGGTCACGTACAGCAGGTCCCGATGATCCTCCAACTCCCGCTTGCAGATCTTCAGCGGGAACACGCGGTCCTGGAACTTTGGCGATCCGTCGGGGCGTCTCCCCACCATGGCGCGCTCGATCCCGTACACGTTGACGCTGATGGCGTTCTTGCGCTCAAAGACCTTAATGTCCTTCACGGCTACGGGGAAGCGTAGGCCGACCCAGTCGTAGCGTGCCATGACGTCCGGTGTGTACGATGTGGGCCTCTCCGGGTGTTGCGCGACGAACTTGGCTAGGATGGCGTACGCGAAGCACATGTCATCGAGGTTGTGCACGTTGATGACAGCGCGCGTCTCGCAGATGGTCTTGGGAAGCAGGATGAACCGGGCTCCGCGTTCTCCCAACGGGGTGTAGAGGTTGACGCGGATCTCCAGGTCCCGTATCCGGAGATAGCTCCACCCGCTGCCCACTAGCAGGCACTGCTCCTTCTCTTCCTCCAGCTTGTGGAAGGACGCTGACAGGAAGTCCTCCAAGTTGGACGCGGCGGTGAGAGGCACGTTCTTCGTCTTGAAGGCCCGCAGACAGGTGGCTCCGTGAACGTTGGAGAATTCGCACTCCAGGAACATGTTGACCTTGGTGTTTGGGTGCCGGGACCTGACGTCAGTCAACAGGTTCAAGACGCTGTCAAACAGCAGCACCAGCGCGTCCTCCACGGACAAGAAGTCCTCCATGGGTCGAGACAGGCCGAAGGTCAGGAGGCGTCCGCGGAACCCCCGTTGGATGGTGCGGAACGCGGGTAGTCCACCGCCACCACCCACCATCCCGTCGGGTGCCTCGCTCGGTCCGGGCTGAGGCTCGCGGCTGGGTCGAGGCTCGCGGCTGGGTCCGGGCTGGGGCTCGTGGCTGGGTCCGGGCTGGGGCTCGTGGTTGGGTCCGGGCTGGGGCTCGTGGCTGGGTCGAGGCTGGGGCTCGTGGCTGGGTCGAGGCTCGCGGCCGGGCCGGGGCTCGGGTGACAGGACGGGTAGGTGCGGCATCTCGTCCACAACGAGGTTCCTCACGATGGGGCAGTTGTGGGCCTCGTGCTGGTCCCGGTTGTAGCGTCGGGTGAAGCCTCGGTCGCAGTAGGCGCACGCGAACCTCATGCCGCGGTGGACGCTCTCCATGTGCCGCTGGAGGTACGCGGCCCTGCGGAAAAGGGCGCCGCACTCGGGACAGCGGACCTCGTTGGCGTGCACCAGCTGCACGTGGCGCCGGAGCAGGTCCTCGCGGTCGAATCGCCGCCCGCACGCGTCGCACTCGGGCCGTGGGTCTCTGACAGGTGGCGTTGCGGAGGAGGAGGTCGAAGCTGACGGGATCGCACCGTGGACCGCTTCCATGTGGTGGTGAAGATCCTCGGGGCTCGCCAGGGCGACGGAGCATAACGGGCATGGATGGTCTGTGAACAGGAAAAACAAGTTCTATTAGTTACCTCAATATACATGAAGGTGAGGAACTGGAAACCTCTTCCTCATCTCATTCACCAGTTTGAACCTAGTATATACAAGGGTGAGGAATTGCACAGAGGCCTAGCGACCTCTTCCTCATCTCAATCGCCAGTTTGAGCCCAGTAATACAAGGTGAGGAACTGAACAGAGGCTGACAGCCCCTTGTTTACTACTTAAATCTGTTTACTCGGCTAAAGCCGTTTACTCTCTCGAAAACAAGTCATTAGTACTGGTTTCTTGTTTAATGTAAAAACCGTGCCTAGCGCTTGATCGTGAGGAACTGCATAGAGGACTGGCGACCTCTTCCTCATCTCAATCGCCAGTTTGAGCCCAGTAATACAAGGGTGAGGAATTGCATAGAGGCCTGACGACCTCTTCCTCATCTCGAACGCCAGTTTGAGCCCAGTAATACAAGGGTGAGGAACTGAACAGAGGCTGGCAGCCCCTTGTTTACTACTTGAATCTGTTTACTCAGCTAAAGCCGTTTACTCTCTCTCGAAAACAAGTCATTACTACTGACGGTTTCTTGTTTAATGTAAAAACCGTACCTGGCGCTTGGTCGTGAGGAGTGGGAGGATGAACTGCTGTGAGGTGGCGTCGCAGGCTGTCGCTTCGCCCGAAGCGTCTCCCGCAGACGTTGCAGTCGAAATGGCGGTCCCTGTGAGCAGCTGCCATGTGACGAGCCAGGTTTCCAGCGAAGACGCGACCGCAGACCTCACACATACGAGGAACAGCCATCTACAACATCGGGTATCTGTAGCAGTACCCTTCTAATAGTAGACAGAAATAAATTACAAGAATGGCTCCTATGACATTCCTAACACTGTTACACGTCTTTATCTTTGTTTCAGTCGCACATGGCGATTTTACTCTCGTCTATAATTCTACTAGCCACTTGAAATTTCGATTTAAAAGCAAAACCAAATTTTATTTTGCACTGGGATATGTAAAATATTAAATATTAATTTTAGCTAATTGGGATTTAGATCATTGGCAAATCGGCTGATGAAAAGATATATTAAATGTTACTTACATTTTAAGATATTCAAAGAGAAAACTCCACACAGTCGCACAAGCACAGGTTGTAAAGTGTATCTCGGAGACGGCAATACTTCGTCCGCGCAGTAAGAGCTCCAAAGACAAACTGGCGAAACCCTCAAGGACTCGCTTATAAATAACACTCTGGTCGGGAGGAGGCCTCATGCGGCGCGCACTTGCCGGAGGAGTGAGGGAGTGATGAGGGGTCTAGAAGGTCGCTGATGAGTAAACAACCCCGGGCGGTCACGTAGACCCTAGCAGGGGGGGGGGGTCGGAGCTTGGCTATGGGGAAGGTCGGGGGGGGGGTCGGAGCTTGGCTATGGGGAAGGTCGGGGGGGGGTCGGAGCTTGGCTATGGGGAAGGTCGGGGGGGGGATGACGTCATGGGGGGGGGTCGGAGCTTGGCTATGGGGAAGGTCGGGGGGGGGGATGACGTCATGGGGGGGGTGCCCTCGGGGGGTGACCTTGGGGTCAAGGTCAAGGTCATGGGGGGGGGCTTCCACGCGTCCACACCGCGCCTATGCTGGTTTTGAACGCTCTAATGCCCCCTACTCACTTAGCAGGATTCGTCAGAAAAATATTCACAAACAAGCTATACTTAAAATATTAATTATTCTACATAAGAATAACATTGGCGATGAGTACGCAGGTTTGCTGCAACAAGATAAAATAACACATTAAGCCACTTAGCAGGATTCGTCAGAAAAATATTCACAAACAAGCTATACTTAAAATATTAATTATTCTACATAAGAATAACATTGGCGATGAGTACGCAGGTTTGCTGCAACAAGGAACTCAAAATAATGGGTTTTTATGCAAATATCAATAGAACTCATCTAAGTGAATTCACATACCAAGTTTCATCCATATACATTCATAAATAAGCGATATTTAACATTTTAATGATTTCCCATAAGAATAACATGGGGACCGAGTACCTAGGTTTGGTGCTACGGGAACCATAGGCAAAAAAATTGTTTGTGCAAACAGCAATAAACAACAACCCGATGAAGCCACCATATACCAAATGTCGTCAGTTTATGTTCATAAATAAGCGAGATATAAAATATTTATTTTTCTCCATAAGAATAACATTAGACAACGTACTATGTTTAGCACTTTCAATATCTCAGTAACTAATTGACGTAGAGAAATGATCAAAATACCAAATTGTTTGTTTTTTATGCTGAATTCAATGGTAAAAATTAAAAGTTGATAAACAAAAATTTCAAGTGGAAACCCCAAAAACCCTTTTTTGGGGTACAAAACGCCCCAAAACCCCCCTTCGGATGGTGCTCGAAATTGTTAAAATAAATGGTCCCCTACTTTACACATTTGTACCAAATTTCATTAAGATCGGCCCTTTTTTAAATTACAAATATATATATACATCCATACAAATTTAAACGAATGGTGTTTTTGACATCTGAATGGTGTTTTTAAGTCTTACCATGAGACCTACGGTAATAGCTTCTTCCATATATGGGAAATTCGCTAAAATGTCCCAAGTGAAGGGAAATGAACAATAATTGTAATTTTGTGCATAACAACTGCTCCATAGTTCCTTACGTCGTGTTTTGGTATTTTTTTCGAGTGGAACTACTTTAGTTAGTATCCTAATATGCTCTCCCAGTTGTACTGTGTGTAGTTCGGTCGTATTAACTAATGTTAAATATTCTTAGATAATTTTTAAATTAATGGTTTTTTTAATTGAAGCTCGTAAGGTGAAGCCACGAATGTTAACTATAGGACATTTTAACAAACATACACCTTGATACCGCTTTATGTCGACATATCAACCCACAAATCGGCTCCGCAGTTCCTTAGATACCCCTCAGATACCTTGCTTCACAATTGTATTTGCATCAAAATAGATTTAATAGCTCCCAATATACTTCTTTCTAAAAGCCTGCCTACCCTCTTCCCTACTGTATACTTTATTTTTGTGTAATACATAAAATCAAAGCACTAAAGCTTTAAAAATCCGGAATTGAATACTTGATGGTTTTGAAAACAACAGAAAATGCTTTTACATTCCATACCAGTCGACGCCGATGGTCGGCGAGTCGTAGTTGTTCTGTCACAGGAATTTTTCCGCCCCGAGATTAATTCAGCTTATTATGAAGTGCCTCCCAGACCATACAGTATAGACCGGCCGTTTATAAACACAGCCTTGCCCAGTCGCATTGTTCAGCCACAGTCTCGCGTGGGCGCGGATCCTCTCATGATGATCACCCCCGAGACCACGACACTAGACATGACAAATGATTGTATGTTAATCTGTCCGCGCCGCCCACTCGGGAATAAAGTTCAAGTTCACCTAGCCTGGGATGTAATCCGCTCGGGCTCAACGCTCTGTCATGGGATTAGTCATTGCAGTGTGTGGCTCGTTCGCTTGTGTTTTTTACATTAGTAGATTCGGTAGGTAGTTTCGGTGGGATTGTTTCCGACTCGTGCTAAGTGACGTCACAAGCCTGGTTTACACGTTTTACAGCTGTTGGCATACGATTAATTGGTAGTTGTAGGAACTTGTACCGGCTTAATGAAGGCCACATGAGGGTTCCTCGATGCCGGTCGCTGGAAAGGATGACTGGCACATGTTTACTGCCACCGCATAATCAGGCTTTATTCCAGTATTCCCATATGATTTTCAGCTCTATGAATTTTGTAAGAACTTATATGTTGCTCCACTCAATATTTCTAATATTTTCTGTGGGGCTATTCTTTCTATAAAATGCCAAGCAAGATGTTAAAACTATTAAAATTATATTTCCTTAATATTTCCATAATATGGTATAGGCAAAACGAGAATGTTTGTCTTATATTTACTTCTGGTATTTCTGGTACAACTAGGAAGCAAAGCTAAATTTTTATTCTATTTAAAGCACAGAACCCCAACTGTAAAATCAGTTGTTAACGAAATCTACGTTAACTCTTGTTTTATCGACACGATAGGGTACAAATTTGTTTGAACACCGTTAGCGACTTCTCTCTTAAATTCAGAAAATTCAGTTTATAAAGAAATCAAGGAAGCGATCAGTAAAAAATATAAATGCTTGCGGTTAAAACATTGACACCATTGATTCCATTATATACCTGCCGTGATAATTGCATCAAACCAGGATCGAGCAAGCCTTCCTCGAAATAAAGTCAGAAAATGTATTTTGAAAATGCCAAATCCAGTTTGGCCACTGTGGTCTTCGCACGAAACAGTAAAATACATTAGAATGGGAAACTTTTCCTCCCATAATATAAAGATAATTTTTGTCAAGAGCGTTTTACCTATGTAAAATTACTTTTAATGATGAACTATTCTGTGTTCAGACAGAATTCTTCCCCGTGGAAAGCCGCGGGGGTTTTTTCCTTCTTTATACTGGGGTTCTGTCTTCGCTAGACACCCAGTTCGCGACACGACCAAACACATTGGAGAGCCCAAGGCCGCCGTCGACACCTGCCTGCAACCTTGGCCTTGTGCCTCTCCCGACACACACACACACACACACACACACACACACACACACACACACACACACACACACACACACACCTCTATTATTACCCCGGCTCTACTTATCGCCAAAGTTTTATTGTTTTAAATTACCCACCTACAGGGAGGTCAGACCCAGGGCGACCATTTGGGAGTGGTCGGTTGGTGGAGTGGTGATGCAGTACTGACGGGCGTAGTGAAACTGCCCCGACATTTTGGGTACTTTTGAAAAGATGAAACTGCCCCACTCATTAAGAGGGGGCTCCAGTCCTCTGCGGCTACCTGCTTCTCCCATAAGACCAATGTTAACTTTCAAACTCCGTCCTTCCTCAACGGGTTGTCCGAAATGGATATTTTATGGTTCGGATTGCGACTTTCTTTTTTATTTGTCCTGAGTTACTAAGTTTAAACACAGATTGTATCACTATATTGTTTTTAAAGCCCAACGAAGCGGTAGTTTATCAGCTAGTAATTCCTGTATTATTGGTATTGGTGGTAGTTTTAGAAGACTGCAGTCACTGACAGGACGCAGGGACAAAAATAATTCCCTTTTTCCCCAAACCCGTAGCGGCTGGCTACCGCTAGGGGCAATTTCAGCATTTCTAGTCTGGCGAGGCGACCCTTCTTGATCCTCTTTAATGAGCGGGGCAGTTTCATCACTTCAAACGTACCAAAAAATATCGGGGCAGTTTCATTGTCCCCGTACTGTATCCAAGGGCAATGTTTGTGGGGCAGTGACCAAATAAATTGACTATTTTAAAATTGGGTAGTACATTTTTCTATAAGGCTTTAGTTTTTTTAAGTATTGTAAGAGAACGATTGTGTTAACAGTTAACACGTGTAATTGTCGCAGTCTGTAAACTAATTATAAGTCTGACGATGTTTTCCTCCGAGGTTGGGTTAAGAAGAAATATTTCCAGACGTCTTATATTTTATGATGCCAAATAGTTTAGTAGACAGTGGAAGTGTTTACATCATGTGTAGTTTAAAGAGTAAACCACAACAATCGACCCTACACATGTATTTAATTTAAGACGGGTCGAAATATTATGGAATTGTAAACAACAAATGTATCAAGTTTATGTCATCGGATGCCACTTTCAATGATTATTTGTTAATTTTGATGAATGTTGAACTTTTAAGTTCGAACAAAGCGTCAATCATGACGATTTAAATTTTTGGCTAACTAAATGCCTGACGTGACTGTCCAATTATAATGTAATGTAAATTATAGCTATATTATGTTTAAGGAAAGGTAAAACCCTCCACTGTTCGTACATGGTTCACTGACAAAGCCAACCAATAAATTATCAATGAAACGTAACGATGTTCAACGATGGCCGTGATAAAATCTTGTAATAAAAAAATGAAATTGCATCGTACAACGACATAAGCAAGGAATGACTGTGGTAGAGGTAACTTTCCCCTCAACTCTTTGTTTACTAGCCGGCCATCATCCACTTCAGTAAAGTAGTTTGAAGGCACACCAAGCAGAAATTATGAATAATTATTATACTTTAAAATATCGATTCAATTTCCATAATAAGCGATTATTCCGAGAAAAAAAGTGTTTTAATTAACCAAGGATAAATTATCGTGCCTGTCAGTAAGAAAGTGTTCACGAGACAAATATCTCAACCGACACTCCTCTTCCGTTCGTTTCCGATAGAGTGATGGCAAGTCAATGTTGTCAGGTGATGGAGATGGGGCGATAAAAGTCGAGTAGTTTCGACACCTGGAGATAGCCAACAGCCAACAAGGCACACACGGAGTCGTATCGTTGCATCACACGAAGTCGCACTCACAGCCGCAGCTGCACCGAGGATGTCTCTAGGAAGTGAAAGTGGCGCGACAAATGTCAACAGGGTATCCGAGCCATCGCACACCTCCATTGTCAATATTGATACGGGCGAGGGGCCGGGGCTGCATGCTGTAGCAGCGAGTGTGAAATGGGCGAATAGATCCCTCACGATGAAACGGGAGAGTACCTAGTCCAACGGAAACAATTGTTTACTATTTGGTAGTAAATTATTAATCTGTTATGAATAAAATTAGATACAAAGGTCATTAAGAATATATGAATTAGGCCCAATTTCAAAATACCTTATTGCTTAGAACGATTTTAGCGTCCAGAGTAAAACTCCATTCGAAGTCATAATCATCGTGAAGACTGTTTTCTGTTTCTACCGCGTATAAATTAGGCAAAACCATAAACCTTTCACTTCTGGTGTAAAGTGTAATTTTCAAGGTTTACGTCAAAAATGTTTTGCGTTATAGATAAAATACAAAAGTGGTTGCAACCTAAAACTCTAAAAGTGAATTGTATCAAACCACCTCAAGCTTTATGTGTCTGCGTATGGTGTTGTAACATGTTTTGTAAAAAATAAGATACTAAGCAAAGATGGGGAAAAGCACCTAGCAACAAAGTGTGAAGATGAGTCCAAACAACAAGATGAACCAACCGCAAGTTTTCCAGGGAAGGTAACCCATACACTAGGAGGAGGTTAGACTCTATTGTCCCTCTTTCGACCTGGGTTTTATGAGACTTCGTAAACACTCCCATATTTATGTAAACGCATATCACTGTAGGGTGTGTTACTCACGCCCAGGTTCATGGTTTCCTGAACCATCCATATGCACTGAGAGAAACAAGACATTCTAACACGCGCCCCGGCTACATTTATTGTCGCCACTAAACATATCTATCAGCGGCGAATGTTTCGTCGCCCCCCGCGGTGACCGCTGACACGTCCTTGGGACACTCCTCTTCGCCTCGCACCTGCCGTCGTTCGTCGACCTCCCGCCTGCTGCAGCCGCGTCCTTCGCACGGGTTACCCAACCCTCACTCCGTGGCTCTGGTCTTGCCCAACCCCGAACGCAATCAGCCAGCCCCAGCCACCGCCACCGACAGCCCATACAGCGGCTATCGGCCTGAGGCATTGTTGCCGCACCGCATCCACTCTTTGTTCCGCTGCTATTCAATGTGTCATTGTTCGACGTTTGGCGGTGCTAAATGGAAAAGGGTTTTTGCAAGGCTTAAGGATTGGTGTGTGGATTTAGCTTGTCAGGATGGCTCGTGGGGGTGCTTAAAGGGTGTTTTTGCCCACAAATTTACCATCAATTTTTAAATGAACAAAAATTATTGTTTTTGAGTTCGGTTTTGAACACAATTTACTTTTGGACTATTCAAGATGACCAATGGAAGGAGTTGTGTTTTAAGCAGTGAAGGCTTGTACACAATGACTATTGTAATTATACTGTTAAACAGTATCATGTTTTTTTATGTATTGATCACTTGAGTATGATTGGAATATAGAAACCATTTTATATTTTACACTCCGTTCTGCCAATCAGGTTACAAAAGTAGTCTTCTTTATACATTTCTATGTTATCGGTTATAAAATAACCAGTACCTATTGCGACATTAGAAAAACGTTGCCAAGATAGTAATGCCATCTGCCACATTTGATTACGTTCTATGATAATTCATGGATTTTCTTCGAACTTGAGCTACACTGATGTTCCATAAATTCGTCCAGCAAATACTTGACATTGTACTGACTTTGAAAATCGAACAAAAACGTCCCATTCTACCGGTGCGACTCACAGGGCAGGTCTGCAACCATTAACTGCTTTATATAAGCGATACTGGGGATAACCATTACGTTAACAATCAACGTTACCCAAACTCAACACCATCAAACCGCTCCCAACCCGTTCTATCTTTTGTCGCGTCGCGAAACACATTGGGAATGAATGAGGCGGCCAGGAGGGGGTATCTGTGTCGCGGTCCGTTGCGATTCTATTGAATAAATCATGAACACTCTGGGGAGGAACGGCCGTAAAAGTGAAGGTAGTGAAGAAGACAAAGACGAGCGTGACGGACGTGACGGACGTTACGTGACGTCGAGGCGTGACGATCGGTGACGCAACGGCGACCCAGATATCGCGACGTGACTTTGTTCTGCTTTGATTTGAAGGATGCAAAATAAATATTTTACAGAGTCCTATCAACACTCTAATATGAGTAATGTTTGTAATGTTTGTCTGCTTGCTTACTTGGTCGCAACTCCGATCTTAAAAAAGGCTCCAACGATTACTTAAAATGCTGGAATCACCTGACTTCTGGGTTAAAAACTGACAATATTACAAAACTCAGGTTCCTTCCGCAATAAAAATAATCGCTTGTTAATCAACAGTTTAACAATTGGATTTATTGAGTTTTAAATCAAAAGAAAAGAATCTGGGCAAATTATCCAAAATCAACCCGTGAACTGTATGATTATCATTATGTAGTTAAGTATCTCTATCAACATATAATGCGGTTTCCTGAGAACAGTGACTATAGAACCGGTGGCATTTGGAATTTTGTTTTGAGGCTTTTGTATCGAAGTTCTGCTCACTGAAATCGCTGAGTATTTTCTTGCTCTTTAAAATAAACCATAAATCAACCATTGGACATTTACATTGGTCTTATGGAAGAAGCAAGTAGAAAATACAAATGTTTCGAGACTGGGGCCCTCTTTTAAGCCAGAGATGTAACTAAACAATTTAACTTTACCGAGGAAATTAATTATTCTTGTAAGCTTTGCTTGAACTTACAGGACTAAACCGTATCAACGTGTTGATTATGACTAGACACTAACCTACAATACCACTTCTGAAATAGAACATTGATTGATTACTTTTATTACATAGAGATATATCAGGAAATTAGCGTGCTCGGTAACTGAAATTGACCCTTTGTGGAAGAACACAAGAGCAGTATCACTGAAATCAGGAACATCTTTTTGAGTCACCAAAGTTTCCCATGAACCCAAAAGTTTCTTGTGGCAATGACGTGTTACTTCTCACATCCATTCCATGGCTAAAATTAAAATAAAAAATACTTGGGGTGGACAGTATGTTATTTTCCAGGTTATATATTATTCAACATTCAACATAATTCAATTCTTAATTAAAAATTCAGACCAATGTAAGTAACTGAACATTTACATTGGTCTTATGGGAGAAGCAGGTAGAAACGCCAAATGTTTCGTGACCAAAGCCCACAAGTTTCAGTGACTTAACACAAGTTTGAGCCCACTTCATTTCAACACGTCGCGTTGTCGGAGTTTTAAACATGTCGTTTTCTTCATTTACCACTCAATTATTAATCAACAGGCACCAGCCCCGAGGTCGACGCGAACCGTTGCATCGCAGTCTAGTTGGTAAACCTACATATCCGCAGGTGTGTGTCGGAACGAACAAGGGAAAGCCGCAGATGAAAAATGCACTTCTTGGGTCAACGTATGATGCATCTCAAATATTAACAGCAATATAACCGCGATATAAATATCAACCCTATTATTTCCTCGACAGTGAAAACATTTGATTTATGTTTTGCGGAGGTCAACATTGGCCACAAAAGAAAGATGCCGTCTTGTAACTCTTGGCTGTTAATTACCAGGTTGTTTTCACCCTAGGTCTCTTCATAAAAAAATACTCAAGAGATCGCTTTCTTAAAGGAGAACAGTAGAGACACAACGAACGAACACCCTGCCCTGTTCTTTCCCCTGCGCATTCTCACTGCGGTCTCAATAGTCACCTATCCGTGAAACATGTGCAGTTCCTGTGATTCTTTATTCTCTGTGATCCTCCAAGCTTAAAATATACGCAGGGGACAGTCATTTGCCTCTGACTGAATATCTAGTGGAGGAGCCCAGAAAGGCCCTTGGAGAGCTGACTTAGCATAGCAGTTTGCACATAAGGGAAAGAAGGCCTAACAAATGCTACTTTGGCGTTTGATCTTTTATCCTCCGTAATGCCTTAGAACAACTCTCGTGCTGGTAAACATATTGAACACTAGCACTAGTCTCCAAACATGAAGATCCTCAGTCTCAATGTCACTAGCATGTTTGGGCGGTCCTCCTATCCGATGTTATTACACTGTCATTAATCCCGTGTGATAGCGATTGGTGAAGAAGCTTTTAATCCAACAATCGGACGTCAGAGCAGTGGACGATTTGTGTTGAAGTAGTCAAGAATTCGATTCTTAGGGTTCACGAACTTATGGTTCAAAACAAAAACCTTTGTTTGACATGATATCCCTCAGAGAAGTGCGGAGTACAGAGCTTTCATATTTGTGAGGGGAGAAACAATACAAGGGTGGGAAATGTATAGTAAAAACATCCGATGGAAGGGTAAAGTGACCTAATTAGGTTGAGACTTCAGTAAACTATAATTATATTTGCGTTTTACACGCGAGAATTAAGTAAACATGCTGTGCAATGTTGCAATATACGATTACATTATAAAGCAAAGCGTAAGACGGTGAGACGTCTAAAAGAACGCAGATTACACATCTGGCCCCTTCACTTACGCGATTTATCGGGCACCCGCGAGCCAGCGTAGCTGCATAATCAATCCTGAGCCTGGGAAAGATTCAATTTTCCGGGAATAAGTGAAGTGGTGAGCGCGATGGAGTGTGAAGGTGGTGCCGCGGCCTCTGGACACTGGTCACTCGGTCAGCGTCAAGGTGACTCCGGGCGAGAGTGTAAACACAACACGCGTGACAGCCGCCTCAGGCGCTGGGGACTGACGCTACAATGGGATTGAATTGGACAATTCCTACCGACAATAGCGGTCACAGTCACTATGAGAGCGAAACATAAATTGGACCGACTCTGTGAATGAAAATTGTATATTTGTGAACGATTCGCACATTACTTTTCTTGACCCAAACTATCAAAAACGTTTTGTGGTTCATATTTGACAACTTACAACTTCCAATAGCAATTGTACGTTTTAGCTAAGTGCAAAAATATAATTTTTCATTTATTTTATAGAAGCATTTAAAAAAACAAACAGAAAAAATAAAATAAAATCAGAAACAGAGAATATAATAAAATAAAACTTATACAGTGCTTACATATTGCACAATATAGGTAAAAATACATAAATGTATTGAATTATTTACATTATATGCGAGTTATTACGTTTAGTTCCTAAATGTAAACTTTGAAAAATAACTAATAAATAAAGCCGTGCTCTATATCAAACAAAAAAATCACATCCCTTTATTAAACTGGAATATCAGTTATTGTAAAAGAACTACACAATATTATATGCTACGACAATAATACACGATAACTACGTCTCACAACACTAAATAATATATTTACACTTATACTTTACTTACAAACAAAACTGTAAATAATATACATGAAGGATGGTACAAGGCGATCAATTTTAACCAGTTAAACCGGTAATTATCCTCATCATTGAGTCAGCCATCCCTAGAATCATTCACTGATTGGGCCTGATGACTGGTGTATATATAACTGGTTAAAATCGATCGCCTTGTTCCATCCTTTGTGTATATTTACCGTCTTGAGTGCAAGTACAGTACAAGTGTAATATATTTTGTAGTATTGTGATAGTTTATTTTATCCTGTTTAACTGTAACAACATCATGCTACTCAACAAATTATTTAAAAGAACTATAACCAAACTATTCATTATAGTAATCGTATCATAAATAAAAGGTAAATAAAAGGCTTAAACACATATCTAAAAAAAAAAAAAAAAACTATCTCTTGAAATATTCCAAATTCATACTAACTTCAGTAACCGGTATAAAAAACATCCGTCTGTAAACTAAAAACAAAATAAACATATGATGTGACTAACAGTCATCCTATACACCACCACAGCCACTTCATTATAACACAACCCCCGCAAATACATCGTTAAGAAAAAACTTCCACTTCCTCCAATCACCCGCCGTGTTCAACAATCACACACGGCCTTGGAGGCGTGATGACGGGAGACGAGAGCGCCCCGGGGTAGAAATCACCCGCTCTTCCTTTCCTAGACTAATGCCTAGTTGTACTACAGATGGAGTCACGGGGCAGTGTGGTAATGTGAAGGGCGTGATCCCTCCGCACCGCTGTGAGACCCCAGACCCCAGCACTGGCACTGCAGGACCTTCCTCCCCGCATCACTCATCCACCAAGCGCCCCGGGGTAGAAATCACCCGCTCTTCCTTACCTAGACTAATGCCTAGTTGTACTACAGATGGAGTCACGGGGCAGTGTGGTAATGTGAAGGGCGTGATCCCTCCGCACCGCTGTGAGACCCCAGACCCCAGCACTGGCACTGCAGGACCTTCCTCCCCGCATCACTCATCCACCAAGCGCCCCGGGGTAGAAATCACCCGCTCTTCCTTTCCTAGACTAATGCCTAGTTGTACTACAGATGGAGTCACGGGGCAGTGTGGTAATGTGAAGGGCGTGATCCCTCCGCACCGCTGTGAGACCCCAGATCCCAGCACTGGCACTGCAGGACCTTCCTCCCCGCATCACTCATCCACCAAGCGCCCCGGGGTAGAAATCACCCGCTCTTCCTTTCCTAGACTAATGCCTAGTTGTACTACAGATGGAGGCACGGGGCAGTGTGGTAATGTGAAGGGCGTGATCCCTCCGCACCGCTGTGAGACCCCAGACCCCAGCACTGGCACTGCAGGACCTTCCTCCCCGCATCACTCATCCACCACGCGCCCCGGGGTAGAAATCACCCGCTCTTCCTTTCCTAGACTAATGCCTAGTTGTACTACAGATGGAGTCACGGGGCAGTGTGGTAATGTGAAGGGCGTGATCCCTCCGCACCGCTGTGAGACCCCAGACCCCAGCACTGGCACTGCAGGACCTTCCTCCCCGCATCACTCATCCACCAAGCGCCCCGGGGTAGAAATCACCCGCTCTTCCTTTCCTAGACTAATGCCTAGTTGTACTACAGATGGAGTCACGGGGCAGTGTGGTAATGTGAAGGGCGTGATCCCTCCGCACCGCTGTGAGACCCCAGACCCCAGCACTGGCACTGCAGGACCTTCCTCCCCGCATCACTCATCCACCAAGCGCCCCGGGGTAGAAATCACCCGCTCTTCCTTTCCTAGACTAATGCCTAGTTGTACTACAGATGGAGTCACGGGGCAGTGTGGTAATGTGAAGGGCGTGATCCCTCCGCACCGCTGTGAGACCCTAGACCCCAGAACTGGCACTGCAGGACCTTCCTCCCCGCATCACTCATCCACCAAGCGCCCCGGGGTAGAAATCACCCGCTCTTCCTTTCCTAGACTAATGCCTAGTTGTACTACAGATGGAGTCACGGGGCAGTGTGGTAATGTGAAGGGCGTGATCCCTCCGCACCGCTGTGAGACCCCAGACCCCAGCACTCATCCACCAAGGACGCTTTCTCCCGCGTATGATAATGTCCTGACATTTTTCGTGATGTGTTTGATTAAATCCCCTGCAGTGGAAAGGTAATGGGCTAGAACATAGGGTGTTTAAGAAACCATCTAGTGTTTAAGAGAATGAATGGCTGAACAATGTTGTATAGGTGATAAATGTAATGTTTACACTTCACATTTTATCAAATAAGGAGATCATGTTTTACTCAACCAAAAGTTTATAATGTTACCATACATTATTACAAAACACATTCAATTTCCGCTAGATAAACAAATAGATTTATAAATACACGTATTTAGCTCAATAAATGCAAAATATTAATCACAGACATTCGTGCTTATATTTTATATACTTTTATTTTGCATAAATAATGTTTTATACAAATAGATGCATGAATAAGAAAAAATACCCCCGTCGCAGCAAACCTGCGTACTCAGCGAATTTACAATGCATAATATTTGTCTGAATTCCACATAAAGCCGCGTACCAAGTTTGATAAAAATATATTCACATATAAGCGATTTTAATTATTCTCCATAAGAATAACATTGGTAATGAGTACGTAGGTTTGCTGAAACAAGGACCACAAACAATTGATTTTTATGCTAATATAAATATAATTTAGCTAGGCGAAGCCACATACCAAGTTTCATCAATATTCAATCATAAATAAGCGCTATATAACATTTTAGTTTTTCTCTATAAGAATAACATGGGGGCTGAGTAAGCAGGTTTGCTGCAACAAGGAACAAAAAAATGGGTTTTTATGCAATTATCAATATAACTCAACCAAGTGACGCTACATACCTAGTTTTATTAATTTATGTTCAAAATTAAGGGAGTCATTACATTTTACTTATTCTCCATAAGAATAACATGGGGGCTGAGTACGCAGGTATGCTGCTACGGGAATAATCAACAAAAAATCAATTTTTTGTGCAAATATCAATGTACCAGTACTACGTGAAGCCACATACCAAGTTTCATCAACATACATTCATAAATAATCTAGATATCAAATTTTATTTATTCTCCATAAGGATAACATTGGACAACGTACTGTGTTTAGCAATTTGAATATCTCAGCAACGGTTGGGCGTAGAATCACAATTTAAACACCAAAATGATTGTTTTGTGGAACTGAACAGATTTCTAAAAGCAAATATGAAATTTACATTAAAATAAACTGAGAAAATGCCAAAAACCTTTTTCCCATAAGACTAACATGGGAGATTTTATGAGTAGGTTTTTTTGGATTTTCTCCGCAACCACTTAACCTAGGTTAATGATTCAAAATACTATATTATTTGTTTTTTTAAGCTCTATAACATGGTCAAAACTAAATTAAGTTTTTCAAAAATTTTAGGGTGGAAAATGCAAAAAACTGATTTTTGGAAAATTTAAAACCCCCATAAACCCCCCTTCCCATGGTCCGATTTTTCTGGTTTTCGAACTTAGAGTCATGAATGTCATTTTACACATTTGAGCCAAATTTCATCGAAATCGGACGTTTTTTACTCAAGTTATCACATTCACGGACACACACACACACACACACATATATATATATATATATAAATTTGAACAAATAGTGTTTTTGTCATCTGGGGACCTCAAAAAAAAAAATTATCATGGTCTCGGGCTTAAGTCTTACCATGAGACCTACGGTAATAGCTTCTTCCCTATAGGGGAAATTCGCTAATTAACCAAACAAGACATATTAACAACAGTAGACTATTATTATTGCAGTGAGTACAAAACTATGTGATGTCCTCTAGACGATCGGGAATCTAGCAGACGTAGAGCCATGTTTTGAAAGGTTTACATTGACCAGCTGACTACCCAAATAAAATATATTGACCAGCTGTCTACCCAAATAAAATATAACTCTATAATATTAACACTGGAATTTTGAAGGCCTTTGGGGTGAAGCCTTAAACGTGGATTTTTTTCGAACCCCCAAAAGGCACATCTAGAGTATAAGAGCTTTCGACAATGCATACCAAATATGTATTAAAACAATAGTTTTAAAAGTCGAAAATCACCGTACAAAAATCAAGAAATTCTTTTAATAATATAGATTTCGGTGAATCACCACCGTCCAAGACATTGCCTGTTTAGATGGTAGGTAATGGCTTATTGAACAATCTTAAAAGAAGCCTTAAACCATTTTGTACAGTAATTAATAAGCAATTTATACTGAAATTTAACGCTTTATTGACGTTGGCTAAACAAATACCAACCTTTTGCACTGTTCAAAATATAAACATATAACATAATGTACAATGTAAAATTTAATAACCGGGTCTAGTGATATTTTAGAATCTCAACTATTCTCCTCGATTGCCGTCGGTCGTATCATACTCTTTAAACATGATACAATCAATGAATAGATCAAGTCATTCTCTCTCACAATTTTACTTGTTTTTGTGCTTGGTACTGTTGATAAATAAGTTTAAAAGCGCCAAGAAAACAATGTATACAAAGAGATTGTTTGACCATCCGCCACTGATTGATATTGCATATGACAAATTGCCTCGTTTCAGAACATGTAGAAGGAAAAAATTAAAATCAGACACAATTATTTCTTCATAAAATCACTCGCGTGGGTCATCATACACAGTTAAAAAAACAATAACTCATTGTACAGCCAGAAAGAACAGATAATACCTAGACCTAACGTGTGGTTACGGTAATGACCCCGCCTCGGATAATAACGCAGATATTTACACTGGCGAGCATTGCGCCGTTAATTGTCCGGTATAAACCAGTCAGGGGGCGGCATTGGCATTACCATACAATTGACACCGGTTTTGACGCGAGCCTCTGATTATTTCGCGGCGGGACTCAGAGCAGACCTCGACCTGACCTCGGCGAGCTAGTGTTTCAAGACGTTAGAGGATACGTACCGCGTTTCAAATCGCATTACAACTCATTTTGGTTATTTTATTTATTTTAAAACTGCATACGCAACGTTTGGAAACCACGTGAAAGGTAAATACCGGTTTATCTTCGTATTGTATGCAATTCAAGTGAGGGGTGATTGGAGTAAAATGCAGTTAATACAATTTTACATAAAAAGTGGACCAATTTAATGGCACAGTAAAAATAAAGTAAATAACGAAATCACAATTGTTTGGTATCAATTACATAGTACCTGGGGGAGGGCCAGTTAGTTTGTTTAGATGACTTGGAATAATATTTCACCACTTCCCCCTACTGATAATCAGATTTGTATAACTCATTTGCCTGTTTTCTACATTGTTAAGGTCACTCCAGTTGTTATTTACAGCTCAATGTCCTTTGACTTATTTTACTTCTCTATATATGTAATCTTCACTCAAATCTTTTAATCTCTGCTCTCAGGAAACCACATGTTAATAATCCAGTACCTGGGGGCCGAGCTTTGCTCGGGGGAAGGCCAGTCAGTTTGTTTAGATGACTTGGAGTAATATTTCACCACTTCCCCCTACTGATAATCAGATTTGTATAACTGATTTGACTCTTTTCTGCAGTTTTAAGGTCACTCCAGTTGTTATTTATAGCTCAATGTCCCTTTGATTTATTTTACTACTCTATATATGTAATCTTCACTCAAATATTTTAATTTCTGCTCTCAGGAAATCACATGTTAATAATCATAAACAACATGAGTATTACCATTGACTATAAATAGTCAATGGTATTACTTTGACAGTTCTCTGGTTGGTTATGAACAGCTGTTAACAATTCTTTTGTTTTGATTTGAAACTCCATAAGCCCAATGTTAATTTTTTTTAACTTTTCAATCTCGATTTTTAACATTATTTTATTTGTAATGGGTATGAGTCCTGTCTAGAACATATTTTTATACCAGAACTTAGTTATTTCTAAAATTTGAAGGAAATCCTCGGAGCCGTTTTCGAGATAATTGTGCAACCAACCAATCAAGCAAACATTGCCCATATAAGGGTATAGGATTAATTTAACTTTTATTTTATCCTGAATGTAACACAAAATAACAGATAAACAACTGAAAATATACTTTGCTAGTAAATTTAAATATAACCTGTAACAGAACAGTAGGGGGCAAAGACCGATTCAAAACCAGCAAAGGCGCGGTGAGGACGCGAGGACGCGAGGACGTCCCCCCCCCCCGACCTTCCCCATAGCCAAGCTCCGACCCCCCCCCCGCCCATGACCTTGACCCCAAGTTCACCCCCGAGGGCACCCCCCCCCATGACGTCATCCCCCCCCATGACGTCATCCCCCCCCCAATGACGTCATCCCCCCCCCGTCTGCAGCACTTTTCACGATGAGGAAAAACTTTCAAAAATTAATAACTAGCCTATTTACTCACCGATTCCCACGGGACTTTTTCAAGAGTGTAGGCCTATCCCGGAGGAAGCGAATGACGAAAGAACCCCATAGATCCGCCATCAAACAAGGCCGCTATTAATTTATAACCGCGTTTTCCTTATGAGATCTCAGCTGTTTACCGACCGATTTTGACGAAACTTCGCCACATGCCGGGCGGTGGCCTAAGTAAACCATCCCTTAAAGAAAATTGAAAATCCGCCTATAAACGGGCCCGCTATTAATTTTTAAACGCGTTTTCCTCATGGGATCTCGGCTGTTTACCGACCGATTTTGATGAAACTTCGCCACATGTCGAGCGGCAGTCTAAGTAAACCATCCCTTAAAGAAAATTGAGAATCCACCGTTAACCGGGCCCACTATTAATATTTAAACGCGTTTTCCTCATGGGATCTTGGCTGTTTACTCATCAGTGGTCTTCTAGACCCCTCACGATGGTTCAAAACCAGCAAAGGCGCGGTGAGGATGCACCCCCCCCCCGAGCGGCGTGTCGAGGCGCGCTAGGGCCTACGTGACCGCTCGGGGCTGTTTACTCATCAGCGACCTTCTAGACCCCTCACTCCTCCGACGAGTGCGCGTTGCACGAGGCCTCCTCCCGACCTTATTTTCAACTTTTTAGTTTATCAATTTATATATTTTTCTTTTTAGTTTATTAAGTTAATATTATAAAAAATAATATGTATTAAAATCATGAATATAACAGCTTATTCAAGCTGAATCCCCCGGTAGCTTACCACAGCTGAAACACCATTTGCCAAAAAAGCCATTCACCCTCTGCTTTACAAGGTCCAGCTCCACTGGCACATTGGCGGTAAACCACCGGGGGAAATAGTGAAGTCTTCCATCCTCCTCGATATAGCCAAGGCGGAGGATTATCAATCCACTTTGCATTTCATCTTCTATTTTTTGAAATGCAACAGCCACAGTGTAGGGGCAGCACATGACATATGTGATGTCCGACATGGTTCTCTGTTAGTTGTCGACAAGAGAATGAGGGTTTGGCTAATACACAAGCTATTTCTGCGTTGTAAACAAGTGGAATGTTCCAGAAGCTTTCACCTCTCAGTGGAAAGCCCTCTTCAAATCAGTCAACGACGTAAACAAGCTATTATTGTATTGACCAACTGGTAGAAACCTAACATAGGCTTCTTCCACGCGAGAGGATATACCTGCTCCCGACATCAACTGGCGAGAGGATATACCTGCCTCGCGACATCACCTGGCGTGAGGATCCCCCCCCGACCGAAATCAGCATGTAAGTGAGGAGCCCCCGATGACGTCATTACCTGGAATCAGCATGTAGGTGAGGAGCAAGTGAGGAGCCCCCAGCTGGCAGCACGCAAGTGAGGAGCCCCTGGTGACGTAATCACCCGGAATCAGCATGTAGGTGAGGAGCAAGTGAGGAGCCCCCAGCTGGCAGCACGCAAGTGAGGAGCCCCCAGCTGGCAGCACGCAAGTGAGGAGCCCCGAAAATGTCCCCAACGGCATAAACATAGTGAATAAGGCTAAAGAAGTGATGAATAGTTACGGCATGCACATTGACTGCAGATACAACAACATCCTAACCTCGCACAATTTCATGAATATAGTTGAACATATCATTGACAATGTATAGGTCTGCGCTTGTGGACACGTTCCAGAACCTTCAACGCTTGTCAGGTAGTAACAGTCGATACGTGCTCCAAAGATGACCAGTGCGGATGATGCAAGAAAAGTAATCACCATATCAATGAACAAAATACGTTATAAACGTAACAACATCCGAGAAAGGCTCGCAATCAAGTTAGTTTTGGATAGAGCGAGAGATGTGTTTGAGAGAAAATATCATACGAAACAGCATACTTATGAAGAAAACAAAAATATTGAATATCATGTAAAAGAATATAACTATGAAGAAAACAAAACAGACTGTTAAATTTAACGAGGAGCTAAATACACAGTACACTTACGAGCCCTGTGAGGATGTACAACAATTATCGTGGACTCAAATCGCAATAGATGAAATAAGATTCCGCAGACCGTTGGAACTGATGTTGGGTGAAAAAATCAAACATCTAACCTATTGCAACAAGATGTGTCACAGCGAGTGCATACAGTTTACTTCAAGGGTGAGCAGACGCACCACCAGTCCGTAGTACGGTTGAAGTCACACGGTAAGGACGTGAACATGGACGCTTACGCTTCTGCGGACGACTATATCAAATCGTTTATTCAGGAGATTGAGGTTATGAACAATAATGCTAGTGATCAGACATTGGCATCACCTCAGACGTCATCTGTAAAACCGATCACTGCCTGCAAGAGAGAAAGGAGGCTGAGGACGAAGACAACGGATCCAAGGCGATCAAGCGAGCCAAGGGAGTCGCCAAGGGGGTTGTTAAAAACGTCCTAACCCCTGACGACTACAGGGAATGTCTGTTTGACGGGGTGTTGAAAACCACCGTCAACACCCGTTTCCAGTCGTACCTGCACCGTGTCTTCACCGTACAAGTAGAAAAGCTATCCTTGAGCCCGGCCGATGATAAACGCTACATCTTGGCTGATGGTATCCACACCTTACCTTGGGGGCATAAGGACATCCCACCACTGCCCGCAGCAAGAAGTCGAGACAATCTCGAGGAGCAGCAAGGCGGACCTATGGAGGTGGATGAGGAGGAGGACATGGACGAAGAGTTCCCGGTGTAAACAGAACTAGGCTAATTTTTTTTAAATATAATTAAGTATATTTTGTAAATAGTATTCGTAAGCAAATATAGTCAAACAGTTTAGTTTACAGCATACATCTGTGTTGTTACTACCCCTTGCATTTCCCTGACATTTACTTTCAAAAGACTCTTCTAATGCAAACTGAATTTTGTAAAACTATCATGTTTTCAAAACAAAACTTTCAAAATTGTTAAAAATTCGATATTCTTTCTTAAATACTAAAGAGAAAGACAAGTGAAAACAACAGTTAACGAGAAACAACAACATTTATTGAAACACAATAAGAATATACACACAAACATATTACAATCAAGAACTCAAAAGGTATTTACACAAAAATAGACTTAAGCGAAGATGGAGTAGAAGAGCCTACGGACCAGTGCTTCGTTATGGTGGGAGCGACCGGGTCGAAGAGCTGCACGTAGTCGCTGAGTGGTATATCGAGGACCGTCCGACAGTACAGGTAGGTGAGGCAGTAGTGGTCATAAACAGAAGTACCGTAGCCCTGGAGTCGATACCTGTTGTAGAGACTACCACCAGGCGCTTCTCAATCTGGGTGGTGTTCATCGCGGGCGGAAGCAGTCCCCGCCGATTGTGTGATACCCTCATTACTACCAGTTGCACGCTTTATCACCACCGGCTTCACTGTATATGTCAAACCAGTGACTCTGGGGACTCCTGAATAACGGTCCACCCAAAGGTTTTCCAATCGCGTTATAATGTTCATAATCATAATATAGATTTCATAGTCTTTATTTTCATCCAAATATAAGTTGCAACCATGTGTATACTGACCTCTATGATGTAACTGGATGTTCAAGAACACATTACCCTGATTGGCGGGATTTTGTACTGTATGTTGATAACCGGAATCTACCCAACTGACAGTCGGTGGTGAATCGTTCGAATCTTTTTCCACAAGCTCCAAGTCTCCAGGTAGTTCCGGGTGATTGACACTTCTACTGTTGTCGTTTATGCAACTGCTATCGGCACATATGCTGACGTTCTGGGAACCTCCCCCTTCGGTTATTTGGTTGGATGATGGTGATGCAAAGTCTTCAGATATCTCCGGAGCATTGCCACTTTCAATGTCGTTTATACAACTGCTATCAATACATGTGTTGACTTTCTGCGGACCTCTTCCTGCTGAGGTTTGTATGAACGATCTCGGTTGTGAGGAACGATTGTTTCTTCGCTTCCTTCTAACACAGAGGTGGTGCTGACGATGATGAAGACGAAGTCCATCTCGCGACGTGAACGACTCCTCACAGTATGGACATTTCCAGGTCGCCAGCTTCGATGGTGTGGCGACTGACCGTTTCAGTGATGGTGCTGGCGGTGGTTGTTCAGGACTTCGTGGAGAAAAGTACATGGTGCTGTAGCCTTCCATCGCTTCCAACTCCTTCAACAACGTCTGGACTGATTCACCCACTTCAATTGCACTAGCCATGTTTGTGTTTACTTTGCAACATCACTAGACAAACTGAATGAAGGAAGCGATGACAATCACTTAAGTAACATAGCTACGTACCGTACAGTAGAAGGCGGTGAACAATTCTCGAAATCGCGGCAATTATCGCTAATGAGTAAACAGCCTGAGGTGGTTCACACTACAACTTATAAGACTACATATACTTACGTTTAACAGATCTCGGAGTATGGTGCGGTAAGGACTAGCACAGCACTGAAGTAGAACGTCTACGCACACTGAGCTTCAAACACAAACTGAATGAAGGAAGCGATGACAATCACTTAAGTAACATAGCTACGTACCGTACAGTAGAAGGCGGTGGACAATTCTCGAAATCGCGGCAATTATCGCTAATGAGTAAACAGCCTGGGGCAGTCACGTAGGCACGGGGTGATGACGTAACCGCGGTCCACGACTTCACTACTTAAGGTAGGCCAATGCGTGCGTTAGGTTTACAGACGCAGGTTTAGGTTAGGTTTACAGACGCAGGTTTAAGTTAGGTTTGAGGATGCATGAACGTCGCGACGTTCATGCATCCCCAAACCTAACTTAAACCTGCGTCGCGACGTTCATGCATCCTCAAACCTAACTTAAACCTGCGTCTGTAAACCTAACCTAAACCTGCGTCTGTAAACCTAACGCACGCATTGGCCTACCTTAAGTAGTGAAGTCGTGGACCGCGGTTACGTCATCACCCCGTGCCTACGTGACTGCCCCAGGCTGTTTACTCATTAGCGATAATTGCCGCGATTTCGAGAATTGTCCACCGCCTTCTACTGTACGGTACGTAGCTATGTTACTTAAGTGATTGTCATCGCTTCCTTCATTCAGTTTGTGTTTGAAGCTCAGTGTGCGTAGACGTTCTACTTCAGTGCTGTGCTAGTCCTTACCGCACCATACTCCGAGATCTGTTAAACGTAAGTATATGTAGTCTTATAAGTTGTAGTGTGAACCACCTCAGGCTGTTTACTCATTAGCGATAATTGCCGCGATTTCGAGAATTGTTCACCGCCTTCTACTGTACGGTACGTAGCTATGTTACTTAAGTGATTGTCATCGCTTCCTTCATTCAGTTTGTCTAGTGATGTTGCAAAGTAAACACAAACATGGCTAGTGCAATTGAAGTGGGTGAATCAGTCCAGACGTTGTTGAAGGAGTTGGAAGCGATGGAAGGCTACAGCACCATGTACTTTTCTCCACGAAGTCCTGAACAACCACCGCCAGCACCATCACTGAAACGGTCAGTCGCCACACCATCGAAGCTGGCGACCTGGAAATGTCCATACTGTGAGGAGTCGTTCACGTCGCGAGATGGACTTCGTCTTCATCATCGTCAGCACCACCTCTGTGTTAGAAGGAAGCGAAGAAACAATCGTTCCTCACAACCGAGATCGTTCATACAAACCTCAGCAGGAAGAGGTCCGCAGAAAGTCAACACATGTATTGATAGCAGTTGTATAAACGACATTGAAAGTGGCAATGCTCCGGAGATATCTGAAGACTTTGCATCACCATCATCCAACCAAATAACCGAAGGGGGAGGTTCCCAGAACGTCAGCATATGTGCCGATAGCAGTTGCATAAACGACAACAGTAGAAGTGTCAATCACCCGGAACTACCTGGAGACTTGGAGCTTGTGGAAAAAGATTCGAACGATTCACCACCGACTGTCAGTTGGGTAGATTCCGGTTATCAACATACAGTACAAAATCCCGCCAATCAGGGTAATGTGTTCTTGAACATCCAGTTACATCATAGAGGTCAGTATACACATGGTTGCAACTTATATTTGGATGAAAATAAAGACTATGAAATCTATATTATGATTATGAACATTATAACGCGATTGGAAAACCTTTGGGTGGACCGTTATTCAGGAGTCCCCAGAGTCACTGGTTTGACATATACAGTGAAGCCGGTGGTGATAAAGCGTGCAACTGGTAGTAATGAGGGTATCACACAATCGGCGGGGACTGCTTCCGCCCGCGATGAACACCACCCAGATTGAGAAGCGCCTGGTGGTAGTCTCTACAACAGGTATCGACTCCAGGGCTACGGTACTTCTGTTTATGACCACTACTGCCTCACCTACCTGTACTGTCGGACGGTCCTCGATATACCACTCAGCGACTACGTGCAGCTCTTCGACCCGGTCGCTCCCACCATAACGAAGCACTGGTCCGTAGGCTCTTCTACTCCATCTTCGCTTAAGTCTATTTTTGTGTAAATACCTTTTGAGTTCTTGATTGTAATATGTTTGTGTGTATATTCTTATTGTGTTTCAATAAATGTTGTTGTTTCTCGTTAACTGTTGTTTTCACTTGTCTTTCTCTTTAGTATTTAAGAAAGAATATCGAATTTTTAACAATTTTGAAAGTTTTGTTTTGAAAACATGATAGTTTTACAAAATTCAGTTTGCATTAGAAGAGTCTTTTGAAAGTAAATGTCAGGGAAATGCAAGGGGTAGTAACAACACAGATGTATGCTGTAAACTAAACTGTTTGACTATATTTGCTTACGAATACTATTTACAAAATATACTTAATTATATTTAAAAAAAATTAGCCTAGTTCTGTTTACACCGGGAACTCTTCGTCCATGTCCTCCTCCTCATCCACCTCCATAGGTCCGCCTTGCTGCTCCTCGAGATTGTCTCGACTTCTTGCTGCGGGCAGTGGTGGGATGTCCTTATGCCCCCAAGGTAAGGTGTGGATACCATCAGCCAAGATGTAGCGTTTATCATCGGCCGGGCTCAAGGATAGCTTTTCTACTTGTACGGTGAAGACACGGTGCAGGTACGACTGGAAACGGGTGTTGACGGTGGTTTTCAACACCCCGTCAAACAGACATTCCCTGTAGTCGTCAGGGGTTAGGACGTTTTTAACAACCCCCTTGGCGACTCCCTTGGCTCGCTTGATCGCCTTGGATCCGTTGTCTTCGTCCTCAGCCTCCTTTCTCTCTTGCAGGCAGTGATCGGTTTTACAGATGACGTCTGAGGTGATGCCAATGTCTGATCACTAGCATTATTGTTCATAACCTCAATCTCCTGAATAAACGATTTGATATAGTCGTCCGCAGAAGCGTAAGCGTCCATGTTCACGTCCTTACCGTGTGACTTCAACCGTACTACGGACTGGTGGTGCGTCTGCTCACCCTTGAAGTAAACTGTATGCACTCGCTGTGACACATCTTGTTGCAATAGGTTAGATGTTTGATTTTTTCACCCAACATCAGTTCCAACGGTCTGCGGAATCTTATTTCATCTATTGCGATTTGAGTCCACGATAATTGTTGTACATCCTCACAGGGCTCGTAAGTGTACTGTGTATTTAGCTCCTCGTTAAATTTAACAGTCTGTTTTGTTTTCTTCATAGTTATATTCTTTTACATGATATTCAATATTTTTGTTTTCTTCATAAGTATGCTGTTTCGTATGATATTTTCTCTCAAACACATCTCTCGCTCTATCCAAAACTAACTTGATTGCGAGCCTTTCTCGGATGTTGTTACGTTTATAACGTATTTTGTTCATTGATATGGTGATTACTTTTCTTGCATCATCCGCACTGGTCATCTTTGGAGCACGTATCGACTGTTACTACCTGACAAGCGTTGAAGGTTCTGGAACGTGTCCACAAGCGCAGACCTATACATTGTCAATGATATGTTCAACTATATTCATGAAATTGTGCGAGGTTAGGATGTTGTTGTATCTGCAGTCAATGTGCATGCCGTAACTATTCATCACTTCTTTAGCCTTATTCACTATGTTTATGCCGTTGGGGACATTTTCGGGGCTCCTCACTTGCGTGCTGCCAGCTGGGGGCTCCTCACTTGCGTGCTGCCAGCTGGGGGCTCCTCACTTGCTCCTCACCTACATGCTGATTCCGGGTGATTACGTCACCAGGGGCTCCTCACTTGCGTGCTGCCAGCTGGGGGCTCCTCACTTGCTCCTCACCTACATGCTGATTCCAGGTAATGACGTCATCGGGGGCTCCTCACTTACATGCTGATTTCGGTCGGGGGGGGGGGATCCTCACGCCAGGTGATGTCGCGAGGCAGGTATATCCTCTCGCCAGTTGATGTCGGGAGCAGGTATATCCTCTCGCGTGGAAGAAGCCTATGTTAGGTTTCTACCAGTTGGTCAATACAATAATAGCTTGTTTACGTCGTTGACTGATTTGAAGAGGGCTTTCCACTGAGAGGTGAAAGCTTCTGGAACATTCCACTTGTTTACAACGCAGAAATAGCTTGTGTATTAGCCAAACCCTCATTCTCTTGTCGACAACTAACAGAGAACCATGTCGGACATCACATATGTCATGTGCTGCCCCTACACTGTGGCTGTTGCATTTCAAAAAATAGAAGATGAAATGCAAAGTGGATTGATAATCCTCCGCCTTGGCTATATCGAGGAGGATGGAAGACTTCACTATTTCCCCCGGTGGTTTACCGCCAATGTGCCAGTGGAGCTGGACCTTGTAAAGCAGAGGGTGAATGGCTTTTTTGGCAAATGGTGTTTCAGCTGTGGTAAGCTACCGGGGGATTCAGCTTGAATAAGCTGTTATATTCATGATTTTAATACATATTATTTTTTATAATATTAACTTAATAAACTAAAAAGAAAAATATATAAATTGATAAACTAAAAAGTTGAAAATAAGGTCGGGAGGAGGCCTCGTGCGACGCGCACTCGTCGGAGGAGTGAGGGGTCTAGAAGGTCGCTGATGAGTAAACAGCCCCGAGCGGTCACGTAGGCCCTAGCGCGCCTCGACACGCCGCTCGGGGGGGGGGGGTGCATCCTCACCGCGCCTTTGCTGGTTTTGAACCATCGTGAGGGGTCTAGAAGACCACTGATGAGTAAACAGCCAAGATCCCATGAGGAAAACGCGTTTAAATATTAATAGTGGGCCCGGTTAACGGTGGATTCTCAATTTTCTTTAAGGGATGGTTTACTTAGACTGCCGCTCGACATGTGGCGAAGTTTCATCAAAATCGGTCGGTAAACAGCCGAGATCCCATGAGGAAAACGCGTTTAAAAATTAATAGCGGGCCCGTTTATAGGCGGATTTTCAATTTTCTTTAAGGGATGGTTTACTTAGGCCACCGCCCGGCATGTGGCGAAGTTTCGTCAAAATCGGTCGGTAAACAGCTGAGATCTCATAAGGAAAACGCGGTTATAAATTAATAGCGGCCTTGTTTGATGGCGGATCTATGGGGTTCTTTCGTCATTCGCTTCCTCCGGGATAGGCCTACACTCTTGAAAAAGTCCCGTGGGAATCGGTGAGTAAATAGGCTAGTTATTAATTTTTGAAAGTTTTTCCTCATCGTGAAAAGTGCTGCAGACGGGGGGGGGATGACGTCATTGGGGGGGGGATGACGTCATGGGGGGGATGACGTCATGGGGGGGGGTGCCCTCGGGGGTGACCTTGGGGTCAAGGTCATGGGCGGGGGGGGGGGTCGGAGCTTGGCTATGGGGAAGGTCGGGGGGGGGGGGGACGTCCTCGCGTCCTCACCGCGCCTTTGCTGGTTTTGAATCGGTCTTTGCCCCCTACTCAGAACCCAGGTGGTAACAGAATAAACTGTTCATATTTCTTGAAAACAGCAATATAAAAGTACTAACTCTTACATTTTTCGCAGCGGATCTCGCAGGCATAGAGCCACATGTTATAACAACTTTATGTCTCAACCAGCTGACTAAACCACTGCATTTTAAAAGCCCATGGGGCAGAGCCCTGGAGATGGATTTTTTCTTTCTAAACCCCAGAAGGCTCACCTAGATAGTAAGAGCTATTGACTGATAGCAAACAAGAATTCAAATTATAGTTTGAAAGGCCTAAAGTCGTCTATGAAAATCAAGAAATTATTTTAAATACTCCCGTCGCAACAAACCTGCATACTCAGCGAATTTCCAATGAATATATAACATAACACATTAACACTTAACAGGATTCATAAGAAATATAATCACAAACAAGCAATATTTAAAATATTAATTATTCTCTATAAGAATAACATTGGGGATGAGTACGCAGGTTTGCTACAACAAGGAACACAAAATAATGAGTTTTTATGCAAATATCATTAGAAATCATCTAAGTAAAGTCACATACCAAGTTTAATTCATATACATTTATAAGTAAGCGATATATAACATTTTAATTATTCTCCATAAGAATAACATGGGGACCGATACCTAGGGGAATAATACGTGAAAATTTTGTATTTTGTGCAAACAACGATAAACCCCAACCAGATGAAGCCACATACCAAATTTTGTCAGTTTATGTTCATAAATAAGCGTGATAAGCGTATTTTTCTTTTTCTCCATAAGAATAACATTAGACAACGTACTGAATTTAGTACTTTCAATATCTCAGGAACCAATTGACGCAGAGCAATGATCAAAATACCAAATTGTTTGTTTTTTATGCTGAATTGAATGGTAAAAATTAAAATTTGATTTAAATAAAAATTACATGTGGAAACCCCAAAAAAACCATTTTTGGGGTACAAAAACCCCCCTTTGGATGGTGCGATTCGTCTGGTTTTCGAACTCGTTCAAATAAATGGTGCTTTACACATTTGTACCAAATTTCATTAAGATCGGACCTTTTTTCCGAGAGTTATCATGCTTAAGGACATATATAAAGCAAAAATTGAACGAATGGTGTTTTTGGCATCTGGGGACCTCAAAATGAAAAGTTATCATGGTCTCGGGCTTAAGTCTTACCATGAGACCTACGGTAATAGCTTCTTCCCTATAGGGAAAATTCGCTAAAATGTAGAGGAGAGTTTTTTTTATAGAAATTGGAAATACAGACAAACAAGAAAACTTGCGTAATGAGCACTACTGGCAAACGATTACCGGAACATAACTAATCTACATATTTTAAAAAATCCTGCTTTTTGTTAACCCACTTCTTGAAGTTAATACTTCAACCAGGTACCGATTTTGATGATTGTTTTTCGATTCAAAAGATAATTTCAAGTTCTAAGTCACTGTCGAGCCAGAATTTCTATTTAGGCGCCAAGGCTCTGACCACGGGACCTCCAACTTCCCATGTTATGCATATGAAGGGGAGTTTTATTTGGTTAATGTAAAATGTCTTTTTTTTATCCAATAAACAGCTGTTATCCTATAATCTAATATGAGTAAGGTTTGCTTGTATGCTTGCTTGCTTGCTTGCGACACTGATCTCAAAAACGGCTCCAACGATCTCCTTCAAATATTCGAAATAACTAATGTCTGGGATAAAAATAAGTTCTAGACAGGCCTCATCCCCAGGAAAAATAAAATAATGTAAAAAACTAAAGTAAAAAGTTAAAGATTAACATTGGCCTTATGGCGTTTCAAATCAAAACAAAAGAATTGTAACAGCTGTTCATAATCAATCAGGGAACTGTCAAAGTAATAATCATGTTGTTTATGATTATTAACATGTGGTTTCTCAAGAGCAGAGATTAAAATATTTGAGTGATGATTACATATATAGAGTAGTAAAATAAATCAAAGGGACAAATGAGTTATACAAATCTGATTATCAGTAGGGGGAAGTTGTGAAATATGCTCCAAGACATCTAAAAAAACTGACTGGCCTTCCCCCGAGAAAAGCTCGGCCCCCCAGGTACTAAGGATTATATCCGCAAAATATTGCGGGGGAGCAGCTCATATATATAATTGTTTGGCAGATTTATCATTTAACAATCATTACTTAATATTCCAATACACACGCATATTCCTTAAAAGTCAACATGGATTAATTATGAGTGTTACTGAACATCCAGTAACAGTGCTACTAAATATTCAGGATTGTACATGGCCAAAACCATAAACTAATAACCGACAGATTTAGCAATAAGAATTAAAGGATCACAATTTTAACGTGTTATCTCCAAATCATACAATTATTTCAAGATTCATACACCACGTAAATTGATTTTCAAACATCTAATGGTCACTGCGTCATTCATTTTGATCTAGATGCCGTATACATTCTTTACATTTCAATATATGTTTGTATTTTAATGAATATTTCTTTGGTGTACACCAAAATGTCATAACAAATTTTGTTTTCGCTAACGCGAGCACTATAATTTACCAAAGTATATAGTTTGTGAGTGTTCGTGATTTATCAAGTATCGGGAAACACCAGTGCCTGTCGTGCTTGTCTATAGGATCGCGACCTGCGCCTGTCTCCAGTTCCAGTCGCCAATTGTTCCGTTCGGTCACAAGGTCAGATCGTTTTGTTCCAACAGCCCGGTGGTTGTCTGACATCGACATTGCACGCCATCTCGTCTCTCGTCTCCACGTTACGCAACGATGTTCGCGACGCGACGTTGCCCAACACGACATTAGCAAACACTGACAGACGCGACATCCCTGCCTCACCTCATCTGCCGCTGTTACCGCCATATTAAACGCGCGTTGGGCTCATTCAAAACGTTGCTCTTTTTTAGCTAACGGCGACGTGGTAGAAGTTACAAAGCGACAAAGCGACGTGCGACGTTTGTCATGGAGCTCGGTACGTTTTACTGTGCAATATTTGCCCTTTGCTGTAAGAAAATCAATGTAAACGTTAAGAAAATCAATGTAAACGTTAATAGAAGGTATAAGGTCACATTACAGCCAATGAGAATTATCAAGATTTGGTCCTCTATAGGTCTCCCTTAATCAGTTTTAAAGTGTCCAACGAGAAGTTCGGAATCGTGAAGCCACTTAGTGTTGAATTAAACTGCCTTTGAAATAAAATATAAGGTCCAATGTAACGCTTACTTTGAAATAAAAATCCTTCCCATATCCAAAAAGCTTCAGCGCTGAGACGGTTCAGCTTCGCGAGTTTGTAAAAATATCTGAATATACGATGTTCTAGTTACTGACGTTATTATTCTATACCACGAATTCTTCATCAAATATATTGAGAAAGAGTATTTTTCTATGATATTTTTAAAATATTAAGTGAAACTGTTAACACACCACGAGATAAAAACGTTTTTACAACGATTCAACTGACAATAATAAACAATTAATGACAAAACTGATGGGTTATGTTGGGCTGTGCATAACACGTCGATCCTAAAACCCAAATTCTCTTGGGAGAAAGGGTAGGGCAAAACCGAAGTGCGTGATACTGGATACTGAAGCTGGGCTTGCCCGGGGCCTCGAATGTTTGGCCACAGTTCAGGCGCCAATTGGCCGTCACGACACGCGCAGACGCGCAACTGACGCGAGCTTGGCCCTCACCTCAACACGAGCCGGTGAATAGACATCAGCACCGTATTGTTGTATCAAATTTGATGCCTTATTTGGCACCTCAAAATCAGGGTATCAAGGTAACTGCAAGGTTTCCACTTCTTTATTATTTCGATCCGAGGAAGGCGCAGTTAATAATAATCATCAGACAACAACAGCAACAGCCAAACCTGCGATTTGCTTCTGTAACCACTCGGTGATTTATGTTCAGGGCGCACGTGTCAAAATAAGATAGGAAAACACTCATGAAGTACTATAATTGGATTTTGGTGTGGCTCTTGTCATGTCTTATAGCCAAAAGCGAAATTTGTGAAACTTAAATTTTCAACCTGGTTACAATTTAGTCTTGAGAAACTTTCTGATGACAAATATTTTTCTTATCGATGACACATTGTACAAACTAGCAATGGGTGCCTTTACAGGATCCATATCTGTGATTGTAACAATCTTTTCGGATAACATGGGTTGACGAAAATGCTCGTGGAAATAATAACTTAATAATGTGGCCTTGCACTACAATAAGACTTACAAAATGCAACTTCAGCTTCTAGCGAAACACCAAGACAACTATATTTTGACTTTTTATAAAAGTTTGAGTTGGGCAGCTGAATAATCATAAAAGAGTAACTTAAATCTGGCAAGACAATAAAGCCGTTAAATTACATAGGGCCCGAAAATTACGTTAAACTAGTTAAAATGGTATTATCTAACAGACCTGCCTTGCCAGTCTGGGAAAAGTGCCCATGCCAGCCTTTAATTTTAAATACCCCCGCCGCAGCAAACCTGCATACTCAGCGAATTTCCAATGCATAATATATGTCTTAATACCGCATAAAGCCGGATACCAAGTTTCATAAAAATATATTCATATATAAGCGATTTTAATTATTCTCCATAAGAATAACATTGGTAATGAGTATGTAGGTTTGCTGAAATAAGGAACACAAACAATTGGTTTTTATGCAAATATAAATGGAATGTAACTAGGCGAAGCCACATACCAAGTTTCATCAATATTCAATCATAAATAAGCGCTATGTAACATTTTAGTGATTCTCCATAAGAATAACATGGGGGCTGAGTAAGCAGGTTTGCTGCAAAAAGGAACAAAAAATGTTTTTTTTATCAATATAACTCAACCAAATGAAGCTACATACCAAGTTTTATTAATTTATGTTCATAATTAAGGGAGTCAATACATTTGACTTATTCTCCATAAGAATAACATGGGGGCTGAGTACGCAAGTTTGCTGCTAAGGGAATAATCAACAAAAACTCAATTTTTTGTGCAAATATCAATATACCAGTACTACGTGAAGCCATACCAAGTTTCATCAACATACATTCATAAATAATCGAGATATCAAATTTTATTTATTCTCCATAAGGATAACATTGGACAACGTACTGTGTTTAGCAATTTGAATATCTCAGCAACGGTTGGGCGTAGAATCAAAATTTAAACACCAAAATGATTGTTTTGTGGAACTGAACAGATTAGTAAAAGCAAATGTGAAGTTTACATTAAAATGAACTGAGGAAAAGCCAAAAACTGTTTTCCCATAAGATTAACATGGGAGATTTTATGAGTAGGTTTTTTTGATTTTCTCCGCAACCACTTAACCTAGGTTAATAATTCAAAATACCATATTATTTTTTTAAGCTCGATAACATGGTTAAAACCAAAATTAAGTTTTTTTAAAATTTTTGGGTGAAAAATGCAAAAAACTAATTTTTGGAAAATTTAAAACCCCATAAACCCCCCTTCCCATGGTCCGATTTTTCTGGTTTTCGAACTTATAGTCATGAATGTCATTTTACACATTTGATCCATATTTAATCGAAATTGGACGTTGTTTACTCAAGTTATCGCATTCACGGATACACACACACAAACACACACATATATATATATAAATTTGGACGAATAGTGTTTTTGGCATCTGGGGACCTCAAAACAAAAAGTTATCATTGGCTGGAGCTTAAGTCTTACTATGAGACCTACGGTAATAGCTTCTTCCCTATAGGGGAAATTCGCTAAAACTTTTTTTGGTAGTTTGACTTTTGGTCACAGTCTCAAACAAAAAATTGTCCCGGGTATTATGTTTTTCCCAGTTTTAGGCGAGTATGGTAGCGCAGTTAGCGTGGGCCTAGTCCCGGGTATCAAGTGGGAAGTATTGTGTTTTTGATAGACAACGCCCGCACCCACCGAGGCGATTGACCCCTGATCGTTCCGATGACCCACATCTGTCGCGGCCTAATTACGATGACCTGATAAAACACGCGTGTAGCTGCTGTTGCTGTAGTCATCGTCGATTCATACTTGAACTCTCTCATGAACTAAAATACGGAATATGTGTGTGAATACGAGTACTGTACATACGGGAGAAAATTTCAGAGGAAAAGAACTGTATCCCAAAAATAAAAAAAATCAACTATACCAACACAAAAAACGTGTGGCTGTTTGGGACTAAACTCACAAAAGTGGAAAATCCACTGTGCTTCTGAAGTACCGAGTATGAAAACCTAAATAAATACGTAATAGAATTTGTCTTAGTTTATTCTAGCTCACTATGCACATTGCAATGTAGCTGACGCGTTAGATAATACAAAGTGGGAATAATTCTAGAATAATATTGATTTGTATTAATACCAACACAAATGTATGTCAAAAGGAAATGCATAATGCTGATTTGCAACGGGTATAATATTTTTTCAACAGATTTACCGTAGCGGGCCTGTAAAAGTAACAGACCCGCTACGGTAAAACAACGACACCCTATGCGCCCGAGTGTTATAAAGTAGACTAATCTGTCGGAGAGGACATGTGGCACAACACCCAAGGCTAATGGCAGAGCTGCCCTCGGCTATCGGGTGTCAACGCAGATAACAGCCTAGACTGCGGGCCTAACCAAACCTAGCCCGAGCAAGGCTATTGTAAACCACTTGGCATACGAAGAAATAGAGGGTTACATTTACACTCTACGAAAGGGATTCCAACCGTATGAATTTAGGAGTGGCTGCAGTAACAGAGAATAAACGTTTCCATTATAACATGCTTCTTACAATATGCCTGACGCATCATCTGCCTGCATTCAAGTTGCGGCGATTACAAAAATAGATAAACTCATCTATACCCTATCAATCTTTCCATAAGCACAATATTAATCCAAAAATCGTCCCTTTCCCACGATGGTGGGGACAAAATTATTACTGAATGAACTGCGGTTTACAAGTATTTTAAAAGTTTGATCGTGATACTCACGTGCTGTGTTAGTTGGCCACTTACATGGAACACTAAAAATCAGCATACCTGAAACAAAGAACATCTTATTAGAAAATAAAAAATACGATATTTTCATTAAAAATTACCGCTGTCTCTCTAGTTAGTATATACTCAATGGTAGTAGCATTGTGCTACAACACTCTTTAGACTTTAAAATATTTAATTTAATGTCGTACTTCAAACACCGATGCACTGAATAAAGTGTAACAAATAAATAAATATTTAATGAGTTAGTTTACAGACCTATAGGTTAGACCTATAGTAGGTCTACAGACCTATAAAGTTATGGGTAATTAGCTGAACTTGTATTAAGGTTATCAATCAACCCTTCCCTTCCTGAATTATGAAAACGGTATATGACTTTTTTTGCTTTTAACATTCTCCCCCTTGTACATACATAGTATATGGAGAAAGTATTGTTTTTGTCAACATTTTCGAATTTGAGTTGTTAGTGGAAATATTTGTTTTGCTGCTCCCTGAACCCAAAAAAGTGATTTTTACGTGATGTCTGTGTGCCTTTCTGTCTATCTGTATGGATGTGTATAGAGCTAGAGCCCTAACCAAAGGTTCGATTTTTATGAAATTTGGTATGTAGGTACTAATCCACGATATCTCCAGGCATTTTTTGGAATTTTTGATTTTTAAGGGTAATTACCCCCCAAAAACCGCCAAAAAACATGAAAAATCAATATTTCTCAAAAACGGCTCTAACGATTTTGATTAAACTTTAGTCGTTTGTAGAACTTTAGTTTTCAAAAAAATGACATTTTTGTATTCCCCGCATTTCTGTAAAATTCGGGTTCAGAAATTACAAGACTTCAAATTTCAAAAATTCAGTTTTTTGATTTTTCATTAAAAAAACGTAAATATAAAAATATTACTATTCACCATTAAAAATAGCTAAAAAAACTAAATAATATAGTATTTTGCATTACTATTATACGATTACTGGTTGCGGAGAAACTTTAAATTTTCATTTTGCAGTAAACGCAGTACGTTTTTCAATGTTATTCTTATGGGGAATACAAAAATTACTATTTCTCTCTTATTTGTTGATCAATTTCGTTCAAACTTGATATGCTTGTCAAGTTACCAACAGAGGAAATTCGAAATATGTTGCCCCTTAACCCTGAGCGGGGGAATAGGGGGCATTTCCCCTCTTAAAACCACGTGTGTAGCGATGGATTTTGTAGTGCCTCCTAACACGGATTTGGGTGGATACTTTTGAAAACTTGTTTACAAGATTTTCTGAACATTCGACCATGCTTTGTATTCTATATTTAGTAAATAAAAAGTAATTTATTCATTAAAATTGGGCTAAAAGGGAGAAAGTATGTGTCAGTTTCCTGATACCGTTTATTTATTTTTATTTAGGTTAAAATTAGTCATATTTGACTAAAAAATATTTAATTCTCTCTAAAATAAAAAAATTGTGAATTGTATCCATATGGATACTATCGTCACATAATGTGCTGCAAGTAATGATGGATTGTATAAGTTTTATTGTTGCATAATCACCGTTTTCCTGTAGGTGCAAAACGGCACATAATGTGCTGCAAGTAATGATGGATTGTATAAGTTTTATTGTTGCATAATCACCGTTTTCCTGTAGGTGCAAAATGGCACATAATGTGCTGCAAGTAATGATGGATTGTATAAGTTTTATTGTTGCATAATCACCGTTTTCCTGTAGGTGCAAAATCGTCACATAATGTGCTGCAAGTAATGATGGATTGTATAAGTTTTATTGTTGCATAATCACCGTTTTCCTGTAGGTGCAAAATGGCACATAATGTGCTGCAAGTAATGATGGATTGTATAAGTTTTATTGTTGCATAATCACCGTTTTCCTGTAGGTGCAAAATCGTCACATAATGTGCTGCAAGTAATGATGGATTGTATAAGTTTTATTGTTGCATAATCACCGTTTTCCTGTAGGTGCAAAATGGCACAATGTTTAAAAAAGTTAGATATTTACCTTTTGTATGTGTTTCATACCTAACTTATCAAACAAATTAGGAAATAAGAAATGAAATAAACCATTATTGCTTGAATTGTTTATATATTTACCTAAAATAACAAAATATAAAAGAGGAATGAAGAAAAACAGTTACGAAAAACAATTATTGCACAGTTAATGGTATATATTTGTTATAATTAATACCCATTAGTATATACATAATGTAAACAAGCTTTACATACAATGAAATCATCATTTGTGATCATGAAGAAACCTGTATCCGTTTGGCATCTATAGGCATAGGTTGAGACAGACTACCATAGTAAGAACAACTTGTTTGGTATCTAACTAATTTTGCATCTATAGGTACAAAACAGTGTCAATGAATATTATAGGTTAGGAACAACTTGTGCCTGTAGTATCCATTTGGAGCTAGTTTTATTTTGTTGGTATTCTAAAACTACAGTAAATCTGTAACCATGAAAATGACTTATTTTCATTCTAATGTATCCAAGGAACATAAAAATCATTTTTCTATGGTGATAAAACTATAAAAATAGTATAATACTGAACTCTAAAAGTTGAAGAAATTCATCCACATCAGATCATGTGCACAGCCAACTGAATTATATTTTTTATTATTTTTAATCCAGTGCTACCAACTTTGAAAAATGTAATTTACCTAGAAGAATATCTGCTTTTGCAGATAGAGGTAGAAATTTGTGGGTATAACTGTCTAAAGAGGAAAAAATAAAGAATAAAAGTATCCATATGGATACTATAGGAAGAAAAGGGTTAATCAACACCTCCGACATTTTTCTCTATTCTTTGGGTATGAGGAACAAATATATGTTTGATAACCTGTGCAAAACTGTGCAAAATACTCTACTTATAAAAAAGTTAATAAGCCTGTATTTCGACCTCTACAAACCTTGAGAAATGTAATTAAAAGTTTAGAACAATCAACGCCCTAAAATAATCAAAATAAATAACAAGACAGCAAAGGAAAACTCTTTACCACGTGACCAAAGACATATTTATAACTTCGTTATTAATTATTTACAAGGATAATGTCATAAGCCAATTGTTTAAAAGGTTTAGTAGCTATATTTAGTGTTTTGCGATTACTAAAATCAATTAATAATCCAGTCAATAAATCAAAATATCATTACCGACAATCTCTGTAAAGACTCCTTTATGAAATAACTCGTGTAGTTTTATTTCATACTTCGCAAATAATACGTTGCTAACTACAACTAGAAAGACAAATTCGATTACAACGAGCAATTAGTTTAACAAAGAATCCATTTAAATTGACAACCCCGTTATTACGCATATCTCTAATCCCGTTTGTGCCCGAGTGGGTTCAATCTGCATAAATTAAACGCGGTAACCTTTCATCTCGCGTCCGCAAATAATGACATGAACGTTTTATTGGGCTTCAACGGGTAAACCTTCGCCAAGACTAATGGGCCATACATGGGATATACAAAGGCAGATATATTATGTGAGGCGAGGTGTGAGTTCGGGCCGCGGAGTCCGGCTTACGTCGGCTCATTAGCGGCTAATCATACCGCCGAAAACGCCCAAGGGCGAACATTCGTATGCGGGCGTCGCACTCTCCACGGTCGCACGCGGCGTGTATGGCGTGTATGAGCTGTATACCACAGAGGTTAGCGGGCACCACGACACTCAATACGTGCGTCTGTGTAACACCGTACAAGGTTGGAAATCACACTTCAAATACAGACGAATATTTGCGGACACCGTATTATAACCTCAAAGATCTAAGGGGGCATCGACGTGCCAAATATTCTGATGATGACTTACGATAACAGTTAAGAGTGGGCTCCAGCCACAAAACATTTCACGATTTTTACCTGCTTCTCCCATAAGGCCAACTTTAAAATCCCATCCCTCCTCAACGGATTATTCGAAATCGAAGATTTGCGGCTAATTTTGAAGAGAGGAAAAAATTCCTAGCGATTTCAGTGAGCAGAGTTTTAATATCTCGAAGAAGCAGGTAACTGGAGGCCCCTCGCAGGACCTTGTTTAAGCTAAGTAAATTATTTGGTAGAACCAATGAGTATTTTAAATGGTAAAACTTGGAATTTATTTTCCCAAAAAGGCATTTTGTTTAAAATAGGACGAACAAAATAGTAAACAAAGTGGAAGTTCTCAATCAAATAGCAATGAAAATAATATGTACGAGAAAATTTATAGACTGAACATGTGAAATACGAGTATAACACTGAGATATGTACTGCTACTGAACACAAGTCTTTGATCAATGACATTTATTTAATTGATAAAAGTAGGCGCGAGATTGCTGGGGATGATACAAATACACAAACAAATGAACAACATGATTTTCTAATGTAAAAACCCCATAAGACAACGTATATATATATATATATATATATATATATATATATATATAACTGATTATAGAAAAAATCAGTTGGACAAGTTCGTTGTGCAAAACAATCGGAAAACTCCAAACCCCTTTTTTGGGGATTAATCTTTCAAGGTTAATGTTTAATGTTTTTGGGCCCAAAAAGGCTCAGAAAAGCCCGGATGTAAAATTTATGCATTTAAAAGAAGCGAATTAGTGAAGCGAAAGTTTTAAGTTCTCTCTCGTCATTCTAGCATAAATATTTACCGAGTTGTTAATGAAAATGTATATCGGCTAAACACAGTACGTTGTCTTAGGGGGTTTTTACATTAGAAAAGCATGTTGTTCATTTGTTTGTACGACCCCCCAAAACGTGTTCAGGGGGTCATGTTAGGAACTTCTATGGTCGTCCCGGCCTTAGGTTTCACCGTGCGGGTCATGCTAATAGTTCACTTTCCATAGGAAATTCACTAATAACTTAATGAACCCGTAAAAGAGCGAAAACAAGTCAGACAAAGTCTGAGCCGAAGAGGCTCCGTGTCGGCCGTCGCCATGTGACGTGACCTCTGGACCGATGGAACTGCTGGGAGATGAATATGGATGACGGAAGAGTCTGGACGTGGGACTGGTGTTTACGTTATTAACGTCAACCTAATGGAGTGACAGCGGGCGACCTTCACGTAGAGCGACATCCAACACCGACGCCACACTTGTGTGAGTTACATACAGCTGATACTACAGCACATCGCGCTGCTGTACCATGTTGTGACGAACAAGCCGATAGCAGAATACGACTACAAGCTTCGCTGCGGTAGAACAGGCGTTCTGATAAATATAAATCGGTAAAAAGTGGTAACAAGCAAAGCCGCTGGTCTGCCAATTATTTTCATTCATAACTTTCCATAATCTTTAGATTTTTAACACATGGACAATTTTCTACCGTAACAGGTTTTTTTGTTGAACAGTTTCTGATTCAGAATTTTCCAAAAAAATCAAGAAAAAAGACCATCAAATATTATAAAACAACATAAGTATATACTTAATAAGTTAACAATAATGAGTGTAGTTACCAACCACTTACTCATTACATTTTTGATTACTGATGGTTTCAAAAGTGAAAATGTTTGTAAAAAGCTATTTATTTAACCAAATAAGCATATCATCTTAGAGTTTAAAAAGTGATATCTTGGGAAGTAAAAGAAAGATAAAACCGAGTTCTTATTTTCAATGTTTCAAACGTGAAGTATAATAGAAAAGCAGAATTCACAAATACCGCATAATTCGTGCTCTAAAAAGAATTCACAGCGACCAAACATTGTTACATAATAAGTTGAGAGCTGCGTAAAAACGAATAAGAATATATAAGACAATGTATACACGAGGCGCGGTTGAGTGTACACATAAATATTTATCAGCGAGTGGCGCACCAAGCAGCAGAGGTCACTGACACGCTAATGTGTCACAAGAAAACAACGTAGCTACCATTGTCGTTCGATTGGCTGAAAATAAGCGATTACATAAGGAGAGCGGATTGGGCAGTGAAAAACAGTCGGGTTGGAGGACGACGATGGGTAAGGAACTTATATTATTGAGGGGGGGGGGGGCTTAAAGACAAAATTACACGTAAGGTTCTTGTTCGGGAAGTAAATTATTTTGTCTACACAACTATGTTTTTGTACAAGTTGGAAGATAATTCTCATCTCCACATATACACACTTCAATAGTTCTGAGAAGTAAAACTAATTCAGCAAATAGTGGTTGAATGTTTGTATACCGAGGTACAGTGTGTAGTATTCAATAGCTTAAAATTCAAGGTAAATGTACGCGCTCAATAGAAAGATAAATTCACTGAATTGTCGCCTATTTACTATCTTAATTTTAAATAAACATATCCACCAATGTTGGAGTAGAAATTAAAATATTCAGCCTGATCTCTTAATAGCGTATTATCCATTATTGGCGGGAAAACCTTGTTCAAGGACGCCCTTCAGTCTGAACTTGGTCCTTATAACGCTCTTATTTAAAGCCAACAGAATCGCTAATTAGTGTTTATAATCAAGGCCACCTTTTATGAGCAATTATTAAAACGATCATGACCAGACTAAAACAAAACAAACTTTAAACCCAACTTGGCGAGTTAAAAGAACTAGAACCCCGTGAATTTCGCAAGAGATTGGCTGGCCACGCAGGTTTGCTGCGACGGGGCAAATTAAATACACGGAAATGCAAAGCAATTCATTACAAACATTTGGTTCCGCTCATCTCGTGACCTCGGCCTTTACATGCGAGGAGGAAGTTATTTTTGAAGATAATTAAAAGCCATTGAGGCAACCGCAACGACAAAAGGTGAAGTAAAGGCATCGTAATTGTCAAAGGTATTTAACACCTTATTCAAACATAATGTCAAGGCTAAGCTTGTTATATTCTATTATACAAGTCAAATGGTTAATACCATATTGCTTGATTTCATCTAACGATTTTGACTAAGAACAATGTAAAATACATTTTTGAAGTGATATTAAAGAACGACTCCTCTTCATATACTACTGTAAAACGCGAAATAAACCTACTCAAATACTTACACTAATAAATGGAAATGTGTCATAAAAAATACCCCGTTGCAGCAAACCTGCATATTCCGCGAATTTCAAATAGTACTTCACTAAGTCATGAAGCCACTTACCAACTTTAATCTAAGTATATTAATAAATAAGCAAGATCTGACATTTTATTTATTCCCCATAAGAAAACATTAGGACTGAGTATGCTGCATCTGCATACTGAGGTTTGCTGCATCAAGGACCACAAAATCTGGGTTTTATGCGAATACCAATGGATCACCTCCAGATGACGCAACATACCAAGTTTTATCAATTTATGTTCATAAACAAGCAAGATATCATATGTTTATTATTCTCCATAAGAATAACATTATAGCTGCTGAATACGCAGGTTTGCTGCCATGGGGACCACAATAAATGAGTTTTGTATGCAAATAGCATTAAAACCCAACCATATAAAGCCATATACCAGTATTAATTAATATACGTTAATTAATAAGCGAGATATATAATTTTACTTATTCTCCATAAGATTAACATTGGACAACATACTGTGTTTAACACTCTCAATATCTCGGTAACCAATTGACGTAGAGCGATGATCAAAATATAAAATTGTTTGTTTTTCTAAGCTGAATTTAATGGTGTAAACCAAAATTTGGGTTTAAAAAGAATTATATGTAAAAAGTTCAAAAACCCCATTTTTGGGGTACAAAATCCCCCCCAAAACTCCCCTTAAAGTAGAGCGGCCTGTCTGGTTCTCGAACTCATGAAAATAGATGCTGCCTTACACGTTCGTACCAAATTTCATTAAGATCGGACCATTTTTACGAAAGTTATCGTGACACATATATAAATTTATATGAATTTGAACGAATGGTGTTTTTGGCATCTGGGGGCTTCAAAACAAAAAGTTATCATGGTCCCGGGCCTAGGTCTTACCATGCCACCTACAGTAATCGCTTCAACCCTATAGGGGAAATTCGCTACAACTAATAAATGAACAATGACATTTTCTCTTCATACAAAGTACTGTGTGGTAAACAGCGAAACTTATTCGCATTACATTGGATATCCGGAAAATGAGACCGGGGAAGCTGCACCGAATGCCATCAGGGATACTTGACAGTCTTCCCGTATTATTCCATACACAGTTTAGCACGAACGAGTATTTAATTTACAACTAGCCAGTCCATCAAATAAGGACGTGTTATTACTTGACTACACTGCCATGAGCATATAGGTAAAAATAAAAAACCATTAAACCATTGTTCCCATTTAATCCCGTACTTAATCGATAACCTATTTGAAATCAGTCAAGAAGCCTCTTCACTGGCTGAACCACAAAAAAATCGCAACTTTATCGTTTTATTAATTACGTTTGTTCATGACAGGAGCCTGCCAATTGAAGTGACACAACTTTTATGTAAATCTCCAGTTTCTAAATGGCGTGTAAAGATGTTGCTACGAATGAGCCTGCACTTGTCTCCTCCGAAAAAAATCATTTCATGACTAAAACAGTGTCATTAGATTCACCTGCAAAATATCACTAATTACGTTACTCTTCGACTTTCGACGTTGTTGATTAAATCGAATTGGCGGAATTGATGATGCGGGCAGGAATATTACGAGAATATTGTAAAACTAAGGTATTTCACAGCTCAAGCCAACCCAGAGCTTTTGAAACTAGGATTCCCCCGTCTGGATGACGGTACCCGCGGACTCAATGCCGGTGTTGGGGGGGGGGGGAGGAAGGTGCCCAGACTAGAGAGGACCGAGGACTCTAGTCGAGGAGGAGTTGCGATGCCATTGTGTAAATGGACCGATTACTTCAGAGCGCTCGGTGAAAGTGTGAGAAATCCCCCTCCCCTGCCGCCGCACCACGCCATTGTCTATCGCGACCGTTTCATACCCCTGATATAATCTAGGAACATCATTTTGATTACATTACACGGAATTTCAATTTGGATTCCAGTTACGTCGTAATACCGCTGTTGAAAATCCTTTATCTAAGATAATATTGAGACAGACCCTCTCATAAAATTCTTATCAACTTATTTAATAATTTTAATTATTGCTAATGTTCTTTTAACAGCCCTGCTGAGAGGCTGTGATATGACCGAAGAGCTGCTAACATCCCTTCTGCTTGCGTGGAATGGTAATATGTTACACATTAAACGGTGTCATACCGTAGAAAATGAACAAACAACCTCCTCCTCTTGATGACAAATACAGAAAGTTAAAGCGACCATCAGGGGTGAAAATCAATCTAAATGAGGTGCCAATTTAATGTATTTGCTCAAACATTATTTTAAGCTCATTTTATGAACAAGTAAAATGCATTTATCCGTTCAAATTTAACCTTTAGCCCATCTTAGGTATAATACACTAACCGGCATAACACCTGTAAAAATGTCGCTTGTCTTCAGAATTGTTATGTTTGAGAGGAAACGTCTACATCCTTGATTAAGACTAGATGAAATTAGTTGTCAGTTTGGTTGGTAAGATTTAAGATGTAAATGTTCAGAATATGCGACATCTTTCTAATTTTATACACACATAAACTAAACTCAAGTCTCTAGAAGACATATTTATTGAACAAGTTTACACTCTCCGAAAACTATATAGCCAAAACTCTTTTTAAAAAGGGGTAAGGCACTAAAAATCATTGTACGTAACAGCAAATTTAATTTAATTTAGCACTTTTCCATCAAATTCACAATTTCAATTAAACATAATTGCTCGGTTATGAAAACGACCGCCAACACACTCCAAGCGCCGCGCCGCCTTGAAACCAGCATTGGATCCCACAACCTATCGGGTTATACGACCTGCCATTACAAGGCTACAGTCTCCTGCTCCAGGGAAGGCTTGTTGGTTTCTCGGCATGAATGAGCCGGCATTTCTGGCAATAACGGTTGCAGGGGCGGCAATGTCGGCACGATCTCCGGAACCGGTCCGGATTGTGCAGGGCCGCCGAGAGGGTTAAGTGTCCCAGTTGCCCCCCCACCATCACCCCTTCTGGCGGCCCTAAGATTGTGAGAAGCAGCATCCCCATCCACGGCGATTGGGACTGTTAACTCTGTGACCGAGATTCTGGGGATTCTAGGGACGCAGAAACAAGATTCTGGGTGTGACATGTTCAGCATCAGTTTCACCTCATTTCTCACTATAACAAAATACAAGAGAGGCTGAAAGCATACATTTAAGTTACATACAATACATAGTAACTCATCTGTAGTTGGCAGTGAAGAATGAAGGGATAAGAAGCAGCCAACAGATTAATTTAACATTTTCGGTGTGGGTCGAGTTGGCGGTGCTCGAATTTGTTAACATCAAATCAAACTGAACATGGTCACAACTTTTGCCGCACTATTCAGGTTGGTTGGAAATCAATTTACACAAGACATGAAGACGCGATGCGTTCATGTAGACTAACTTAATGCACAACAACGGTCGATTCGATTCAATGTAAATGTTAAGCATTGTCTAATAGTTGTGAATGTAAAAGGGATTGTCCGGGCAAAATTGAGTCATCGGCCGTTTGACGTTTCCTCTGTATATTTGCTTGTTTACGGTTAGGGCAAAACATGTTTACCGTTGACGCAAGTTTGGCATTTGTATTCCTTATTGATAGAGGACGATCTTGAGTATCTGTCAGCTTCGCCTTATAGTAGAGATGATGGTTTTCGCATGCTAATCTGATAAACCTTTTTCATGTACACAACATGTCCTAAATCCTCAATTGTTTCCTATCCAGTTGAATTTATATTTAGAAATATTTTCATCTTCGCCAACATTGTTAGACTCAAACTTGGTAACATGGATGTACGTTTAGGCAGGCATTTAACTTATTTTAACTTAAAATCAATGTCAACAATTCTTGATAACAACCTTGTGGCAAAGACAACACCCTACCTTTAAAATACGGTTCAGTTCAACATGTAATCTATCTACTTCTGTGACGGCAAACTGTTAACCACCGTACTACACCCTGCAAAGTTTCACTACACGAATTTGAGCCACCCCTTTGATATATATACCCTCAAGTGGTAAGGATTTCATACCTTAAATAATATACTCTACCAGAAACGTAAAAACAACTAACAATAAAATATAAATATATAAAGATGAAAAATTAAAAGTCGACTCGTCCAAAACTGATTATGTACCGTCATTCAACGTCCCTCGCTGAGATACAGTAATTTTATTTTAGAGAATAAGTATAGTACAATATTTCCGCATCCGCTACAAGTAAGCTGTACACACTTTTCAAGTAAAAACCTCACCTTCGCAGTTTAACTTTACACCCGAGCCTAACGAAGCTTCCGCCTTTCCTCAGCCAACAGTGACAGCGACACAACGTGACAATGGCGCGGCGACAACGTATTCCACACGTATTATTGGCATTAGCTTCACATGAGCGTTACATAACGTTACGCAACGAGGCTCAAACAGCCTAGGAAAATAACTAGGATTGCACAACCGCATAGACAATATAGTATCATCGTTCCGCGGTGACATCGTTCCGCGGTGACATCGTTACGCAGTGGCGACATGGGCTGACGACGCGGTGTGATGAGGTGCGGTTGGCGGTGGTTTGTAATGTGTACAGACGCAAAAACGATGCCAATGTGGACGGTATTGAAGATTGGTGAAAAACGGGGCAGATATGAGAAATATCCATAGGTATTGTGAACATAGCAAACCTCAAGAATTATCTTTTGAAACTGAGAGGTCGATTCAAATTTTGCAAGAAGTTTAAACAGAGTATTCTTGTATGGTAGCTATTAACAGTCAAGTTCAAAAATTAACATTATAAACATATTTAGTTTGATTAAAAACAAATTTCTGGGTGTTTATAGCTACGCAGTTATCAAGCTCGTTTTTAAATGCCGACGGTTTTGTATAGGTACGGTTTTGATCAAGCCAAACATTTAAGTATCATCATCTTCCCTCAGCTTCCTGGTTGCAACGCTGGCGCTGAGTTGAGTCGCTGGTACTCGGAGGAGACAATGCAACGATGACACGATCGATGTTATTTTCCTATCATCAATGTCAAAATGGTTTTCATGTAATACAACAACCTATTATAAAAAAAAACAATTCTCACAAGTAATTTTGACACCATCTTGGATGGCTACCACGGAAATACGTGATGCAAAGGTTGACGTAAACAAAGCGATTCCACTCCCGCGAATCGCGCACAATTTTACTGCGCAACAGACTGTCCAAACGCAGCCGAGCCGCAAAGTCAAACAGAGGACAAACGATTCAGCGATGCAGTAATGTGATAGAGATCCCCACTGCCCCACATCCTCCCAGACCACTCGCTCGCACTCCGCACACTCGATAAACCATTCAATGGTAATCTCGAGTGATAGAGCACAATTACGATTGTGCTATGCGCCCACCCGAAATGTCCGTCTCACGTCCATTATACCGAGTGACTCACGGCATTCTTATTCTACACGCTGAAGGTTCCACACCTGACATGCGCGTAGGTGTTCGACGAATATGTGAAACAAAGGACGTCTTACATTCGGTATTCTTTCACATCGTCGGATGACCGCCAAACTGATTTGGGTTTGTAGGAAGCTCTATTGTGTAACGATGTGACATTTGACATTGGCTTCAACAAATCATATGAAAGTAATGTGTTGAGTGATAGTCTTCACTGATTCACGACCAAAAATTACGATGGATAAAAAAGTACAACAGCCAACTTCAATTCAGCGTTTTATGGATCCATCAGATACATTCGAGTTTCAACTATTTCGATGCTATATTTTAAAGTTAAATTAAGAATTTTACTCATTTCTGAAATACTTTACTTTACCTTTTTCACTGGTCGAGTAAACAAAATAACCATCCTCGTAAACCTGATTAAAAGTAGTTGTCGTTGTTATAAGTAGACGTTCAGCATTTTGAATCCAATAACATGAAATACCCCCGTAGCAGCAAACCTGCATACTCAGCGAATTTCCAATGCATATACATGTATATTAATGCCACATAAAGCCACATACCAAGTTTCATCAATATACATTCATAAATAAACTATTTATCGCATTTTTAATTTTTCTCCATAAAAATAACATGGCGGCTGAGTATGCAGGTTTGCTAAAACAAGGAACACAAAAATGGGTTTTAATACAAATATCAATATAACTCAACTAGGTAAAGCCACATACCAAGTTGTATTAATTTATGTTCATAATTAAGGGAGATAACATTTTTCTTATTCTCCATAAGAATAACATGGGGGCTGAGTATGCAGGTTTGCTGCTACGGGAACTATCGGCAAAAAACGTGTTTTGTGCAAATATCAATAGACTGCAACGATTTAAAGATATATACCAAGATTTGTAAGGATAATTTGATAAATAAGCGAGATATACTATTTTTCATTTTCTACTTAAGAACAACATTGGACAACTTACTGACGTGGATAAATGATAAATATCCCCGTCGCAGCAAACCTGCGTACTCTGTGAATTTCCAATGAATAATATATGACTTAATACCACATAAAGTCGCATACAAAGTTTCATAAAAATATATTCACAAATAAGAGAAAAATACAATTTGAATTATTCTCCATAAGAATAACATTGGGGATGAGTACATAGGTTTGCTGAAACAAGGAACATAAACAATTGGTTTCTATGTAAATATCAATATAACTATACTAGGTGAAGCCACATACCTAGTTTCATAATATACATTCATATATAAGCGATATATTCAATTTTGATTAATCTCCATAAGAATAACATTGGGGATGAGTACATAGGTTTGCTGAAACAAGGAACATAAACAATTGGTTTCTATGTAAATATAAATATAACTATACTAGGTGAAGCCACATACCTAGTTTCATCAATATACATTCATAAATAAGCGATATATTCAATTTTGATTAATCTCCATAAGAATAACATGGGGGATGAGTACGCAGGTTTGCTACAACAAGGAACAAAAAAATGGGTACTTAGACAAATATCAATATAAATAATCAATATAAATAATCAATGTAAATATCAATATAACTATACTAGGTGAAGCCACATACCTAGTTTCATCAATATACATTCATAAATAAGCGATATATTCAATTTTGATTAATCTCCATAAGAATAACATGGGGGATGAGTACGCAGGTTTGCTACAACAAGGAACGAAAAAATGGGTACTTAGGCAAATATCAATATGACTCAACTAGGTGAAGTTATATAAGAGGTTTTATTAATTTATGTTCATAATTAAGTCAGACGTAGCATTTTAATTTTTCTCCACAAGAATAACATGGGGGCTGAGTACGCAGCTTTGCTGCTACGGGAGCCTTTAGCAAAAAATTGTTTTTTTGAGGAAATATCAATAGACCACAACTAGATAAAGCTGTATACCAAGTTTCGTCTTAAGTTTTTCTATAAAAAAGACTGGTACCGATTACCACTCGGAGACACGCACGCACGCGCACACACACACACACACACACACACGCGCGCGCGCGCATATATACAATTTCGAACGAATGGTGTTTTTGGCATCTGGGGACCTCAAAACGAAAAGTTATCATGGTCCCGGGCCTAGGTCTTACCATGCCGACTACGGTAATAGCTTCTTCCCTATAGGGGATATTCCCTAAAAGCAAATGGTGCCCGTATCGAGGAGAACCTCGTATTTAGTATATTTCAGCAAATCCTCAAAAATGTCTGAGCATTCAGTCACTTTAGTATTCCCTATCACGCGTACCCGAAATCGATCCCCAGCGAGTAACGGAATGTGAACGAAGCCGTGGGTAAGTGGGAGATATTAATTAGTACAATGCTCGTAGTACATGCGGCGAGGAGGGAGTGACCCTGCTGGCACACTGACTCACTTACCCGCCGCGCCGTCGCCTCCCACCACTTTCACCGCCTCTGCCGGCACAGGGATATTTCCCCGGTTCAGGGATATTTTGACCTGTTTGAGGTATACAGATTAATAATATAAAGATTAAAATTGGTATTCTAAAGGTTGGTTGTTAAAGATGAAGCAAAGAAACTACTGAGACAGTGAGAAAACATGTAATGTGATAACTCGGTGGTCAGAAAATGCTGGTGTTAACCGACTGAGATGATTATTGGAACGAATATTGCTTGTAAACGGAAGAATATTATTTTACTTATAATCCTCGTGCAATGCTGAATCGTTTGTTTTAACAAGCGGGGTTAGGAATGAAATGGGATCAAAGGATTGATGTGACTGTCGAGGGAGTAAGAGCGTGGTTATGTTATTATTTATTATAAACCGAAAGTAGACTTGTAACTCAATAAATTAATCCGCAAACGATAAGTATGATACACTTAGTAGTTCCAATTAAAACAAAAAAATAAATATGAAACCCCACGAAATAAAAAGCGCTGGCAGCAAGAGTACTTACTACTTATACCCTTAGCAGAAATCACCTGTACTACAAAAATGTATAACTTGAAATCAGATTCAAAAGTGAAGTTTTTATTGAAGTTTTAAATTACTGGGGTCCGTTTCACAAAACTTACAGGGCCTGTATTACAGGTAACTTCCCTGTATTATTGGTTAAAATTACATTAGTGCGTTTCATAAAGTTTTACAACTGCAAAACTATTTACAGGGGATTTAACTGTATTACAAGTACATTTTACAAGCGTTATAAAGTCATTAGTTTGATAGAGAGTGGTGGCCTGTATTGTAAATTAGATAACAGGTTATCATTGTTTAAACCATCATGACATTTGTACAAGTATCGCTTATCAAGTTTAAATAGTTTGTTATTGCATGGATTTGTAATACAGTGTAAAAATTGGACACAGAAAGCAGTTCTAGTAATGAATAGAATATCATTGTTCACAGGCCAAGTTTTATTGATACCTAGTTTTTTATGTTCATAACTAGGGCCATACCCTATGGACATGAGCCATACCCTTAGCCTATTTATGTTCATAACTTACTTAATCTCTCATTGGACAATGTACTGTGTTAAGCACTGTTAATATCTGATAAACCAAGCCATAATTTAAAGTATTAATTTTTTTAAGATGAATCCAATGGTAAAAAATAAAATTTTATAAAGATTATATGTAAAAAATTCAACATCCATTTGGGGGTACAACCCCCCCCCCCAAAAAAAAACCCTTAAGACGAGGCGATTTGATTGGTTTTCGAACTTAAAAGTCATAAATGTGTCTTTACAGGTTTGTATCAAAATCGACCATTTTTACAAAAGTTATAGCACAAAAAAAAAAAAACTGTTTCGGTTTCCCATATTAATACGTAAACAGTTGGATGAAAAAGTGGTTAGTGCAGTTACAGATGTATTTCCTAAAAATTTGTGTGCCCTTCCTCCTAGGCACCCGTCCCTGGCTGTAAGGAAGATCCACTTCTCCCTCCAAGGACTTGGACTAGACTATACTTGTTGATTATCTATATGAACAAATTTCAGTTACAATAAAAAAGTATATGTCTGCCAACGGTACGCTATGCTGAGCTTTTACCCTTTCATGATTCAACCCAAGCTAATAGCTTCTTTCCCGTAGAGGGAATTCGCTAATAAATCCCAGGATTCAATTGTAATTTCACAGGTGATTTTAGGATTGTAGAATAATTGTTATGAAACAGATTTTACAGGAATTGTACTTTTTATTTCACGAGCCCTGTATTACAGGACCTGTATTACAGTACCTGTATTATAAGACTTTTATGAAACGGGCCCCCGTTCATATTTGTATCTAAAATGTTATTGTATTGTTTATTTACAGGTTGTGGGGTCTATAAACGTGGCTATATTATGGGAAAGATTTTACTTTTCCGAGTTAAAAGGGTTGATGATAGTAAATAGTGGATTTTAAACTGAGTAAATGATGAGCATTTGGAACTGAATTGGTATGGCCTTGCTGCCATCATTTTCTGTGCTAGGGGTCGGAACGACATCGCCGTTTTTGTACACGGATTAATGCATTGGGTTACCGATATTCTTCACGAGTTTGGTCTATGGTATTATATCTAGTCACAGCAAAGTTGCAAGCCTATACAGGCCCTCCACGGCTCTCTGACTGGTCTATACTAGAACAGAGATCGACATTGGGCACAACAAAATGAAGCTGTCACAAAAAAATGAAGTATTGGTAAGTCTTTTGACTATCCAGTGTGACCAACTTCCCTTCCTTGGTTCCTCCTTGTCTCTTCTGAAGGCTTGACTCTCAGTTGAGCCTGGATACCCAGTCTAGTCCAAGTCCTTGGAGGGAGAAGTGGATCTTCCTTACAGCCACGGACGGGTGCCTAGGAGGAAGGGCCCTTACCCTTTTTGGTTCTCTTTCCCTTTTTGGAGTGACGCAGACTGACCCCGTCCACCCCGTCCTACCACCTTTCCCGTCCCTCTTTCCGGTGGCTGCATAATATCCCAAAGTCTAATGCCTAAAGTCAGGAGCGTCAAATTAGGCGGGTGGGGGATTTTGCGTTGTTGCCTTATATGGTTCTGACATAATATGTCTAGGTCGAAAATCGTGGGTTTTGGGCATGAACTGGCAACGCTGAGAGGCCATGATGATGCCATACCTTGCGTCTGTAATTTGGCCATGCATACGTTTAATTTATAAAGGCATATATTTTGCCTTTGTTTATATTTTTGTTTTGAGAATAAGTAAATACTGTATTGAAGTTTAGAACTACGATAATTATTTTAAATAGTTTCAAAGAATATAATTATAAATTACTTCAACTGCAATATTGTTCTAGTAAGTGTTTTATATTCAACACTTTGTTTAATATGTGATACTGTGATTCTTTATTCCTTGTTTGAGTGTAACTTTGATCAATTATACTGTTGGGTGCAACATTGAGTCCGACCAAATTCTGTCTGGACCATCACGTGAACAGTTTCAAGTGGTTGATAAAACGCCAGTTAAAATATGACGGTTACCTGGGATTACAAATAATGATTTAAATGATCAAACAAAAAGTGTTATTGCCAACGTTTTAACATTTGTAAAGAGTCAACTGGGAGAGAGAGAGAGCTGACCCAAATGTTCTTAAAACGGTCGACTTTAAAAAAAGCCAGGAGTTGACATCCAAAATGTGTGGCATCAGACTTCGTTCTGTTCAAAGATGTGCACAGGAACAGAAGTCAAACCAAAAGTTTCAAACTCCTCGAAAACTTTATTCTCGTGACAAACGTTTTATCATGATGGATGACTTCAACTGTGGCATTGCAAGAAGAGCAGTTTTAAGTTTTTATGAAAGGGGCGAATTTCCGACAGCCGAGAAAGTCCGAATGGAACTTCAAGACAAAATATGCTATTCTGGCAGTGTCTGGTCTGTTCGGCGGCTTCTACATTCGTTGGGATTTAAATATAAGAGAGCCAACGATGGACTAAGTTTTTGATGGAAAGAGGAGATATTGTAGCTGCACGTGCACGTTTTTGCGAAAGGTGCACACTTTAAAACAAGCGACTGTACAAAACGATCGGGTTTATCTGGATGAAACATGGGTAAACCAAAATCACACAAAAAATTCATTTGGCAATATACAGACAAGCGTGGAGGGTTGAAAGTACCAACCAGGAAAGGAGGGCGACTGATAGTTTGTCATGCTGGAGGTGCCAAGGGATTTAACCCACAATGTAAATGGGTGTTTCGCTCAAAAAAGACTGGTACCGATTACCACTCGGAGATGAACAATGTCTCATTTAAAAAATGGTTCACTGAAGATTTTCTTCCCAGCTTAGAAGAACCGACGTCCATAATAATGGATAATGCCCCGTACCACCTCGTTTAAACTTGACAAAACCCCACTAACTGGAGAAAAACAGAAATCACAGAAAAGAAATGTAGAATTTTCAGAGAAAGACACAGAATCTGAACTACTACAAAAGGTACTACCCTTCAAAAAGAGAAGAAGTACGAGTTAGACGAACTAGCGTTATCATGGGGTCATGAAGTGGTAAGGTCACCCACCCCCTTACCACTGCAGTACAACCCAATTGAATTAATTTGGGCTCAGGTGAAGAAAGAGGTAGCCGATAAAAACAACACCTTTAAAATCGAGGATGTTGAAAGACTCACTTCATCAACCATCGACAATGTTACCTCTGAAGACTGGGCGAAATGTGTGAAACAAACTGAAAAGCTTCAGTCTGATGACTGGGATAGAGAGATTGTTCGAGACGATCTGATGGAGCCGTTCATCATCAATCTGCGTGATGATTTGTCGGACAGCGATGAAGACGAAGAAGACGGCGAAAATTCTGAGATTGATGTCGAAATCCCAACTTCTGTGACCACTTGTCTACATTGATTTCTGCTGCTCTTCTTGGTAAGTTTATCGGTGATAGAGACAATTTAGATTAGGTAATTAATAATGCACCCCATAAATAGTTTCATTTTATTACAGATTCTCCATTACCTGTGCCTCCTGTCCCCTCGCCTACTGAACCTGAATTCTTACCCTCGCCTACTCCCCCCTGACTATATTAACTGCTACATCTCTCCTCTAGTAAGTTTGGTGGCAATAACCATACAAATATTATTAGTTTTTGGTTTCGTTAACTACAATTTCATGTTTGCTTTACAATTCGGTAGGTAAGATAAACCTTTTATTCGTTTTCTGTGTTTTTTATAGCGAATTTCCCCTAGAGGGAAGAAGCTATTACCGTGGTCGGCATGGGAAGACCTAGGCCAGGGACCTTGATAACTTTTCGTTTTGAGGTCCCCAGATGCCAAAAACACCATTCGTTCAAAACTCTATATATATGTGTCCGTGAGCACGTTAACTATCGTAAAAATAATCCGATTTTGACGAGATTTGGCATAAACGTGTACAGTTTATGACTAAGTTCGAAAACCAGACAGATCGATCTATCCGAATAGGTATTTTGGGGGGGTTTTGTACCCCAAAAGTGGATTTTTTGAGTTTTTTACATATAATTTTAGATATTTTTTACATTTTAGTTCTTCCCATTGGATTCAGCTTAAAAAGATGCACAATTTGGTGTTTTGATCATTGCTCTACGTCAAACGGTTACAGAGATATTTAAACACAGTACGTTGTCCAATGTTATTCTTATGGAGAATAAGAAAAATTGTACATCTCGCTTATTTATCAACTTATCCTGATGAAACTTGGTATATTGCTTCATATTGTTGTGGTCTATTGATATTTGTAATTAAAACATTTTTTTACCGGTAGTTCCCGTAGCAGCAAACCTGCGTACTCAGTCCCCACGTTATTCTTATGGAGAATAAGTAACATGTTATCCCCCCCAAATCATGAACATAAATTAATACAATTTGGTATGTGGCTTTACCTACTTGAGTTATATTGATATTTGTATAAAACACAATTTTTTGAGTTCCTTGTTTCAGCAAACCTGCATACTCAGCCGCCATGTTATTCTTATGGAGAATAAAAAAAATGTCATAAATCGTTTATTTATGAATGTATATTGATGAAACTTGGTATGTGGTGTTATGTGGTATTAAGATACATATATATTCATTGGAAATTCGCTGAGTACGCAGTTTTGCTGCTACGGGGGTATTTTAGATTATGTATTAAGATATACACACACCATAATGATATATATTATACATATTATTAAAATTTTTTTAATGTTATAGGTATTCAAGATTTTACTGGATCACCGAGAGCTATAATCTGCAGTTGGACTCTTCCTATTTTTCTGTAAAAAAGATTGTTGTTGTTGTTGTTGTGACTTTTTCTTCTAGTTTGCAGAGGGGCCTCTAACCATAGTGACTCTTTTCGTAAATCGAGGATTTAATGCCTTAATTTATAAGACTTGTCGCTAAAGAGGCTAATGCAGGGCATTTATTAAGACCTTTTGATTGTCATGATAAATGACGGGGTCCCAACACCTTAAAAGTGGAGTAACACTCACTCGCATATCCCCTTATCACAGTTGTATCATACCACCAAAACCAACAATTTATTATAATCATACTGTAGAAACCTTATCAGTATACTAGCTGTTACCCCTCTCAACTTCCCCTGCGCTCATAGTTAAAAAATAATATACAAAAAATATACAATAGGGCTATTAACATAATATAATATAAAATATCTGTAACTTTGTCTTAATACTTTGGGTTTACAGCCATCCATACACGGTCGAACATTCCGGACGCAGACGATTCCTTTGATCTTCGCCAGGAAACCGACACAAATGATTTGCGTCAGGGAAAAAATCCACCACAGACGGGTAACATTCGTGTGTTCGCGTAGGATAAATTATCACCCGTGTATATGGCGGGTTTCCAAAAAGCAGGTGGTTTTCTCGAGATTGCTGTGGAAAACTACTTAACCAAAGCATCTGCCGAGGTATTCAAATTCAAATAAAATCAATAAATAATTTGCTTATTTATATCCTCCAATAGAAAATTAAATGTTAGTACGTTAGGATAAATCATTTTTATCGAACTTAAAACACAATAACAGAACCACAGAATACAGAAGCATTAAAGTACAAAAGCATTCGTTACGTAATGTGTCGGGAAAGGAGACAATAATGACCTTTGACATTTTGTAACAATGTAGTCAGCTCTAATTATTTTACTAAATTACAGGTGCCGTTCAATCCAATTCTGATAAAAAATAAGATTAATTTAATTTTACAATACTTGTTGATGATGTTGGTACATTGGTCGTAAAGCCTGCTTCACTGGACCGGGCCCGACCGGGCCCTGAATTAGAAGCGGGGTTATACGCCGTGATTGCCATGGTGTTTCATCGGGTGACCCCTAAGCAATCTGATAGTTTCTTTGGGTACTAGATAAATTTGTTAAATATTCATAAATCATTGATACGAAATTACAGTTAGTAGTGGTGAAATGAGGGGGAGGCATACTATTCGGCGCTTTTTCCCCATGTTATTCTTATGGGGATCAGTTTTTGGACCGACACCCGATCCCGCCTATACTAATAAGCCACAAGTTTCCTTGTTGGCCTGTACTAATACCCAACCCTTGCCTATATTAAATATATTGTCCCCATCCCTCCTCTATATTTTTTAAAATTATTTTTGAAAAATACTGCCAATTGCCAACTTCTTTATTAAATGTCCGATTTGTCTGCAATTTGGATATGTTATTGTCCTAGGCAAGTGTTTTAATAAATTCCACTTACATATCCCAAATTCACTATTACGGTCAAATTAAAAAATATTTTTGAAAAATACTGCCAATTGCCAACTTCTTTATTTACTGTCCGATTTATTTAAAATTTGGATATGCTATTGACCTAGGCAAGTGTTTTAATAAATTCCACTTACATATCCCAAATTCACTATTACGGTCAAATTAAAAAATATTTTTGAAAAATACTGCCAATTGCCAACTTCTTTATTTACTGTCCGATTTATTTAAAATTTGGATATGCTATTGACCTAGGCAAGTGTTTTAATAAATTCCACTTACATATCCCAAATTCACTATTACGGTCAAATTAAAAAATATTTTTGAAAAATACTGCCAATTGCCAACTTCTTTATTTACTGTCCGATTTATTTAAAATTTGGATATGCTATTGACCTAGGCAAGTGTTTTAATAAATTCCACTTACATATCCCAAATTCACTATTACGGTCAAATTAAAAAATATTTTTGAAAAATACTGCCAATTGCCAACTTCTTTATTTACTGTCCGATTTATTTAAAATTTGGATATGCTATTGACCTAGGCAAGTGTTTTAATAAATTCCACTTACATATCCCAAATTCACTATTACAGTCAAATTAAAAAATATTTTTGAAAAATACTGCCAATTGCCAACTTCTTTATTTACTGTCCGATTTATTTAAAATTTGGATATGTTATTGACCTAGGCAAGTGTTTTAATAAATTCCACTTACATTTCCCAAATTCACCATTACGGTCAAATTAAAAAATATTTTTGAAAAATACTGCCAATTGCCAACTTCTTTATTTACTGTCCGATTTGTTTAAAACTTGGATATGTTATTGTCGTAGGCAAGTGTTTTAATAAATTACACTCACATTTCCCAAACTCACTATTACAGTCAAATTAAAAAATATTTTTGAAAAATACTGCCAATTGCCAACTTCTTTATTAAATGTCCGATTTGTCTGCAATTTGGATATGTTATTGTCCTAGGCAAATGTATATGCACCATCCACATTTTACAAATATTGCGGTTAAATTTTAAAAAATTTGGAAAAATACTGCCAATTGCCAACTTCTTTATTTACTGTCCGATTTGTTTAAAATTTGGATATGTTATTGTTGTAGGCTAATGTATATGCACCATCCACATTTTACAAATATTGCGGTTAAATTTTAAAAAATTTGGAAAAATACTGCCAATTGCCAACTTCTTTATTTACTGTCCGATTTGTTTAAAATTTGGATATGTTATTGTTGTAGGCTAATGTATATGCACCATCCACATTTTACAAATATTGCGGTTAAATTTTAAAAAATTTGGAAAAATACTGCCAATTGGCAACTTCTTTATTTACTGTCTGATTTATTTTCGAATATGTTATAGCTCTTATATAGGTAACAAGACCACACTACCACACGTTCCATTACCCATTTGTCTTTTTTGTTTGTTTATTTTGCTGTAATCCCAAAACTGACTTTGCTGTTTATTGTCCGATTTGCCTACACTTTGGATATTGTCCTAAGCATTTATTGTCTGATTTATTTTTGGATATGTTATAGCCCCCAACTATATCTAAAATTACAATATTATTTCCACCTATAATACAGTTGATGTGTTGTTTGTTTTGCCGCAACCTAAAAACTAACATTGGTATTTGTGTTTTTACAAAACTATATTTTATAAATTACTACCAATAACTCCTTTATTTACTTTTCAACTTGTTATATCCCCTTATATCTAAATTTACCGTATATTGTTTACCTTTTAGTGCTGTTTTGTCGTAACCAAACTTTGGATATGACTGCAATATATTACTGGCCATTGCATAAGTAAATACCCCATTTCCAAATTCACTATTACGGTTGGATTAAAAAAAATAAATACAAGCTTATTATATACATCCAGCCGATAAGTAATATATATCCACAATTATGGTCAGAACTGCCTAAATTTTGGATATGTTTTAAGCCAATGCCAAAAATAAATTTTTAAAACACAAAACACTAATCTTTCTTTGTGCTTGTTTGGAGTAGTCTTTATTTTATCCAACTTAATTTTAATTTTGTAGTTAAAATCAAACTTCCCACATTCTAGCTCCCTTTCCAGCCAATGGTTGGAGACATAAAGGTTACGAATATTTTCAAACTGTACAATATATCTTTTTCTACCCCTATGTTGGACTTGTTTAATAGCGCACCATATTCCAAATCCTCCAGTCTACTACATTCTTTAAATTTAACATTGCCTTTAATATCTTGCATCTCTATGTCTTCTTGTCCAACATCCCACTCATTGTTATGGAAACTTAGGTTTTCTATTTTTGGAAAGGAATTGCCATAAAATGTTGCGGTTCCGTTAAAGCTTGCAAGTGGCTCGTTGGTAGGTAGATAAATAATGTCCAAATCACCACTGTATGGCAACACGCTATAACCTTGCCTATTCTTATTTATCTCTATAAATACAGTTTTACAGACACCTTTAACATAGTATACACCCCTCCATCCTTTTCTGCCAACACTCCCACAAACTTGTTTACTACAAACGCATACACTATATAATGTCCATAATGCTCTAGATCCTCCCAACGTCGCAGGAAGTAATCTTTTAATTTATCCTCTCTTTCCCTTCTTTCTTGTTCTTTAGCCAACTGTGCTTTGTATTCCTCTGCAACAGTATTTTCCACATATTCCAATGTTTTCTAATTCCAATTTCCTCTTTTTGGAACAACTCTCTAAGAAAGGCTTGGAAAGTGGCTCTATTTCTTTAATAGTGTATGGGTACAGTTTATTGGTCCGGCTTCTTAAAACATAGGGAGTAAGGTTAGGACTTTCCACTAAGCCTAATTCTTCTAAATTGATGTGTTTAGGTATAGTGGAGAAAGGTGATTTTGTAAAACATGTGCCCCCAGATTTGATGTAACACTTATGCTTTACACTTATGGCATCCTCCTCTATTACCTCTACATAGTTAGTTGGTAAACAGTTAAAGCTAAATGCAGATAGAGCATACTTTATTAACTTGTCCCTTTGTGTACTATCTTTTGGCAGTTTTAGTTGTACTCCAGTTATCTTCCCCCAATATGCATCGTTAAACACTAAACAACAACTGTTTTGTAATTGATTGGCAACTTTCACCCACATCTTATGCAGAGGTACAGCATAGAATGGAGCATTTTGAAAGTACTGTTTGTTGTCTTCTATTAGACATAAACAATCTCTTAAAGGTTCAAACCCTTTACCAAAACCTCTACAATAGATTGTTGCCTCTAACCTTGTTATTCCATTCTCTCTAGCTAGTTTAGACGAGAACGTTTCTTTTAGTCTCGCATCTGGACAGTTTACAATTATATGGTTTCCTATACTTTTAATTACTCCAGGGCTTGTAATCTGGCATATAAATTTATTATATATTTTTACCCTGCTATTTACATTAAACCATGTTAAACAGTCTTTACTAACATTATCTACAATAACATTATATCCATTCGCCCCTTGGTAGCAAAAGTTAAAGTTTTCTGTAAGATATTGGCACATTTCCTCTTTATTAAATATTCCAGCCAAATCTAGTGTTATATCAAAATCCATAAGATAGTACATTTCTTTTTCCAGATCTTGCAGTATCTTTGGAAGATCTTCCAACAAATCCTTAATTTTAACATTTGCAAGCTCTATTTTATAGGGAATTGCTATAGGATCATACTTTTGTTTAATTTGGTCAATATCTTTCTTTATTATTTGTAACACACCCTCGCTTTGGGAGAATGGTAGTTTGGCCACAACACCATGTCGAGCTAAAGAGAACTTTTTAAATATTCCTCGTAAGTAGCTATTAAACGAGCCACATATTTCCTTCTTAACTTTAAATTTATTCCGAACGTCCCCATCACAATCCGTAACATTGGTTATCTTAACTAACATTATGTTATCACAAAACGCATCCGTTATAGATGTTAAGTTATTTAATTTTGGTTCGCCCTCGCAATAGTTTATATTACCTATGTCTGTAAGAAGGTTATTATTACGTAGATTTTCTAATAAAAACCATATACCGAATCTTTCGTTAGTAGGTTTAATACAATTCCCCAATAAATGGCTAACAGAGTATATTTCTTTTATACAAAAAGTAGCGGAAACATGTAAACAGGACAGATTACACTATAGGCATATAGAGGTTGTAAATATATTGTATATAAACATAGGCGAGCGGTAAGTGTAACATGTAAGTGGACACCCATATGCAAATATGGAATATCCACAAATTCGACTAAATAAGTTTATAGTCTCAATATAATTACATATTAACTAACGGTGCCACCCCGCATTAGTACCCAAATTGTCGAAATTCTATAATTCTATTCTTAGTCCTTGTATTAGGTTTTGTACTATAACCCCACATCCTGTGCAGTAGAGTAATATATGTATTTAATACAGATACGCACATTCTACAAGACCTGTACATTTGTTGTATAAGCAGCAGAATAGACGTCCCATTGTGTTGTTGTAAAGTAAAACATAAATGTGCTGGATACAACCGGCCAGATATTAGACAGGAAATGTGTTGGAAGTGTATTGCCAAATAGTAAGACAAACACCACATAGTGCAGCATGTAATCAATCCATTACTATTTAGACAAATGTATAAGGTCAGTATTGGTACAACATCCGATATATTAGTCAAACCCACAATCAAACTTGGAAAACAAACAGTAAAAAATTGATATTATAGTAACATAAATAGTAAGAGTATAAGGACATAGTAATATTTAAAGTTTATAAAACAACACAAATGCAGAGACACAATAACACACTCCAACACATTACGACACAGGCACAGATACTGGTTTACAGCCATTTAACACAACTTTACACGTTCTGTCAACTGACACAAAAAATAGTTTGTAAATTGTGTAAGAAATATATGTAATATAAACAAATTTAACACAATCATAACATTTTGAGGACACAATGTTTGGACTGGGTTTGGCTAATATATCGGATGTTGTACCAATACTGACATTTGTCTAAATAGTAATGGATTGATTACATGCTGCACTATGTGGTGTTTGTCTTACTATTTGGCAATACACTTCCAACACATTTCCTGTCTAATATCTGGCCGGTTGTATCCAGCACATTTATGTTTTACTTTACAACAACACAATGGGACGTCTATTCTGCTGCTTATACAACAAATGTACAGGTCTTGTAGAATGTGCGTATCTGTATTAAATACATATATTACTCTACTGCACAGGATGTGGGGTTATAGTACAAAACCTAATACAAGGACTAAGAATAGAATTATAGAATTTCGACAATTTGGGTACTAATGCGGGGTGGCACCGTTAGTTAATATGTTAATTATATTGAGACTATAAACTTATTTAGTCGAATTTGTGGATATTCCATATTTGCATATGGGTGTCCACTTACATGTTACACTTACCGCTCGCCTATGTTTATATACAATATATTTACAACCTCTATATGCCTATAGTGTAATCTGTCCTGTTTACATGTTTCCGCTACTTTTTGTATAAAAGAAATATACTCTGTTAGCCATTTATTGGGGAATTGTATTAAACCTACTAACGAAAGATTCGGTATATGGTTTTTATTAGAAAATCTACGTAATAATAACCTTCTTACAGACATAGGTAATATAAACTATTGCGAGGGCGAACCAAAATTAAATAACTTAACATCTATAACGGATGCGTTTTGTGATAACATAATGTTAGTTAAGATAACCAATGTTACGGATTGTGATGGGGACGTTCGGAATAAATTTAAAGTTAAGAAGGAAATATGTGGCTCGTTTAATAGCTACTTACGAGGAATATTTAAAAAGTTCTCTTTAGCTCGACATGGTGTTGTGGCCAAACTACCATTCTCCCAAAGCGAGGGTGTGTTACAAATAATAAAGAAAGATATTGACCAAATTAAACAAAAGTATGATCCTATAGCAATTCCCTATAAAATAGAGCTTGCAAATGTTAAAATTAAGGATTTGTTGGAAGATCTTCCAAAGATACTGCAAGATCTGGAAAAAGAAATGTACTATCTTATGGATTTTGATATAACACTAGATTTGGCTGGAATATTTAATAAAGAGGAAATGTGCCAATATCTTACAGAAAACTTTAACTTTTGCTACCAAGGGGCGAATGGATATAATGTTATTGTAGATAATGTTAGTAAAGACTGTTTAACATGGTTTAATGTAAATAGCAGGGTAAAAATATATAATAAATTTATATGCCAGATTACAAGCCCTGGAGTAATTAAAAGTATAGGAAACCATATAATTGTAAACTGTCCAGATGCGAGACTAAAAGAAACGTTCTCGTCTAAACTAGCTAGAGAGAATGGAATAACAAGGTTAGAGGCAACAATCTATTGTAGAGGTTTTGGTAAAGGGTTTGAACCTTTAAGAGATTGTTTATGTCTAATAGAAGACAACAAACAGTACTTTCAAAATGCTCCATTCTATGCTGTACCTCTGCATAAGATGTGGGTGAAAGTTGCCAATCAATTACAAAACAGTTGTTGTTTAGTGTTTAACGATGCATATTGGGGGAAGATAACTGGAGTACAACTAAAACTGCCAAAAGATAGTACACAAAGGGACAAGTTAATAAAGTATGCTCTATCTGCATTTAGCTTTAACTGTTTACCAACTAACTATGTAGAGGTAATAGAGGAGGATGCCATAAGTGTAAAGCATAAGTGTTACATCAAATCTGGGGGCACATGTTTTACAAAATCACCTTTCTCCACTATACCTAAACACATCAATTTAGAAGAATTAGGCTTAGTGGAAAGTCCTAACCTTACTCCCTATGTTTTAAGAAGCCGGACCAATAAACTGTACCCATACACTATTAAAGAAATAGAGCCACTTTCCAAGCCTTTCTTAGAGAGTTGTTCCAAAAAGAGGAAATTGGAATTAGAAAACATTGGAATATGTGGAAAATACTGTTGCAGAGGAATACAAATCACAGTTGGCTAAAGAACAAGAAAGAAGGGAAAGAGAGGATAAATTAAAAGATTACTTCCTGCGACGTTGGGAGGATCTAGAGCATTATGGACATTATATAGTGTATGCGTTTGTAGTAAACAAGTTTGTGGGAGTGTTGGCAGAAAAGGATGGAGGGGTGTATACTATGTTAAAGGTGTCTGTAAAACTGTATTTATAGAGATAAATAAGAATAGGCAAGGTTATAGCGTGTTGCCATACAGTGGTGATTTGGACATTATTTATCTACCTACCAACGAGCCACTTGCAAGCTTTAACGGAACCGCAACATTTTATGGCAATTCCTTTCCAAAAATAGAAAACCTAAGTTTCCATAACAATGAGTGGGATGTTGGACAAGAAGACATAGAGATGCAAGATATTAAAGGCAATGTTAAATTTAAAGAATGTAGTAGACTGGAGGATTTGGAATATGGTGCGCTATTAAACAAGTCCAACATAGGGGTAGAAAAAGATATATTGTACAGTTTGAAAATATTCGTAACCTTTATGTCTCCAACCATTGGCTGGAAAGGGAGCTAGAATGTGGGAAGTTTGATTTTAACTACAAAATTAAAATTAAGTTGGATAAAATAAAGACTACTCCAAACAAGCACAAAGAAAGATTAGTGTTTTGTGTTTTAAAAATTTATTTTTGGCATTGGCTTAAAACATATCCAAAATTTAGGCAGTTCTGACCATAATTGTGGATATATATTACTTATCGGCTGGATGTATATAATAAGCTTGTATTTATTTTTTTTAATCCAACCGTAATAGTGAATTTGGAAATGGGGTATTTACTTATGCAATGGCCAGTAATATATTGCAGTCATATCCAAAGTTTGGTTACGACAAAACAGCACTAAAAGGTAAACAATATACGGTAAATTTAGATATAAGGGGATATAACAAGTTGAAAAGTAAATAAAGGAGTTATTGGTAGTAATTTATAAAATATAGTTTTGTAAAAACACAAATACCAATGTTAGTTTTTAGGTTGCGGCAAAACAAACAACACATCAACTGTATTATAGGTGGAAATAATATTGTAATTTTAGATATAGTTGGGGGCTATAACATATCCAAAAATAAATCAGACAATAAATGCTTAGGACAATATCCAAAGTGTAGGCAAATCGGACAATAAACAGCAAAGTCAGTTTTGGGATTACAGCAAAATAAACAAACAAAAAAGACAAATGGGTAATGGAACGTGTGGTAGTGTGGTCTTGTTACCTATATAAGAGCTATAACATATTCGAAAATAAATCAGACAGTAAATAAAGAAGTTGCCAATTGGCAGTATTTTTCCAAATTTTTTAAAATTTAACCGCAATATTTGTAAAATGTGGATGGTGCATATACATTAGCCTACAACAATAACATATCCAAATTTTAAACAAATCGGACAGTAAATAAAGAAGTTGGCAATTGGCAGTATTTTTCCAATTTTTTAAAATTTAACCGCAATATTTGTAAAATGTGGATGGTGCATATACATTAGCCTACAACAATAACATATCCAAATTTTAAACAAATCGGACAGTAAATAAAGAAGTTGGCAATTGGCAGTATTTTTCCAAATTTTTTAAAATTTAACCGCAATATTTGTAAAATGTGGATGGTGCATATACATTTGCCTAGGACAATAACATATCCAAATTGCAGACAAATCGGACATTTAATAAAGAAGTTGGCAATTGGCAGTATTTTTCAAAAATATTTTTTAATTTGACTGTAATAGTGAGTTTGGGAAATGTGAGTGTAATTTATTAAAACACTTGCCTACGACAATAACATATCCAAGTTTTAAACAAATCGGACAGTAAATAAAGAAGTTGGCAATTGGCAGTATTTTTCAAAAATATTTTTTAATTTGACCGTAATGGTGAATTTGGGAAATGTAAGTGGAATTTATTAAAACACTTGCCTAGGTCAATAACATATCCAAATTTTAAATAAATCGGACAGTAAATAAAGAAGTTGGCAATTGGCAGTATTTTTCAAAAATATTTTTTAATTTGACTGTAATAGTGAATTTGGGATATGTAAGTGGAATTTATTAAAACACTTGCCTAGGTCAATAGCATATCCAAATTTTAAATAAATTGGACAGTAAATAAAGAAGTTGGCAATTGGCAGTATTTTTCAAAAATATTTTTTAATTTGACCGTAATAGTGAATTTGGGATATGTAAGTGGAATTTATTAAAACACTTGCCTAGGTCAATAGCATATCCAAATTTTAAATAAATCGGACAGTAAATAAAGAAGTTGGCAATTGGCAGTATTTTTCAAAAATATTTTTTAATTTGACCGTAATAGTGAATTTGGGATATGTAAGTGGAATTTATTAAAACACTTGCCTAGGTCAATAGCATATCCAAATTTTAAATAAATCGGACAGTAAATAAAGAAGTTGGCAATTGGCAGTATTTTTCAAAAATATTTTTTAATTTGACCGTAATAGTGAATTTGGGATATGTAAGTGGAATTTATTAAAACACTTGCCTAGGTCAATAGCATATCCAAATGTTAAATAAATCGGACAGTAAATAAAGAAGTTGGCAATTGGCAGTATTTTTCAAAAATATTTTTTAATTTGACCGTAATAGTGAATTTGGGATATGTAAGTGGAATTTATTAAAACACTTGCCTAGGACAATAACATATCCAAATTGCAGACAAATCGGACATTTAATAAAGAAGTTGGCAATTGGCAGTATTTTTCAAAAATAATTTTAAAAAATATAGAGGAGGGATGGGGACAATATATTTAATATAGGCAAGGGTTGGGTATTAGTACAGGCCAACAAGGAAACTTGTGGCTTATTAGTATAGGCGGGATCGGGTGTCGGTCCAAAAACTGATCCCCATAAGAATAACATGGGGAAAAAGCGCCGAATAGTATGCCTCCCCCTCATTTCACCACTACTACAGTTGTAGTTTTCTAAAACAAGCTAGCTGGTAATCTGAGAAAGAAAAACCCCAAAGGATTCTGTAAACATGTGTTTCTGAGAAATCCCCCAAATGTTAGCTTGCACAAACTGACAACATTGTAAAATCCCCCACCCGCCTAATTTGATGCTCCTGACTTTAGCCGGCTATGCCGGGGCCTCCGAACCCCCCCCCCCAAAAAAAAAAAACAACAAAAACAAACAAACAAAAAACAAACAAACAAAAAACAAACAAGGCTATACATATTTAAACAAATTGTTAAGTTGTGTATTTAAAGCGAAGCATTAAAAGAAATAGCTTACATGGCATTTGCAATTGACGCTTCGACACCCCTATATTCACCCTCGGATCCTTTTGGAACGCCCTTAATGAGAGAAGTGCACAAGGAGTAATTTGTAAAATGATGGTCAAGAATGCGTGACTTAGGTTAGTTAGAATAACCCGACTGACAAAACCATGGTTCTCGGCGACGCCGACGGTAATAGTGAGGGTCTGAAATGTGCAATTTCAAGAGGATACGTTTTGAGTTAATACCGAAGAACCGGTAGAATGAAGAAAAGTCATATAAAACGTTTGTAGTACGAATAGAAATTCACAACTCAGATTGTGAATTAACCCCACTACAGAGACAAATAATGACGCTGAAACTACAAATCGGCTTCACAAACCACGGGTTAGCGGACCGCAGAGTCGTAGGAGCTGCCGTTATCTCTCGACGAGGAGGAAGGAAGCGTCCGGAGCTATCAGACCATTAGCGTACGCTACACTGCCGGATATGATCAGACCTGGTAACTGGTAACTGGTCACTGGTAACGGTCGCCGGTAAAGGCCGCGCTTGCGGTCCAAATATTGGTCTAACGAGGTTTCCGCCCGCAGGAGTACGCTCGCTCACTAGCGGACCTTCTCCGGGGTACAGGCAATGACTACATAAACTACAATTGTAGTTTATGTAGTCATTGGTACAGGGGAGGCGGTGGTACATATACTATCTACTACACACTGTATGACAGCTGTTGATAAGGATTATATTTAGTTTAAATTCGCACAAACCGTAAGAAAGTACTAAACACTATAAGATGTAGCCTATTTGTCAAATATTTTTAGAGACAAAAATAAATGTATAGAATAAAAAATAAATGATACAGTCGTGTATAACACCCCAAAGCAGAATCTATTTCAGCAAAGGTATATGTAAAATAAAAATAAAATCTACAAGTAAAGTGCAATATAAAAGAATTTTAAAAATAAAAACACATTATAATCAATACATGTTGAGACTCATGTGATCAAATGAATAAAATACCCTTACAAATTTAGTGATGAAACATTAATATAGTTATTTAATTACACCTACATGAATAATTAACAATACTTTTTTTAATCATGGCTCAACTAAAAATTCTATTTTACTTTTTGTCACTATTTACATAAAAATTTAAAGTACAGCTGTGATTATTTGAAAACATAAATCCTCTTGCAGATTCAATTCACTCTTCTTTCAGAGGTTTAGTGCATATTGACATTTGGTCATCTTAATTAATAACGGGTTCAATGTGATCGGTCATAAAACACGAGCGGCCTCATGCAATCTCGGACTAAAAACAGTTAACCAATAAACAAAACATAGATAGTCCAATGTTTGAATTTTATTGTTATTTTTTACAGTGTTTCAACCAAACAACACAAAATAGGTGGCACGTATTAACCAGGTAACGTGTACGCTCGAAAACAAGTTGGCAACACTAAATAGATCAAATAACTTTCAGTCACAGGGCTGAAAATGTTCGGCCCTTGAACGGAAAAATTATACTTTTGGTAACCAAATGCCGTTCCGAAAACAGGTGATTACAGCATAGTATGGTGACAAAATATTTACTTATGTCATGGTGTGAGCTAGCAGACCCTGACAGCTGACCTACGCAGGTGGTGTGCAGTGGCAACGATCGTTCCGCATAGTAGCGGTAAACCTGCAAGTAACCTGCGAGGATTAAAGAACACGCATCAGACATTACGATTTACATGGGAATTTACAAACATGTGTTTTTTATCGTCCCAGGACAACCCTAAAACTGGTCTTTACCAGTTTTGAGGCTGACATTGGGTACAGCAAATGAAGTTGTCATTACTAATGGTAAGTATTTTGGCTGTCCATCATTACAAACTTCCCTTTCACCTTTGGTCCCTCCATTTGCAGCGGCTGGGGACGTAAACTCCGGGTTTGGTCCCCAACCTGAGAATGGATGGTCCCTGGCTGTTGTACATGGATACCCTATCAGTTGAGTTGACCAGCTGGAGGGCAGAGCGGGTCGGCCTGTTTGAGCCTAATCGCAGCTATCACAGGAGCACGGGAGTTGCCTCTCTGAAAGGTCAATTTGGCTACCTGTCCATCCCATCCTTTCCTTTCCTGCTATATCTTATCCTTCCAGTAACCTGCGCAAAATTCCCGCTTGCCGAAGACGTGCCTAGCATCTATGCTGGGGTTTATTAATCCAGCAACAATGAAACATGTGTTTGTGTTAGATTAGACTTAACAGCAAAATAAAAATGCATAATATTTTTTAGTTTTTAATCAAACCACACGGCCATACAGAACAGCAAAATTTGCTGAAAATACAACAAAATACTCGAAGAGCAACAAACATGTCTGGAAAATCAAAGCACGCATGACGAACACAAATCGGAGAGGTTAAAACAAAGACAGATTAGCCCGGATGGCATTGATGTTGACGCAGAAAGTCATTCGAATATGAATAGTAGAACATAATCCAACTGCCTTACGAAATGACATACAAACATTCCACGTTTGAATTCACATTATGGAGATTTCACAATGTTTGGATGACTTGGGAGGGACGAAAGCAAAACATGCTAATATTGTAGAACCGCGGTTATCTCCTCAGTTGCACAACCACCGCTCGATGCGCTGGGGCTAATACAACCGAGGCTGATACAGATAAACAATCGCACTCTAGTAAATACATCGTACGGGGTCATAAGGTCCCGGGCCGGCCTCGCGGCGGTATCAACTGCCGGAAGTCAACTCCCATTTAATTTACACCCGCTGCCCGACCCTGTAATGACTTTTGAGTCTCGAAACGCCATTTGAAAACAAATAAGCGAGACATAGACAACATGTTGTGACGGGTATGACTGGTATAACTGGAGGTCGGGTCAACATTCCTGGTTTATTTCTTTGCCGACAGATAAATGTCATAAAACAACAACGAGTATACTAGTTTGTAACTCGTGCCGACTTGAATTATAGAAAATCAAAGGTCAAGAACTCATTCTTGGACCGGTCTTGATCCCACGGTTGGTTGGCGAATACCCGCATATTTGATAAATACTATAATGCAAAGTGTTGTTAGTGTCATGTGTTGTTTTGATTCAATGTTTACCATATGTATACGCGCAATGCACATTCTGTGTAAATAGTTAATTGTGTATACATTACCTGGATCTAATGTAACTACAGTAAAAATATGCAATAATACTGCATACAAAATAATATTTTTAATAAAGTTGTTCAAAATGTTTTATTCTGAAAATGTATTACGATACTAGGAAATTAACCAGCAAAAGGCTGGCAAAAAGCAAGGAATCATTTAAAACGTTATTCATGAAATTTATGTCATTTCGTTTTTATCGTATATTTCTCATAGTTATTACTACAAATTATCTTTTACCACTGTATTTAAGACACATTATTATCTGTATTGAGTGTAAAGACAATCTAGATGGATGGACGAGGTTTTGTTGGAATTAAGAAAGGGACACGAAAAAATAAGAGTTTACAAAGATAGAACCACACTTTATGCAGATGAGCAAAAGCCACCTATATTTATTTCATGCGACACTTGTGCCATCGCGCATACCGATACCTAACCACTAATTGTCTTATTTTTAGACTCTAAATTGCAAAAGAAACTGAAACAATGGTCGATAAAGCCACATCTGAGTTGATACTTGTAGAACAAAGAGACGGACAATGCGGCGATGCGGTGCATGCAGAGCGAGCCTCGACAACAAAGGTCTTCCCAGTCACGGACAATGTGCTCAGTGCTTCCTCCTGTCCCTCGAATATGACCCGCCTTACTTTCTAACGTCCGACAAAGATCAGACGAGATATACACAAGTTGTACAATTGAATGGGGCAGTGCCGCGGGCTCTCCGGTTATGGGGGAATAACAGAGGACTCGTATGTCACGTTGTGGTCTTCAGAGTTTCCTACTTCCTTGTAACCGAGGCTACGCTACAGTCTCCCTTCCTTTTATACTGGCTATTTTGAGAATATTTTGTGAAACTTTAAACAATTTCGACGATTTTTAAATGTTCAATAAATCTGAAATTTTATAAATCTGAGGTGTTATTTTTCTGGGTCATTAAGTTGTGAATCGACCCCAGACAAACATAGCTTATCGATTTCTCCTATTTGGGAGAGTCTGAATAACTACTAAAATAACAACTCGTATTGCTACTTTGTGGGGCATGAATTCGTGGAGTACCCTTTACCTTTAGCCTACTTTTGTAAGACAAGTATCCAACTGCATTTGCTGAATATAAAATGTTACATAAAGTAAAAATAAATCATTATTTTTTTAGAGTCGACCTCGACGTTTGTATATGGCTGCCAATAATAGAACGAGTTAAACAAACTACAACACAGTGTCAATGCTACAATATTGGCAAGCCAACAAAATTCCTCTCAATTTACTACGCCAGTTTCTCAAGCGTAAACAGAGAAATATATCAGTTCCCTTGTTTAAGTTTCCATGGAAATTTTAAAACTAAAATAACATCCGATATTTCCATAGACAATACAATTTACAATTTATGTAAGGTTGATGAACCGTAATTGGTTATACTCAAGCTTTCTTCCTCCCAACGGATTAGCAGATATCGCTGATTTATGGCTCATTTCAAGAAGCAAACAAAAACAAGCGATTTCAGTGAGCAAAATTTCAAAATTACAGATAATAATCGATCAAAAATAATCTTAAATAAATATTCAATATTTACGTTTCTTTTATGGGTGATATGGGTGGTACATTGTAGTCACTGATATCGCAAGCTATATTTTAGATTTTTTTTAATGAACCATAAATCATCGATTTCGAACAATACGCTGAGGAGGGACGGACTTTGAAAATTAATATTGGTATTACAGGGAGAAGCAGGTGGACGCAGAGGACTGGTGCCCCTCTTAACCAGAAGTGGACATCATTAGCTCACTGGCTAAGACACAGAACAGTCCATTACACCCTTTCTATAACTATACCGTCATGACTAGCGTTAATGAAGACAAACCACGAGCAGCAGTAAAAGGGTTCATTATATTGAATAATACCTTGTTGTTCGGAGTATATCTCGAGATTGGCTGCTCAAGAAAGGTCTTCTCGGTCACGACAGCTGAGACTAAGCTACATTTCGTTCGCACCTTACCGTGCTTTTCCTACAATAATTTCGAGTGGAGATAAGCTACCGGTGGTGCACGGAGCAATTATAAATGAAGTATGCCGCGTGGTTCGGCGTATATCAAGGCGTTGGTTTAGTGCCAAAGGTCTTCCTAGTCACGCACGCGGTGCGCAACGCCCTTCTTACACCATCTTAATGATAGAACAAGGTATCTACTAGTCGCCGGGTTTATAGATGCTTACATTTTCGTTGCGTCGTTAAACCCCATATTAATCCTTATACGCTTAATTAAATTCCATATACGCCAGGCTTATCCGATGCGGGCTTATCCAGGCTTATCAGCGGGCGGTGGGGGGTTATGGAGTTTGTGTGTGTTATGGGGATATCACCATCTTGTTTCAGTTGCAAATCAGTTTATTTTGCTTGACTAAAAGAAAATAAAGGCTGCTTCATAAAATTTGACACTACTGCATACAAATAATAATCACTGGTTTGAAAAATTTCAAAGATACTACTAAACGTCATTCTATATAAATGTTAAATATTTAAAAAACTATACTTTTCTATTAAATGGTCATTATATGTCCAATTATAATATGGGCTAAATATTATCACCACTGGCTGTCAAACCCTCATCAAGGTTTACCCCAGTCAAGCCGTGCAGACTACGACTGCACGACGGAGCCCCCTCGCCGCTGCACCGCCGTCGTGTAGTCGTAGCACTGCAAACCAGGTAAACCGAGAGCCTTTTTCAGTTGTATTGCACCGTCGTGTTGTCGCTTTACCAGCTAGCTGGTGGTGCTGTGTTACTGTAAATGAACGTAAGAGAAAGGCGGGCATTGAAATTCAGAAGAGACTGAATATGCAATATTGATGATAAATTACGTATCTACTTGAAGAAACGTTAAACTTGATAACTCCCAAGTCTTCTTCACGGCTGATAGGAAAAGGGATTGCGCCTCAAAATATATGAAAGGTCATTCAATATAAATCCGTTTTAACAGAACATATATACTTCTGTATAAAACCTCTATTTCCTGCTTTCTGTAAGCGTCTGTGATTTCTGTTGCTTACTATACAGTATAATACCTTATAATTAAACGTCCATCAAACGGAGCACTTTGGTATCAAAACTTTGGTGAGATCAGTCAACATGATCCAAAAGAACTCGATTTAACTGGACATGCGTCCAGATAGAAAAATACGATATTCAGGAATAATGATTTCATGTATATTCCAAATGACTTTCCCGAAGATCATTAAAAAGCACTCTGCTCTGGAACCCATCCAAGTCAGCTCTATACCAGGAAGCATGACTGTTGCAGACGCCCATCCGATGATAGGTCGACGTCAGTGATTCACCTGTGTCACCTTCACCTTGTTCTGGGAATCTGAGATGCGGAGTATCTCACTTCCTGCTCCGGACATTACACAACACATCACACGCCGCTCCTCCGCCGCGACACACACGACGCCGTACTATCGCATCAATTACCCCTCCTGCAGCCGCGCAAACACGGGAATCCCAGGACTGAGGAAACGGATGGCCAATCCTTAGCAATTCCAATGAACGTGGGCAATATTTTAAGTGGATAATTACTGTATGAGGCGCAGAAGATGAATTTGGCACGGAGACGTAAGTCTCTTTCAACGATAAATCCTACTCCTCATTACACGGACCCAGCATTAATCGCGGTCATAACGTTAAAACACCCATTAATCCCGGAATCTGCCTATTAAAGGCCGGCATTTAATTATAATGATCATCAGGTTAATTTAAATGTCTCGTCCCCCGATGAGGACGAGAGTGTAATCACCGTGTTGGCGACTACACTATTCAGGCATTACTTCTTAATACAAATTACAACACGTTTATAAACTAGTGAACATTTTCCGATTAAACCGGTCCCACACTATTCCACGAATACGGCCCAATGTTTTGCTCGAAACGTCGCACCTAACATATAGGATTAGTTATTGAACGTAATTTCTGGCACTGTTTCAACCAAAATATAAACATTCTGTATTCTGTATTCGCTGAAAATTCGCAATCAACATTCGGAAGTATTGGCGAATAGTGTGAGACCGGGTTCAGAGGAATTAAATTGATCGACACTCTTGATGAAACAGAGCCATGCCAACAAACCTACATGATTTAAGCATGACTTACTTCAAATCTTACACCAGCAAGATCAATGCCAACAAGCTCACACAAGACATTAGCGATAGGTTCCACGTGCGCGAACACCGACGCTAAGTCAGCGGCGCGGCGCTGCAGCCGTCAGTTCTTCATATTCCGTAACCGACAAGTGATGACGGGGGATAAAGTACAGCAGAAACTTCAGGGTTGAGCAAGGGCTCGTTAGGGTTACAGTAGGGGCAGCAGATCGGCCAAATGTCAGTCAGTAACTCACATTATCTGGGCCGCCACACCTTCGCCGCAGTCTCTAGTTGTCTGTAGGGCTTCCGCAGTCTAACTGTCTTGCCATTTCAAACTGGGCTAATCTCCGGGCTTCATATGTCATCGATCCTTATCCGGGGATCATGAGGAATAATTACTGCCCGCGATTGTTGCCGTGAGAGGGTCGGCCTTGAGCTGAATTAAACAGGCCTGGAATAGGCACCGTGGAAATTCTCATTATGGACTCTGGAGTTTGGCCGTGTCACAAATGAGTAGAGGAGAACTAGGGGTTTAACCCCGTAATCGGCGCTTTTTTACCATGTTATTCTTATGGGGAGCCGTTTTTGCACCGACACCAGCTCCCGCCTTACACAAGTTTCCTTGTTAGCCTATACTAATGTCCAACCCTTGCCTATATTAAATATATTTTCCCAATCCCCATCCCTCCTCTATATTTTTAAAAATTAATTTTCAAATTCAGGCTAAAAAACTATCTTTAGTGTTTATGGTCCGATTTGTCTGCAATTTGGATATGTTATTGTCCTAGGCAAATGTTTTAATCAATTTCACTTACATTTCCCAAATTCACTATAACGGTCAAATTAAAAAATATTTTTTGAAAAATACTATAGTGCCAATTGCCACCTTCTTTATTTACTGTCCGATTTGTCTTCAATTTGGATATGTTATTGACCTAGGCAAGTGTTTTAATAAATTCCACTTACATATCCCAAATTCACTATTACGGTCAAATTAAAAAATATTTTTAAAAATACTGCCAATTGCCAACTTCTTTATTTACTGTCCGATTTGTTTAAAATTTAGATATGTTATTGTCGTAGGCAAGTGTTTTAATAAATTACACTTACATTTCCCAAATTCACTATTACAGTCAAATTAAATATTATTTTTGAAAAATACTGCCAATTGCCAACTTCTTTATTTACTGTCCGATTTGTTTAAAATTTGGATATGTTATTGTTGTAGGCTAGTGTATATGCACCATCCACATTTTACAAATATTGCGGTTAAATTTTAAAAAAATTTGGAAAAATACTGCCAATTGGCAACTTCTTTATTTATGGTCTGATTTGTTTAAAATTTATATATGTCATTATTCTAGGCTAGTGTATATGTACACACCATCCACATTTGACAAATTAACTATAATGGTCAAATTAAAAAAAATATTTTGAAAAATATACTAACAATTTCAAACTTCTTTATTTACTGTCTGATTTGATTTATTTTCGGATATGTTATAGCTCTTATATAGGTAACAAGACCACACTACCACACGTTCCACTACCCCCTATAATACAGTATTTTGTCTTTTTTGTTTGTTTATTTTGCTGTAATCCCAAAACTGACTTTGCTGTTTATTGTCCGATTTGCCTACACTTTGGATATTGTCCTAAGCATTTATTGTCTGATTTATTTTTGGATATGTTATAGCCCCCAACTATTATATCTAAAATTACAATATTATTTCCACCTATAATACAGTTGATGTGTTGTTTGTTTTGCCGCAACCTAAAAACTAACATTGGTATTTGTGTTTTTACAAAACTATATTTTGCGGTTGGATTAAAAAAAATAAATGCAAGCTTATTATATTTGCCACAAGCTTATTATATACATCCAGCTGTTATATTTGCCACATTTCCAATATTGTTGTGACCCTCTCAACTACCTCTCATTGTAATATAATAAGTAATATATATCCACAAAATATTTATGGTCAGAACTGCCTAAATTTTGGATATGTTTTAAGCCAATGCGATAACAAAAAATAAATTTTTAAAACCCAAAACAACTAAACACAAAACACTAATCTTTCTTTGTGCTTGTTTGGAGTAGTCTTTATTTTATCCAACTTAATTTTAATTTTGTAGTTAAAATCAAACTTCCCACATTCTAGCTCCCTTTCCAGCCAGTGGTTGGAGACATAAAGGTTACGAATATTTTCAAACTGTACAATATATCTTTTTCTACCCCTATGTTGGACTTGTTTAATAGCGCTTATTAATAATTCCGCACCATATTCCAAATCCTCCAGTCTACTACATTCTTTAAATTTAACATTGCCTTTAATATCTTGCATCTCTATGTCTTCTTGTCCAACATCATCCCACTCATTGTTACGGAAACTTAGGTTTTCTATTTTTGGAAAGGAATTGCCATAAAATGTTGCGGTTCCGTTAGTGTTAAAGCTTGCAAGTGGCTCGTTGGTAGGTAGATAAATAATGTCCAAATCACCACTGTATGGCAACACGCTATAACCTTGCCTATTCTTATTTATCTCTATAAATACAGTTTTACAGACACCTTTAACATAGAATACACCCCTCCGTCCATCCTTTTCTGCCAACACTCCCACAAACTTGTTGTTTACTACAAACGCACACACTATATAATGTCCATAATGCTCTAGATCCTCCCAACGTCGCAGGAAGTAATCTTTTAATTTATCCTCTCTTTCCCTTCTTTCTTGTTCTTTAGCCAACTGTGCTTTGTATTCCTCTGCAACAGTATTTTCCACATATTCCAATTTACGCTTATTACTGTCAATGTCTTCTAATTCCAATTTCCTCTTTTTGGAACAACTCTCTAAGAAAGGCTTGGAAAGTGGCTCTATTTCTTTAATAGTGTATGGGTACAGTTTATTGGTCCGGCTTCTTAAAACGTAGGGAGTAAGGTTAGGACTTTCCACTAAGCCTAATTCTTCTAAATTGATGTGTTTAGGTATAGTGGAGAAAGGTGTGTTTGATTTTGTAAAACATGTGCCCCCAGATTTGATGTAACACTTATGCTTTACACTTATGGCATCAGGAAACTCCTCTATTACCTCTACATAGTTAGTTGGTAAACAGTTAAAGCCAAATGCGGATAGAGCATACTTTATTAACTTTTCCCTTTGTGTACTATCTTTTGGCAGTTTTAGTTGTACTCCAGTTATCTTCTTCGTATTACTATTACCCCAATATGCGTATTGTAATAAATCGTTAAACACTAAACAACAACTGTTTTGTAATTGATTGGCAACTTTCACCCACATCTTATGCAGAGGTACAGCATAGAATGGAGCATTTTGAAAGTACCGTTTGTTGTCTTCTATTAGACCTAAACAATCTCTTAAAGGTTCAAACCCTTTACCAAAACCTCTACAATAGTTATAGATTGTTGCCTCTAACCTTGTTATTCCATTCTCTCTAGCTAGTTTAGACGAGAACGTTTCTTTTAGTCTCGCATCTGGACAGTTTACAAAGTTTATTATATGGTTTCCTATACTTTTAATTACTCCAGGGCTTGTAATCTGGCATATAAATTTATTATATATTTTTACCCTGCTATTTACATTAAACCATGTTAAACAGTCTTTACTAACATTATCTACAATAACATTATATCCATTCTTGTACGCCCCTTGGTAGCAAAAGTTAAAGTTTTCTGTAAGATATTGGCACATTTCCTCTTTATTAAATATTCCAGCCAAATCTAGTGTTATATCGAAATCCATAAGATAGTACATTTCTTTTTCCAGATCTTGCAGTATCTTTGGAAGATCTTCCAACAAATCCTTAATTTTAACATTTGCAAGCTCTATTTTATAGGGAATTGCTATAGGATCATCATACTTTTGTTTAATTTGGTCAATATCTTTCTTTATTATTTGTAACACACCCTCGCTTTGGACCCCAGAGGACCTCTCCAAGGAGAATGGTAGTTTGGCCACAACACCATGTCGAGCTAAAGAGAACTTTTTAAATATTCCTCGTAAGTAGCTATTAAACGAGCCACATATTTCCTTCTTAACTTTAAATTTATTCCGAACGTCCCCATCACAATCCGTAACATTGGTTATCTTAACTAACATTATGTTATCACAAAACGCATCCGTTATAGATGTTAAGTTATTTAATTTTAGTTCGCCCTCGCAATAGTTTATATTACCTATGTCTGTAAGAAGGTTATTATTACGTAGATTTTCTAATAAAAACCATATACCGAATCTTTCGTTAGTAGGTTTAATACAATTTCCCAATAAATGGCTAACAGAGTACATTTCTTTTATACAAAAAAGTAGCGGAAACATGTAAACAGGACAGATTACACTATAGGTATATATGTGTTGTAAATATATGGATATTGTATATAAACATAGGCGAGCGGTAAGTGTAACATGTAAGTGGACACCCATATGCAAATATGGAATACCCACTATTAATATAATTCCAAATTCGACTAAATAAGTTTATAGTCTCAATATAATTAACATATTAACTAACGGTGCCATCCCGCATTAGTACCCAAATTGTCGAAATTCTATAATTCTATTCTTAGTCCTTGTATTAGGTTTTGTACTATTAAACCCTACATTCTTATCCTGTGCAGTAGAGTAATATATGTATTTAATACAGATACGCACATTCTACAAGACCTATACATCTGTTGTATAAGCAGCAGAATAGACGTCTCATTGTGTTGTTGTAAAGTAAAACATAAATGTAAATTGTGCTGGATACAACCGGCCAGATATTAGACAGGAAATGTGTTGGAAGTGTATTGCCAAATAGTAAGACAAACACCACATAGTGCAGCATGTAATCAATCCATTACTATTTAGACAAATGTATAAGGTCAGTATTGGTACAACATCCGATATATTAGCGAAACCCAGTCCAAACATTGTGTCCTCAAAATGTTATTATTGTGTTAAATTTGTTTATATTACATATATTTCTTACACAATTTACAAACTATTTTTTGTGTCAGTTGACAGAACGTGTAAAGTTGTGTTAAATGGCTGTAAACCAGTATCTGTGCCTGTGTCGTAATGTGTTGGAGTGTGTTATTGTGTCTCTGCATTTGTGTTGTTTTATAAACTTTAAATATTACTATGTCCTTATACTCTTACTATTTATGTTACTATAATATCAATTTTTTACTGTTTGTTTTCCAAGTTTGATTGTGGGTTTGGCTAATATATCGGATGTTGTACCAATACTGACCTTATACATTTGTCTAAATAGTAATGGATTGATTACATGCTGCACTATGTGGTGTTTGTCTTACTATTTGGCAATACACTTCCAACACATTTCCTGTCTAATATCTGGCCGGTTGTATCCAGCACAATTTACATTTATGTTTTACTTTACAACAACACAATGAGACGTCTATTCTGCTGCTTATACAACAGATGTATAGGTCTTGTAGAATGTGCGTATCTGTATTAAATACATATATTACTCTACTGCACAGGATAAGAATGTAGGGTTTAATAGTACAAAACCTAATACAAGGACTAAGAATAGAATTATAGAATTTCGACAATTTGGGTACTAATGCGGGATGGCACCGTTAGTTAATATGTTAATTATATTGAGACTATAAACTTATTTAGTCGAATTTGGAATTATATTAATAGTGGGTATTCCATATTTGCATATGGGTGTCCACTTACATGTTACACTTACCGCTCGCCTATGTTTATATACAATATCCATATATTTACAACACATATATACCTATAGTGTAATCTGTCCTGTTTACATGTTTCCGCTACTTTTTTGTATAAAAGAAATGTACTCTGTTAGCCATTTATTGGGAAATTGTATTAAACCTACTAACGAAAGATTCGGTATATGGTTTTTATTAGAAAATCTACGTAATAATAACCTTCTTACAGACATAGGTAATATAAACTATTGCGAGGGCGAACTAAAATTAAATAACGTAACATCTATAACGGATGCGTTTTGTGATAACATAATGTTAGTTAAGATAACCAATGTTACGGATTGTGATGGGGACGTTCGGAATAAATTTAAAGTTAAGAAGGAAATATGTGGCTCGTTTAATAGCTACTTACGAGGAATATTTAAAAAGTTCTCTTTATCTCGACATGGTGTTGTGGCCAAACTACCATTCTCCTTGGAGAGGTCCTCTGGGGTCCAAAGCGAGGGTGTGTTACAAATAATAAAGAAAGATATTGACCAAATTAAACAAAAGTATGATGATCCTATAGCAATTCCCTATAAAATAGAGCTTGCAAATGTTAAAATTAAGGATTTGTTGGAAGATCTTCCAAAGATACTGCAAGATCTGGAAAAAGAAATGTACTATCTTATGGATTTCGATATAACACTAGATTTGGCTGGAATATTTAATAAAGAGGAAATGTGCCAATATCTTACAGAAAACTTTAACTTTTGCTACCAAGGGGCGTACAAGAATGGATATAATGTTATTGTAGATAATGTTAGTAAAGACTGTTTAACATGGTTTAATGTAAATAGCAGGGTAAAAATATATAATAAATTTATATGCCAGATTACAAGCCCTGGAGTAATTAAAAGTATAGGAAACCATATAATAAACTTTGTAAACTGTCCAGATGCGAGACTAAAAGAAACGTTCTCGTCTAAACTAGCTAGAGAGAATGGAATAACAAGGTTAGAGGCAACAATCTATAACTATTGTAGAGGTTTTGGTAAAGGGTTTGAACCTTTAAAAGATTGTTTAGGTCTAATAGAAGACAACAAACGGTACTTTCAAAATGCTCCATTCTATGCTGTACCTCTGCATAAGATGTGGGTGAAAGTTGCCAATCAATTACAAAACAGTTGTTGTTTAGTGTTTAACGATTTATTACAATACGCATATTGGGGTAATAGTAATACGAAGAAGATAACTGGAGTACAACTAAAACTGCCAAAAGATAGTACACAAAGGGAAAAGTTAATAAAGTATGCTCTATCCGCATTTGGCTTTAACTGTTTACCAACTAACTATGTAGAGGTAATAGAGGAGTTTCCTGATGCCATAAGTGTAAAGCATAAGTGTTACATCAAATCTGGGGGCACATGTTTTACAAAATCAAACACACCTTTCTCCACTATACCTAAACACATCAATTTAGAAGAATTAGGCTTAGTGGAAAGTCCTAACCTTACTCCCTACGTTTTAAGAAGCCGGACCAATAAACTGTACCCATACACTATTAAAGAAATAGAGCCACTTTCCAAGCCTTTCTTAGAGAGTTGTTCCAAAAAGAGGAAATTGGAATTAGAAGACATTGACAGTAATAAGCGTAAATTGGAATATGTGGAAAATACTGTTGCAGAGGAATACAAAGCACAGTTGGCTAAAGAACAAGAAAGAAGGGAAAGAGAGGATAAATTAAAAGATTACTTCCTGCGACGTTGGGAGGATCTAGAGCATTATGGACATTATATAGTGTGTGCGTTTGTAGTAAACAACAAGTTTGTGGGAGTGTTGGCAGAAAAGGATGGACGGAGGGGTGTATACTATGTTAAAGGTGTCTGTAAAACTGTATTTATAGAGATAAATAAGAATAGGCAAGGTTATAGCGTGTTGCCATACAGTGGTGATTTGGACATTATTTATCTACCTACCAACGAGCCACTTGCAAGCTTTAACACTAACGGAACCGCAACATTTTATGGCAATTCCTTTCCAAAAATAGAAAACCTAAGTTTCCGTAACAATGAGTGGGATGATGTTGGACAAGAAGACATAGAGATGCAAGATATTAAAGGCAATGTTAAATTTAAAGAATGTAGTAGACTGGAGGATTTGGAATATGGTGCGGAATTATTAATAAGCGCTATTAAACAAGTCCAACATAGGGGTGGAAAAAGATATATTGTACAGTTTGAAAATATTCGTAACCTTTATGTCTCCAACCACTGGCTGGAAAGGGAGCTAGAATGTGGGAAGTTTGATTTTAACTACAAAATTAAAATTAAGTTGGATAAAATAAAGACTACTCCAAACAAGCACAAAGAAAGATTAGTGTTTTGTGTTTAGTTGTTTTGGGTTTTAAAAATTTATTTTTTGTTATCGCATTGGCTTAAAACATATCCAAAATTTAGGCAGTTCTGACCATAAATATTTTGTGGATATATATTACTTATTATATTACAATGAGAGGTAGTTGAGAGGGTCACAACAATATTGGAAATGTGGCAAATATAACAGCTGGATGTATATAATAAGCTTGCATTTATTTTTTTTAATCCAACCGCAAAATATAGTTTTGTAAAAACACAAATACCAATGTTAGTTTTTAGGTTGCGGCAAAACAAACAACACATCAACTGTATTATAGGTGGAAATAATATTGTAATTTTAGATATAATAGTTGGGGGCTATAACATATCCAAAAATAAATCAGACAATAAATGCTTAGGACAATATCCAAAGTGTAGGCAAATCGGACAATAAACAGCAAAGTCAGTTTTGGGATTACAGCAAAATAAACAAACAAAAAAGACAAAATACTGTATTATAGGGGGTAGTGGAACGTGTGGTAGTGTGGTCTTGTTACCTATATAAGAGCTATAACATATCCGAAAATAAATCAAATCAGACAGTAAATAAAGAAGTTTGAAATTGTTAGTATATTTTTCAAAATATTTTTTTTAATTTGACCATTATAGTTAATTTGTCAAATGTGGATGGTGTGTACATATACACTAGCCTAGAATAATGACATATATAAATTTTAAACAAATCAGACCATAAATAAAGAAGTTGCCAATTGGCAGTATTTTTCCAAATTTTTTTAAAATTTAACCGCAATATTTGTAAAATGTGGATGGTGCATATACACTAGCCTACAACAATAACATATCCAAATTTTAAACAAATCGGACAGTAAATAAAGAAGTTGGCAATTGGCAGTATTTTTCAAAAATAATTTTTAATTTGACTGTAATAGTGAATTTGGGAAATGTAAGTGTAATTTATTAAAACACTTGCCTACGACAATAACATATCTAAATTTTAAACAAATCGGACAGTAAATAAAGAAGTTGGCAATTGGCAGTATTTTTCAAAAATATTTTTTAATTTGACCGTAATAGTGAATTTGGGATATGTAAGTGGAATTTATTAAAACACTTGCCTAGGTCAATAACATATCCAAATTTTAAAGAAATCGGGCAGTAAATAAAGAAGTTGGCAATTGGCAGTATTTTTCAAAAATATTTTTTAATTTGACCGTAATAGTGAATTTGGGATATGTACGTGGAATTTATTAAAACACTTGCCTAGGTCAATAACATATCCAAATTTGAAATAAATCGGGCAGTAAATAAAGAAGTTGGCAATTGGCAGTATTTTTCAAAAATATTTTTTAATTTGACCGTAATAGTGAATTTGGGATATGTACGTGGAATTTATTAAAACACTTGCCTAAGAAAATAACATATCCAAATTGAAGACAAATCGGACAGTAAATAAAGAAGGTGGCAATTGGCACTATAGTATTTTTCAAAAAATATTTTTTAATTTGACCGTTATAGTGAATTTGGGAAATGTAAGTGAAATTGATTAAAACATTTGCCTAGGACAATAACATATCCAAATTGCAGACAAATCGGACCATAAACACTAAAGATAGTTTTTTAGCCTGAATTTGAAAATTAATTTTTAAAAATATAGAGGAGGGATGGGGATTGGGAAAATATATTTAATATAGGCAAGGGTTGGACATTAGTATAGGCTAACAAGGAAACTTGTGTAAGGCGGGAGCTGGTGTCGGTGCAAAAACGGCTCCCCATAAGAATAACATGGGAAAAAAGCGCCGATTACGGGGTTAAACCCCTAGTTCTCCTCTACTCAAATGCGGGCTGATTAAGGTTGTTCAATCACAATACGTTATTTGAACATCGAAGCCTTTCTGATTGGGAAATGCGGGGAGGGGGGACGTACAGGTTTACTTTGCCGTTGAATGCTATGACGTTTGAATTGTCATTTGTTAGTTTTGTAGCTCTATAACGTATTAAAACCAAACTATTAAGTATAAAGTATTACGGCGGTGGATTTAAGTGAGAAAATGACATTAGGAATTACTGTTAATAATTAGTTTTGTTATTAAAAGCACACTAGGTACTGCGAGAGATTGGGAAACTAATTTGCACCGCTGACTTATTTGAAAAAAACCGTAAATTACGTGCATTAGCATTCTACAAGCTACGATAGAAAGCCTAGGAAGCGTATAGTTCAACCACAAACAAGTTTTATTTCCTGCTTCATGTCATCAATGTCACGTTAGGTAAGGCTACACAGTCTTCAGTCTTATAATACACACCGATCACGTCCATCAAGATAACACAGCTATCTCGGTCCAATAAAAATAACACCCTAGAATATTTTTTTGAACATGTTTACTTCTTAGTTTCACTTATCACAACTCTCAGTCATTTGGTAGCACTTATGTGCATTCTTGCACATTGTCGATAGTTAATGAGTCGAGCTTTAGCAAACTTATTAGAAATTTTAAATTATTCATATGTTGTATTTTCGTACTTTTCAAGGAGAGCAAATTATTCATAGACATGTTTAAGTTCTCGTTAATCGATCGAAGAAATATCATAGAGAGCACAGTTCAATATTATTGGATTTTTTAATAAAACAAATTGACTCTTTTAGTTGTAACAACACGTATCATGATACTAAAGAAATTATTACATAAAGACCAAAGACCTTTATTTCTGGCTCTTCGATGGCACCTACCCAGTATGATTGCATGGTCAAACATCTCCACAAAATTCCACGTAAACTACAGTCAAAGCGTACCTTACACGTATAGCGTAAGCACATAAATTAGTCACATAATGGTTTTGACTGAATACCACGTGGCCTGGATATCCTCAACTATACTATACAGGACCATTCTGTCTAGTATAGATAAACTGCTAACCCGATCCCACCCAATTTCCTGGCCAGCTTTCTACCCACAACAAGCGGATCGCAAAACCCCATAACTGCCAATATCGCACGCTTTTCAGTCCAACGCTTTCCCCACTATCTCCGGGCCGACACAAAGAAAGTCAGCGAATATCGGCGATTCGGTGTACGCAGCTGAAATGTGTCAGGATGCCGCGAGCCCGAGGTGACACACAACCTATTGTGTGTTTGATCGCGGGATCGCCTACAGTAGACGTGCGGCAGATCGCGCCTTCGTAATGAGGCCACTCGTCATCCGACGCTTATCAAATTATCCACACTGTAAATTGGTCACAAGGTAATTGAAACTGACACCGATACTGGGAGCGGGGTAACTATGTAAATGATATGCACACATATACTGTACTACCGGTCTGGTCGCGCTATCACCGGTCGCACCGAGCTCGAACCTGCCACGCTGTTTGTATTTATGGCAACAAGTTATTTTCATCTGGGATTCAAATGCAGGATAGATACTGCAATTAAAATAATTATCCTACTTAGGGTAAGTATCGGGGAGGCCGAGCCATATACTCGGTGATATTTGATTAGTTTCGTGGGTGAAAATGATGTCCACTCTATATTTCACCCACTAGTCACTGTTCCAGTCACTGTTTTCATGAAATAACCTGTTCAAACTTTACTTTGTGTAAGTGCTACTTTAACGGTACACTCGTTAATTTATTCACAGCTGTTTTGATCTTTTGTTTTGATTCGATACTCCATAGGCGCAATGTTAAAATTTCCAGTTTTAATGAGAGATTTGTTAACAAAATATGAATTTTCCCGGGGTTGGTGTTTTACCAATCGACTCTTTAGGTCCAAAAGCCCCTAATTTAATCGGTATTATCGTTCCGCTGAATTCCGAGGCAAGTATTTCAAACAAACAGACAGTGTTCGTACTATACTATAGGATAATTAAGTTTTTCAATTTTGCGCATTTAATGTATCTTCTAATATGAATAGGACCATAACATTGTGGGTTGTTAAAATAACTAAGTTAAAGAATCATTAAGGCACTTGTAGCTTGGATAAATTATAATATAAATTTAACTCGTTATCGACTTTCATTTAAGTAATAATTCTTGCTTTAATTTCCAAGTAATGCGTTCGTAACAAGTTTTAAATGGTTAAAGAACAATGAATCAAAAATACCGATATAGGCCATCAATATAAATACCCTCGTAGCAGCAAACCTGCGTACTCAGCGAATTTGCAATGCATATATATGTTTCTTAATACCACACAAAGACACTTACCAAGTGTCATCAATATAAATTCATAAATTAAACGATTTATGACATTTTAATTATTCTCCATAAGAATAACATGGCGGCTGAGTATGCAGGTTTGCTGAAACAATAAACATAATAAATGGGTTTTTATATAAATGCCAATATAACGCAACTAGGTAAAGCCAAATACCAAGTTTTATTAATTTATGTTCATAATTAAGGGAGATAACATAATACTTATTCTCCATAAGAATAACATGGGTGCTGAGTACGCAGGTTTGCTACTACAGGAACTATCGGCCAAAAAATGTGTGCAAATATCAATAGACCACAACGATATTGAAGTAATATACCAAGTTTCGTCAGTATAAATTGATAAATAAGCAAGATATACAATTTTTCTTATTCTCCATAAGAATAACATTGGACAACGTACTGCGTTTAGTATTTTTAATATCTCTGCAACCAATTGACGTAGGGCAATGATCAAAACACCAAATTGTTTGCTTTTTAAGCTGAATTAATGGTGAAAAATAAAATTTGATTTACTAAAATATTACATGTAAAAAAAACTAAAAAAAAAAACATTTTTGGGGTAAAAAAAAACAAAATCCCCCTTTGGATAGAGCGATCTGGCTGGTTTTCGAACTTAGTCATAAATGTTGCTTCAAAGGTTTGCACAACATTTTATCAAAATCGGATAATTTTTACGAGAGTTATCGCACGCACTCACGGACACACACACACACACACACACACACACACACACACACACACACACACACACAGTTTTGAACGAATGGTGCTTTTGGCAACTGGGGACCTCAAAACGAAAAGTTATCATGGTCCCGGGTCTAGGTCTTACCATGCCGACTACGGTTATAGCTTATTCCCGATAGGGGAAATACGCTAAAAAACTGTTCTTATTTGCGTTGACTTTTATTATACACAGATAAACAGTTTGAAATTTTTATTAACAGCTTACATAGTAAACTGGGTAATTTAGCAACACCAACAAGACATGGCATGTCATAAATTGCAAACACAATCGCAGAGCATACAATTTTATGATTTGCAATACTCACAGCGTTACAGGACGTGCCCAGGGACAGATTTCCCTTTAATTCCCGATTATTAAGATTAGTTTCGCCGATTCGCGGGTTCATCTCTGTTTGCGCGACGTTAACGCGGGGAATGACGAGTGTCTCCGGTGAAAGCATGGCCAATGTCGCCTGAGAAACGTGCGTCCACACCCCGTCGCAGCCAGCTTTGGCGGGGTAGGAGTGATGTAACGCTCCCGTGAACATTTATATATCTACACAATTACTAGGTACATGAGAAATTATTATGACAAAAGAATCATTCACGAGATAACTTAGACATGGCAGGGTTAAAATTACAAATGTTTGGCAAGGAAAACTCAAATATACAGTTGGATTAACTATATGTTCATGGATGAATAAATGTTAGGCTCTTAATTAAGTGAATTCAGTTCTAGACCGAAGAAATTACGGTTGGGAGCACTGTTTATAACAACTTTACATGTCTCGTTTCAGAATGTCTCTGAACAAGTGATAATGTACAATGAAACATTATTATTACTTATTATTATTATTTTTATTCCGATAATTTACTTAAACAATCTTGTGTACTATGATTAGGTACAAGTTTTGTTTCTTTTAGCGAATTTCCCCTATAGGGAAGAAGCTATAACAGTAGGTCTCATGCCCGAGACCATGACAAATTTTTTTTTAGGTCCCCAGATGACTAAAACACTATTCGTTCAAATTTATATATATATATATGTATATATATATATCTATATATATACATATATATATATATATATATATATGTGTGTCCGTGAATGCGATAACTTGAGTAAAAAACGTCCGATTTCGATGAAATTTGGCTCAAATGTGTAAAGTGACATTTATGACTTTAAGTTCGAAAACCAGAAAAATCGGCCCATGGGAAGGGGGGTTTATGGGGGTTTTAAATTTTCAAAAAATCAGTTTTTTGCATTTTTTACCCTAAAATGTTTAAAACACTTACTTTTGGTTTAGACCATGTTATAGAGCTTAAAAAACAAATAATATGGTATTTTGAATTATTAAGCTAGGTTAAGTGGTTGCGGAGAAAATCCAAAAAAACCTGCTCATAAAATCTCCTATGTTAATCATATGGGAAAAAGGTTTTTGGCTTTTCCTAAGTTAATTTTGATGTAAACTTCACATTTGCTTTTACCAATCAATTCAGCTCCACAAAACAATAATTTTGGTGTTTAAATTGTGATTCTACGTCCAACCGTTGCAGAGATATTCAAAGTGCTAAACACAGTACGTTGTCCAATGTTATCCTTATGGAGAATAAATAAAATTTGATATCTCCATTATTAATGAATGTATATTGATGAAACTTGGCACGTGGGGTCACGTAGTACTGGTATATTGATATTTGCACAAAAAATTGATTTTTTGTTGATAATCCCCGTAGCAGTGAACCTGCGTACTCAGCCCCCATGTTATTCTTATGGAGAATAAGTAAAATGTAATGACTCCCTTAATTATGAACATAAATTAATACAACTTGGTATGTGGCTTCACCTTGTTGAGTTATATTGATATTTGCATAAAAACCCATTTTTTTTAGTTCCTTGTTGCAGCAAACCTGCTTACTCATCTCCCATGTTATTCTTATGGAGAATAATTAAAATGTTATATAGTGCTTACTTATGATTGAATATTGATTAAACTTGGTATGTGGCTTCACCTAGTTAAATTATATTTATATTTGCATAAAAACCAATTGTTTGTATTCCTTGTTTCAGCAAACCTATGTACTCATCACCAATGCTATTCTTATGGAGAATAATTAAAATTGTATATATCGCTTATATATGAATATATTTTTATGAAACTTGGTATGCGGCTTTATATGGCATTAAGACATATATTATGCATTGGAAATTCGCTGAGTACGCAGGTTTGCTGCGACGGGGGTATTTTCTCTTTTAATAGAAAACAATTGTTTTTCATAATAAATTCAGATTTTTAAAAAACACAACCCTCCTAAAAACAACAAATACGATAAATACCCCCGTCGCAGCAAATCTGCATACTCAGCGAATTTCCAATGCGTGCACATGTTTCTCACTACCACATAACGCCACTCACCAAGTTTCATAAAAATACATAAATAACTAAGTGATAAATAGTATTTGATTTATTGTCCATAAGAATAACATTAGGGCTGAGTACGCAGGTTTGCTGGAACGAGAATTATAAGATGTGTTTTTAAACAATTATCTATATAACTCAACCAGGTGAAGCTACGTACCAAGTTTTAATCATTTATGTTCATAATCAAGGAAGATATAAAACTTTACTAATTGTCCATAAAAATAACATTATAGCCGAGTATGCATGTTTGCTGCTACGGGGATAATCAACACAAAAGAAGTTTTTTGTGCAAATATCAATATACTAGGTGAAGCCACATACCAAGTTTCATCAATACACGTTCATAAATAATCGAGGTATCAAATTTTAATTATTCTCCATAAGGATAACATTGGACAACGTACTGTGTTTAGCACTTTGAATACCTCGGCGACGGTTGGACGTAGAATCACAATTTAAACACCAAAATGATTGTTTTGCAGACCTTAACTGATTGGTAAAAGCAAAAGTGAAGTTTACAGTAAAATTAACTGAGGAAAAGCTAAAAACCATTTACCCATAAGATTAACATATGAGATTTTATTAACAAGTTTTTAGCGAATTTCCCCTATAGGGAAGAAGCTATTACCGTAGGTCTTATGGTAAGACTTAAGCCCGAGACCATGATAACTTATCATTTTGAGGTCCCCAGATGCCAAAAACGCCATTCGTTCTAATTTGTATATATGTATATATATATATATATATGTGTGTGTGTGTGTGTGTGTGTGTGTGTGTGTGTGTGTGTGTGTGTGTGTGTGTGTGTGTGTGTGTGTATGTGTGTGTGTCCGTAAGCACGATAACTCTCGTAAAAGAGGTCCGATCTTAATGAAATTTGGTACAAACGTGTAAAGTACCATTTATTTGAACGAGTTCGAAAACCAGACAAATCACACCATCCGAAGGGGGGTTTTGTACCCCAATAATGGTTTTTTTGGGGTTTCCACATGTAATTTTTATTAAAATCAAATTTTAATTTTCACCATTGAATTCAGCATAAAAAAACAAACAATTTGGTATCTTGATAATTGCTCTACGTCAATTGGTTACTGAGATATTGAAAGTGCTAAACACAGTACGTTGTATAATGTTATTCTTATGGAGGAAAAGAAAAATTGTATATCTTGCTTATTTATGAACATAAACTGACGAAATTTGGTATATGGCTTCATCTGGTTGTGGTTTATTGTTGTTTGCACAAAAAAAATTTCGCTTATGGGTCCCGTAGCAGCAAACCTAGGTACTCGGTCCCCATGTTACTCTTATGGAGAATAATTAAAATGTTATATATCGCTTATTTATAAATGTATATGGATGAAACTTGGTATGTGACTTCACTTAGCTGAGTTCTATTGATATTTGCATAAAAACCCATTATTTTGTGTTCCTTGTTGCAGCAAACCTGCGTACTCATCCCCAATGTTATTCTTATGGAGAATAATTAATATTTTAAATATCGCTTGTTTGTGAATATATTTCTTATGAATCCCTGTTAAGTGGCTTAATGTGTTATAATTCATTGGAAATTCGCTGAGTATGCAGGTTTGCTGCGACGGGGGTATTTGGACTTTCTCCGCAACCACTTCTTAACCTAGCTTAATGATTCAAAATAATATATTTTTTTAAGCTCTATAAAATGGTCAAAACAAAAATTGAGTATTTTAAAAATTGTAGGGTGAAAAATGCAAAAAACAGATTTTTGGAAGATTTTGAAACCCCATACACAGCCCTTCCCATGGTCCGATTTTTCTGGTTTTCGAACTTAAAGTCATGAATGTCACTTTACACATTTGAGTCAAATTTAATCGAAATCGGACGTTTTTAGCGATTTCCCCTATAGGGAAGAACCTATTACCGTAGGTCTCATGGTAAGACTTAAACCCGAGACCATGATAACTTTTCATTTTGAGGTCCCCAGATGCCAAAACACCATTCGTTCAAATTTTTATATACGTATATATATATATATATATGTATATGTATATATTGTATATATATATATATATATATATATGTGTGTGTGTGTGTGTGTGTGTGTGTGTGTGTGTGTGTGTGTCCGTAAGCACGATAACTCTCGTCAAAAAAGTCCGATCTTAATGAAATTTGGTACAAATGTGTAAAGCACCATTTATTTGAACGAGTTCGAAAACCAGACGAATCGCACCATCCAAAGGGGGGTTTTGTACCCCAAAAATGGGTTTTTTGGGGTTTCCACATGTAATTTTGATTTAAATAAAATTTTAATTTTTACCATTTAATTCAACATAAAAATACAAACAATTTGGTATTTTTATCATTGCTCTACGTTACATTGGTTCCTGAGATATTGAAAGTGCTAAACACAGTACGTTGTCTAATGTTATTCTTATGGAGAAAAAGAAAAATTGCATAACTCGCTTATTTATGAACATAAACTGACAACATTTGGTATATGGCTTCATCTGGTTGGGGTTTAACGTTGTTTGCACAAGATACAAAATTTTCACGTATGGTTCCCGTAGCAGCAAACCTAGGTAATCGGTCCCCATGTTATTCTTATGGAGAATAATTAAAATGTTATATATCGCTTACTTATAAATGTATATGAATGAAACTTGGTATGTGACTTTACTTAGATGAGTTCTAATGATATTTGGATAAAAACCCATTATTTTGTGTTCCTTGTTGCAGCAAATCTGCGTAATCATCCCCAATGTTATTCTTATGGAGAATGATTAACATTTTTAATATTGCTTGTTTGTGAATATATTTTTTATGAATCATGTTAAGTGTTAATGTGTTATGTTATATATTTATTGGAAATTCGCTGAGTATGCAGGTTTGCTGCGGCGGGGGTATTTACTCAAGTTATCGAATTCACGGACACATCTATAGATCTATACATACATATATATAAATTTGAACGAATAGTGTTTTGGCATCTGGGGACCTCAAAGCAAAAAGTTATCATGGTCTCGGGCTTAAGTCTTACCATGAGACCTACGGTAATAGCTTCTTCTCTATAGGAAAAATCGCTAATACATGAAATTTTAATAAAAACAATAAAAATCCTATGATAGACTAAGTTGCTGATCACATGATTATACATGTTTAGCTCTCTCCGGGAATGATCGTCAGTTGCTTGTGTGATCAGAATCAAGCATCATCTATAGCGGAGACATGTGCAACCTACAACAATAATGTTTAACGATTCCCTGACACTATCTTACCCGAGCCGTCGTAACTGAAGAACAAAGCCTAGAGCAGATGTCGATGGCAGTAAGGGAAGGTAGGACACGGATACACGCGTTGTCCAAGGCCGACCAGACGACATGCCTCTTCTCCGGGATGGCTAAGGCTACAATCGAGGCTAGGGCCGTATATACACTTACACACACGCGACATCACCTGTGCAATCAACGGCGTCGCACAATCGGTACATGCAAGTTGTATGAATAGGAAGTCACGTAGCGCATACAAATTGCAGCTTCCTTCATGCAAAAGTCACCTCAATCGGTGTATAGGAGTGTTTGCGTTAAACAGAGATGACGGATACCACCTCCCTCTTAGAGCAGTGTGTCGAGATTAATCTTTAGCATATTTTTTCTGTCGTCAAATTCCCTGCTAGTTTTCTGCGAAAACACCTTAAACATTGGAATCCTGCATAAATTACAACCAGGATGCTACCGGCTCCCGGCAACGGGTGTTGAAGCGAAAACACACAAAAACCAAGGTGAAGGAGCCGGCCGTAAATCACAAATTGCCCGAGCGGGTCGACCATCTGCAGTAACTCAGCCGGCTAATCGTGCGTGCGGGCGATAGTGACACTATTACCATACGGAATGTATAAGTATGTGACTTTGCCATCGTCTCCGCAGTAGACGGATGTCCTGCAGCGGCGAGGACGCCCGGTAGAGGGGTAGGCTGCTGCTGCTAGGCGACGGGGGGGCGGGGCGAAGAAACAGCGTGTTTGTGGCGCGACATTTGAGAATAAATATTATAAGGTCCCTCTGTATTAGAGTAAAATCATGCATAAAATTGCATGGACAAATTCGCACAGTGTTTAACCTAAAACTTAAAAATACCTACACATTCACCACCGACATCGAGACCAGTCTCTTCTTGCCAACCTAAGGGTAACTCAATATTTTTTTGAAGTAATGATTTTTTAACATGTTACTGATGGAAGTTGCTTTATATATTTTAATCACAAAGAATTGGTTTGATGTTTTAGCTACCCTCACTAGTTAAAGTTATAAACAATTTAGACTTAATTCAAAAATAGCATAACCCCCGTCTGTTAAAATATATTTTAAAGCAAATTTATTCCAGAGCTTAACGTCAAAGGGCTGTCACTGAGGTCTCCACATCCTAGAAGTTCTTATGTCATTATTAGTGATTTAATCTAATCTGCTAATAACCACAACAAATGTTTACCAACGTGCCTTCCCAGTTTGCGTGTTTTAAATAAAATAAATAAGTTATTAAATATCAAAATTATATGCCCGTTAGTGAGAATGAGTTTTATGTTGAGGAAAACACAGATGCAATTATTACAATACGTTCGAAGACACCGCACGCGGTCTCCTATACAGTAAATGCAAATAAAACTACGTGCAGCAAGCAAAGACGCTCACACATCTTGTGAAATTATTGGTGAACACTAAAATCCACACCCGAGAACGATGCCCATTAACGTTCGTAGAGATAATAAATTCGATTTAGCAAAGAAATCCTATTTTCCAAAACCCTGAACAATCGTCCAAGCATGTTTCAAGTGTAATCGTTTAAAACAACAACGGCAGATAGCTGTAAACAATCCTTAGGCACAGTCCGAGTGAGCCGGGCATCGCGGGCCACAACGGGCCGGGTAGCGGACCTGTTAATTAAACCTATGCTATAATTCATGCCGGTGGCACCGATACCGCGAGCATCCTCCTTCCGCCCCGCCTGACACATATCTGGCGGTCCGGGGAGACGTTCCCAGTGAAGCTGCACGACCACTGCATTTTCGGCACTACTCATTGGTTCCTATAACATTCTTCTGAAAAGGAAAGGCAGTGGCTAAAATGTTGTAAATAAAACAACTAAATCGCTCCAAAGACGTTAAATCGCTCTTAATCCTCACAACACAATTGCATAACAATAAGTCTGAACAATTGAGTCTGCAATAACAATATTGAGTCTGCAATAACAATAACTGCACAATTAAGTCTGCAACAATAAGCCACGCAGTTCAAATTTGTTACGAACTAATAATAAAAAATAGAAGCCACTTCAATTGGCGAACTGCGAAAACTGGATCCAGCTTCCATTGGTCATTGGGTCATTATTTAATGATCTTGGCTAAAGAATCAGTCGGTCTTATAGTTAGTAACAAAGCTACACAAGGCATCTCACCCATTCTACATTCATTCATATTCGCCTTAAAATACGCCCTAGTTGCATCGGCGTCTTATACAGTGATTAAGTGAAACCCAAAGAACAACATTTGAGAAGACATTAATTTGTTAGATTGTAAGAAAGCAGTACGCAAGAAGACAATAATTATTAGTTTTTTCATATCATCTATAGTTCCGATTCTTTGAAAACAAAATGCTTATTTGTCATGTTGCTTCTGTAAGTTGTTTGCAATACATATTAATATCTCTTTTAGTTTTAAGTTATCAAATTGGGTTGACCTTTATTAAATGTTGTTCGAACATTTTATTCCAACTATGTTTAACTGCAATTTAAATTAAAACACTCAATTAAAAAGAAGTTACAATGTAAACAATTAAAATAAGCTAGGGGTTGCAACAAAAAGAAAAATATAAACTATTACATTGCGAATCTGCGAATTAATCTAGGATTCCATTTATATTTCTGTGCGAACAACAAACTAAACCAGACAGACAATTTGAGAGACTACCTCAATAAATCAAGGGGAAATGGCGTGACAGGCAATCCAAAAACGTCCACATTAAAAAATGGAGGACCGTCAAAACGAGGTTACAGCATCAGCAACATTATGACGGATGGAGGCAATAACCGGGGCAATAATTACCCTCTTGGCCACCGCAGAAGTCCGTTTAGTGGAGTTTAAAATGATAAACTGGATGGAAGTGGCTGGAGGGGTATAACAACTAATTGGGCTGCAAATTATTAAACACTGTGTAATATTTGATATTTGCTACACACTTGCGAGTAACTTGACATGTATCTAGTAAAATAGTAATAATATACGAATAACTTAGTCAGAGATCTTCCAACGCGATGCATTTAATTGTAGGTTAGTATAACCTTTATTGCTATATAACTTAATTCTATAGCAATATCATTACAATTGGTGAAGTCAAACAAAATATATATACTTTTTTGAACGTTTGAAAAGTTAAAATTAAATTAAGCACTATATCCCCAATGGTCAAATCTATAATAGGGGCCAAGGACCAAATGAGAGTGTATGCTTTGTCAAAGCATGAAATGTTTTATATTTTTAAACGTTCTAAATATATATTTTTCGTAAACAGTTAACTGTAAAATATATATATATATTTTTGAAAACAGTTTGATGACACCTAAAACAAGCTGGATACAAACACTTAAAAATACTGGTAATGGTAACTTATACTGTTGTGTTTAGGTCCGTTGTCTTCAAAAAAATTCGTAAAGATTGCTGACACCAGGAAGTGTTTTTACAACTGACAAATTAAATACAGGATATCGACAGTGCAGTCCGTGGCCGTGTACGGCAAGCGCGCACACAATTACCCCACATTGTACAGCAGAGCTGACGAGCCCGGCACACCGCTCGGACGATACGCTCGTTTGCCAGAATAATCCACGGCAAACCATACAAAAACACTTTCCGCCTCATCAGGCACCCTCCACTGTATCAAACTGACACTGCCAGGAAACTGATCTTTAATATCCAAGGAAAAGTACTGGCCTCTTCTAAGATTTACTTGTAGAGAGTTTGATCTAGGTAATCTTAAATTAAAACCCCAATCTCAGCAAACAAACGAACTCAGCAAATGTTTATCATAGGACAATTTCATGAAATCCAACAATTAAAGTATATTTTAAAAACAATTATCTGTAAAAAGGAAGCTATATACATTTTGATTTATGATTTGGCAAACTATTACCTACATAGATACGTAGAGACGCAGAATACTAGTTTCTGTGTAAGAGGGCTACACGTTCACGTTCTTTTTACAAAATACAAACTGTATAGTTATGAAAGGTCTTTTGATGACGGAGTCTCTATAAATGCTGCGGTTAAAAAATGTCAATACTGTACAATACCTGTTCTTCAGTAAAGCCACAACTTACTTCCAACATCAAAGCCTCGCGTATCTGACAAAGGAATCCATTTTCGCCAATCCGGTCCAAATCAGACCTCGCGCCGTCCGGGTATCGCGCGACCTTTGTTCCACTGACAGTATGTATTTAACATTAATCAAGACTTCCAATTGTCTGTTTTCGTGTCACAAATAACAGGGTAATCGGTCGAGCCGGAGTCCCCTTCACTTAGTATTTAAGCGGAATTTACATCCTGTAGCGATGCCCAGATAAGGGCAGCACCTTTGGTTCACATGCGGTAGCCGCGCCTCCGGCCCTGGAGGGTAATTGCCCTGGAAGGACAGATTGTGTGGGTGGGTGCGAGCCGAGACCGATTGTTGATAATAGATTGATGGTGGCCCGCACACGCACCCACTCGCACACTGCCGTCAGAACTACCGACAGGGTTTAGAACCTGCAATATTAGAGCCCTCGTCCGAACTCTTCCACACCCCACGAAGGGTTCCAGGGGAAGTGGTCTTGAATAGGGGTTACGAAAAGTGTAGAAATTAAAGAAATTAACTGTAGAAATTAAAGCCTTACTTGTTACATTCATTAGGCTTGCTTTTCGATTTGGAGCAAAGGAATTCTACTTTTAGCACAGATTTTTTTAAATATTTATACTGAGACTAAATGTCATAACTAAAATACAGTATAAACTTCAGATCAATGTCACAACCAAGGAAAAACACACATTGCCTCAAAAAGGCTACAAGTAGTACATGTCTTACAAGTACAAATCTGGCAAATTGTGATACAGTTTCGCCGATCAGTTGAAGCCGATTTGCCCGAAGATCCAACTTCAAATGTAAAAATGGCAGCCATTGAAATTATAAATCTGACTTTAACTCAACTAGTACGCGTCCGATTAGGGAAAAGTTGGTTTTATTTAAAAGATTTTTCAAAAGAAATATTTTTTATTTAGAGTTTATACCTTGGTTTTATGAATGAATTAAATACAAGTTTATTCTGTAGTTAAAATTACAACAAATATCCAAGAAAATCAGGTTTACTTAATGGGTGAATACAGTGGTGCTTATATGAAAAATTCTATTCTCAAGGGACCGGTAAAAAAAATTCGACTTATTTAAAGATTCAACTAACCAAGTATTTTAAATATTGTTTATATAGTACCAAGGACCAAGCAAAAATTGTAATCAAAGAAGATGGTTTACATACACGTAAATATAATTGGCACAACGATTGTTTAGGCGCCGTGGAATAAATACAAATATTAAAATACTCCAACACATCTCATTGTAAAGTAAACTTAATGAGGATTCAATTAACATAACTGATAATTCTACTCGACAATTTCTCGCCGTATTTATGGAATTAAATATAAATTCACTGCCCTATGAGAAATGCAACGGTGCAGAGGACCAATACTTTAAAATGTATTCAATTTGGCAAAGCATTGGCAAATACATGTTTATACTTAATGCACACACTATGGATAATGTGCTACTAAGTAATAAAACCCTTTGAGTAATAAAAATATTGGTTTCTTTGCCAACCCTCTTGGTAAAGGTGCCTCCTAATGTTCAAAGTTTGACGTTACGTCACTAAAATAAACAATTTGACAGCATTAATCAGACTGCATAGATATCGGAACCTAATTATATGTGTACTTTATAATATGGGGAATTCACTACACACTATATAATCGGTCTAATATTTTATAAATGACCCTGAATTGTGGCATTGAATATACAAAGTATAAAGTCAAAATATACATAGTGTATGCTAAATTATTGTGGTCAGTACACACAACAAACGTGCGCGTGTTGTGTGACAACAGAATTTACATCCTGGACGTTTAAATGAGTAGAATTCGTAATACTGTAATATAAGCTTTTCCTAGAGCCGTGGAATTGTATCGAACTGTGCAATATCAAGTATATTTATCCGCTTTCAACTTCCAGCTAATTGTGCCACAAATCACAGTTGAAACAAAGGAAATAATCGTTACACAGTAGTAACAATGACAGATAAAGGAAGTACATAAATTAGTGTTGTGAATACTGGTGTTGTAAACCAGTGACTAACGGATAATATTAGTCGGATAGTGAGTCAGACACTAAACAGTTCAGTCTACTTTCACACCGTATAGATATTAATTGCTAATCATAGGTTATTCTCATCAAGTGTTCATAGCTCTGCGGATACTTTACTCTTTTTCATAGCAGAATCGTTTTTGTAAATTATTTTTTGTCAATGAGGGGAGGGCAGAAATCTTTAGCTCATTAATGCGAACATTGTCTGAATATTTTGTCGGTTCTGTTACACACAACTGACAAACAAATTCTACGACCATACAAATTTACATTGCCGTAAATACACGTATAAACAAATGGTCAGGATACTGAGTAAAGTGTAGACCATCCTGATAATTAGTAATTGTCCCAGATACTTCATAATCCATAACAGGTAATTCATAAGCCGTGTTTTATACATATAACGGTTGGGCAAGTTCCCTGTTAAAACTGCTACTGGCATAAATTACTCAAAGAGGAATAAATAATTTAAATTAGAATATAGAATGCCACATTATGCGAAATATTAAATAACGCAGAATAATGTTGTTCATAAAATGATTAAATGATGACAAGGTATATATGTCTAGTGAAAAAGTTGTTGAAACTGATTTCTCTATTTTAAACTGATAATTTTATTTTACGAGTGGATCAGCATATTTATTTATTTGATATAATTTATAAGAAAGAACATTTATCATATACTCCTCTAGGAAAGGGCTCCAGTCACGCAATAATTCGCGATTATCCCATAAGACCAATGTAATCCTTTATGTACTCCTCAACGGGTAATTTGAAATCGCTGGTGTATGGTTAATTTGAAGGAGAAACGAAATATCTGGCGGTTTCAGTGATCAAAAGTTCGATATCATGAATAGTTCACTTATAAAACCGTAACCACTGAATATTGAGGAATGTTATTAAACTATTATTATTTGTCATATCGAAATTTTGCTCACTGAAATCACTACCTATTTTCTTTCTGTTCTTTAAATGAGTCTTTTATGAGCCATATAAAATGAAAAGTTAAGAAGGAAGAGATTCTCCCTGGCCTTATGGGAGAAGCAGGTAGAAACGCAAAAGGTTACGTATAATTTCTAGTCGAAAACAAAGTAAGCTGACACCTCGCGCCGCAGCTAGCGAGCTAGATGCTAACAGCCGTGCGAGACAGCCACGGCGACACACCAACACAACACTGACCTCCTAATAGTGCATTTGCATAATCGTGGCGATTTTCACGAATATGGAGCACGACCACGACGCCGGGTGGCAAGTGTAACGGGGCAGAATACCGGTTGGCCCAAATAACCGGTCAGAGAGGAGTCGCAGCCGCGCTTTTCCTTTCACAGTCCAAATGTAGCGGGTGTGCGAGTGCGCATGCGCTGTGAACACGCGTGCGCGTGACGCACGGCACTTTCACTGCGTCTGCGCTCGCACGGACGTTGAGTCTACAATGCTGTGTCATCCTCTAGCCACAATCTGCCGTATTGACAATGGGCTCTGGGATATTTGTTTACACTGGAAAGAAAACGATCATTTTACACTTTTGTACTATTTCATTCTCTCTGTCGATCATTCGGGTAGCTGGGAATCGGGAAAAAAGTGTATGTAAAGCGAACTTTAAAATGTCAAATACTGTATGCCATTATTTACAACTTTTTACTTAAAAGATTATTTATGCATAAGCCAGATCAACCCGTAGACAACTCAGTAAAGACATAGGTATTTTCATAGAATGTTTTTTGGTCAACCGCAAGGTTGATTTGTACTAGTATGTCAGAAAGATCCAATAGAATCAGAATCAGAAATCATTTATTTCGTGAATAACAAATTGTTATGTGAAACAAGTCAGATTTAAAAACTAATACTTAATGTTAAATTGACAATTTTAAAATTTGTTCTCTAGCAAAAAGTGCACATTTCCTTCACATATTTGTGCAGTCTGACAGGAATTCATCCACCAAGTACGGACACCTTTCAATCAGAATATTTTTTACCTTTTTAAGAAAAATTCTTGCACTGGCTATGTTTTTCAGGTGCCGGGGCAGAGCATTGTATAGTCGTAGAGCAGAGTAGTGGATGCCCTTTTCAAGTAGTGCCAATCTATGGATAGGGTAGACCATGTTACACTTATGACGTGTATTATAGGGATGTCTAGCAATATTCTCTTCAAAGAGATGGAAGTTGCATTTAAAAAAGGATAAAACCTCCAGAATATAAATACTTGGGAGAGTGAGAAGATGCAGTTGTTGAAAAAAAGGCTTACAATGCGCTCGGTAGCCAGCTCCACACATAATACGAACAATCCTTTTTTGGAGTCTAAATACCCTCAAGAACTCACTAGACGATCCCCAGAAACCAATTGCATATTTCATTCTACTATATACATAAGCATAGTAGATCTGAAGGGTAGTTTCTTTAGACCAATAGACATATAATTGAGCGATACTTAAACTCCAAGGGTGAGTCCAAGGGTTTACTCGGACAGATATTTTTCAAGCTGTAAACTACGATAATTGTATGGGAAATAAATAAATGATTAAACTACTGTCAAGATGTTGCACATCAATCAATGTTTATAAATTAGCGCATCTTGAATATCCAGTCTCGGATTTCATATGGATTTATGTTCTGGGTGGGAATCGAGTTTCAATACAACAAAGGTTTACTTTACAAAAAAGGGCTATACGAACATTTTTAAAATTCCTATAATAATTCCTTTTAAAATTAATACAGTAGAACCTCGATAACACGACTCTCAAGGGGATCTATAAAATAGTCTTCTTATCGAGGTGCACTTGTAATTGAGGGTCGTGCTATCAAGGTGGTTTTCACAACAAGACGTGTTATCGAGGTCACAGACTTTTTGCTATACCAAGCACATTTGTTATGAAACATTTCTAATAAGTTGTGTTTTAAGTAGAAAATTGCTGTATAAATCAGTCATAAATAAAATAACAAATGTACAAGTAAAACAAACTTCTTTATTATTGCGACAGTAAGGAAAAAATCAATAGACTCAGTTCACTAAAGTACTGTATAGAGTTAAATAAGCTCAAAATACAGTAAACCTTAACCTATTGTGAAATACACAATAAAATACTGTAATGTTAGAAAATGAAAATCTACATATTGTTTCAACTAAAAATACAAAACAAAATCAAGTTTTTCTCATAAACTAAAACAGTAAAATGTTACTAAAAAGTCAATAACAAGGTTAAAAACTATAATGAAAAGTCATCAATTCAAGTCAGGTCTTCTATAACTCAACTAGTCAATAAATGTACAGTAGGTACAGTAACAATTTAATCAAAGTTACATTATAGAAAACATTTTAGTTTTTCCCGTGAAAGACATCTTCTGATCCGTGATAGACAAGGAAAGGCCAGAATGGGAAGGGGGTGGGGAAGGGTTTTCCTGTTAAGACCTGAGCCCAAGACGTTGTTGATTACTTCAAAACATCCATTCTAACCGTGGGAACTATGCATTCGCTATTAGATTTGCAATGTTGTACATTATAAGGTTAGGAGGACGTATAGTCAGGATAACAAGTTGGTATATTGGGGTGATACAAATACATCAAGATATGAAAAACAGCCTTTTCCAGTGTAAAATCCCCATGAGACAACGTGCTGTGTTAATACAATTAATATTTTCTTTAATAACTCGGTAAATATGTGTGCTAGAATGACGAGAGAGGGCTTAAAAGTTTTGCCTCACTAATTCCCATCTTTTTACATGCATTAATTTTACATGCTGGGCTTTTTTGACCCTTTTTGGGCCCAAAAACTCGAAATTTGAAAGATTAATCCCCAAAAGAGGGGTTTAGAGTTTTCCGAGTGTTTTGCCCAACGAACTTGTCCAACTGATTATAGAAAGGAACGTCCCTACCAAATTTGAAGTAAATCGGACAAAAAATGCGACCGCTAGAGTGCAAACACACACACACACACACACACATATATATACAATTTTGAACGACCCCCCAAAACGTGTTCAGGGGGTCACGTTAGGAACTTCTATGGTGGTCCCGGGCTTAAGTTTCACCTTGCGGGTCATGATAATAGTTCACTTTCCATAGAAAATTCACTAATAATCAGATAAAGCAGAGTATTGGAGCTAATTTAGGGGCCATGGCCCCTTTAAGCCACTAGTAATTATAATATTTATGTTGCAATACAAAAAAACATGGCAATTGGGTTACCATGCAAATAAACAAATAAATAAAATGTGTAATCTCTTCTAGTTTTAAAGATATTTAATTTTCCATAAAGTCAACCATCGTTCAGAGCATAATACAGAGCAGTGAAGTGGCAGCTAAGGTGCGGCACGGCAGTCCCAGCAGCCAGCAACCCACCAGTACCGACGACGCGCATTTAATGTAGCCGGAAACGTGTGTTTGAATAGGAAATGTGGACAAATGAGTGCGAGCGAGGTTGACAACCGCGGCGGTGCGCGCGTGACCATTCACCGCAGTCGGGATGGAAATGGAGCGTGTAACGTCCCTTTACCATTGTGCGCCGAGCATGCCTCCCTAACGATACGGGCACGTACGTGCGATAAGCGTATATGAGCCGCGTGGGAGCCGCCCTATCCGAGGACCATCTGCGATCTGACGATGGGATCTTCCGACTGCTGGGTGCTGGTGGCGACAGAACTGTCCCGGGTAATCGGCTGATCGGCAGTTACTGGAAGAAGCCGCCATCTACTGGGTAGTTGGAGGAAGATGGAAAAAGTTCGAAATCATCAAGCAGCGAAATAACACGAAAAACCTTCTTAATAAAATATATCTTCACAACGATAAATAATGTTTGATTCAAACACACTTAAAAAAAAGAAGCGAAGCAATCAACACTTTCTAGTAGAGAGGAAATATAAAGTACCGAGTTAATGGCGCGCAATTTTACAGAGGATGAAAATAGCTAAGCTTATAAAGTACACTCCATTCACATCAACCTCCTTCACCGTATGTTGCACTTTTTGATTTTTCAGATTATCGAGATTATCTTGAGGTTGAAACTCCAGGATAGGAATGATAAAAAATGTATCCCATGTGTGATTAAATTCCGTGGGAAAGTCAATCACAAAATGTTGCAATGGAAACTACGATAAAAGAAATCATTATTCAACCAGGGCGGATCTACAGTGTCGACTCGTGACAGATCCACAGAAGTTCTTGTCTCGGCCAATTTGACACTATTGTGCAGTCTGGATTTTTGACCATGCAGAGCCGGGCGATGATGCGCCAGTTACTCGGTTTCCGGGCTTTGTCAGATGAGGCTGGTTCCATGTAGCCTGCGACCCACGCCGAGACTCCCACACCCGACACCATGAATCTTCCCTCCCTGTCAACTAAATTAGCCAGCTTTGTTGCCGGCCTCATACGCGATTTTGCTAATTTTGGTTTCCGGCGTGGCTCGAAACGACCCGAAGGCCGCGTGGGCGGTTTCAGCTCCATTTAGTTGTATTTACTGACGGTCGTATTACAATGTCGCTGTGGGAAGCGGCCGGTGGGTGTTGGAGTGTGAACCTTGGGTCGGTTATGGAGTTGTAGATATTCTGGAGACCTCGGTTATTAAGAAAACGTCCCCGCTTTAGAATTGTGGTTATGTTTATAGCCGTCGTGCTTCAAAACTAGATTTGCATTTAAAACGACAAGAATTTCTCTACCTTACACAGTCATGCGCTCAGCTTCGTTGTGAGTTGACGTTGGTTCTAAACACTGATGAGAGATAGAGGGAGCATCTGTTAATAATTTATCTTTTTAAAATATCCTCAATTGGGGGGACAGTGTCAACTTTGTTCTAAGTTCATGTTTATAATAAAAACCAATACAAATGTAAAATGTATACAAACATGGTTATTATCCCGCAGACACGTCTTTGTTACATAGAACGCCATTATACTTTGTAAAGGCTTCTTTACATGAATGATGGTACTTTAGCAAAATGAGCAACAAAGCCAAAACAGGAGAGCAGGGAAGATAGCGTTATAGCTCAGGAAATAGCCAAGCATTCCTTTACATGCGGAGCGAATCTTCCTCGAGATTCACTGGTCTCCTCAAACTTGTTTATATTCCATGTTTTGGCACCTGGTCTATGACTCATAATCTTGATACTAAATTCTAAATGCATCGCAGTGAGCAAGGTCGTCAAGTCTAAACTGCCAGTTCAGGTTCTCCCTTTCCATCAAACAGCAGTTTCCTAATGTAATGAACAAGCTAACCGTCTTGACGACTGCTATATATTATCGTTTTTACAGGTATAACATTAACATTGCCTCAGGATTTCACCACCTTCTCACATATCAGCACGTTTATATTCCACGACTATTGAAAGAGGAAAGGTTTATGGTTTAGTAAATCTTGTATAAAAACTAAATATCAATATTTTGTACAGTTTGTGTGCAAGAGCTATACAATTACTATTGTACACTGTCGATGAACCAAACCCCATCAGTCATCCGAGACTCTGGGTTATCATCAGAAGTGGTTATTATTTACGAATATAGGTCTATTTATACTTTCATGTTAAACGTAACTAGGCCGGACGATCCCAGTTACACTGAGCAGATTCATGAAGAGTTACAATCATGCTTGTAAGTGCTGCATTCTATGTCGAAACATATATGGCTTTGTACGACTAACGCACATTTTTATACTATCACCTGACAAAACAAGATCCATTGAATACCCGAACGATAAGAAGGTTAAGGGCGGAATTCACAAACGTTCCTCAAAGCCTTCTTACCTTTAAGCCTCCCTCAATTCAGACAGACGTTTCACTGCAACAGTTTCTCCGCATTGTATAATCAATCAATTGTGAAAATATGAAAAAAACAAAATCTTTAAAACGGAGTAATACATCTAGCAGTTTGGGTATACCGGTATACGGTTTGGCACATGATGCAGTAATCATAAGACACTGGCACATTTTTTTCAGCACCACGTTTATCCCTCATCAACAGTACCAACCAATGATTAATAAAGTACTCTACTGACAAGACAATATGTCAACCATATTTTATTACATTTAACTTTGTTTCGATTTTTAACTAGACACAATTTTTTAACTTCTATATCCATGTACGAGTCAAAGCATGTTACAAAGAACTAATTTAATAAAAGCCCCCCGTCGGGACTCAGTTTATATTTCACGTGCCCTGAATATATTCCGGCCCGGAGATAACGCCGGACACCGCGAGGCCCGACCTCCGACCACCGCGGCGGACGGTAACTCACGCTCTAGCCTCCAAACTCTGTTATAAACACTTTTTTATATCCCCGCTGCGGTTTTGGCAGTGAGTATTTTCACCTTGGACGTGACGATGACTGCCGGATAACAGCTGAGTAATTTATCCCTAGGCTTTTTACAAACCAAGAGCGCTTCCTTTGCTCTTCTCGATGATTTTTTCTCATTTTGTATAACGCGGAGGTGTTGAAATAAAGCTAATTTATGAAAAACAATCTGGGTTCAGTCACTTGATTCCCTCCTTTTAATCTGAAAATGTAATGAATTTGTTACTTAATTGGATGGGTTTAATGGTGCAAAGTTAAAATTTACTGAAATAATTAAACAATTTGATTTTGTGGTATTTTAGTACATGCATTTGTATGCAAAATAGCATGTTTACAAAGGTGACTTTTCTTGTTTATTTATAGTACAAGCTACATTTTAATCCACGCAATCAAATGAAAACTCCAAAGTGTTGGATTTAAGACTAGAATTGCGCTTGCGCATTCAAACGAACTGTTTTAATTTAGTTGAACTTGAATTTAGTTCCAACTTACTGCTGGAAGGTGGAGCCACCAGTACGTTGACTGATAAATAATAATCAACCAGTAAATTACTGTTTTTAAAGTTCTGAACTGTTTACTTTTCGCAACTAGCGGAATGATGGCTCAATTGATGAAGTATTGAGGGTGGATATGGTCTATTTATAAAAAAACACAATTTATAAATATTTTTCAATGAGTAAATTACGAAATATATTGGAAAAAACAACAGGCCACTTCATATATTACGAGATTTGATTTTCAACATCAAACCAGATCGGTCTAATATATCCATATCATATACTGTAGCATATTATATTTTTAGCGAATTTCCCCTAAAGGGAAGAAGCTATTACCGTAGGTCTCATGGTAAGACTTAAGCCCGAGACCATGATAACTTTTTGTTTTGAGGTCCCCAGATGTCAAAAACACTATTCGTTCAAATTTATATATATGTATATATATATATATATGTGTCTCCGTTAACACGATAACTTGAGTAAAAAACGTCCGATTTTGATGAAATTTGGCTCAAATGTGTAAAATGACATTCATGACTTTAAGTTCGAAAACCAGAAAAATCGGACCATGGGAAGGGGGGTTTATGGGGGTTTTAAATTTTCCAAAAATCAGTTTTTTGCATTTTTCGCCCTAACATTTTTAAAAAACTTAATTTTGGTTTTGACCATGTTATAGAGCTTACAAAAACAAATAATTTAGTATTTTGAATTATTAACCTAGGTTAACTGGTTGCGGAGAAAATCCAAAAAAACCTGCTCATAAAATCTCTCATGTTAATCTTATGGGAAAAAGGCTTTTGGCTTTTCCTCAGTTTATTTTAATGTAAACTTCACATTTGCTTTTACCAATCTGTTCAGTTCCACAAAACAATCATTTTGGTGTTTAAATTGTGATTCTACGCCCAACCGTTGCAGAGATATTCGAAGTGCTAAACACAGTACGTTGTCCAATGTTATCCTTATGAAGAATAAATACAATTTGATATCTCGATTATTTATTAATGTATGTTGATGAAACTTGGTATGTGGCTTCAAGTAGTACTGGTATGTTGATATTTGCACAAAAAATTGATTTTTGTTGATTATTCCCGTAGCAGCAAACCTCCGTACTCAGGCCCCATGTTATTCTTATGGAGAATAAGTAAAAATGTACTTACTCCCTTAATTATGAACATAAATTAATAAAACTTGGTATATAGCTTCACTTGGTTAAGTTATATTGATAATTATATAAAAACCCACTTTTCTGTTCCTTCTTGCAGCAAACCTGTTTACTCAGCCCCATGTTATTCTTATGGAGAATAACTAGAATGTCATATATCGCTTATTTATGATTGAATATCGATGAAACTTAGTATGTGGCTTCGCCTAGTTAAATTCTATTTATATTTGCATAAAAACCAATTATTTCTGTTCCTTGTTTCAGCAAACCTACATACTCATTACCAATGTTATTCTTATGGAGAATAATTAAAATCGCTTATATGTGAATATATTTTTATGAAACTTGGTTTGCGGCTTTATGTGGAATTCAGACAAATATTATGCATTGGAAATTCGCTGAGTCCGCAGGTTTGCTGCGACGGGGGTATTTTATAATTCCTACATGTGTTAACATTCAGAAAATATTTTAAAATCCCTTAGAATCCCTTAGGCTTTGAACGTTCAAATGATTAGGCATATTGCAGACAATGGCTTAATTAGATCAGAAGATCATTTAAACCTATCAACAAACATAGGTAAAATATTTGTTGGTTTAAATATAGCAGAGGAAAACTTTCACTCTCCTTGAATTGTATAAATGTAACCCGTATTGTCAAGCCTAGTAAATTAACAAATGTTTAGCATCACCTGAACGGCTAGTTGATTAGTTATCGGTTGAACGGTTATCATGCAACTATTATTAAACACTTTTGAAGTCTCAGAAAGGACTAAAAAGGCTATTCTTATTATACAAATAAAAACGGCAAAAACGTAATACGAATTTAATTGTTTTACTACATTTTAACGTTCTATATCAAAGTTATTACAGAGGACTTCTGTTGTTAAATCAACAATCACTCCAAACCGATGGGGCACAGCTCTTACCTTTTTACTGATGCAGTTTTTTGAAGCAGCGCTAAAACATCAATAAATCCTCAAAACCCTGAGTCCATTATTGGAAGACCTTGCACCGCTATCTTTATTGGTCAGGGGTAACCTTCGCCGTGGAACTCGAATAAAGACGCTCCCTTCTCAATGTTTTAAAGAGTTTAATGGCTATTCTGTGTGCGGAAGGTTGTCTGATAAGATTTCATCAGTAGGCTACGAGGTCGAGTTGGTAACGAACTCGCCGCCGCCGCTAACGGGACCTGGTTTATACAGGGAACATTGCAGAATTCAGTGTAATAGTGTGTCATGAATACTATGACTGTGACACAAAGATAAAAAATACCATGACGCACGTACGTACCTATAGGGCTCCAAGGCATCCGTTGAGAGCTTAAATTCACCGTGGCCATGATATTTTCGCCGAGTACAATAATCGTCCCTTTGTTTTGTGTGGATATAATGTACCGCAACGGCCACAAGGTTGCGCGTTATATTTCGAATTTCGACTACGCATTTTTACAGGCGATTCGCTAGTAAGCTCCTTACTAGATTAGTCAACTCCAGTAAGTGCAAGCATTAACTCCAGTTTAAAAACGCTCAAGTAAAATACAGTACAGTACTTGGATCGGCCAGTCATACATTTTAAGTTTATTTTATATTTCATTTTGTATTTTTGCCACAACTGTTAACATAAACCAAATAAATAAAGTTTGGTTTTACTATTTATGACACCCACAGTTATGTAAACTCGATGGGCAATTAAATTTTCAATTTTGTTATATTATTATTTTTATTATCATTATTATAATTTTGAGATAATACTAAATTAGTGCCTTTAGCTTTTATTTTTTGCTAACTTAATAGGTTTGTAGTTGAAAGTCATATTTACCTGTATTATACAGTACTAGCTGATGCACCCGTTCTTCGCACAGGTGTTTTCTTTACCCGTTTTTTAGTCAATGCAATTTTCATTTTAGATAGCTTGAAACAGCTGTTCTTGCTTCTGCTCTTTAAGCTGTCAAAAGGAAAGTATCCACAGCTGTTCGCATTACAGTTTCTGAATGTTTACTTTATTCTGAAATGTAAACACTGAAACTTAGGACGTTCACGGGTCGTAGCCCGAGGGGATTTTAAGGAAGTGAATAGGCCTATGTGATGCATGGGTTCAAGATCTACCTTTGTGTAAAGTTTCAGCCCAGTCGGTTCAGTAGTTTTTGCGTTCACCCGGAATATTAGACAGACAGACAGACAGACAGAAAGAAAACCCCTCTTCTTTATAATATTATAGATGTAAATTGATGAGAATAATCGATGATCACTTATTTTAATCACTGTTAATAAATGTTCACCTCTGTAGCGTCCAAAAGTTCTAGCTTGGAGGTTGATATATATGCATTGGAAATTCGCTGAGTACGCAGGTTTGCTGCGACGTGGGTATTTTAGATACCTAGCGATTATATTGAGCAGAATTTAAATGTCAAAAATAGTTCACCCCTACAAAAATCAACAACATTGAATAATTTTGAACTTTACTGAACGATTATTATTTGTGATACCGACATTTTCACAATGAAATGGCTAGGTATTTTTGCTCATTAAAATGAGCCATGATAACCGATATCGGGTATTGTTGTCGTGATATTGTGATTGTGAAGTAGGTAGAAACGCTAATAACTCGTGACTGGGGCCCACTCTTAAACGAATTTCTTCACATCCCTCCAATCCAATACTCCTCAAGTCCTACACCAACTCTGCAACAGTGAACTAGTCGAGGCGGCCCGAGTGGATGATTAGCCGAAACATGACGCGTGATTGTATTAATTGCAATAACGCAATTTGCGACCGGAGATTTATCTGACCGAGTTAATGGATGCTTTTTGCGCACGCGCACGCGCCTAACCTCGCCCCGGGTCAGCGATTAGCCGCGTTGCAATGACCTTCCACTACCATCTCTGTACCCTCCAAACCCTAATAACCGGCCACGACGTGTGTGCCGTGCTGTTCTGCCGGTGATAGCTCAATCACAATCGCCGGCCGAGGGCAGCAATCGCCGGGAGGTTAGGTTGGCTGGGCGAGTCATTAAGACCGTCGAGTACAAGCAAGGAAGAGCTCTAAGGCTAGAGAATTCTAAGGTGTGTAAAAAAATCACTTCCGATGGTAAAACTTTATCAGGAGTACGAGGTTGGAAGGAGCAAAGATACGACACAAATAAGCTTGAGGTGGTTTAGAAATTCATCAGCCATCATCTTTGAATATCTCTCAGAGAATTATCCGACATCATTGTCTGGACAATATTTGTAGCAGAACATCAAATGTTAAAAATCAAAGATTTTTAGGAAATTCATTCCGTTGATATTAAATAACACTATTTATAATAAGGTAACTTTTGACACACAGCTATATCCAAGCTATTTTCTAATTATTTAATTTTAGCTTTTAATAATTTACAAAATTATGTTAACGAAACTAGTATAAGCCGTCTTTCTTGTATAATATCAAAAACTGTTTTAAATAAGCAGATTTAGGAGTGCTTAACACTAGCGACTTTAAATCTGACCATGCACTTTAATCTTCAACAAAACAACAGAAACACACATTCAACAAATGTCAGAGAGATTCATCTCGAGGTTTCAAACTAATACCATAGAACATCCACGGTTACAAGACCTTCAACTTCATCATCGTACCCAAGGAACTCTAATAACCGCACGATGATATCTAAATATAAATCGCTTGGCCAAGGACAGCGATCGCTAGGGTTTTAATGCGTAATATACGTGGTATAATTCATACTGGATTAAAATAATAACTTACTGCTCAGACAAATTAAAAGACTGAACCTGCAATTATAAGACCTGATAAACAAATCTAAATTAAAACTGATTGCTCGAAAATGTGACACCACAAGAAACTTTCATGTGTACCACATTTTTGGCACAGAGCTTTAATGACATTACTGTTTTAACACTAGGGCTAATGTTTCAACAGAATATAAACAGTACTATCGTACGATTCACCACATAACTTGTTATGCTGGTTGCATTATAAAGAATTGCTTTGCTTATTACTAAAATGATAATTTCATACTGAAGTTAACAAACTGATCATTTACCATTGATTACTGCAGTGACTGTTTTCTGACAATCCTGAAAATAGCAAAGCTACATTAAGAGACATAAAAAACTGTATTGATATTTGTTGACGCTCATAATCGTTGAATAAAGAAAGAGTTTATATATTCCCTCCTATATAGTGGAGAAGTAATAAATACAATCCAAATGACGGGAAGAGTTTTACATAGTCTGATGTGTTTCAATAAGATTCTGGTCTTCACATATTATCACATTCAAATGTTCAATCCTGAGATTGTACTGTATACGGTACATGATAATAAGTTTATTCTGAACATTAAAGTTATCATGCTCACCTAAGAAATAAAATTATCTTAAAATTCGTCAAATCAGGCTCATGAGAACATTATTTAAACATAACTAACCATTGCCAACGAAATATCAACAACAATTAATTAGGTTACCTGCTTGTGTCGAGTAAAACTGCACGGTAGTCTGGACTCTAGCACAGGTTTTGAACATATGGAAAATTAACCAAACAGAGGTTCTAACAGTGGTAGGGAACAAACTAACAGGATCACTCGTCGTGGAAGCAGGTTAACTAATCCATTTTTGCTCATATTTAACGATCAGCGGCTACTGTATAATAAAACAAAACGTAAGCAGGTAATCAAATCCATTTTTGATCTTATTCAACGATCCAGTGGCTACTGTATCATAAAAAAATCGTATCTTAAAACCGTTAATTCCTCATGAAACCCCATCACATAAACCCCTCCTTTGTCGCTACCGGACGCGCCCGAACAACGGGGAAGAGATTAACTACCGTAAAACGACCGGAGTCGTTGGTCGGAGGAAGGAGATGTGTATATAACTGATATCCGCGGTCGCACCGCATACAATGAGACATGAGGCGCCGTTACAACAGTGGTACGTTGCTTTCTGCGAACCCCTACGGCCGGCAACCACACGACTGACTGGCTGGTTGGTGGTGGAGATAACATTCAATGTGGTGTTTATACGCTGAGTAGGATATTTTTAGGGAGAGAGTCTAAATGACTGCTGTACTCTCGAAAGTTCAAACGGGGAAGGCAGTAGTTGATCTGTCATATCCGGTGAGGGTACAAGGATGACGAGACTAATTATTATTATTATTGACTCATTCCGTACATCCTGCACTGACTTAGGCCCGGAAACCCATATACCGAACCATTTGAAAGCAAACTTAGTGGGATATATCTCACTCTTTAATTTGGTGTTTTGTTGTTTTTATACGCTGAGAAATATCGTCAGTGTATGCCACCACACAGTACGATTTTAGCGCGATCTTTTTCGAGGGTTTAACAGCCTTTTACCATGGTGGCTTAGGGATTGGACCTATCTTCTTACCCTTGAAGATACTCAACTTTGCAATTGGATAGCAAAGTTACGAAGTGCAGTTGATTAGTCTTGACTTAATTTATTTTTCCCCAGACCCAATTTAATAGCCATACCTATAACTAACTAACTATGAACATTGACCAAAGACCATATCTATGACCTATGGCCATAGATTTATACATTCAACTACATAAACCGCCAAGCCAACACAAGCCTACCAGCCTGTTGGCACGCAAACGTTCCCAATCGCTACTGCCCCAGATATTAACGGTACAACAGTCAACTCATTACTCTGTCACAGGGTGCGGAACAACATTCAATCACTCCAATCCCGATCCCCTTCCGCCCAAAGAAACGCCCTGTCCGGTGCACGGTCCGGCAGTCCGGCATTATCATTTCAATACAATGTGATAACGGAAACATCCCCAATGACCTGTCCGACCCATGAGACCATTACAGCTGGCATTCTCACGTCAACAGTAATAAAGTAGACGTTACGACTTGCGCGCCAGAAACGGTGTAAATGTTATGGGTAAGGAAGTATCATAACGAGGATACCGGTTGAATGAACGACAGTCATTTGTTACACACACAGTACTTTTATAGGGAAATCCCCCCTCCTCCTACAGGGTTAGGTGGCAACATATTCCAAATATCCTCTGTTGATCAATGCTAGCTTATATTACACACAAGTTTTAATCAAATTGATTATTAGCTAAAAGAGAAATTATCATTTTGCTATTCCCATTAAAAATAATAATATTTAACACCGGTTTTTGGGGAATAATCACCCATCATAATTAAAAATAAAAATTAATCACCCATGATAATCAATATATATTATAAATGTGAGTGTGGTTTGTGGGTATGTTCCAGAAAAACTCCAAAACCAACCACCGCATCCCCGTGAAAGTTATATGGTAGGGTAGCCCTACATTCCCCATCTATGAAGAAGGTTTTATTTTTTAACTGCAAGGGTTGGGCTTGGAGAAAAATGAATAGCACCCGAGATCGCGCGCAACTATCTTTGTCTAACAAACAGAAGTCTCCATTAGTTATCTTTGTCTGCAACGGGAAATTGAAATTTTTGTGATTTGAGGTTGCAAGAGAGGGTCAATCACAAAAATATTTTAAAATAAATCGTCAGAATGTTCTAGAATCTAAATATAGGATAATTTCAAGAAATTACATCCTAAACATCTGTTCTCTAAAGATCCATTTCAGAAAATTTGTTCTCAAAAATTTTATTCTAGCGAAAGACTCTCAAAATTCAATCTTAGAAAGTTCCATTCTAGAAAGTTCCATTCTCAACATTTTCATTCTAGAAAATTCCAATCCAGAAAGTTTTTTTCTAGAATGTTCTATTTAAAAAAAAAATTATTCTAAAAAGGTCTATTCTAGAAAGTTCTATTCTAAAAAATTCTATTCTCAAAATTTTCATTCTAGAAAGTTCTATTTCAGAAAGTTCCTTTCTAGAATGTTCCATATTAAAAACTTTTGTTCTAGAAAGTTCTATTCACAACATTCTTATTCCAGAAACTTATCTTTTATATATATATATATATATATATATATATATATATATATATATATAGATATATAAAAACTTTACACGTAGGTAGATCTTGAACAAATGCAACACATAGGCCTATTCACTTCCTTAAAATCCCCTCGGGCTACGCGCCATGAAGTCCTAAGTTTCAATGTTTACATTTCAGAAGAAAGTAAACATTCAGAAACTGTAATGCGAACAGCTGTGGATACTTACATTTGACAGCTTTAAAAAGCAAAAGAGCAGGAGCAGAATCAAGATCAGCTGTTTCAAGCTAACTAAAATGCAAATTGCATTGACTAAAGAAAGGGTAGAGAAAACCCCTGTGCGAAGAACGGGTACGTCAAATATATATATATATTTATTTCAATACATCATATAATTAATCTATAAAAATAAAATTAGAGTTTTGTCTGTACATTGCTTGGAATTATGAAATTTTTGCATATTTTCACGTTTTACACCCTCGAGAAACCAAAACAAGTCTTATCTCAATTTATGTCTGTCAGTAGGGTAAGAAGGACACTCCGACCCCAGGAGGAGTCAGGAGGAGCACCCCCCCCCCCCCGAGCCCCCCCCCCCCGAGGTCTCGTCTGTGACACTTTGCAAATTTTTTTTTTTGCGAATTTTTTTTGCGAATTTTTTTTGCGAATTTTTTTTGCGAATATTAACCTAACCTAACGTAACCTAACCTAACCTAACCTAACCTTACCTAACGTAACCTAACCTAACCTAACGTAACCTAACGTAACGTAACCTAACCTAACCTAACGTAACGTAACCTAACCTAACCTAACCTAACCTAACCTAACCTAACATAACGTAACCTAACCTAACCTAACCTAACGTAACCTAACCTAACCTAACCAAACCCATCCTAACCTAACCTAACCTCGGATCAGTTTTCTGATTGCAGATTCTTGTTCGTCTAGTCGAGCCGAGAAATTTGAGTATCCACAACGTACATTTGGACGATGTAGGGGGGGGGGGCTATCTCGGTTACCATAAGTCGGATTTGAATTCTGATTGCAGATTCTTGTTCGTCTAGTCGAGCCGAGAAATTTGCATACCCACAAAGTACATTTGGACGATGTGGGGGGGGGGGCTATCTCGGTTACCATAAGTCGGATTTGAATTCTGATTGCAGATTCTTGTTCGTCTAGTCAAGCCGAGTAATTTGCATACCCACAAAGTACATTTGGACGATGTAGGGGGGGGGCTATCTCGGTTACCATAAGTCGGATTTGAATTCTGATTGCAGATTCTTGTTCGTCTAGTCAAGCCGAGTAATTTGCATACCCACAAAGTACATTTGGACGATGTAGGGGGGGGGCGGGCTATAACGGTTACCATAAGTCGGATTTGAATTCTGATTGCAGATTCTTGTTCGTCTAGTCGAGCCGAGTCATTTGAGTACCCACATCGTACACTTTGGATGATGTTTACAAAAAAGGGGCCCGCACCACACTTTTGACCTTTTTTTTTTTGCATTTTTGGAATCTCCTCGTCAAGCCGAGTATTCTCAGTACCCACATGACATACTTTGGATAATTAATACAAGAGTTGAACAGGGTAACGCTACAACCAACAGAGCTAGCCCATCAGCGCTTGCGGTCAATTGAACTACCAGTGAATGCAAATTTTGAGGAGAATATAATTGCAATGCTATGAACATATACTGCAAAGGGGGGTGTATCGATACACCCCCCTTCAAGTACTCTGCACCGAGGCAGCTGTTCGCACAACCGACTGACGCGTCCAGTCTACTGTCTGGGAATGCGGATGTTGTAATTTGATACCTCGACTGGAGGGTGCAGGTGTTCACACAAAAAACCGACAAGTCGAGACCTGTCTGGGAATGCGGATGTTGTAATTTGATACCTCGACTGGAGGGTGCAGGTGTTCACACAAAAAACCGACAAGTCGAGACCTGTCTGGGAATGCGGATGCTGTAATTTGATACCCCGACGGGAGGGTGACGCGACCCTTCCAGGAACCCATTATAGTCCGCCCGTATCGAGTTCCATTAGAGCAGGGTGGTCTTTACCCCAGACAGCGGTTGAGAGTTTTTGCCCCGACCTTCTCCGGAATCCATTAGTGGGGATAGTCACCCACATCACCAGCCCTCCCTCAGTTCAGTTCGAGAGTTCAGTGCGTGAAGACGTGTTAGTCCGATCCTGTTCCGTTCTACGCGATTTGTGTTAGTTGCTGATTATCATCATTTGCGATTTGCGATTTGCGTAAAGCACCTTTGAACTATTTAAAACGTACGTGTTGTGCTGTATTGTTTGTGATTATCAAAACTTATAATCCATATTAAAGATGAACGCCACACACGTTTGTACCATTTGTGGTTGTATTTTCGTGCGTAGAAACAATTTGGTGCAACACCACATCAGATTCCACGGCTTGAGACCACAACTACCACCACCAACACCAACGCAGCAAGGTACGTTTTTTGCGTTGCATTATTGTTTTAATCAGACCTAAATGTTAGTAATATAGGAATACGCTATGCAATATAACCGCAGAGTGATACAATTATTTTTATTTAACAGCTTTAACTATTTAGCGCGAATAGAGAACTCTTTGTTTTTTAAATTTAAAATTACATGACTATATCAATATAATTTAATTTTAATAACTTATGTTATTGCTCGCTCCATCAAGTCAAGTCATCAGAGTACCCACATTACATACTTTAAAAAAGGTAAGTGTTAAACATTTCACAATCTAATCGTTTTGTGCGTTTGCAGATGGAGAAGCTGCATGTCGAGCCACATTCGTAGACCGGGGAGCTTTAGAGCGTCACATGGAAGCGAACCACCGAGCCATTCCACCCCGGCAGGTGATTGATGCTCCGCAGACGACTGCCTATGACAACCGACACTCCGATGAAGGTGAGAATCCACATTAAAATAACTTTTTCCCCTTGAAACTAATTACCTTTTTTATAATATTTAACTAGGTACATGAAGAAGAATGAGACCGTGACAACTGGTGTACTATTGATTTAATTGCTAGGGGGGAGATTTTCGCTCCCCCTAAAACATAATGGGTTAGGGGGAGATTTTCGCTCCCCCATACGTCAGGAATTGATGAAGACTAGAACACGAATGAGACCGTGACAACTGGTGTACTATTGATTTAATTGCTAGGGGGGAGATTTTCGCTCCCCCTAAAACATAATGCTTCTTTAGGGTTGGCGCAGCTCAATATTGCAGCTACATCCTTAGCCTTGAACTCCGAATCATGAATGTAGACAAACAGTACAGAAGATTACATTCCCTGTTTGAAAATTGATATTTTTAATTAACAACTCCATTTTGAAATGTGATTCTCGAGAGAGGGGAATTTGTATCTTTAGTTATCCTAATCTGTTTTTTATTTTTATTTTCAGATGAAGGACCGGGTCCTGGCCACCACACCTGCCATGAATGCGGTCGCCGCTTCCGTCGTGAAATACACATGCGTCGACATGTGGATTCGGTACACGGCAGAGTCCGCAGGTTCATATGCGGCACATGCGGCGTCGAATTCAAGAGGGAAGACAACCTGCGTCGACACACCATGCAATTTCACGGTGATGGTCAAGAACGGAGATTCCCTTGCGCATACTGCGGTCAGGAGTTCAACCAGCTGTTCAACAAGGACCATCATGAGCGGTTCTCTTGCCCGATCATGAAGGACCTGATCCTGAACCGAGTGGCTATGATACAGGATGAACCCCAGCCAGGACCCAGCACGGAGCCACAACCTGGAACGAGCACACACCCGCAACCCGATGATGTTGAGATGACTGGAGCAGGACAGTCAAGCCCCGTATTCTCACTCATTCAACGGGGTTTTCGCAACCGCCTCTTAACCTACCGTCTGCAGCGACCGATGGAGAATCTCCTCACAATCGGAGAAGTGATGGCGTTGTTGATTGTGAGCCTTACGGAGTTGCTTGAGAACACCTTGGTGAAACACCGCAGCATTAAGGTCAACTTGAAGCTGGAGTGTGAATTCCAAAATGTGCACAACAACACCTGCCTGCGCAACTTCAAAACGAAGATGACTCCGTTGACGACGACCTCGGACCTGAACCAGTACATCACAACAGCTTTTGCGAAGCTTATCAGAGAGAAGGCTGAGTGTGATCATATCGGCTCCGGGTGGACATACCTTCGCGTTCGTGATTTGGAGGTCGGCATTAACGAATACACTCCTCTAGGCGAAGGTGGTCGAGCTTGGCTCCCACTGCCTATGTCTCTGGAGAACACCCAAGCAGTTGTCAACGTATTGAACGCCGATGAGCGGTGTTTTATGTATGCGGTCCTGGGAAAGTTTGTTCAAGATCACCCCGATAGACCGGCATCGTACACCGACGACATCATCGCCCGATACGATTGGACCGGCCTTCAATTCCCCGTTGCTCTGAAAAGTATCAAGACGTTTGAGCGGACAAACAACATCAGCATCAACGTCTATGGTATTGATCGCACGTGCGTGGGTCAGAAACCTGACGGACGACCAAAGTACCAGGACACCGTCTTCCCCTTGAAGATTTGTAGGCAGGAGCGTGAAGACCATTGTGACCTTTTGTACGTGACAACGGACGGTGATAGTCACTACGCCTACATCAAAGACCTTAGTCGACTGATCCGTCCCCAGCTTACAGCACATATAGGCAGGATATTCATCTGTAAGCGGTGCTTCGCGCACTTTGACAACCGTCCGAACAAGCTCGGTCTGACGGGTGCACAGCGTCTGGAGGAGCATAGGCGATACTGCTCCGCTTCAGCCCCTATTCGCATGGATACGCCGAAGAAGACAGAAATCAAATTCAGCCATCCAGAGTTCACCCGACGCGAGCGTTTCACCATCTACGCGGACTTTGAGTGTGCTCTACTGCCGACCGCGGAGATGGATGAACAAGTGGATGAACCGCACGGAGGAGTAGCCACCCACATCCACATCCCATACGCCTTTGCGTACCAGATTATCGACTCGTACGGACTTGAGGAGTTCGAGCCTCGAGTCTACTTCGGGGATGATGCGTCAAAGACATTTATGGAGATGTTGAAAACTGATGTTGAGCGATTGTGGAACTTCCTGTACGAAGCAAGAAATCTGCGCCCTGTCCTGACCCCAGCGGAAACGATGCAGTACAACTCGACAGCGAATTGCTACCTCTGCGGATCGGCATTTTCAAGCGAAGACCCAAAGGTTCGTGATCACAACCACGCGCCGCCCTACGAGTTCCGTGGCGCTGCGCACAGATCATGTAACCTACGCTACAGGGAGCAGCGAGTAGTCAACTGCTACTTCCACAATCTCTCCAACTACGACGCTCACTTCATAGTGCGGGAGTTGGCGGTCGACCCTGGTGATGTTGAGGTGTTGGCTCACACGGAAGAGCGGTACATCGCTTTCACGAAGCGGTTCCTGTTCGACCGAGCAGCGGCACCGGTTGGGATGCAAGGGCGTGGAAAAAGACAGCCAGGATTCAGAGTCAGGTTCCTCGACACCTACAGGTTCCTGGCTTTGAGCCTCGCCAGCCTCGCCGCCGCACTTCCACCAGCTCAACTCTTGGAGACGAGGAAGAGATTCCCCGAAGACCACCTCTTCGATCTAGTCCGTAGGAAAGGCGTGTTCCCGTACAACTTTGTAACGTCGAACGCCGTATTGGAAGATACTACGGAACTGCCTCTGCAGCGAGATTTCCACAACGACCTGACCCTGGAGGACATAACGGATGCAGACTACGAGCATGCTCGCAACGTGTGGGAAACCTTCGGTTGTAGGAACCTCAAGGACTACGCCGAGAAGTACCTGCGCTGTGACATTGCGCTGTTGACTGACGTCTTTGAACGCTTCAGGGACACGTCGATGGCTGAATACGAACTAGACCCTGCGCACTACTACACCCTACCGTCATACGCCTGGGATGTCATGTTAAGGACCTGTCGAGTGGAGCTTGATACGATACAGGACTTTGATATGTACCTCTTCTTCGAGCAAGGCATCAGAGGAGGTATTTCCCAGGCGATCACCAGACACGCCAAGGCCAACCATGATGGATGTCGCCCTGAAGATCGACGACCTGAAGAGCCAACGAATCACCTGCTATACTTGGACGCCAACAACCTTTACGGTTGGGCCATGTCCCAGTGTCTTCCACAGGGACACTTCCAATGGCTCAGCCGCGAGGAGATCGCGTCCCTGGACATTGCAGCGTTGGACCCCGAAGGACCCACCGGCTATGTCTTGGAAGTTGACCTTCGCTACCCCGCCCACCTGCACGACCTTCACAAGGATCTCCCCTACTGCTGCGAGACCAAACGTCCGCCAGGAGGGAAATTCAAGAAGCTCGTTACGACTCTGGATGACAAGAAGAACTACATCTGTCATTACAGAATCCTGCAGCAGGCGCTGGAAAACGGACTGGAGCTTGCGAACGTGCATCGCGTCATCTCGTTCCGTCAGTCTCGGTGGTTAGAGAGCTACATCCTAATGAACACCGAACTGAGGAAGAAGGCCACGACCAAGTTTGAACAAGACTTTTTTAAGCTTATGAACAATGCGGTCTTTGGCAAGACGATCGAGAATGTTCGCAAGCGAATGAACGCTAAACTGGTGTGTACGCCGGAGATGTTCAGGAAGTACGTAGCCAAGTCAAACTTCCTGGACCGAACCTACTTCAACGATGACGTCGCCATTGTACACATGTCGAAAGTCAATATCGTCCTGGACAAACCGCTCTACGTCGGAATGTGTGTCCTCGATCTGAGCAAGTGGCTCATGTACGACTTCCTTCGAAAGATGAAGAACCGCTACGGCGACCGTCTGAAGGTTGACTACATGGACACTGACAGCTTCGTGTTCGACATCCAGACTGAAGATGTTTATAAGGACATGATGGAGCATCTGGACGATTTCGACACCAGTGCGTACCCCCAAAACCATCCCTGCTACAGCCCCATAAACGCCAAAGTCATCGGAAAGTTCAAGGATGAAGCGAACGGTCTTCCGCTGCTCGAGTACCTCGGTCTCCGCTCGAAACTATACTTCATGGATATAGTCGAGTTCGAGGAGAGGACTGAAGATGACAAGTTGCAGGTCATGACGGTGAAGCGCGCCAAGGGAGTCGCTAGAGGTGTTGTAAAACACAATCTAACCTCTGACGACTATCGGGAATGCCTCTTCAACGGCGTGTTGAAGAGAACCATCAACACCAGGTTCCAGTCCCGAAACCACCGCGTCTTCACAGTCCAAGTCGACAAGCTATCCTTGAGCTGTAACGATGACAAACGCTACATCCTTCCGGACGGTGTAAATACACTGCCTTGGGGACATGTTGACGTGCCACCTCAGCCCGAAGACATCCCTCAAGACGATGAAGAGGCGGAGGATGAGGAGCGTTGAGTGGTTGTGTCATATTACCAAAGACCCTGACTTGACTTGTAAATTATTTTGAAAAATCTAGTCATTAGTTTGTATCGAGTCTCGTAAAACTTAGAAATGTGCTCCTTTGTTCTTTTTGTTCTAGTCGTTAGTTTGTGTCGAGTCTCGTTTTGCTAGCCAAACACAAATGTTCAGGAGCACATACTCGATGTAAAATATATATAAGGTGTGTAAATAAATAGCCAAATTGTTCGTATATACATTTGTCTTTTTTTCCTCCCCTCACATAGTCTTAAGATTCAAAAGTAAACTACCAATTCAAATGTCTGACTACTTGCTAAAAGTGTAATTGCTAAAGGAGGCTAGGATATGAATGTTACTTTAGAATCATTGTATGATAGGTATGTCCAAAATTGGGTCAGACCTAGTGTTTTCACCAACACGCAAGGGGGGTGAAAGGGGGGTGTATCGATACACCCCCCTTTCACCCCCCTTTGCAGTATGTGTTCAAAGCATTACATTCATCTTTTACGTCAAAATTTGCATCCAATATCTGTTTTGCTCGTTCAATATGTGTCTGTCTGACTAATTGCTAAAAGTAAATACTAAAGGAGGCGAGGATGGGAAATAATAAGAATGTTTCTTTTTTTATTCTGAGTACACAACTAGTTTATTGAGAAAAATGCAAAATTTCAAAACTCAATTGGTATACATTTGTGCAAAGAGTCTTCTGATCAGTGCATCGTTGTGGCCGACAGAAGAGTGTTCAAAGAGCTGCACAAAGTCCTTCATCTTCATGCCGTAGTGGGTGCGGCAGTACAGGAATACAAGGCAGTATTGACCGCAGACCAGAGTGTTGTCACTTTGAAGGCGATGTTCGTTGTACAGGTAGCGACGAGCGTTGCGTCTCAGGAATCCTTGGTAGAATTGAAGATGTGGCGGTTGACCGTAGCTGTCAAAGAATTCAATTATTCCTCCTCCTTTGTTAAGGTAGAAAGCGACCCAGTGAGTGCCGTCTTCATTGTGTGGATCAGTGTTCACAATCATAGCAGTAGATGGTGAAATATAATGGGGCAATTGATCCGCAGCGTAGACACCAACATTCTGTACGGGCAGTTTAGCCATACACTTTTGAATCTCTAAGGTATTCATTCTACTGTGTCGACGCCACAGTCAGTAGTAGGAGTAGTAGTGCTAGTAGCAAAACAAAAGCAGGAACTGGTATCACTCTCACCATCGTCAGCGTAATCATCAGCGTCAGCGATATTTGTACTTAGATGTAACCAACTGCGTAATGTGATGCAATTGGCTAGAGCGCATCGTGTGTGAGCTGTTCTGTGGTGGCGACATCGCACTGCGTTTGTTGATAGTAGACTGTTGATTGACGATAGTGATCCGCAGCCAATATCGTTGATATCCATGACATTAGTAGTACAGTGATCCGTGATGAAATTGTATCGTACAAACTCTTTTTTCTCAGCACCTTTGACGTAGACAATCGGTCGTTTGGCGATACATGCACGTAACTTTTCCTCTAGCACATGATGCCAGATATCACCTTGGTCCCATTCCAATCCGTGACAGTGTTTTGTGAGCCAATAGCTTTCACGCAGTTTCTCTTGTGATAGGAAATCTCGACTGAATGGTGATTTGGCGATATGATGCATTAGCAGTGTTCCACTGACCAATTCCAAGACGCACACTTCCTTTAGAATGTAGTCATTTGCGTTGTCCTTGAAACATTGAAAATCTACAATAATTGGAGATGCGGAATTTTTACGCGGTACTCTGCATGAACGATCCATCTTGTGCGAATGTTGGTTGTAGACTGAGGAGGAGGACGCCGCCGCCGACGATCTAACCACCAAAGTCCGCAGACACGTTGCGATGACGATCGATTTCTATGACGTTGTCAAACTCTGCGTATACCAGACAGTTGACAGTCTCTGTGAGCCCCGTGTCGAAAGCAATCTCCATACGCACACTGCCGTTGCGCACTAGGTTCCAATGAGTCGTATCGCTTGCTGACATATCAGGTGTTAGATCGAATGCCATCAGACAGTATCCATCGTCGTAATCGTCTCTATTTATGAGATTACCAGCATCGCTAAAGTGTATGCCGGAGCCTGAAAACAGACTGTGATACGCCATCACGTATTTTCCCTTGCCGGTTTCGTAGTGTGGTTGTAGCGGTTTGGACGGCACTTGTTCACCGTCCACGTACAGCGAGAAGTAGTTGGTTTTGAAATTTTGAAAGTTAAATGGATTCTTTTTTAAATCGCCATTATAAGCGGCGTTGGTGACCAGTCCGACAATGATTCGTTTCGGCACTTGACCTAGAAACACATTGTCCAAAGTTTTGCTCCTCACTCCAAACGGTAGTGTGAATGTTTTCAATTCCACTCTAGTGATTGGGTATTTAGCTGTGCCGGTCTGAAGCGTTTTGCTGTGCGCCAACAGTACAGTGGGGCTAACTTTACACCTTCGTATCCAGAGATTCGCATCAACAATGTGCACCTTGTAGTCACCATCATCCGACATAATGGAGAAGGAATCTTTTGATCGGATCAGTTTAAAACGCAGTTCCACACCGTTCAACAGGAACTTGTTCTGATTACACATGTCCACATGTAGGCGACCGAGCATATCGATTTCACGACTTTTATTTGTCATTTTTCGTCTCGCCTTTAGTCCATCGTTATCGTCCAGAGTATTGTCCATATAGCCGGCATCGTCCGCGTTCCACAATCCACATGTTAAATGTGATTTCCTAGCATCATATCCGTAATTCAGCAATGTTTCAATATACGCTCGATATGCATAAGTGTTGTTTTGTGGTGTGACCAGTTTCTGATTCATACTCATATCGACTTGACTGAATAACGTGTGCAGCCAATTGTTGACTGGGCCAATTTTGTTCGATTCATCGGCATCTGCGATTGCCGCTCCTGTCGACTTGACAATAGACGCTGTAACTTCCAACATTGTTTGCGAAAGATCGGTGTATTCTTCGCCGTTGCCGGGCACAACAAACTCGATGGGCGAATCATCAGTCAGTGTGGAGATTGGTTTGTACTGAATCCATTTGCCGCTCTCGATACTGGTCTGCGTCGGCGGTAGGGAGAATAAGTCCAATTCCGTCTTGACGCATTCACACGACTTTTGATGTAGAAACGACATTGCTAGCGTGTGTGTTAATTGAATATATCACGTACGGAAGTTCTCCTCACTGCTTTCCTCGTCTTCCTCGTCTTCCTTCTAACTGTCCTTCTCTTCTTGCTGCTGCTCTTGCCCTTCTTCTTGGATGACGACGACCTTCCTCGAAGGAGTTTCGTCAAAGACTGCGGTGTGACACGACGGCCGCCGAACATGGCGCGCTTCGCGTTCCTCTTACGCGAGAGTCTCGCGTTAGTCTTTCGCGCAGGAGTAGCGCGTCGGTGTTTCGCGGTATTCTTTCGCGTTACGCGACGGTGTTTCGCGCGAGAGCCACCGCCGCCACTTAGCACACGTTGAAGTTTGCCGTCCGCCCTGCGTTTTAGCGAGTCTGTAAACTGGCTGAAATGATCTCTAGCGGCTTCTTTGGGATCCCGCTGGTGCATGGCCATGTCGCCCAAGAATCCAACACCGGATTTCAACGCCTCTTTGGCCACAGCAGAGGCTCCCGACTTGAGTAGCGGTGTGATGGTGCGGAACATACCGCCTAGGAAACTTCCAATTCCATGTCCGCGCTGGTAGGGTGCACCGCGAAATACCCTATCGATACTGCCGCCGGTCTGCTGCAACTGTTGGCGACGGTAGTAAGCCAAGTAGGGATCGTTTGTATTCATAATTGCTGAGCTACTCTTTTGAAATGAAGCTTCACGTACGACGTCCCAAAGAGGAATGACGCTTTTTTACTAGCGTGATCCCTTAGGTCAATATCGATCGTTTCAAATGTTCCTTTCATAACTGGCGCATAATGAGGACTGATGAAATGCACAGTCTTATGCGCGCCGTGTGTGTAGTTATCTCTGTCAATGTTGATAATCTTCAAAAGTGGCGCTGTAGTGTCGCCAATCAGCTGCGGTTCAATCAGATCACAATACACGTACAAGTGTGTCGGCAGTCCCATAGTCAGATTTGGTGGCCATATCGCTGTGAGGTCATTTGTCAAAACGTTCTCGTACGGATCGAAACCCAACTGGAGAGACAGCGCTTCGGTGAAATGCACTTTGCTTATACCGTCCACCATTGTCGTGATCTTGACTCTGTCCTGCTCTTTGTCATACTCAAAGTACAAGTACTGGGTTACATCCTTCGCTTTATTGATCATTTTCAATAAATCGGTTATGTTCTTGTAATAACCGGGTTTCATCTTTAGCATAATGTGCTCGACGCTGAGTGTGACGGGTATACTCGGCGGAACGAGTTTATAGTCGAGCCAAATACACGATTCCTCGTCCACAGTCATAAAGGAACATGGATAATGCGCTTCGACCAAAGCCATCTCCCACTCGCCATCGCCTTCTAATCGAATTTGTCTCGGCAGATGTGTAGTGTACTTGGACACTGTGTTTTTTGGAAAATAATCCTTTGAGCTGTTGCTGGGCAATGTCAAATAGAACTGGTTGCTATTAGGCATTTTGCAAATCTTGCGCTCCTACCCAAGAATTGAACTCGTCTCCGTAACCTGCCCACTTGACGAAATAACGCTTACTGCGACCACGACCCTTAGCGTCTAGTATTTCAGCAATCTTGAACAGATGGTCGTTGTATATTGTCACTTTTTGTAATTCGTATTCGTAAAACTGACCAGTCACTTGTTCACCGTTGAGATCCGACAAAGTGTACATTGGCAGAGGCATCAATGTGTTTACACGACGCACCACAAACACTTCTTTACTCCAATTAGTCTCGTAACCTTTTGCGAATGTACCCTTCTCCTTAGATATGCGCACTGTGGTGCCAACTGTCAGTTTTGCCTTAACACGACGCGGTATCTTACCGAACATGCGACGCCATACCTGATGCAATATTCGCTTATTGTCAACAGTCACATCGACTGGTCGTATTCTGTTGCCTAGACTCTTGTGAGCGCTGTTGTTGTATGCACTAACCAGTTTGTCCAACGCATCTACGTAACGATATGTGTTTTTGTAAGTCAAATATCGCCACATGCGTGTTTTCAAAGTGCGATTCACGCGTTCCACTACGGCCGCTTTAACATCTGGGTTTTGTGTAGTGACATAGATGATTCCGTATTGTTTGAATAACCTTTTCGTCTTGGCACCGGTGAATTCAGTACCTTTGTCAGTTTGTAAACAGCGAGGTGTGTCGGTCGCTTCGGCAAATATCTCCTCGAAAGCGTTGGCCACTTCAGCTCCTTCTTTCCGCCTCAACGTTCGCACATACAGGTGTTTGCTAAACACGTCTATTACAGTCAGTAGGTAGTTGACGCCGTCGTTGTGTTTACTAAGACCACGCATATCGTTCAAGTCCGCTTGCCACAATTCAAATGGACCATACACTATGTAAGGATTGCGCGGGAAACGCTTGCGTGCCGGTTTGTGCAATGTGTAAGTGTCCTGTGTTTGTAACCATTCAATCACTTTGCGTTTTGAAACTGGTTTTGCAGCTCGCGCTAAAGGAGCTACACCGCCATACGACGAAGGTTCGATGGGATTGTAATACAAACGCTCCATAATACTGAAAACCTATCCTGTGTACGTTTCCCACTTGTCCAAATTTGACGACGGCTTGTTTCTAGTTAGAAGATCAAACTGCCATGTCGGTGTAGATGTTACACGTTTTCCTCTTGCCGATCGAAGCCGATTTACTAGCGGTGTTCTCAGTATTGATTCAGTTGATGTGTCTTCTACGTCATCGTCTGATCCTTCTCCTCCTGTGAATGATGATCGATATTCGGCATTTATTTCCTTTAGTGCTCTTAGATTATTCATATAGTCCTTTGGCACGTTCATCGCTTTCAATGCCTTGAGCACTTCCCGCCATCCTGGCGGTATGTAATCACGCATACGCACCTTTACTATGCAATTTAAGATATCCACTAGATTTGAGTCTGGAATTTTTACACCGTTGATGTACACTGAATAGCCACTGTCCCAACTGATTAAGCTGCCGTCACGTTTCATGAAACGTAAAAGATTGCGGGCATCAGATCTGTAAGTTTTGGAAAACGTTTCCACAATCTCTTCCACTGGACCACCTTCCGCAGCGGGGTGCGATCGTTGACTATGTTCAATCCCACCCGTCTCCACGATTGGTATGCTAATCGGTTGGCGTCTATTCTCTGCAATATGCAAGAAGCGATGTAACGCTTGTTTGTACAATTTCCACTTTTCACTATCGTCCATACGTTTGTTATTCAATATTTGTTGCATCTCCGCGTCGAGGCTGTTTTCACTGGATAGATTAGTCGGTCTGTTATCCGTAGCATTTGATTGCAGTCGATCAATCAACTCTTGCGGCACAACTACCATCTTCTTTGCATGTTCCATATTTGCACTAATAACTAGCTACTTTTCTAAAGTGTAACTTCACGCACGACGTTCCAAAGTGGAATGGCAAATGATTACCAATGTTATCTCTTAAGTCAATTTCTACACTGTCAAAAGATCTATTCATAACAGGCACATAGTGCGGATCGATGAATGATGTTGATTTATGCAATCCGTATACATAAGTAGACGTGGATATATTGACAATTTTCAATAATGGTGCGACTGTATCGCCGACCATCTGCGGCTCGACTAAATCACAATACACGTACATGTGTGACGGTAAGCCAAGACGAATGTTGGGCGAACGGATGCTTTTGTTAACTGCATCACCTTCCAGCGTCAATTCATTCGGATCGAACCCCAATTGAAGCGCTAACGTTGGACTTAATGTAATTTTTCCAACATCAGTTCCCATCGATACTTCAATGAATTTGTTGTATGAGTTTTCAACGGTGAACTTTACACCAAAAGTAATCGCTAGTTCTTGTGAATTGATATGATCACACAATTCTTGAATATTTGCGTAATCACCAGTCTTCAATTTAATTCTGTGGTTTTGTTTTGGAGTAGCAGACACTACCGGTGTTACATCGGCAGTGCTGTCCATAACCCGCGCCAACGCTTCTATGTTCACTTTTGCTTCCTCTTGCGGTTGTATGCAAATGTCAATTGTTTCGTCATTACCGACAGATAGAAATGTCATTGGATAGTGCGCTTCCACAAGTGCAATTTCCCAGTCGCCAGCGTCCAGTTGAATAGCTCTCGGCAAATGTGTTATATAATTTGCAACTGTATTTTTCGGATAATACTGCATCGAACTGTTGCTGGGCAGTGTCAAATAGAACTGATTGTTGATGCCAGCCATTTTTATCTACTCAGTGCTGCTTGTAGTACTGCGCTCAAAAGTAATGGTATAAAGATTCCACCGCCTTTTTGTATGAGATACTTTCGTTTCTTTGACCAGCCTTCGCCGCGTTTCACCAATCTACGTAGCGTCGCCTTGTGTTTGCTTAGCTGACTTTTACTCTTCTTCACCAGAGGAACGTTACCTCGCAACACGTTGTATGCGCACTCACACACTGAGCGAATGCGGCTCTTGTCACACACCTTTAACAGTGCCTTCCGCTCCTTGGGTGTTGCGTGTATGAAAGCCGTAAGCAGAGCTGCGTCCTTCCGCAAGCACGACATGATTACTACTGATGGCGAAATTACCTTTTCTTTGGCAAGTACACATAGTTGGTAGAATCGTCTGGAAATATGCAACTTCGTATTCGCATATTTTCGTCTGTTGATTGTTTCAAGTCTATCAGTAGGTAGCCGTGTGGATTCCTAGTAGCGTCAGCGTACGCCTCCTCGATGAATTTCGGGCTGTCTGGATATATTTGTCTGGCCAAGTACCTAATCTGAACTCTATCTCTAGGATTCTTAAAACACACAATGTAATGCGCATTAAGTGAGATGTCCCTCTGCCCGCGTCCTTGATGAAACAAATTTTGTGTAATGAAAAACACACTAATGTTGCGATGATGGCAACCTTTTGTGAAAAGATCCACCACACGGTTGTCGGCCTCACGCATCATATCGTCTATAATCACAAGTATCGGCTCGTTACCAGAAAAATCCTCCAAGTTTGGTAGACCTTCTACGTGGTTAATGTTGACATTTTTCGGGTCACCACCACCACCACCACCACCACCACCACCACTACCATAATGCCAGTTTATACTGGTAAATGGCGTGTCACACATTTCTGTAATGTGTTTTATAAACTTTGACACAAACTGAGACTTGCCACAACCCGAAGGCCCCGCCACAATGGCTGAGAACGGATGTTTCCACATCAAGCCCATGATTACTACTGAGCTACTAAACACCTCACAGTTACCATACTCACACTCTTAAACTTACTACCAAAGGACATTTTTGGGGTTAAGTGAAATAAATAACACAGTGGTTATGTTCTGAACGTGACTATAAGTATTGACTACGAAAACTAATTTACAAAGGTATTAACAAAATCTTCAAGTCTTGCATTACATAAACTCCAACGGTGTGAATCTGCTATTGGAACCCCTCGGGCTGCGCTTCACCAAGCGAAGGCGTTCTCCAAACCCGCTGTTGTAGCGCTCGATGTCGGTGTTGCTCAGGACCTCGTTGAAGCGCCTAGGCAGGTAGACTCGCAGAAAGAGGTCATCCCCGACCTGCCCCTCCAGGATCACGATGATTGTCTCGCCAAAGGGTGTAGTGGCTCGCTCCATCGCAGTGATGAGATAGCCGCATTCCTCTCGGAGATCGGCTATCCTGGTGTAGAGCGGAGAGTCAGACTTGCAGTTGTTGAGGGTAGCTCTCAGGTCCGCGGTTGTTGCAGTGCCGTTCAAAATCGAAAACTCTGGCTTGAAAGTGCTGCTGCTCGACATCTCTAGTAGTAGTAGTTGGAGTAGGTCTATGTGAGGTGGTGGTCTGGTGGCGAATGATGTTCAATCGGGCGGGGCCCCGCCTTATAAACCCTCGCCACCATTTTCTTCTACGTGGGTGGTCCGAAGGGTCGGGCGCAGGTGTTCACACAAAAAACCGACTCGTCGAGACCTGTCTGGGAATGCGGATGCTCTAGTTGAATGCCGGCGCCACTCGTTGTTTCTTCCTCACAGCTCGCTTCTTAGGCGGTGGCTGCGAAACTGCACTGCGTTGTGTAACAGTTTGAGTTAAGCCTGTAATTTTCGGTACTCCTGTTGATTTATAGATCCACATGTTTTCCACTTTATCAACTACTTGTTTAACACTTTGGTGCATTTCACCATCTTTGTCCAAAAATAAACCGCACATGAACACCATATCTGTACCATCGTACATTTCCATTTTCAATAAAATTTGTCCTTTGTTTCCTGGGTTTTGAACTGCGAAAGTATTCCCATCGTCCATCCATGACACTATGGGACAATCATCTGTTGGTTTTGGCACCCATCCTGGTTTCTTGGTTTCCACTTCGATGGGAGTTGGTCTCCTTCGTCTCTTGCAGGCAGTTGTCGGTTTTACAAATGACGACTGAGGTGATGCCAACGTCTGATCACTAGCATTATTGTTCATAACCTCAATCTCCTGAATAAACGATTTGATATAGTCGTCCGCAGAAGCGTAAGCGTCCATGTTCACGTCCTTACCGTGTGACTTCAACCGTACTACTGACTGGTGTTGCGTCTGCTCACCCTTGAAGTAAACTGTATGCACTCGCTGTCAGACAATATTTCTGTTTGGCGTTCGCTTTTATTCACCCGCTGAAGTCAACTGTTACGTTACGGTGACGATCGATCTCGATGACGTTGTCCAGTTCGGCGTACACTATACAGTTGACGGTCTCGGACAACGCTTTGGAGAATCCGATTTCGATACGTAGATTACCGTTGCGCAGGAGATTCCAGTGACTCGACTCAGCCGCGGACATGTCCGGTGTCAAGTCGAACGCCATAAGACAATTACCGTACGGATAGTCACCTCTCTTGATCTCATTACCTGCGTCGGAGAACTGGATTCCGGTGCCAGTGACCAATGTGTAATAAGAGAGTATATATGTCTCACTGTTCAATGTGTAAACGGGCTGTAACGGTTTGGCCGGTACTTGTTCACCGTCCACGTACAATGCGAGATAATTCATATCGTAGTGTTGAAAGTTGTAGGGATTCTTCTTGAAATCTCCGTTGAACGCAAGATTACTGACCAGTCCAATTATCACACGTTTCGGTAACTGACCGAGAAATGCGCTGTCTAAAGCTTTACTCATTATGCCGGAGGGTAGTGTGAAGGATTTCACTTCTACACGCGTGATCGGATACTTGGCCGTGCCGGTCTCGAGAGTTTTGCTGTGCGCCAACAATACGCTCGGATTGATCTTACATCGACGTACGAAAAGACTAATCTCTTTAATTGTCACCTTGTAGGTAGTTAGCGTTTTGGACATTATACAAAACGAGTTTCTGGATCTGTTAAGTTGCAATCGCATCTCGACACCGTTCAACATGAATTTGTTCTGATTGCACAGATCGATGTGCAATCGACCGACCATATCGCAAACATCGCTTTCTTTCGTGTGATCGCGACGCTTTTTCAATCCCTCATTCAATTCGTCGCAATCGTCCATTTGTCCGGCCGAATCTTCAAAAAACAGCTCGCTAGTCAGGTGCGAATTCTTCGCACTACATCCGTAGTTCAATAGGTTTTCCAAGTAGGCACGGTAAGCGTACGTGTTGTTTTGTGGTGACACCAGTTTATGATTGAGATAGAGATCCACTTGACTGAATATCGAGTGGAGCCAATTGTTCACCGGGCCCACCTCTTTAGCAGGTTGCCCACCGTCCGCTTTAGTGTCGTCCTGTTTCACAATAGCGGCTTTCACGTGTAATAACGTTTGTGTCAGGTCCGTGTACTCGTCACCGTGACCGGGTATTACAAACTCTATTGGCGAATCGTCCGTCAGCGATGAGATCGGTTTGTATTGAACCCATTTACCACTCTCGATGCTGGTCTGCGTAGGCGGTAACGAAAACAAGTCCAGTTCAGTCTTCACACATTCACACGATTTCTGATGAATAAACGACATTGTTATCGAATTAATGTAGACGTCCGTCTTCGAAGAAGTCTATCAAGAGACTGTGGCGTGTCGCGACCCGCGCACCGCTTAGGGGGAGATTTTTGCTCCCCCTAACACATAATGGCTTAGGGGGGAGATTTTCGCTCCCCCATACGTCAGGAATTGTTGAAGACTAGAACAAGAATGAGACCGTGACAACTGGTGTTCTGTTGATTTAATTACTAGGGGGAGATTTTCGCTCCCCCTAACACATAATGGGTTAGGGGGAGATTTTCGCTCCCCCATACGTCAGGAATTGTTGAAGCCAAAAACAAGAATGATACTGTGGGTGTTTGACAACTGGTGATTTATTGCTCGGAATTCGATACGGGCGGACTATAATGGGTTCCTGGAAGGGTCGCGTCGCCCTCCCGTCGGGGTATCAAATTACAGCATCCGCATTCCCAGACAGGTCTCGACTTGTCGGTTTTTTGTGTGAACACCTGCACCCTCCAGTCGAGGTATCAAATTACAACATCCGCATTCCCAGACAGGTCTCAACTTGTCGGTTTTTTGTGTGAACACCTGCACCCTCCAGTCGAGGTATCAAATTACAACATCCGCATTCCCAGACAGTAGACTGGACGCGTCAGTCGGTTGTGCGAACAGCTGCCTCGGTGCAGAGTACTTGAAGGTATATGCAGTATATGTTCAAAGCATTGCAATTATATTCTCCTTAAAATTTGCATTCACTGGTAGTTCAATTGACCGCAAGCGCTGATGGGCTAGCTCTGTTGGTTGTAGCGTTACCCTGTTCAACTCTTGTATTAATTATCCAAAGTATGTCATGTGGGTACTGAGAATACTCGGCTTGACGAGGAGATTCCAAAAATGCAAAAAAAAAAAAGGTCAAAAGTGTGGTGCGGGCCCCTTTTTTGTAAACATCATCCAAAGTGTACGATGTGGGTACTCAAATGACTCGGCTCGACTAGACGAACAAGAATCTGCAATCAGAATTCAAATCCGACTTATGGTAACCGTTATAGCCCGCCCCCCCCCTACATCGTCCAAATGTACTTTGTGGGTATGCAAATTACTCGGCTTGACTAGACGAACAAGAATCTGCAATCAGAATTCAAATCCGACTTATGGTAACCGAGATAGCCCCCCCCCCCCTACATCGTCCAAATGTACTTTGTGGGTATGCAAATTACTCGGCTTGACTAGACGAACAAGAATCTGCAATCAGAATTCAAATCCGACTTATGGTAACCGAGATAGCCCCCCCCCCACATCGTCCAAATGTACTTTGTGGGTATGCAAATTTCTCGGCTCGACTAGACGAACAAGAATCTGCAATCAGAATTCAAATCCGACTTATGGTAACCGAGATAGCCCCCCCCCCTACATCGTCCAAATGTACGTTGTGGATACTCAAATTTCTCGGCTCGACTAGACGAACAAGAATCTGCAATCAGAAAACTGATCCGAGGTTAGGTTAGGTTAGGATGGGTTTGGTTAGGTTAGGTTAGGTTACGTTAGGTTAGGTTAGGTTAGGTTACGTTATGTTAGGTTAGGTTAGGTTAGGTTAGGTTAGGTTACGTTACGTTAGGTTAGGTTAGGTTAGGTTACGTTACGTTAGGTTACGTTAGGTTAGGTTAGGTTACGTTAGGTAAGGTTAGGTTAGGTTAGGTTAGGTTACGTTAGGTTAGGTTAATATTCGCAAAAAAAATTCGCAAAAAAAAATTCGCAAAAAAAATTCGCAAAAAAAAAATTCGCAAAGTGTCACAGACGAGACCTCGGGGGGGGGGGGGCTCGGGGGGGGGGGGTGCTCCTCCTGACTCCTCCTGGGGTCGGAGTGTCCTTCTTACCCTACTTCTGTCTGTCTATCTGTCGGTAACGCTCAAGGACGGGTTTTTGTTCACTTTTCACGGGAAAACGGGTGCACTGGCATTAATGAAACTTTGTTTCTTTGTTCTATATATGCGTGAGAAGGTTTTAGGGCACTTTAAACTGGCATACGCCTTTTAAAAAAATAATGGCGGCCACCCAAAAACGAGATTTTGTGCGGTATTGGTCATGTTTTGTTCGCTTTTCACAGGAAAACGGGTGACCTTTTTTAAGCAACTTTTTTAGTTTTATATGTGCGTTAGAAGGTTTTAGGCTAATTGGATTGTTTAAATTACTTTAGGACACTGCCCCATAGGGTTTTAAAGATCCTATGCTATTCTTATGGACAAAGCATTTATTTATATTGAACCAAATAGCTGATAGCTCAGTGCAGACATTTACCTACTCCAGATACAAATATACTCAAGGACTCTGGCCCACTGGCCTTTAATATAAGCGTATTAGACATAACACACCAACTTCTCAACCAGGAGAGTTGAAATTTGATGCCTTAAAGGGAATAAGAAACAACATCATGGGGAGTCACGGTGTTGTTCTCTGGAGATTTTACACAGACCCTTTGTCGTAAGTGTCATGAGTGGACGAGTCTACGCCTCTCTAAAAATATATTTTATATAGCCGACCACTGTGCGTCTGAACTTAACAGTAACTATGAAAATGTATTTTGGAAAAGATTAAGGGGTTGAGCAGTTTTCTTATGCCCTTTTAAAAGTTGAGATTGGGACATTGAAAAACAAATAAAGTCTCAGAAACATCTATCCTTCACTCGGCACAATCGATGAATCACAGGATTTACTGATTGACAGTTTGTTACACCGAGGTCCATAAACAGATTAATCTGGAAAGTGCCTGGCTCTGTGATAGTGCCATCCTCACGTCCACCGGTGAACAAGCAACGGAGATCGACGCAAATGTAGGTCTACCCCAAAGGGAGGAACGAACATGTACAATATTTAACACCGTTCATTTGTCCATGACCACTGTTAGAACAGTTTCATATATATTGATTTACATTTATTTAAATAAAATCAAGTAGTCATATGTTTTTAAAACATATGGTTTTCCAAGTTTAAATTGTTCTTTTACAATTATAATGAAAACAGGACCTGGCAAGAATGGTGATTTTAAAAGTGGTTTGTCAATGTTTTTAAAGCTTAATGTTTCGTTAGATTACTATTAATTTATTGGAATGTAAAGATTAAATGTATCAAAGTATTTAAAGTGTTAAATTAAACAGGATTAATATTTGTTTGTACTTGAGTTCTTTTATTTCTAAAAGCAAATCCAAAGTGTTACGTTTACCGATTTGGAGTCGCCAAAACCACACCGTTCACTACCCGACAGAGTTCCTCGACTTGGCAACAGTACCCGAACTATCTGCCATAGTATATTTCGTTAACTTTAATTTAATTCTACTTTAAAAGTGTAAAATGTAATTTTAATATTATAAAATGATGTGGTTTGTTAATTTTTGTAGTTAACCTACCATTTATATACAACCCGTACGAAGGACGGGTACACAGCTAGTTAAAAATAAAAATGAAAAGAATGTCTGGCGATACCATAAATACCACATACCACATTTTTTTATCAAAAACGGGCCATCGGTTTAGTCTTTAAGCCTGTATTAATCACTCTTTTGGTTCATGGAGTGCCAGAACAAATATTTCCACCGATAACTGAAATTCAAAAGTTTTATAGAAAACAATACTTTCTCCAAAAACAATGTGGGAGATCTGTGATTTTCAAAAATATTTTTACAAGACTATACATTGCATTTACATTTATATACATGACGATGTATATAAATTATGAATGAACAAAAGAAACAGGCAATCGATTTCTACTATACACAGCAGTCATCAAAAGTGTGAGTACGACATAAGTGCACACTGCATCGATATGAGTACTATCTATTAGTGTAAATATATTTAGTATTGTACTCAATTTCTCTAATCTCTGTTGGATATTGCAGTTTGACACAAATAGAAGCAAAAAGGGAGACAGCAACGGCTAACGTCATCATTGTAACGGGTTGCAACACAATTAGCATGGTGAACAGAGAGACTAAGCTTTGGTTATTTAACCCGCGGGTCACGGTAGACTTCCCGGACCGCTGGAGCGTCGTACACCGTGTTAAGTGGAGCTGCCAGACACCCAGGTGGCCGGGGCACTGCACACGATCCAAACATGCTGTTTCTCCAGCAATGAGCTAGTTACAATCGTCGATTACAAAATGTACCTAGTTTAAATGCAATCTATTTAACTGGTGTCTTGCAAGAGGAACACCCTATCTGCAAGAAGTCCTGAAATTAGAAACAGCTATAACAAGATGTACAACGAATGGAGTTAATAACGTTCGAAAGCAACTTCGTATAAAGTCGAAAAATAGCAAATAGGGTAAGGATAACTTTCTATTTATATAAAAAAGTACATCCTTCCGGTAATTCTCAACGTGTGGAACCATCAAGAGATCCAGTTGTGAAACCAAATTAAATCAGTCAAAACTAGCAACTTGGGGAAACTATGCGACACCTAATAACGAATATCCCAACACATTTTGTAAATCAAAACTATTGCAGTTCCTCCCTAAGTGTTATTAGAAAAAATTATAATATTGTGTAATTACAGTCCCAAAATTGAATCACGATATCAAAGATAAATAAACGGTATCAGGAAACTGACACATACTTTAATGCTTTTTTAGCCCAACTTTAACGAATAAATTACTTTTTATTTACTAAATATAGAATACAAAGCACGGCAGAATGTACAGAAAATCTTGTAAACAAGTTGTTTTAACAAATATCCACCCAAATCCCTGTTTAGGAGGCACAACAGAATCCATCGCTACATACGTGGTTTTAAGAGGGGAAATGCCCCCTATTCCCCCCCACAGGGTTAAGTGGCAACATATTTCAAATTTCCTCTGTTGGTCAATGCTAACTTGACAAGCATATGACGTTTGAACGAAATTGATGAATAAATAAGAGAGAAATATTAATTTTTGTATTCCCCATAAGAATAACATTGGACAACGTACTGCGTTAACCGCAAAATGAAAATTTTAATTTTCTCCGCAACCAGTAATCGTAGAATAGTAATTACAAATACTAAATTATTGAGATTGTTGAGCTCTTTTTAATGGTGAATAGTAATATTTTTTATATTTATGTTTTTTTTATGAAAATCCCAAAAACTGAATTTTTAATATTTTAAGTCTTGTAATTTCTGATCCCGAATATTTACAGAAATGCTCATTTCAAATGGTGTCATTTTGTTGGAAAACTAAAGTTCTACAAACGACCAAAGTTTAATCAAAATCGTTAGAGCCGTTTTTGAGAAATCTTGATTTTTCATGGTTTTGTCGGTTTTGGGGGGATAATTACCATTAAAAATCAAAAATTCAAAAAAATGAAAAGAAACGCCTGGAAATATTGTGGATTAGTACCTAAATACCAAATTTCATACAAATCGGACCATTGGTTGTTAGGCCTCTAGCTCTGTACACATCCATACAGACAGACAGGCAGACAGTCAGACATCACGTAATAATAACTTTTTTGAGTTCAGGGAGCACCAAGACGAATATTTCCACTAACAACTAGAATTCGAAATTTTGATGAAAACAATACTTTCTTCATATACTATGTATAAGGGGAGAAAGTAAAAAACAAACAGGCAAAAATCAGAAACTTAGTAGGTATATGTGGAACAATTTCTGAGAACTAGTGTCCTAAATTTAATTTGTTACATTAGCTCAACATTAAAAAATATACAGGGTGGAAAAAAGTCTGGAAATGGTGTAATATTTTGAACATTTGTTGAGTAACAAAACTAAAACTTCGCAAAATGATCTAAACGCCTATTTTCAAAGGTAGATTGACCCATCCAAGGGGGAACGGTCCACAAGGAGTCAGATGAAAATCTTAAGTGTAAGCATAGGTAAAGAAGTACATAATTTTAAAGGCCTAGTCTAGCTGAGTTAAATACCACAAACCGCACTTCAAAAGCTTTATTCGTTACAAAACGGCGGCTGTTTAGATATTTTTTTTTAATAGCTGTAAAATAGTTCAACAGTGTCATATGAGATGTTGTATCATATGATTATGTAATGTTTATTATTGGGTTTGTTTATGTTTACTGAAAAGAGTTGTAATAAAATGGATTACTTTTGATGTGCAATATATTTTATTCCTGTTTTTCTTACATGGTGGCAGCGGTGGTTTAAAGGTAACTTAATTTTGTTTGTGAAAAGCCATTTTATAATATACAGTATAAGGATGCCAGTGGATAAGGAGACTTTAGATGCTCTGGTAGCAGTGATGGCAGAGGCTTTGAAACAGTCAGGTTCTGGGAATACTACTAATGAAAGATCTGACTGTGCAGAGGCCACTTTCCAAGTAAAACCACCTCCTAATGTTAACTTAAATGAACCGGCGGAGTGGTCTAATTGGCTGAGACAGTTTGAGTTATTTAGAAATGCATCTGGGTTAAACAATAAATGTGAATCTCAACAAATTAGTATGTTAGTTTATTGTATGGGATCTGCAGCTGATGAGTTACTTAATGCTTTGGGGATGCCTGAGGAGTTGAGAGTGTTTTATGATGATATAACAGAGAAGTTTTCTAAATACTTTTCCTGTAAAAGTGATTTATTTTTTGAACGATCCAGATTTATCAATCATTTTCAAAGACCTGGTACAAATGTTGATGAGTTTATTAATGTCCTTTATTAATTGTCTGGACACTGTGACTGGTCATGTGAAAAATGCAAGAATAGCTACAATGACAAAATGATAATGCTAAAATTAGTTACAGGATTAGCTGATAAGCATTTGAGTGCCCAACTTCAAATGAAAGAACTTTCTTTGAAGGAGATCATCGATAGGGTAAGACAGACAGAACAGTTCCAGCTGCGTCCTGCGTGCGGTACCGGTACTGCAAGAGAAGGGGGTGCCTTAGTTCAACAGACACGTGTTGGCCGGAAAAAGTTATGGGATAAAGAAACGAGTCATAAGATGCGAGGTGCTGGAAATATAAAATGTTTCCACGGTGGGAGTAAAAGACCTCATCAATTAAGTAAATGTTGGGCTAAGTTTGTTACTTGCTATAGTTGTAAGAAACGTGGGCATAGCAAGGGAGCATGTAAATTTCAAGGTAAAGTAGAGAATTAAATTATGTTGACAAAGAGTCATCTTCCTCATTTAGTGATGGCGGTAACATTGAAAGTATAGTTGTAGCTGAAAACAGGGCACCAAGGACAAATAAAACAACTAATCATGGGAGAGCGATTTTTTTTCTTGTTCAGTTAACAGTTGCACTATAAAATTTAAATTAGGTACAGGAGCTGATGTGACCTGCTTGGGGGAGATCATGTACAACAATTAAAATGAACTTTGCTTCCCACGTCTTTGCGCTTGAGAGGTCCAAGAGATTCTCCACTAACAGTTTTAGGATGTGTTAATTAAAAGTTGAAATATAAATCCCAAATCGAAGAAGAGGTTGCTTATGTAATCAAAGGCTAGAGGGAACCCTTGTTGTGTAGAAGCATGGCAATTAATCTCGGGTTAATTTCGGGGTACATTGAGACTGTTGCCACTGAAAAGAGATTAACCACCTCTTTTACTAAAGTGTTTAATGGGTTAGGAAAGTTTGTGGGAGATCCTTTCACAATTGAACTTCAGGAAAATTATAAACCTTTTTCCATAAGTTGCTCCGTATAATACCTTTACATTTAAGAGACAAAGTAAAATCCCAGTTGGACCGAATGGTTTGTGAAGGGGTAATTACTCGGATGGACGGCCCTACTGAGTGGTGTTCAATAGTTGTTGTCCCCAAGAAGAATGGGTCAATCAGGATGGCTGTGGATTATACGATGTTGAACAAATATGTTAAGAGAGAGAAGACTATCTTGCCTTCTGTAGATGAGTGTTTAGCGAGGATCGGCAATTCCAAGTATTTCAGCCGTCTCGATGCTAACAGTAGGTTTTGGCAGGTGCCTCTTGATGCTAAATCTGCTTTGCTTACTACATTTATCACACCATTTGGGAGATTTTTTTTCTCAATCGTATGCCTTTTGGAATGTTATCTGCCCCGGAGCACTTTCAAAAGAGAACTTATGAGATGGCAGATGGACTTGAGGGGGTAATAAATTTAGCAGATGACTTTTTAGTTTCTGGGAATACTCCTGAACATCATGATAGAAACTTAATTGCTTTGTTAAAGAGATTTGAAAGGAGTGGACTTACCTTAAATGCTGAGAAATGTGATTTCAAGAAGACTAAGATTAAGTTTCTGGGCCATGTGATTGATAATAGTACTGTCTTGCCAGATTCTGATAAGGTGAAAGCTGTTGAATCTTTACCTACACCTACAAATCGGACGGAACTACGTAGATTTATGAGAATGATTAACTACCTAATGAAGTTTATTCCAGGACTTTCCTCCGCTACTGAGTCATTAAAAAGTCTACTGTGTGAAAAGAATGAATGGCTGTGGAGCTATGAACATGAGGATGTGTATCGGAAGGTTAAGCAAATGGTTGGGGAAGCAACTGCACTCGTTTTGTTTGACCCTAACTTACCATTGAGAGTGTCGGCTGATTCTTCAAGTTTTGGGTTAGGTGCAGTTATTGAGATGAAAGTTGGCGATACATGGAAGCCTATCCAGTTTGTTTCAAGAACCTTAAGTTCTGTTGATCGTCGCTATGCTCATATACAGATACTCTTTCTAGAGAACCTTTGAGTGCAGATTTGAATGAACAACCAGATGTTTTGGAAGAACTTGAATGAAATGTATCTAATGTGATAAAATCAATTGACCTTTCTGATAGACGCATGAAAAAGCTTAAGGAACTTCAGGAAAATGATCCTTCTTGTAAGACGTTGAGGGCGTGCATGTCTTCTGGGGACTGGTCAAGTTTGAAACACCGAGTTTTACAGGGAACGTGGGGATCTTGTATTTCATAATGGGCTTTTACTGAAAGGTCATCGAGTTTTTGTTCCTAAATGTGGTCATTCTTAAATGATGGCTCATATTCATAGTGGTCACTTAGGTGTTGTCAAATGTATCTCGAGGGTGAAATTGTCCGTGTGGTGGCCTGGAATAACGGTTGACATTAAAAGTAAAGTTGAAGGGTGTCATATGTGTTTAGAACACCGTGATAAAGTTTCAGAACCTTTGAGACCTACCACATTACGAGAAGGCCCTTGGCAAGAAGTTTCAGTGGATATTGGACAGTTTGAAGGTAAAAACTACCTTGTGCTCCAAGATTATTTTTCAAAGTACATTGAAGCCGTTCCTCTGATAACTATGAGAAGTAATACTGTAATCCGGGGTGTTAAGGGAATATTTGCTCGACATGGTGTTCCTTTTATTTTACGTTCTGAAAATGGAACCCAGTTCAAATCTGCAGAGTTTTTAAACTTTGCTGAAAACTACAATTTTTCAGTTGTTACCTCAAGTCCAAAGCATGCTCAGTCTAATGGGCAGGCAGAATCTGCTGTAAAGATTGTCAAGAAGAGTTTAAAGAAAACAAGGATTTGAGCGATGGTCTGCTGGCTCACATATCGACTACATTAGACCGTGGGGTGTCTCCTGCAGAGTTTTTATTTGGAGACGGATCAGAACAAACATCCCAATTGAGAAAATAATGTTAAAACCAAATTGGAGAAGAGCTGATGATCACAAGAAGTTCTGGAAGAAAGATAAGTTCAACCAGAAGTTTTATTTTGACTGGAGACACAACGCTCGGGAACTGCGCACTCTAATGAAAGATAGAAGGGTATTCATAAAAGACTTGAAGAAGTATGGATATATTGTATCAGCAGGAGTGAATAATAGAGAATACCTTATTGACGTCCTTGGTAAAGTTTTTAGGCGAAACAGGGTGTTTTTGCAGCCTGTTCCACTTTTGGACTCTGACACTGATACACCACATAACATTCAACCAGATCTAAGAGGAGCTCCTCAATGCGAAGAAAGAAGACAGTCAAGAGGAGAGAAGAGACAATTAGAGGATGACAGGGACAGCCAAGGGGAGAGAACAGGGAAGTTGAACGTAGGCAAGAAGTTGAACGTAGGCAACCAGAAGTTGGACTCCGGAACATTTCCATCCCCAGCCTGCTTCTAGAGACGCAAATAAAACAGAAAACTACAAAACAAGGTCTGGGAGGATAATTGTGAAGCCAAAAAGATTTGGCTAGTTGAAAGTGGAGGGGATGTCATATGAGGTGTTGAATCATACAATTATGTAATTCTTATTATTGGGTTTGTTTATGTTTACTGAAAAGAGTTGTAATAAAATGGATTACTTTTGATGTGCAATATATTTTATTCCTGTTTTTCTTACAAACAGTTTTATAAATTATTTAAACAGCCGCCATTTTGTAACGAATAAATCTTTTGAAGTACGGTTTGTGGTATTTAACTCAGCTAGACTAGGCCTTTAAAATTATTTACTTCTTTACCTATGCTTACACTTAAGATTTTCATCTGACTCCTTGTGGACCGTTCCTCCTTGGAGGTGCAATGTTAATCAACTTTGCGCAATGTTAAACCTTGGAAAATAGACTTTGAGACCCTTAATCGTTTTGCAAAGTTTTAGTTTCTTTATTCAAATAGTTTATAAATATTAAACCATTTCCATATTTGTAACGAATAAAGCTTTTGAATTGCGGTTTGCGGCATTAAAATCAGCTAGACTAGGCCTTTAAAATTATGTACATTTTGACCTGTGCTTACATTTAAGATTTTCTTCTGACTCCTTGTGGACCGTCCCCCCTTGGAGGTACAATGTCAATAAATACCTTGTAAAATAGACTTTTAGACCCTAAATCATTTTGCAGAGTTTTACTTTTGTTACTCAAATAATTTTAAAGATATAACACCGTTCCAGACTTTTTTCCACCCTGCATTTAATTCCTTGTTTGACATAAAGTGTACTCGTATTTGAGATTGCCCAAGGTTATTGTTGTTAAGGGTTTTCTAGCTGTATCATTCCCGATCAGAACTAGAAAGCACCGGATCTAGACTTGATTGAACGAGAGTTTCAGACACATTGCCTCGAAACAAGCCTTGCCTCACAAGGCTGAATTATTCAAATTTACTCAAGACTAAAATTATGTTCTGCACACAACACGTGAAAGAATGTTGTAATTAACAAAAAGAAACCCTTACCATTTATTCAATAAACTAATTTTTTCTGGTGCGGACGACTGTAAAAGAGAAAACTCACTAAAACCGACAAAACGTATTAATATATAATTGGGAAGAAATTTCACATCTCCGGCTCCAAGAGAAAGAGACTTCTAAAGTAAGCAAAAAATATATTACAAGCCCCGAATAGGGTCCTGGTACTAAATCAACTCAGCTGTTTAACAAGGGACTCGAGCATCGAGATAAGAGGTGGCGGCGGCGACGGTTTTATTATACCACTTTCACAACGGACGATGGAGACAACACCAAAGCTCCAAAAAATTCTATAACTCCACGAAATCACACAAGGTACCTTCAGTTATAACAGTCTCCCACAGCGAAAGGAAGTTGCCAAAGGCCGTTTTGGAGGTTTACCAAATAATATAAATGTTAACTTTAGAACGCGTTACTCCTCATCCAGTAATCCCAGAAATTAATATAGTGTCAAAATGAAGGACAGCAGTAGTTAGTTGTTTAATTATAAAAAAAGCAGACACTCGGATCCTGCAATTCTGCATTGCTTTAGTTTAAGGATTGATTACGGATATGTCTTAAACATTTACAGGTAAAATCTAAACTCTAAATGTGACACGCTAGAGAACTGCGGCAACTTCGATTTGGCACTACACCAGATTTCTTGGACGATCGGATGAGTAACGAACGCGCAGAGAAAGTTAGCATTACACTTATTAAACCTAACCCCAAAACGACTTCCAGTTACTTCCGGTGATGAAGATTAAAAGAAAGCCAGGTTTACAAAATATCAAGGTTTAACCCTTTCTCAGTAGTACCATGGAGAATGGCAGTACCCGACAGTAAACATAGCTCCAAGAGTTCTCCTAGGAGTACCATACAGAGTTGCCCAACAGACTTTGCGTTCATGAAAACCTGCCATCTCTAATATTGAGGTTATTTAACTCCCCGAAAACATTAAATATATTAATACTAGGGTTTTTAAATATTCATTGAGACACTGACTTGTATCAAATGCATTCTACGCGATGGAGGAGTTCATGTACCATAGGTTTAAACAAATTTAAAAATAACTATATAGGACAGTACGTACTATTTTGCCAGGACAATTTATTTGTATTTTTCAAGCAAGCCTATTACAAGTGAGTTGTCATATTGTAATGTATGACCTATAGTATAAGAACGCTTGTCATGAAAACTTGTTTTGTTTACGGCAGCACAAATTGACTTAATGATTTAACAAAACATAATAGTAGTTGAGCGCGCTCTAGCAATGTGAGTTTCCAGTTACACGCGCTGCCAAGATACCATTAGCCTTATCGTCTTGGTGGCGGCGGCATTCTCCCTCGTCAACCGCAATTAATTAAGGACCACCGCTTGTTGAGCGGCCTATCGCATTTTATGTCAAGACCACACATTTACCTTTACTACGGGCTACTCTTCCCAGCCGTCTTGAGCTATGCTTATTCTCGTTTAAATTCCTTACTCCAGAAGGCAAAAGTGAAACGAAGGCGATCTCGTTAGTTAAAAATGTGTTACAAAACAAAGAAGCCTTTTAAAAATGTAAATGAAAAACAGTGGGACAAAAAATACAATATAATGACTGCACAGAGCCTTAAGTCATTTCTCAATGTTTTACACAATAATCCAATGTATTTTTACTGTATGTGCGCGAATGACAGTAATTCAGTACAAGCTTTTACCCTTTACGTATGCTAAGTAAAATTCTGAGTTACTTGAACTTGTTGACAATACATAAATCAACGAGTTGTAGAATACTTTATATAATGAATCCTTTAGTGAAAAGTTTGATACTTTGATGTGTTGAAGTTTGTTAAAAAAAACAATTTTAGTGCAATATTTGTTTACAAATTATACTTTTCTCAAATTTAAAAATAATGTATATTAGCTGATTAAAGGAACTCTTTGAGCGATAAGTACACGGAAATTATTGCATCCAAAACGCAAAAGGTTAAGTCTACTGTATTTGGATGACAACAACGATTCAAGAATAACTTCAAGACTGGTTAAACTACTTTAAACCGTAATGCGCATTTAAAAAGGTATTCATATCAAAAGTTTCAAAAGCTGGACAAGTTAAATTTTTTATTAAGATTCCCGAGAAGATTTCAAACCCCGAAATAACTGGGGTCTTTGCACTTAACAGATTTGGCGGACGGTCCGCCTGCACTGCAGCTACGCACGTGCCAAATGAAACCAACGCGTGCCAAGTCTAATAGTGCTCGCAATGCGCCCGATGTGGTATTGGCCGCACTCGCGGTTATCGGGGACGGCAGGGAGGTGCAGAATGGGCACACGCGCCGAAATGGGAAGGTTCGCTCGACAGGCCGAGCAAGAGGTCGCTTGGCAAATCACTAGCATCAAAACCGACTTTTCTAATAATGTCCAATACAAATGGAAATCATTCACTTAAACAGTCTAGTTAGTTAAAACTGTTAATCTCTGAGCTACAAAATGATAGTGGTCCTGATAAAGTGTAGCCTTAGGTGCCATGCATAAATTCTATATTCAGCCCTTTTTGACCCCCCCCTTTGTCACGCTTCTCATACCCCCCCCACTCCTGTCACGTCACACTAACTAATTATTAATTATTGGATTGTACGGGACGGTATTTAATCACTCTGTAACTGACGATTTCGCAGGCTTTAACTCCATTAATTGTGACGCATCACGCTGCCTTTAACCCCCCCCCCCCCTCCACAGAGTCTCGGCCCGTCACGATGTGCCGCACCTCCCCCCCCGGGAAGACCTGACGTAATATGTGAACAGTCCCTTAGCTGGGTTTTCCTAGGCGCGGAACCTTTCGGCAGCGGAGCGCGGAACACGGAGATTCTCCGCTCGTAGTTTCAGCTCAGCGGAATGATATTTTCCTAGACGCAGACTTTTTCGACGACCGACTTCGGAATAACCTAGCTCATTTTGGTTGTGACTGTTGAGGGCTAACAAGAGCAATACGGTAACAAAAAAGTTCTTAAACGTTAGTCTATTTCAACACACAACGTACTGAGTTTAGTATTTTCAATATCTCCTCATCCAATTGTCAAATAGCAATAATATGTATGAGAACAGAAAGAAAAGGTTATAATTTGTTTTCCAGTTTTAAACAATTGAGTTTTTATTGTCAAAACACAGTAAAACTGCCTATTATTTAAGCATAAACATTATTTAATACTGTACATAACAAATGTTATGTTTTTTAAAAGTAAGTTTATTTTTGTAATTATTTAACTGTCCGTTGGTTACTATACCTGTCATACTATACATAATTGGATGGCCTTGTGTTCATTCAACAGGTTTCTCGTTATCTGACGCCCTTTATTTACCCGAACTCACTCTGTAACATCACAAACTTACAGGAAACCAGTATAACCGCAACACTATTCCGCGGCGGAGAGCGGACTCCTCTGCTCCGGGAGCGGACAATGTTAAGGGTGCGCCCAACCCAGATTAAATTCATTGTTGTTTAGCGCCGCGCCGGCGCCGCCAACAAGCAGGGCCCGGCAGGGCCATGCATATTTACGCTTGAAGACCATTTTGTTCTCCTCGATCGCACTGTTATTTTACAGATTTCTACCAAACTATTTACAGTTTCACACTTTTTAGATTCCAATCTAGGGATCATACGGTTCCTTTTCTCCAAAATAATTTTTCTCCATACGTTAGGAATCTTTAGAAAAACGCTTAATTTGAGAACATTACTAATGGCCTACCACTTATTTTGAATTAAAATCACGATTTTTAAATCGTATGATCTCTAGATGAACATTTATTGAATTAAATAACATCAAATTATTTTTAATTGGTTAACAATTTAGCCTACAATGAGGGAGATGCAAACCCCTTACTTGAGCGTGCGGAAGGGAGGTACGGCGCACCCTTAATCCGTGGCGCGGCGCGGAACAGTTCCGCTGTCTAAGAAAACAGCGCCATTTGATTACATGATGAGGAGAGGCCAGCGTTCTCCGATCTCCGCGTTCCGCTGCCGAAAAGTTCCGCGTCTACGAAAACCCAGCTTAGTGCTCAAACTGGCAAAACTCGCTAGTATGAAACCTGACTTTTCCAACAACGTATAACAGGTCTGCCACTGCACACTAATCGCGTGTAAATGACATTTTCTTTGAAACGTTTTTGGATAGCAAAAAAATCAATATTATTGATGTAAGTGGTTAAATACCCCCGTAGCAGCAAACCTGCATACTCAGCGAATTTCCAATGCATATTAATTTATCTTAATACCACATAAAGCCACATACCAAGTTTCATCAATATACATTCATAAATAAACTATTAATGACATTTTAATTATTCTCCATAAGAATAACATGGCGGCTGAGTATGCAGGTTTGCTGAAACAAGGAACACTAAAAATGGGCTTTTATACAAATATCAATATAACTCAACTAGGTAAAGCCACATAACAAGTTCTATTAATTTATGTTCATAATTAAAGGAGATAACACGTTAATTATTCTCCATAAGAATAACATGGGGCTGAGTATGCAGGTTTGCTGCTACGGGAACTATCGGGCAAAAAATGGGTTTTTGTGCAAATATCAATAGACCACAATGAAATGAAGCAATACACCAAGTTTCGTCAGGATAAGTTGATAAATAAGAGAGATATACAATTTTTCTTATCCTCCATAAGAATAACATTGGACAAAGTACTGTGTTTAGCACTTTCAATATCTCAGTAACCAATTGACGTAAAGCAATGATTAAAACATCAAATTGTGCGTCTTTTTAAGCTGATTCCAATGGGAAAAATAAAATTTTACTTTTTTAAAAATTGTATGTAAAAAACTCAAAAAACCCATTTTTGGGGTGCAACACCCCCCCAAAATACCCCTTCGGATAGGTCGATCCGTCTGGTTTTCGAACTTAAAGTCATAAATGCTGCTTTACACGTTTGTACCAAATTTAATCAAAATCGGGCCTTTTTTACGAGAGTTATCGCACCCACGGACACACACACACACACACACACACACACACACACACACACACACACACACACACACACACACACACACACACACACACATATATATATATATATATATACAGTTTCGAACGAGTGGTGTATTTGGGGTCTGGGGACCTCAAAACGAAAAGTTATCATAGGTCTTACCATGCCGACTACGGTAATAGCTTCTCCTATAGGGGAAATTCGCTAAAAACGCTTTACAGACCTTAATGACTGTTAAATCCTGAATTGTAATATGGAATACCAATCACAATGAATCACTTAAATAGTCTAGCTCTGAACTAATAAATTATAGTGACCCTGACAACGTGTGGCCTTAGTGTTATAGCAAAACTCGATCACCTTAGGGAGTGATCTTCCCTTAACTGGTTACTTCTTTTCACATATTCTCATAGACTTGCTTCTGTTAACATGAATGTGAGTTAATACGTTAGTTATACGGAAAACGAGTTCTGATTATATTCTGAACATCCCATCGTGCGAGTTTGAAACGGAATTGGGAATGGGAGAAACACGGCCGCCCTAAATACATTCCCAGCTAGAAAATTCCCTAAACAATCCATATTCCGAGGAAATCAATAATTGCCGCTAACAACTCGCGGTCCACCGCTTGTTTATACAAATAACAAACAGCGTTCCCACACAACGGAGAACAGAACCAGTTAACAGACCGATGTTCCAGGAGAAAGACAAACAAAAGCGGCAGATGAGAAAGAGTCTATTAACGGTACTTGATGAAGCAGCAGCGGCGCGGCGGCGGCAGAAGTACAAGTACTAAGTAGGCTGCTGCCACTTACCTTGCCGGATCCGGTAACTTGTGTTACATGACGTACCTACAACAAGAAACATGTGACAGTCTGCAACACTCGTCAGCTGTAATCTGGCAATCAGCTGCAATACGGCACTGCGCAAATATGTGGCACATCCCCGTCCGGCTTTTAACGTAAAATTGAACTACATGCGTTAGACCGCAGTGATTGTGGGAGAGGGAAACGTGTGAGTAGGGCAAGATGTTTATTATTCCCCCATTGTACATCTTGGTGACTATCCTTTGATGCACAAAGTTCTCCCACCACCACCTCCGCAGCGAGATGATATTTGGCGTATCCAAAGGTGAATATAAATTAGTGACAAGTGAAAGATGCCTTGTGTGGCCTTGTTAGTGACTGGGATCTTAATTACTTGTTTCTTGGCCAAGTTCATTAATCAAATTTAATGACCAATGGAAATTTTATACATGTAGTAGTTCATATTGACTTCTAAAATCATGTGTGATTATACCCGGATTCCCAAGCATGATTTGAATGTTGTAGACTACTCTTATGATAATCCATATAGGCCCTACTGGTAATGGTGGATGCTTCTGAGCCATGTGGAATATAACATAACTTTTGTCTAAGAAAAATACATGTAATAAATATCGCCGTGTAATAAATATCGTCGTAGTCAGTTTAATCATTATTGCATGAATTGCAATACTATAAAGTATATCCATTAACATTCAGAAAAATCCCCGGAACCAGTTTCTTTGCGTCAACGGATTCTCGTTTTAAGTTTGACGTAAATCCTCTCTCGGCCTTACATAATGATGGATGTGCCATCGTAAATTATTAAAGCGCTTGATTGAATTTACATTCACAGGTTTTAAGATACGGTTTAAAAACCAACATCGCTTTAACACACAGTTGAATGTAGTAGTCCGGCAATATTTATTATGGATCTGTTTCAATTGAACTATTTGTCTACAGCATTTTATCATTCATATACTAGTATAGATTAGTGTACCACCCTCTGAAATTCTTCCTCGAGATTTCTTTGTTTTCCAACTCTTGTTTATGCGATTGCTGTCAAAGTCGCAGGTTTAGAGGTTGCGCCAGGTCGTGCGATGGCTCCACACGACTCGCCCCGGGGAAGGGGTGAACTAGACTGTGACAACATGAACCCTCCACACGGGCGCGGCCGACAACGTAATGGCCTAACAGATTGTGAGGATAGACTGCAACTTATAAATGACTCGTAATTCCTTTATTTCGCACGACAGTTTGCCGCTTTCAGCACAGTTCCACAGACCAATTAATTAGGTGTAAGTATAGAGTAATTTTCCTATAGAGGCACCTTATAAGGGGTGACAAATATGAACCTGGGGGGCGCTGCCCCGTGGGTTTTAAAGGTCCAATGTTAATCCCAGGAAAGTATTTTACTTTATTTAAATTTTCAGCGGAAAACGCCAAATATACATTTTAAAAAACATTTACATTAATTTCGTTTCTACTCCAAGACTGACATGATTTACTAAACTCACACTGATTTTTACAAAAACATATTCAACATTAATAGCGGTGGTTTCCCGCTTAGAGCTTTTGTCGCATGTGACACACGATAGATTTCGTAAAAAATTCCGGAACAGATATACAATAGAGTCCCTTATTATTTATAATACAAAATAGCTTATTAGTAATTCAAGTGTGTTGAATCGTCCAATATTAATTATTCATTTCTAAAAACAATTCTAGTTAAAAATAATTATAGAACCCTTTTTTGAAAACCTAGTAAAATATATATTTTTAAATTTATTTTAAATATTGTGAGAGTCTACGTGTTATTAATTTAAATAGAGTACATTAAAAACCGATTACCGTTAATTTATAACCAATAGGCTTCATAATCCGATGATAGTTAACATACAACTCTTATAATACAGTTGTATTACCACCAACCATGTCGGAAAATAACACGGATCACAAGAAATGGTGCCGCCTTAGATCTTATCGATTATCAGTGTGTTGGTTTTGGGTGAATGATCGGAATTTGCAAATGAAAGCTATAAACATTGTAATTTGATATTTGAAGACGCTGGAGGTTACTGCCGGGGTTGGCACTGAAACCGTATTGTACGAAGGCTCCTGCAGAAGACTCTAACAAATTGTCCTTTCCCATCTCCCTTCCACTACTCCTAACCCTGTTAGTCATGAACACGTCGCGGTCCCCAGTCGCGTCTCGCGTCTCCACTGACGTGACGACGACGGCAGCGGAAGGAGGCGCGCGTTGGGCAACCCCACAGCCAGTGCCGCCGTTGCCGTTGCGGAAACGCGTAATTGCAGTTTCCCAATAAGTGTGGGGTCTGTAGCCTGACCGCACGCCACTCTGACTCCATCAAGGCCGGCGTAGTCACGTGCAAATCTGCCTCAAATCGCTAATGTCCCCGGTTGCCCCAAGCGCCGCGCCGCCACGCTTGCCCAACGCCACCGCGTAAATCAAACCTGACGGTCGCACTTCGTCAAGTGTTATTCCCGCGAGATGGTGGGTAATGAGTTTCAAAAAAAATACGCTACTGAATTTGATTCTTATTCGCCGTTCAGCGAATTCGATGAACGCTGTTCAAAAGTAAATCTCTTCAGCTGCACCTTATCATTACCATTTTGCAATAACATCATTACGGATACACGGTTTAGAACGTAGAAAAGGTCATAATTAATTTAGCACGTCTGCATGATTAGCAATAGGTTTTACGGATCAAAATAGCTGATCTAGGTTGTGCCGAGTAAGGCCAATGCTTATGGCGGCTGCAACCAAATAAAACCTCGTCTTACCCTTCTAACTCCTGTTATGGTAAACTGACATTCAATAAATGCTGCAAACCATTAAATCGTAAAAAAACCAGATATAGTTAAGATTTTGATGACTCTTCCATTAAATCCTATGCATGAAAACCCCAATTAATAACAAGTTTTGCAAGAAATAAAAGATTGTTTTAAATACTCTTTATTAGCTACATTTACAGAGTTAATCGATTGAGGGGCGATTGTGACCATATTACCCTGAATATGGGTTATCAATAGAAAATAGTAGCCGATGCCAAGAGTTCACAAATCTATTACCAGATGCCAACCGTGGTTCACTGACAACCAAACCTCCGTATTCATTACTTGCGGTAACGGTCCGCAAACACCGTAAAGCAACAGCTATGCAATTCACAGTCAGTTTAAATCACCATTCTGGGCGGCCGCGTGTAAAAAAAGTATTTCGCCCAGCCACCTGGACCCGCCCAACCGATTTTACGATCGGTTTTACGGCAACACCGAAGGCAAAAACGCATCGTCGGTGCGTGACGAGCAGCTGCAGCGCACACGTGCGGGCTGACCTAGGGTCAGGGAGGAGGCGAGAGAGAATCAGGTCATCGGCAGGACCGTCCGGCATCGTGATCGCATGCCTCGAAAGGGATATTAAATGATAGGGCTGTGGTGCATACGAGTTAAAACACCACAAAACATAACAGTAAGCCGTTTTAAAAGTCATAAGTGTCCCGGTAGGCTACGTATTGTTTACGTACTACGGTAGTAATAAATAATACATAGTACATAAGCCATCAAGTTGTATCAAAATATTCATAGATAAGCGAAATATGACATTTTGCTTAATTATCCGTAATCGTAACAATACAGAACTAATTATTCAGCTTTGTAGCGACAGGGACAAAAAAAAAAGGGTTATATGCATACTTTATGTACCACAACCATTACTTTAGTATATAAATGTACCACAACCGGATGAAGCAACACAACAATTTTTATCGATATACGTTAGTACTAAATCAAGCTATAACATTTTTCTTGGGTTCCATAAGGTTTGCTTTATCTAGAGTTGGCTCTTTGACTATTTCATTAATTTGTTTAATTCAGGCTGATACCATTAAAAATAAGAAAACCGGCTTGCTGTCACGGGACCACAAAAAATAGAAATTTTATTAAAATATCAAAAGACCCAAAATAGATCAAGCCACATACCAAATTTCACCAATATCATAACTAAGCGAGATATAAAGTGTTAATTATTCTATATAACATTAACATTGGACAACGTACTGTGTTTAGATTTTCAATATCTCATTTATGGATTGAATTAGAGCAATTGTTCAAAATGCAAATTTTATCAGCAGAAAAGAAGTTCTGTAAAAAATTTTAGTTTAGATTTCCACTGCGCGATCCGTATGATTTCCCAACTCATGAAAATAGATGTCTAACACGTTTGTGCCAAATTTTACCATCGGAAATTTACGAAATCCATCGTGTGCCACATGCGGCAATATCTCTATATGATTTATAATTGAACAGATGACTTGTACTTTCCCTGAATTTACTTGTATAAAACAGTTAATATTATTAGTGACACAAAACCTACTTTGTAACTTGTAATTTGTACTTTTAAGCTGATATTATTAGCTGGGCAGTTAAATTCACTTGTAAAATTTACTAATACTATTAAGAACATTAGGTTTTGTTATGAAACAAAAATTATAAGAGCTAGTAATTTGTAGTTTGTAATTTGTACTTTTTAACTAATAACATTTGTGTTTTTATAAAACGGGCCCCTGGTCAAATCAAACTAAAAAACTAAATAAACAATATTTTAATGTATTTTTGTTGCAAGGATGATAGATCGACATGAAAGTTGGTATATATGCATTATTAAATGAATCAAAGTAGATAATCGTGGATTTGAAGGTTGATTGCGGGCATTAATGGGACTATCCAAGACACTTGTGGGGGCATCAGGTGTTAATCGTCAAAAAGTTCTGATTCCGAGTTATTATAGAAATTCCCGCTTTTGATACTCCCTTATCCCAAACAAGTGGTTACTCAGTTATATCTGTCTTTCTAGGCGTGTATGTGTGTGTCCAGTCTAGGAGACCATACCGGTCGCCCGATTTTTGATAAAAATGGTATGCATAGTTCCAATTCCGGTCCGTTAATAGAAGTTTGTTACATTAAGAAAACAAAAATAGTTTTGAATGGACAAGAAGTCTCCTCCCGCGTAAAAACTAGAACTGTCCAGTTTGAGGAGGGAAATTCGCTACGGCTACTTTGTTTCATGAGTAGGCGAATCCACTTTATACACAATAAGAAAAGCCCATAGGTAACCTTGTCATACGTGTAAATGTGTATAGTTGCTGATTTTGTGATTACAATTTGAAAAACGAAAGCACATGAAGCGGAATATCTGAAACCAGTCCAAACCTAAACACAAACGCCAATCTGGCGAAGAAACCCCGATCACAAAACAGCTTCATAACGCTGCTAACTTCCCAATCCCATCTCGAACAGTCGGTGTTGGACTGGTGCCTAATGGTGAAGCACGTATTAAACTGCCCATTGTCCACCTGCCGCGGTTATAGCGACGACGAGCTACATATGGAAGCATAGTGTCATTAGCTGACGTTCACTGCGCTGCGGCTATCCTTAGCGCGGCTGACCTTATTCGTAAGTGGTTAAACGACCGGCGGTTATTTTGACTGCTCCGGCAATGTCCGCTTAGTACTATACATATTTCAAAATAATCTTACACTTTAGAGGTTTTAAGGGGCCTTGTACATTCTGGAGACATCATAAATTTGCGCGGTAACAAGATTTTAGTCGACTTTCATGTGTCCCAAATTTCCAAAGAATGAAAATTGCTTTATTACAAAATTAATTAAGTAGTATTTTACTTCCTCCCCCTTATACGTAGTATATGGAGAAAGTATTGTTTTCGACAAAATTTTCGAGTTTGAGGTGTTAGTGGAAATATTCGTTTTAGTGCTCCCTGAACCCAAAAAAGTGATTTCTGTGTGTCTGTCTGTCTGTCTGTATGGATGTGTACAGAGCCCTAACCAATGGTCCCATTTTTATGAAATTTGGTATGTAGGTACTAATCCACGATGTCTCCAGGCATTGTTTTCATTTTTTTTAATTTTTGATTTTTAAGGTTTATTATCCCCCAAAAACCGCCAAAAAACATGAAAAATCAAGATTTCTCAAAAACGGCTCTAACGATTTTGATTAAACTTTAGTTTTCCAACAAAATGACACCATCCGCATTTCTGTAAAAATTCGGGTTCAGAAATTAGAAGACTTAAAATATCAAAAATTTAGTTTTTTATTTTTCATAAAAAAACATAAATATAAAAAATATTACTATTCACCATTAAAAAGAGCTCAAAAAACTAAATAATTTGGTATTTTGAATTACTATTCTACGATTGCGGAGAAGATTGAAATTTTCATCTTGCGGTAAACGCAGTACGTTGTCCAATGTTATTCTTATGAGGAATACAAAAATTACTATTTCTCCCTTATTTATTGATCAATTTCGTTCAAACTTGATATGCTTGTCAAGTTAGCATTGACCAACAGAGGAAATTCGAAATATGTTGCCTCTTAATAACTCTGAGGGGGGGAATAGGGGGAATTTCCCCTCTTAAAACCACGTGTGTAGCGATGGATTCTGTAGTGCCTCCTAAACAGGGATTTGGGTGGATATTTTTGAAAACAACTTGTTTACAAGATTTTCTGTACATTCGACCGTGCTTTGTATTCTATATTTAGTAAATAAAAAGTAATTTATTCATTAAAGTTGGGCTAAAAGGGAGAAAGTATGTGTCAGTTTCCTGATGCCGTTTATTTTAACATCTGTAAGTTGAGATGAATCCTTGTTTATGTAAATAAATGTCAATCTTGGCACAAGCACAATAGATCGTAATGAATAAAATATTTCTTATTCTTTCTTAAAGACGGATCTCTCTCTCCTAGTAACAACTTGTACACACAGCATGCGCAAAACTTGCCGATACTTCAGATTATGTATTTCTATTATTGTGATGCTTTATTCATTTTCTTGTCTAACAGTGGCTAACAGATCACGTTTTCGGCGGGTTCTCAAAGACAATACAGTAATAGTCCTTGAAACAAGACCCTTTACAACAATAGTGACAGTGACACAATTTAAGTCTCAGCAACTCCTACCTTCGCAACTCGCGGACCCAGTTTTAGCGTTAATGTGGCAATCTACTCAGTAAAAAGATCCGAGCTGCACAAAACTACGAAAGAAAAAGGTGAATAATCAGCGGTAGTTCGCCCGGAGCCGGAGACGGGGACGGATGTCGGTCAGTGAAAACACGGCGATTGGTCATGCGTTCGTTGATAGCCGCTTTCCAAACTGACTCTCCGGCGTCGCCGTGTCTTCGCCAAGCAGCCCGCGATATCTCGGTATCCCCTGCAGAAGACAGCACTGACGGGCCACGATACCTAGGGCACTCCAGTCACGACATTCATCGTCTTTCTACCAGCTTCCCCCATAAGGAAGATGTTGACTTTTAAAGACCATTCCTCCTCGACGGATTGCCCAATATCGATGATTGATAGCTCATTTTTAAGAGTAAAAAAAAGTAAAAAGCTATTTCAGAGAACATAATTTTGATAAAACAAATAATTAAGCAATGAAAAATCACAAATATAGTTTTTTTAAATTTTGTGTACGATTATTATTTATAATGCATGCTATTCAAACTCTGCTCACTGAAATCGCTGTGTATTTGTTGGATCAATCAGCTATAACTCAACAACTTCGGATAATCCGCTGAGAAAAAACGGTATTTTAAAATGATCATCGATCTTATGGGATGGGAGAAGCAGATGACAAAGCCCCCTGTTCGACGTTATGGGGTGATGGTGTAGCCTACACCCGCATCTCAAGGTGTATGGTTCAGATAAAACATCTTACGATATCCTTCTGTTGTAGGCCTTTAATGAACAACCGACTAAGTACTAGTAGGTATTATTCAATAACACGGTCACACAAGGCATCTCAATCATTTTTGTCATTAATAATCATCTTAAAAAATGATTACAATTTTACGCGGATTGAGGATTATACGGTAGTAGGGTAAACATTGACTGTTATGACTGTAAAAATACCCCCGTCGCAGCAAACCTGCATACTCAGCGAATTTCCAATGAATATATAACATAACACATTAAAACACTTAACGGGATTTATAAGAAATATTCACAAACAAGCGATATTTAAAATATTAATTATTCCCCATAAGAGCAACACTGGGGATGAGTACGCAGGTTTGCTGCATCGAGGAGCACAAAATAATGGGTTTTTATGCAAATGTCAAAATAACTCATCTTAGTGAAGTCACATACCAAGTTTCATTCATATACATTCATAAATAAGCGATATATAACATTTAATTATTTACCATAAGAATAACATAGGGACCAAGTACCTAGGTTTGCTGCTACGGAAACCATAGGCGAAACATTTTTTGTTGTGCAAACAATATTGAACCACAACCAGATGAAGCCAAATACCAAATTTCGTCTGTTTTATGTTCATAAATAAGCGAGATATACAATTATTCTTTTTCTCCATAAGAATAACATAGAAAACGTACTGCGTTTAGCACTTTCAATAGCTCAGGAACCAATTGACGTAGAGCAATGATCAAAATACCAAATTGTTTGTTTTTTTATGCTGAATTAAATGGTGAAAATTAAAATTTGATTTAAATAAAAATTACATGTGCAAGCCCCAAAAAAACCATTTTTGGGGTACTAAACCCCACAAAAACGCCCCTTTGGATGGTGCGATTCGTATGGTTTTCGAACTCGTTCAAATAAATGGTGCTTTACACATTTGTACCAAATTTCATTAAGATCGGACCTTTTTTACGAGAGTTATCGTGCTTACGGACATATATATATATATATATATATATATATATATATATATATATATATATATATATATATATATGAATTCACCATTTACTCCAGCTACAAAAATAATCCAAAAAAATATTATTAACACCAAGCAAATTCATATGCAAAACCCAATATATGAAAAAATATTGAAACTAAGATCTATTAAGCCACAATTATCAGCAATTTATTGTTTACATTTAGATTTCTTTTTAATAATTGTGAGGTTAAGTTTTGTTTGCGACCATGACTATGGCCTTAAGGTCCGAAACATGTCGGTCTTGAAATAAAATAATTTAAACCAGGATAATGTGTTTAAAATAATAAAATAATATATAAATATATATATATATATATACAACAATTTGAACGAATGGTGTTTTTGGCATCTGGGGACCTAAAAATAAAAAGTTATCATGGTCTCGGGCTTAAGTCTTACCATGGGACCTACGGTAATAGCTTCTTCCCTGTAGGGGAAATTCGCTAAAAAAAACAAAAACATAAAGGTTGACAAGTTATACAAACATTACTTCTTCAAAATTAAATACCTTCGTCGCAGCAAACCTGCGTACTCAGCGAATTTCCAATGCATGCATATGTTTCTCATTACCACATAAGGCCACTTATCTAGCTTCATAAAAATACATAAATAAATAAGTGATATATAGCATTTTATTTATTCTTCATAAGAATTACATTAGGGCTGAGTACACAGGTTTGCTGCAAAAAAGAAGGATAAGAAATATTTGTTTGTGCAATTATCAATATAACTCAACCGGTGAAGCTACATACTAAGTTTTATTAATTTATGTTCATAATTAAGGCCATTAAGGGAGATATCAAATTTACTTACTCTCCATAAGAGTAACACTAGGTGTAAGCTCATTCTTCCCGTAAGAGGATGAACGAAGACTGAATTTTTCCTTTCTCCCCCTATACATAGTATATGGTGAAAGTATTTTTTTCGTAAAAATTTTCGAATTTGAGTTGTTAGTGGAAATATTCGTTTTGGTACTCCCTGAACCCAAAAAAGTGGTTTTTACGTGATGTCTGTCTGTGTGTGTGTGTGTGTGTGTGTGTGTGTGTGTGTGTGTGTGTGTGTGTGTGTGTGTGTGTGTGCGTGTGTGTGCGTGTCCGTGTGTGTGTGTGTGTGTGTGTGTGTGTGTGTGTGTGTGTGTGTGTGTGTGTGTGTGTGTGTGTGTGTGTGTGTGTGTGTGTGTGCGCGTGCGTGTGTGTGTGTGTGCGCGTGCGTGTGCGTGTGTGTGTGTGTGTGTGTGGATGTTTACAGAGCTAGAGCCCTAACCTATGGGCCGATTTTTATGAAATTTGGTATGTAGGTACTAATCCACGATATCTCCAGGCGTTTTTTTCATTTTTTTGGATTTTTGATAATTAAGGGTAATTATCCCCCAAAAACCGCCAAAAAACATGAAAAATCCAAATTTCTCAAAAACGGCTCTAACGATTTTGATTAAACTTTCGTGGTTTGTAGAACTTTAGGTTTGCAACAAAATGACACCACCCGCATTTCTTGAAAAATTCGGGTTCAGAAATTACAGGACTTAAAACATCCAAAATTCAATTTTTTGGATTTTTTATAAAAAAATCATAAATGGTAAAAAAGATTACTATTCACCATTAAAAAGAGCTCAAAAAACTAAATAAATTAGTATTTTAAATTACTATTCTAAGATTGCTAGTTACGGAGAAAATTGAAATTTTCATTTAGTGGTAAACACAGTACGTTGTCCAATGTTATTCTTATGGGGAATACAAATATAACTATTTCTCTCTTATTTACTGATCAATTTCATTAAAATTTGATATGCAGGTCAAGTTAGCATTGACCAACAGATGATGTTCGAAATGTGTTGCTATTTAACCCTGGGGGGGCAAGGGGGCATTTCCCCTCTCAAAACCACTGTGTGTAGCAACTGACTCTATAGTGCTCCCAAAAAGGGATTTGGGTGGATATTTCTGAAAACAACTATTTTAGACAATTTCCTGTACATTTATCTATACTTCATATTCTATATTTAGTAAATAACAAATATTTTTGTCATTAAAGTTTGGCTTAAAGGGAGAAAGTATGTGTCAGTTTCCTGATACCATTTATTAAAGATATATTTGAATAGACATTTTACGTTTTTAGCTTTTGTTAACTTACACCTTGTTTAGCCAAACACTTTTACAATAGGTCAACAAATATCTAGACCGTATGCAACATCTCTAAATAATTATAATTTGTTTATATTGCAATCTGACAGAGAAAGATTACAAATGTGTGAATGTACGAGTACAAATACTAATGATTTCAACAGTTTACTGTATTTAAACATACTTGGAGAAAATTTGAATTGATATATTATAAAACTAAGGAGCTTTGCAAAGGTCCGCAAGCATACGTTAACGGGTCTACTAAAATATGTTACAGATTTAAGAGATAAGAGACAACCGAAAAAATTTGAAGTACCAGCTATCATACTAATCATTCTAATATTATAAAGCTGAAGGTTTGTGAGTTTGTTTGTTTGTTTATCAGTTTGTGGCTCGATCAAGCTCTAACTTCTAAACCGATTGAGCTTATTTGGTAGGAAGATTGCTAATCCTAAAGTAACATATAGGCCTATTCACGTTTTAAAGTTCCTTTATGGTTTAGCCCCAATGGCTACTAAACTTCCCATGTTAATCTTATAGGCATTAACATTTACTGGATCAGATTATAACTAAAACAGGTGTTCTGAATTTTATATTTTGCGTTAATTTATTTGTTCATATTTTGGTTTACATTTTTGTTGCACATTTAACCACGAAGGTACCTGTATCACAATAATGCCGGTGAAATGTTAATAAAGTTTGTCTCAAAGATTGAAAAGCCCAATTTATTTAAGTGGTTAGAAGTCAAGACACTTAAAACACAAATGGAAAGCTTTACGGTAGGCAGCACACAGAGCAAAAGAAACGCCAGAAGAACAGCAATTTCGACGTGAAGAACAAGCTCAGCGGCAGGCTCAATTTGAGAGAAACTGAAATGGCACTATGGCAGAGCAGTGATCTCCAGAAACTATTGAGGAAGCTGAAGGTCGCACACGAGCTACTGCTGTAAGGTCTATGTCCAAAGGCAGAAAACGATCACCAGAAATACGTAGGGCGTCTTTAAAATTGCTGCCTTTACGCGACTCTTAGTCGGCTAACATATATCTTACTAACGCTATGTAGTAAGCGTGGAAGCCGCGACGGGTAACGCTAGTTATACTATAGTCAAATTAAAGTAGCTTTAGGTTGACTCTAGTGACACCTGTTCGGGCTAGTGGAAACCCATAGAGCAGTAGCGCCTTGCCTCCTGCCTGGCCAATGACGGGGCAGCTTTGACCAAACATAACCATAGCAACCAAACACATGTGGCCTAAAGTGCCATTTTGATTTTTGTTTACTGGTCACGATATTTGACGCATCTGCTAGAAGAAAATAAATGTTTGTTTTTATTTACTCGTCGAAATTACAGGGAATTCGCAAATGCAAGTTTGTATAGATTTTGATTCTTCAAATGTTTTGTTAAAATGTGTTAGGTATTTAATGTATATTTCCCCTTGTTTTGAAAAACTGAGTAAAGTGATTCCCATGATGTTTTTCACCGTTTGTAACGTCGCGTCGTACCTGTTGAATATAGATCTATATAATAAAGGGCTAAGGAAATTTGTATGGTACCGATTTCTCGGATGTGCGGCAACGTAGAATTATAAAACTTGGCACACTTATTTAGTATTATTAGGAGATGTGTCGATTGTAAATAGGCTTGTATTTGGGCGTGTAGGGCTATGCCCTTTTGGCTTTCAAAGTTTACATGTTATCCTTATGGGAACATGGTTCTGCTTTTCGTATCTATATCTATAAAAAGCAAAGCCCTGGTTGACTGACTGACTTACTCACTCATCACTAATTCTCCACCTTCCCATGCAAGTAGAGTTGAAATTGTGTACACTGATTCTTTGGGCATAAAATAGGAATGGTTTCATCCTGATCTATCCTTAGGGCTCCGCCAGATATCCCGACAAAGTTCCCATGTACTTCTTATGGACATTCATTTTTGTTTGAGCTAATGGAAATACAAACAGCTGATCTTGATTCGTAGTAGTTCCACGGGCTAACCACAGAATGCAGCACACACAACTGCCATAGATTTTATAAATTATTTGCGGGGCGAAGCCTGCGGGAACAGCTAGTTTGTTTATTATTTTAATTATGTTTACTTCATTTCCATTAATAAGCAGCTGTGTTATTCACATAAATATGTAGGACAACAGCAAGAACAGATGATTAATAAAAAAAATATTTTACTGACCACTTGAATGGTAACACCATTTTCTTAGTCCATCGGTTTTAACTCCATATTAAACAAATTAATCCTGTTTGTGAGGGGAGGGAGGATGAGAGACGTGGTCAGGATGAGGTGGAGAGGTTTCGGACATCAATAAAAAGGCTACTGAATACTGGAATGGTAACACCTTTCTCTTATCCGTTTTAACACTACCATTGACTATATATAGTCAATGACACTACATTAAAAAAAACTGTTTGTGAGGGGGTGAGGATGAGTTACGGGGAGAGGATGAGGTGGAGGAGTTTAAGGCAAAAATAATTAGGCTATTGATTACTGGAATGGTAACTTGGTAACGCCCTTCTGCTTTCCGTTTTAACTCCACATTAAACGGTAAGAGGATGAGGTGGAGAGGTTTCAGGCACAAATAAAAAGGATACAGATTACTGGAATGGTAACACCCTTCTCTTATCCGTTTTCACTCCACAACGACAAGAACAGATAATTTAGGACTAATGTAAATAACAAATATTACTGATTACTGGAGTGGTAACACCCTTCTCTTATCCGTTTTAACATTACATTAAAAATAATTAAACCTGTTTATGAGGGGGGAGGATGAGTGACGGGGAGAGTATGAGGTGGAGAGGTTTCGGGGCATAAATAAAAAGGCTACTGATTACTAGAATGGTAACGCCCTCCTGATATTCGTTTTTACTCCACATTAAACGGGGAGAGGATGAGGTGGAGAGGTTTCAGGCAAAATAAAAACGCTACTGATTACTGGAATGGTAACGCCCTCCTGCTATCCGTTTTAACTCCACATTAAACGGGAAGAGGATGAGGTGGAGAGGTTTCAGGCACAAATAAAAATGATACTAATTACTGGAATGGTAACACTTTTCTCTTATCCGTTTTAAAACTACCTTCAAAAAATTAAACCTGTTTGTGGAGAGTGAGGATGAGTGACGGGAGAGGATGAGGTGGAGGAGTTTAAGGCATAAATAAATAGGCTATTGATTACTGGAATGGTAACACCCTTCTCTTATCCGTTTTAACTCCACAACGACAACAACAGATAATTTAGGACTAATGTAAATAACAAATATTACTGATTACTGGAGTGGTGACACCCTTCTCTTATCCGTTTTAACTATACATTAAAAATAATTAAACCTGTTTATAAGGGGGGGGGGGGAGGGGAGGATGAGTGACGGGGAGAGGATGAAGTGGAGAGGTTTCGGGGCATAAATAAAAAGGCTACTGATTACTAGAATGGTAACGCCCTCCTGATATCCGTTTTTACTCCACATTAAACGGGAAGAGGATGAGGTGGAGAGGTTTCAGGCACAAAGAAAAAGGATACTGATAACTGGAATGGTAACACATTTCTCTTTTCCGTTTTAACACTACATTAAACAAATTAAACCTGTTTGTGAGGGGGTGAGGATGAGTGACGGGGAGAGGATGAGGTGAGGGAGTTTAAGGCATGAATAAATAGGCTATTGATTACTGGAATGGTAACACCCTTCTCTTATCCGTTTTAACTCCACAAAGACAAGAACAGATAATTTAGGACGAATGTAAATAACAAATATTACTGATTACTGAACTGGAACTTATGGAATTCATACTTTTAAAATTTTCAGAAAGCCCACCATAAATAACCTCATCATTCCAGCAAGTTCGAATCTCCTGTGGCAACACAAAATGGCCACATTACATTAGTTGATTAATATAATGTTGAGGATCCCTACGAATAAACAAGATTACAACGAAGAAAAAGAAATAATTAAAACGGTAGCCAAGCTAAACTGTTATAAAACAAAGTTAATAGATAACAAGGTAAGGAAGCAAATAAAGAGAAACAAAATATACAAGTAGGAAAGTTCAAAGAAGAATACTTCTGCTTACCTTACAATGCTAATATGAACAAGGCCGTTAGAAAAACCTTTGAAAAATCAAACTACAAATTGGCTTTCAGAACCAGAAATAATTCATTTAATCTTATAAATAAACTCTCTAACAATAATAATAACGTATATCAAATCAATATGAAAAATGTGGCATATAAAAAAATTACCTGCAGTGATTGCCCAAAATACTATATTGGCCAAACTAGGAGAAGCTTAAAACGGCAGTTCAGTGAACACATACAGGGAATCAAATCAAATAATAGGACAACCCAAAAATCTGCCTTCGCTGACCATGTCTTAAAAACAGACCATAGTATAAGAACTGCAATGAGAACATGTCAATTATTGACATTATTAACAAGGGACATAAAATGAACATAAAAGAAGAATTTCATGTATACCAAAGCCAAACGAAAGACAGAGATAATATATTAAATACCATGCAAATTCAATCAAACACAATTTTTAATAAATTTATAAATATAAGAACAGACTCAAAACGCTTGCACCAATAAGGAAAAGTAAAACTGTCTATTATCATAAGCTTATATTTACGTTTTTGTTGACAACACCAAGAGTTAGGTTAGCCCATTATGAATTAGCACCGTGATCATGACTTTAAGTCAAAACATGTAAGTGCAAGCATAATTAAAAAATGTTTTTATCAGGGAACTCATGGGTATTTTCTTGTTTTTATACTTATATATATATATATAAAAATTGGAACTAATAGTGTTTTTGGCATATGGGGACCTCAAAATAAAAAGTTATGATGGTCTCGGTCTTCAGTCGTACCTTGAGACCTACGGTAGTAGCTTCTTCCCTATATTAGTCCAGTGCAATTAGCATTTGAGTAAGGAAATTAAAAAAAATTTGAAACCTGTTGGTAATCATTTACTAAGGTCTCCTGAACCCCACACAAGAAAGTCCCAGAAAATACCATGGGGACTTTTCCGCCATTTTGAAAAATAAGTCGGTAATGTTGGATTTGTGCAAGGGTTTACGGAAATGGGTGGTTACTAGTAGGCCAAATGACTTAAAAATTTCCTGTTTGCACAAGAATTGTCTTGTAAATGCCAGGCTAGATATTAAATACAAATACTTGTATTTATTTATCTTTTTTACTTTTGGTTACTAATTTAAAACATTTATTTTTACATATTGTAGCTAATAATTCACATTTTTCACCCAAATATCCTCTTAATTTGCTTATATAAGAAAAACTACTAATAACAAATGCAGAGCACAAAAACCTCTTTCAAATACACTAAAAAGGTTTACCTGAATATTTTAAGAATCCTACTCAGGAATCAAAAGAAGCGTTAGCTACATTTTAGCCCAGGCGCTCGGCGCTCGGTCGTTTTCGTCACAGTCGCCGACACTGCGGTCTGTTCTCTGTTGATTTCAATAAAAACAGTAATATATTTTTAAAATATATTTAAAAACACAAAATAAAACTTTTTACATAGTTTAGTATTTGATCCTTTCGACAAAAATTATTCAAGTCTGATTTACCTAATTAAAATTGAGTTTGATATCAGTAACAATTTCTAGTGAAAGATAGGAACTTTAAAGAGTAACAGACATTAAAATAAGCAACTAATTTCACATGAAAAAATATAAACAACGATATGCCATATACTTAACACATAACAAATTTAAACATCAAAAACTATAGATTTTATGAGTGGGCATTGGCAGCAGTTTAGCGCTTCTTCCACCAGCTGATGTTATAGACGATTGTTGAAAAGTTCATACCTTTTGTGAAGTTGTATTTCCATTAAAACGTGATTTGTTCTGCTTAAATATATTGCTTATAGGTAAATATTAAAAAAATATTTCACACATTCTCTTTTAAACGTAGGTACTACAATACATATTTTATAAAATAATATATTACATTTTAATATTGCTTTTCTTAATAAATTGAGTAATTCTAGTTGACAAAGAAAGGTTGAAATAATCAAATGTACTAGAGACCACCCAGTGGTCGAAGTTCGACCAAATATTAATTTACAAATAATGGGTGTTTGCTTGAACGTTTCATCACATTATCCTACATTAGCAGTTAAAACAAAATCATTTGAACCATATATGATTAACTTCACGAATAATTAAATAAGTTAGTTTATTATCCAGTGGCCCCGTTGCTTTATCTTTCTCAATCCCCATCCTCCTCCAAATGTTTTAATTTTTTTATGTGGAGTTAAAACAGATAAAGATGGGCGTTGCCATTCCAGTACCTTATAGTATGCCCAAACCCAAAACTGTTGATCTTGCTGTTGTGGTAGCATTTGTTACTATAACAACAGCTGTCAAATAAACAATTTCATTGATTACTGTTCTTCCAAAATATTAACATTTAAACTTTGAATGCCTGTATAGCCCTGAGGGCCGATGTAAATTATAAGGAGTTTCTGCACATCTACGCAACAATACCTTTCTAACGGTTAGCGTGAATTTCTTTTACAATACTAACACCTTGAGAAAATAAACGGTATCAGGAAACTGACACATACTTTCTCCCTTTTAGCCAAACTTTAATAACAAAAATATTTGTTATTTACTAAATATAGAATATGAAGTATAGATAAATGTACAGAAAATTGTCAAAAATAGTTGTTTTCAGAAATATCCACCCAAATCCCTTTTTGGGAGGCACGATAGAGTCCGTTGCCACACAGTGGTTTTGAGAGGGGAAATGCCCCCTTGCCCCCCCAGGGTTAAATAGCAACATATTTCAAACATCCTCTGTTGGTCAATGCTAACTTGACCTGCATATCAAATTTTAATGAAATTGATCAGTAAATAAGAGAGAAATAGTTATTTTTTATTCCCCATAAGAATAACATTGGACAACGTACTGCGTTTACCGCTAAATGAAATTTTCAATTTTCTCCGCAACTAGCAATCGTAGAATAGTAATTTAAAGTACTAATTTATTTAATTTTTTGAGCTCTTTTTAATGGTGAATAGTAATCTTTTTTAACATTTATGATTTTTTATGAAAAATAAAAAAAACTGAATTTTGGATGTTTTAAGTCCTGTAATTTCTGAACCCGAATTTTTCCAGAAATGCGGGTGGTGTCATTTTGTTGGAAACCTAAAGTTCTACAAAGCACTAAAGTTTAATCAATATCGTTAGAGCCGTTTTTGAGAAATTTGGATTATACATGTTTTTTGGCGATTTTTGGGGGATAATTACCCTTAAAAATCAAAAATTCAAAAAAAATGAAAAAAACGCCTGGGGATATCGTGGATTATAACCTACATACCAAATTTCATAAAAATCTGCCTGTTGGTTAGGGCTCTAGCTCTGTACACATCCACACAGACACACACACACACACGCACACACGGACACACACACACACACACACACACACACACACACACACACACACACACACACACACACACACACACACACACACACACACACACACAGACATCACGTAAAAACCACTTTTTTGGGTTCAGGGAGCACCAAAACGAATATTTCCACTAACAACTCAAATTCGAAAATTTTTACGAAAACAATACTTTCTCCATATACTATGTATAGGGGGAGAAAGTAAAAGTAAAGACAGTTTTGTGCTTGCGTATTAATATAATGATATTATTTTATAAAAAATAAAGGAAATAAATATTTAAATAGCCCTACTTTACCCTCATTTAACATGTCATTTGTTCAAATAACGGTTTAAATACAATTCTGCATTGAAATTCATCGTCAGCATTATTTTAATTTAACATTAGTCAGTATTTCTTTTTACTTCCTTATTATGTTTCAGATCATGAATAATGGAATGTATATTGAAACCATGTGGAAGCAAAGGAGGTCCTACTGTACAGTTTGGAAATAAAGGGTTAGAAACTATAGTAAAATGAAGTGTTATTATAGGAAAGACGGACTTGATCAGGAGTTGAGAGCTAAGGAGGCTGTTACCGTACATGTAGACTGTCGTAAAAGGTACAGTCGGCGCCCAGAACCTCCAAAAGAACAAAACTTGTCAAAACGAAATGTCCGAACATATTTTTTTACTTTAAGTCTCAATGTTTTTTTTTGAGAACGGATTTGCGAACGTTTCCCGACAAAACGTGTTCATTCAGCAAAAGGGTATTGGAGTTTAGTTGAAACATTACAGTTGATTTTGAATGTTCGGGAGTTGTCTACAGAACGAGGTGACTGTCCGTGGCTAGGGACGTAGAACGTCGATTGGCATGTGTGATAGAATTGGCTGCAGTGGGGGGTCGCTATCATCACTACTGCTACTCAAGATACAAGGTTCCTGGATCATCACGGCCAGGAGATGAAACAGCGTCATGGGGTGGATCAAGGATGTCAGATGAAGACCATGCTGCATTCCGAGAGCTGTGTACAGGGGCGGATCCAGAGTTCATGTTTGGGGGGGCGGTCACCGAAAGTTACCCCTCTCCCTCCCCCTGAGTGGTCCCTAGCACCCCCATTATTTTTTAAATTATATGAGATTATACAACGAATGAAAGTAAGTTAACATAATATATCAATAATCTTGTACTCAAGAAAAAACAAATCATAACTTTATAAACAGGCTAAACAAAAATTAACTTTAGTTCTACTGCGCCCGACCGTAAATAAAAATAACAAATATTTAGGCATTACACTTTTTTTCTACGTCATCTGCAGACGTCTAAGAACAAGCAATTTGCCTAAATAAACAATTTGTTTTAGTAGTTACCCACTCGAAAAACTATTTACAAAACGTATTTGAAATCTGCAATACTGAACTATGCTACGCGAAGATATAATGAGGAATGAGGCTGACAGCCAAGGTTAACGACTCGTAAAATGAAATGTCGTGTCACATTTTCCAAAATAAAATACTTGGCGTATGAGCTTCCGTTTACACGAAATTTTATCTTTGTTTCCTCTTATTTCATTACATATAGAGGCACTTTTTGCTTCTAGCCTAGTCACTGAATATTTATTGCCTAGTAACGTATTAAGGGGCCCATACACGATCCAACCCGGTTGCCAGTTCTTCTCAACGCGGTCGAGACGGACCAAGTCCGATCGTGTATGGCCATTTCCAACCTGGTTGGATCGTGTATGGCGAAGCAAACTTCCCAACATTTGTCCGTCCCAACTTGGTTGGGAAGCGTTTTCCCAACCGGGTTGGATCGTGTATGGGCCTCTTTACGCAGTTTTACACAAAAATCAAACCTAACCTGTAAACCAAACTCAGCTGACAGAAAACGACGGTAGGCGGGCGAAATCCAGTACAAAATAATCACCGAATACAATGGTAGCAACCTTTGCTGAGTGTGGCTAAAATCAACCTCGAAGATCGTGTTGAAAACACTGAATTTTCGGTCTGCCAACTGGCAAAACTACAACAACTTTACTCGGGAATATCCATGTTTTTGTAAGACGCTTTTAGGTGAAAGACGTGGATCTAAGTAATGTGTTATATACTCAAATGGAAGTTTAAAATTCCACCTGTCTAATGGCATATATTCGATTCCATTTATCGAACGTTTAGGTGCATTAGCTTGATATTTAATGTAACAATGTAGACAGGAGCGGCAGAATTTGACTCTCGGGACCGAAAAACGGGGTTTCTGGAGGCTTTTACTACTTACATTTTCATTCGGATTTATTCAAACTTTCATTGTATGCCTGAATAATAAAATAAAACACAATAATTCTTAGGTTTGGGGGGGAGGGGTAGCAACCCCCCCCCTTGGATCCGCCCCTGGCTGTGCAGCTACATAGAAAATAACGACGAATGTCAATTTACATTGAGTGATCTTTTAGTTAAATTGAGTAATATAAATCCTGTAGCTGGTCCTAAAACTGAAAACAGCTGAAAGAAAAACTTAAAGTGCAATATGGTGATAATAGAATCGTTACTGAGTCTAAAGGCAAAAAACTGTTGTTTGTTTTAAAGCATTTGCAGATAAAATCCTCTGTGATAAATGGTATAAGGACAGAGAAGACGACCCAAATGAAGAAAGGAAAAGGGTTATTCGTGCAGCTGCATCAATTATACTTGAAGATATAAGAGGTAAACCTTATGATTGCACCATCTATCCATCTACTGAAGACATCGAATCCAGTAATGACTGTATTCCAGACTGCCTTTCACTTCTCATTGATACTATAGCTAAGCCAAATATCAAACAAAACTATGAAATGGGCTTAGCAAGAAAATCTATTGCTATACAACACTCGATTATGTCTGCTGTTCGGCTTCGGTCATTTTTATCTTCCTTGGGCATAGGCTACTGGAATTACATTATCGGACAAAATACCAAGATCTCCAGTTGCCCCTTTAGCATCACATTCTGAGTCTTTTGGATTGAGACCAGTGACATTTTACAAGCCCCCATTGGTATCTGGATACTCAAAAATGATTATTGTAGAAGATGTAAGTATACTAAAACTCAAACCGAACATTGCACTTTTATTTCAGAGCCTTGGCATAATATGGGCTGCATATAGGCCTACAGAGATTAATGTTAAGGCACCAGGCTGAAATGGATTTATGGAACAAACAGAAATGTAAAGTTTTATGACGTGACCGCTATAAATCCAATGCCATTTGTTAATCTAAATCCCAGCAATTCATCCACCATATACACATGTCTCTTATATGCGGCTGAGGAATGTACTCGTCATGTCCAGTCACATATTATGGTAACATTTGACCAACTTCTATTTCTTAAAGCAGCGGAAATATGCTTTGCTGCAGGACCAGAAAGCAACCTTTCCAAAGTGGTTGTCCGTCTTGGAGGATTCCACCTCCTACTCTCTTTTATGGGGAGTATTGGCTATATCATGGCAGACAGTGACCTGCAAGAGCTTTGGGAAGGGATATATGCAAAAAACAGTGTAATACATATGTTGAATGGTCGAGCATACTCAAGAGGCTTAAGAGCACATTTACTTACTTACCAAGCCCTGGCCACACTTGTTCTTGAGTTGTGTGAATTTGATGAAAGTTTTAAGAAAGAAATACAGGTTATTTCTCAGGAAATACTTGATTTCCACTTAAATGTAACAGATGGAGAGCTCCATGAAGTTGTTAAGAATTTGAGATTTTTATTTCTTGATCAGCTGTGCAAATCAAGTGCCAGTGGGAGAACTAGGAAACTTTGGGTGCAGTACATAAAAATGGTTCACATCATCATGCTATTTATTCGCGCCGAGCGGTCTTGTGACTGGGATCTCCATGTATATAGTGTTCAGCAAATGCTTCCTTTCTTCCACGCCGCTGGACATTTGAACTACGCCCGTTCTGCTCACATCTATCTCCAGAGTATGCTTCGTCTTAAGGTCACTTTACCAGATGACGAGTTTAAAAGTTTTAGACAAGGTTACTTCACGATTAGACGATCAAACAGGTTTTGGTCAGGGATATGGAGTGACATGGCGATAGAAAAAATTCTGATGCGAGCTATAAAAACAATTGGAGGACTAACGACTGGTAGGGGGCTCAATCCTTCTACGATTGCTCGATGGGACCACACTACTCCTTACACTTCTCGTATAAACGAGCAAATTGAAATATTTAGTGGAGTTCACGGTAAAATTTCGGATCAGCATGTTGATCTAAGGGACTCACGTCGAGGTCGAGGTCGTGATCAGCATGATATTGACATCTTGGTCGAGTGGCTTCACCTTCATAACCCATTTCAACGACCATCGCCTCTAATGACTTCGATAGCTTCTGGAATAGTGGCTGAAAAATCCATCAACTGTGACCAAGCTGAAGAAGTTGGCACGTCATTAATGCAGAAAATGATTGGAAATAAATTTGGTTCAGTTACACTTCACAGAAAAGACTCTGTCAAAACATTGGGTCACATGACAAAACTGATTAAAGTACACGAAAATGAAATTGCTGTGAACCCGAATCAGTTGTACCATAGGATCGTAAGTGTACGAGGAAGCGACAAGGAACTCGCATCATTCCTGCAGTACGAACTGTCGCCTCGACCACCATCTCTATTTGATGAAGTTTCAATTAGAAGGGGTAATAAAGCTTCGTTAGTTCCATTGATTGAACAGTATGGACTAGCTGAAGACCAAGTTCCTGATGGCGCGTGTTACACAACCGATGGAGAATACCTAATACACCAAATTATATGGATTTGCCATGGCACATACAGACAGGTGTGCAACCAATATGTAGAATTTGTAATGAGAACATATGGCCAAAGCAATATTTTTTTGACGGTTACGAGGACTCGAGCACCAAAGACTCTGAACATGTAAGAAGAACTGGATCGTGAGCTTCCGTTGACATGATTGTAGAGGATGATTTGGATATACCAACTTGTCAAAAAGAGAACCTTGCTAACCCCACTAACAAATCCAGATTCATTGCACTGCTAATTGTACAATTCATAGCCGCGGGATGCCAGGCCTCACAAGCTACGTCTGACGCAGACACTCTCATTGTTTCAACAGCTCTGCATATTTCCCTGACCAAGACTTCGGTATAGTGGGTCAAGACACAAATATTATTGTATTATCTACCTTCGCTAGATGCAACGTATTCATGCTCGTTCCTGCCAAAGGAAACAAACCTGACCGCATTTTTTATATTAGGAAACTGCAAGACGGTTTAGGCGAGCTACGACATTTTCTTCTCCTGCTACACGCATTCACAGGATGCGATACAACCTCTGCCATTTATAACAAGCGAAAGAAAGCAGCGTGGAAGAAGCTCCAAGACGATGCAGGACTTCGGGAATCCGTCAGTGTATTCAATGTAGTAGATAATTCTCCTCAAGACGATATCGCAGCAGCTGGGGAATACTTCTTCCTCAAAATATATGGCGTTGGCAGAGAAACAACTGACCTTGATATTGCGAGGCATTGTATATACATAAGAACGATTGCGAAGCAGAGACTAAGAAGAAATTTCAATCTCGCCTCTCTTCCCCCAACCAAACACGCAGCCCTCCAACACTCCCTTATCATCAAATTCAGCAGTGGAAAGGTGTTAATCTCCCAGCAACGGACTGGGGCTGGAAACTCAGTGCTAGTCAGGGTCTTATGCCTGTAACAACACTTCAACAACCTGCTCCTCAAAATCTACTAAATCTTATATGCTGCAATTACGAGAACTATTGTTTGTGCCGAAGAAGCTCCTTAGCCTGCTCTCAAATGTGCGGACACTGTGCAGGAGTTGGGTGCAGTAAAACACTACCAAGAAGATGAACTGAAGATGAACTTGACGACCTGTTGATCTAATTTAAAGCCAACTAGTGAGTGAATAATCCAGAATTCTATAAATAGACAACGGTCAAACAACTTTGGAACTAAACGCAGTGTCAGCGGCCGTGACGATGAGCCTCGCCCGAGCGCTGAGCGCTTTAGGGGAAATGTATAAATGTATAAAATGTATATTTTGTCATTTGAAATTAGTTGATTATTTTAATGTCGGTTACTCTTTAAAGTTCCTATCTTTCACTGGAAATTGTTACTGATAATAAATTCAATTTCAATTAGGTAAATCAGACTAGAATAATTTTTGTCGAAAGGATCAAATACTAAGCTATGTAAAAAGTTTTATTTTGTGTTTTTAAATATATTCCTATTAAATATATTCCTGTTATTATATACTAGCTGACGTACCCGTTCTTCGCACAGGGGTTTTCTTTACCTGTTCTTTAGTCAATGCAATTTGCATTTTAGTTAGGTTGAAACAGCTGTTATTGCTTCTGCTCTTTAAGCTGTCAAATGGAAGTATCCACAGCTGTTCGCATTACAGTTTCTGAATGTTTACTTTATTCTGAAATGTAAACATTGAAACTTAGGACGTTCACGGGGCGTAGCCCGAGGGGATTTTAAGTAAGTGAATGGGCCTATATGTTGCATCGGTTCAAGATTTACCTATGTGTAAATTTTCAGCCCAGTCGGTTCAGTAGTTTTTGCGTTCACCCGGAACATCAGACAGACAGACAGAAACCATCTTTCTTTATAATATTATAGATAGATATTCCGTAAAAAATTCAATTTATAACTAGTACAAATACAAAACAACTTAAAAAAACTAAAGATGTCGGTTTACTGCGATATACTCTATAAGTAATGATTTTACACTATAAAACAACAAAAAACATAGGTGTAAAGCCATGCATAACTTACTCGAAAGATGTTATGTATTTAGTTTTTTTACTGTTATTAAAACAGTAGGGCGGAAGTATATGGAGAAAGTATTGTTTTCGTCAACATTTTCGAATTTGAGTTGGTGGATACATTCGTTTTGGTGCTCCCTAAAAAAGTGAGTTTTACGTGATGTCTGTCCGTCTATCTGTCTGGATGTGGACAGAGCTAGAGCCTAGACCAATTGGCCGATTATGATGAAATTTTGTATGTAGGTACTAAACCACGATGTCTCTAGGCGTTTTTCATTTTTAGCGAATTTCCCCTATAGGGAAGAAGCTATTACCGTAGGTCTCATGGTAAGACTTAAGCCCGAGACCATGATAACTTTTTGTTTTGAGGTCCCCAGATGTCCAAAACACTATTCGTTCAAATTTATATATATGTATATATATATCTATATATATATATATCTATATATATATATATATATGTGTCCGTGAATGCGATAACTTGAGTAAAAAACGACCGATTTTGATGAAATTTGGCTCAAATGTGTAAACTGACATTTATGACTTTAAGTTCGAAAACCAGGAAAATCGGACCAAGGGAAGGGGGGTTTATGGGGGTTTTAAATTTTCAAAAAATCAGTTTTTTGCATTTTTCACCCTAAAATTTTTAAAACACTTAATTTTGGTTTTGACCATGTTATAGAGCTTAAAAAAACAAATAATATGGTATTTTGAATTATTAACCTAGGTTAAGTGGTTGCGGAAAAAATCCAAAAAACATGCTCATAAAATCTCCCATGTTAATCTTATGGGAAAAAGGTTTTTGGCTTTTCCTCAGTTAATTTTACTTTAAACTTGAGATTTTATTTTACCAATCACTTCAGCTCCACAAAACAATCATTTTGGTGTTTAAATTGTGATTCTACGTCAAACCGTTGCAGAGATATTCAAAGTGCTAAACACAGTACGTTGTCCAATGTTATCCTTATGGAGAATAAATAAAATTTGATATCTTGATTATTTATGAATGTATTTTGATGAAATTTGGTATGTGGCTTCATGTTGTACTGGTATATTGATATTTGACCAAAAAATAAATTTGTTGTTGGTTGTCCCCGTAGCAGCTAACCTGCATACTCAGCCCTAATGTTATTCTTATGGAGAATAAGTGAAGTTTTATATCTCCCTTAATTATGAAGATAAATTAATAAAACATGGTAAGTAGCTTCACCTGGTTCAGTTATATTGATAATTGCATAAAAACCCATTTCTTATCTTCCTCGTTGCAGCAAACCTGCGTAATCAGTCCTAATGTTATTCTTATGGGGAACAAATAAAATGTTATAAATCACTTATTTATGAATGTATTTTTGTCAAACTTGGTGAGTGGCTTTATGTACTAGTGAGAAACATATAAATGCATTGGAAATTCGCTGAGTACGCAGGTTTGCTGCGACGGGGGGTATTTATTTTTAAGGGTAACTATCCCCCCAAAACCGCCAGAAACATGAAAAATCAAAATTTCCCAAAAACGGCTCAAACGATTTTGATTAAACTTTAGTCGTTTGTAGAGCTTTACTTTTACAACAAAATTACACCTTACACCACCCGCATTTCTGTAAAAATTCGGGTTCAGAAATTATAAGACTTAAAACATCAAAAATTCAGTTTTTGATTTTTCATAAAAAACATAAATATAAAAATTTACGATTTACCATTAAAAAGAGTTAAAAAAACTAAATAATTTAGTATTTTGAATGTATATTCTACAATTGCTGGCTGCGGATAAAATTTAAATTTTCATTTTGCGGTAAACGCAGTATGTTTTCCAATGTTATTCTAATGGGGGATAAAAAATTACTATTTATCTCTTATTTACTAATCAATTTCGTTCAAACTTGATATGCTTTCAAGTTAGCATTGACCGACAGAGGAAATTCGAAATATGTTGCCCCTTAATAACCCTGGGGGAGAATAGGGTGCATTATTTCCCCTCTTAAAACCACGTGTGTAGCAATGGATTATGTAGTGCCTCTAAAACAGGGATTTGCCGGGATGTTTTTGAAAACAACTTGTTTTACAAGATTTTCTGCACATTCGATCGTGCTTTGTATTCTATATTTAGTAAATAAAGAGTAATTTATTCATTAAAGTTGGGTTAAAAGGGAGAAAGTATGTGTCATCAGTTTCCTGATACCGTTTATTTATATAACTAACTGTAACCTTGGTTTCAGATATAAATTTGATCATTCTTAATTTTGAAAGATTTATAACGGTATCAATAGATTTGGGAGTGCGCCAGCTCTTAGGGTTAACATGTGTGCGTTACCATTGATTATACATCCTACGGAATTCCGTAGGATGTATAATCAATGGAGTTACGTAGCGTTGATACCAATCCCTCCCTCACCGCTCATAACGCTACGCCATACCCCCTGTGTGTATGTGTATGACCCAAAACACAAACATTTTCTAAACAGTCGGGTTAAGGAGCCAGGAGTCAGGAGGAGCGATTGCTCGGTGCGGCTCAGTCGAGATTAGTGCCAATTAACCCAGTGGCAACCGCAATTGCAACTCCGCTGTCGTCGCTGTAGCTGCGTCATCTCATCTCTCATCTCCCTCGGATTACCTTTTCTCACGGCCTACTCCCCATCTGCACGTCGCTGGGCAGTGTTCCCCACATCAAGTCAAACTTTTAACCCTGAGTTAAATCCCAATCAAATTATGAAGCACAGTCCAGCTATAAAATTTAACCTAAACTGATTTATATATTTTTTAAACTTGTATAGTCGTTATCACATTGATTTTTGATAGTATATTTCATTAGTTTTGATCAAATCAAATGGCCTAACCATGTGTTGCTTATATCGAGCTACTTGTTAACCATTTTTACTAATTAAATGGCCAAATATCAAAGGCAATACATAACACGGGCGTAAATGTATAGCTCTCCCGTAGGTTAACAGTGAATACTAATCTTCATGTGTGGTTTTCATTAATGACTGATGCAGCAAATGCAGCATCGTTTATCGTGTATTTTATTTCAGGATTTTCCGGGGATGGTTTCAATTACATCCATAATCTACGCGGCAATACAATTAATGATTAGAGTAAATTATTTAAATGCGATGCTTAAAAAGTCGAACTCCTATATTTGTAAAGATTGAGGTGTCGCACTGCCGCGACGTTCACTTGTATAATATTACTTGTAATATAGTGGAGGCCAATAATTTTGCCAATAAATGAGTACTGCCGTTTAGACTTGTCCAGCTCCGTATACACGCTGTCCGTGTACGGTGTGACCAGAGGCGCGGACGGTCGGAGAGAAGGCTCGGGGGCGGGGAGAAGCCTTCAATAAATATCGGCAACGGCTCGAGGGAAAGTAAATCGGTGAAAGTGGCCGGGCGGGCATCACCGGGACGTCTCGGCGGACCGCTACGACGCTGCACGGCTACACTGCTAGCACTACACGGCCATACGATGGGTAAACTGCTAGCACTACACGACCATACGATGTGTACACTGCTAGCACTACACGACCATACGATGTGTACACTGCTAGCACTATACGATGGGTAGACTGCTAGCACCACACGGCCATACGATGGGTACACTGCTAGCACTATACGGTCATACGATGGGTACACTGCTAGCACCACACGGCCATACGATGGGTACACTGCTAGCACTACACGGCCATACGATGGGTACACTGCTAGCACTATACGGTCATACGATGGGTACACTGCTAGCACTATACGGTCATACGATGGGTACACTGCTAGCACTACACGGCCATACGATGGGTAAACTGCTAGCACTACACGACCATACGATGTGTACACTGCTAGCACTACACGACCATACGATATGTACACTGCTAGCACTATACGATGGATAGACTGCTAGCACCACACGGCCATACGATGGGTACACTGCTAGCACTATACGGTCATACGATGGGTACACTGCTAGCACCACACGGCCATACGATGGGTACACTGCTAGCACTACACGGCCATACGATGGGTACACTGCTAGCACTATACGGTCATACGATGGGTACACTGCTAGCACTATACGGTCATACGATGGGTACACTGCTAGCACTATACGGTCATACGATGGGTACACTGCTAGCACTATACGATGGGTACACTGCTAGCACTATACCGTCATACGATGGGTACACTGCTAGCACTATACGATGGGTACACTGCTAGCACCACACGGCCATACGATGGGTACACTGCTAGCACTATACGGTCATACGATGGGTACACTGCTAGCACCACACGGCCATACGATGGGCACACTGATAGCACCACACGGCCATACGATGGGTACACTGCTAGCACTACACGGCCATACGATGAGTACACTGCTAGCACTATACGGCCATACGATGGGTACACTTCTAGCACTATACGATGGGTAGACTGCTAGAACCACACGGCCATACGATGGGTACACAGCTAGCACTATACGGCCATACGATGGGTAAACTGCTAGCACTACACGGCCATACGATGGGTACACTGCTAGCACTATACGGCCATACGATGGGTACACTGCTAGCACTTCACGGCCATACGAAGGGTACACTGCGAGCACTACACGACTATAAGATGGCTATACTGCTAGCACTACACGGTCATACGATGGGTACACTGCTAGCACTACACGGCGTTACGAAGGGTACACTGCGAGCACTACACGGCCATACGAAGGGTACACTGCGAGCACTAAACGACCATAAGATGGCTTTACTGCTAGCACTACACGGTCATACGAAGCGTACACTGTGAGCACTATACAGCCATACGATGAGTACACTGCTAGCACCACACGGCCATACGATGGGTAGACTGCTAGCACTATACGGCCATACGATGGGTACACTGCTAGCACTACACGGCCATACGAAGGGTACACTGCGAGCACTACACGACTATAAGACGGCTATACTGCTAGCACTACACGGCCAAAGACACACATATAACACATATCCAAATATCACTTATCTCTTGCACATAGCAACATTTAGTTTGCACAATACTTGAACTCACTACGTTAGCACAGAAACGAATGTAGTTCATATGTATTTGAGATTACATAATTAAAGATCGAGATTTATTTTGATATTTACCTGATATATGCGAGAATAAAATTTGTCAAACTCTTTTATTATACAAAATCTTATGAAACATAAACAGCGACTCAAAGCAGCGATCGATTCTGAGTCTGCACCTGGGGCAAAGACATCCTACCGGTGCGGTCCAATAACACGCGTGATTAATGCACTCGCCTCACAACACCATCAATCCGCTTATCGCGGGCTGAGCCCCAGCTGATTGTCGATGGTATCGCTATTGTTAGCGAACTGATAACAGATCCCTGCTATCACAACGTGGCTAATTACAACACAGTTCAACGGAACGCTCGGCGTTCCGTGTTTGATGATAGTTTTCTAATTCAAAATAACAATTAATTTTATCACAAGCGCTAATTTAAACGCGTTTATAATTATAAACTGCGATACAGTTAGATACCAACTACACCATAGTAGTTGGGTTATACAAATAAACGAATAAATATTTTTTAAATACTTATGACATTACAACCAGAACAAATTTAGCAAATAAAACAATATTCGACACAGATCAGAGTATCGAGGTAATGTTCCTTTACTTACATAAGACCAAATTCATCCTACATTTATTTAAAATAAAGTCAAATTTAATCGTGATGAAAGTAAGTCATACTTACGTATACTTTTAGTACTAAATACAATTCCATAATAAGTAAATATTCGACCGTTAGCTTAATATAAAGTTAAACAATTACTAACATTTCAGATGTTTTGCTAAATAATGAGTGGTTGGATTTGCTATAATACTCGTCTCATCATTAGAGGTTCGCCAGAACAATACCTTGACAAGAGATAGTAGGTTCGAAACTAGACCCAACAAATACACACACAACAATAATGTGAATTAACACAAGGAAATGAATAACGAACAAAGTGGGAAAGATTATATCGCGAGGGAAAGGCAAGGGCCACCAAGAGGCAGATATAGAGTTAATGCATATAACAGGTAATCTGCAAACACTACTCCAAGGTAATGGGGTGTGTAAAAAAGCTGATTTCACGATTCACAGGCAAACGCGGCGGTCACGACATCGAGCTGCCCGGTGAGATTGTTCAACTGTGTTATGGGGCTTGTAATATAGCGTGGTGTAGAGGGTGACATGCATTCAACGTGCGTCGTAGTAATGGTAGCAGAAACACATTCTTGCGTCTTAAGCCGCATCTCACAAAAATATCTCACTCACTCACGATACCACGTTACCCAGTCTCGATGGGTTATCCGGATCCAGATTCGACTGCATCATTGCGGTCGGGCCAATTTGGAAGATGTTTATACCTCTTTAGGGGAAGTAGACCCAGTTTCAAGATTCGATAGAGCCGAATCGATGGGAATAAAATATGCTGCATTCCTACAACGCCAGTTATTTGATTACAAAACGGTAAAAACAAATACAATAGTTATTATTATTATGTACTGTGAAAACTTCAGATAACAGAGTTGTATTATTTGTGTTATCTGAGCGAACATAAAAATATACCTAGACACCTTCTCACGTACAAAACAAGGTAAACAAACCAAGTGAGAAAACGTTTAACTAATGAAAGTCTTTAACTTGGTTGGACTTTATTGAAAAATCTACCAAGGATGCCTACCTTTGCATTAAATTGCATATGTAAAATCACCTGCTGAACGTATTCTAAACTTAAAGGATTGAACTGTATAAAAAATATTTTAATAGCTAATCCTAATATCCTAGACGAAAATTCAAATTCAAATACTGATAAAAGATAAAATAAAATACCCCCGTAGCAGCAAACCTGCATACTCAGTGAATTTCCAATGGAGATATAAATGTCTTAATACTACGTCAAGCCACTTACCAAGTTTCATAAAAATATATTCACAAATAAGCGATATATACAATTTTAATTATTCTCCATAAGAATAACATTGGGGCTGAGTACGCAGGTTTGCTGCAACAAGGAACACAATAAATGGGTTTTTATGCTAATATTAATATAACTAAAGTAGATGAAGTCATATACCAGTTTTTAATAATTTATGTTCATAATTAAGAGAGACATAGCATGTAATTATTATCCATAAGAATAACATGGGGATGAGTACGCAGGTTTGCTGCTACGGGATCCTTTGGCAACAAATTATTTTTTTGAGCAAATATCAATAGACCACAACCAGATGAAGATATATATACCATAGCCATATACAAAGATTCGTCAGTATACGTTCATAAATAAGCGAGATATAAAATTTTTCTTTTCCTCCATAAGAATAACATTAGACAACGTACTGTGTTTAGCACTTTCAATATCTTGGTAACCAATTGACGTAGAGAAATGATCAAAAAACCAAATTGTGTGTTTTTTTAAGCTGAATAGTGAAAACTAAAATTTGAATATTTCGAAAATTATATGTGAAAAATTCAAAAACCCATTTTTGGGGTGCAAAACCCCCCAAAATACCCCTTCGGGTGAAGCGATCTGGCTGGTTTACGAACTTAAAGTAAAAAATGTTGCTTTACACGTTTATACCAAATTTAATCTAAATCGGGACAATTTTTACGAGAGTTTTCGTGCTCACACACACACACACACACACACACACACACACACACACACACACACACACACACACACACATATATATATATATATATATATATATATATATATATATATATATATGTATATACAGTTTCGAACGAATGGTGTTTTTGGAGTCTGGGGACCTCAAAACGAAAAGTTATGATGGTCCCGGGCCTAGGTCTTACCATGCCGACTACGGTAATAGCTTCTTCCCTAAAGGGGAAATTCGCTAAAAGATTGGCATAGTCGCGTTTGATAAAAATACTTAGTTGTTTTAAATCGCGTTATTTTCACAGTATTTTTACCGGTATATATTTCTGTAAATACACTTATATCACGTTATCCAGCATGTTGATTTTAAACTAAAAACGCATTACAACAGATAACTTTTCAATTGTATTCCAACGTGCACATTTTTTAGCGAATTTCCCCTATAGGGAAGAAGCTATTACCGTAGTCAGCATGGCAAGACCTAGGCCCGGGACCATGATAACTTTTCGTTTTGAGGTCCCCAGACCCCAAAAACACCATTCGTTCGGAACTGTGTGTATATACATATGTGTCCGTGAGCACGATAACTCTCGTAAAAATAATCCGATTTTGATGAAATTTAGCATAAACGTGTAAAGCAACATTTATGACTTAAAGTTCGAAAACCAGCCAGGTCGCTCCAACCGAAGGGGTATTTTGGGGGGTTTTGTACCCCAAAAATGGGTTTTTTGAATTTCTTACATATAATATTTGAAATAGTTCTTACCAATTTAGTTCTTACCATTGGATTTAGCTTAAAAAAACACAATTAGGTATTTTGATCATTTCTCTACGTCAATTGGTTACCGAGATATCGAAAGTGCTTAACACAGTACGTTGTATAATGTTATTCTTATGGAGGAAAAGAAAAATTTTATATCTCGCTTATTTATGAACGTATACTAACGAAACTTGGTATACGGCTTCATCTGGTTGTGGTCTATTGATATTTGCTCAAAAAAATAATTGTTTGCCAAAGGCTCCCGTAGCAGCAAACCTGCGAACTCAGCCCCATGTTATTCTTATGGATAATAATTCAATGCTATTTCTCCCTTAATTATGAACATAAATTAATAAAAACTGGTATATGACTTCACCTAGTTCAGTTATATTGACAATAGCATAAAACCCATTTGTTGTGTTCGTTGATGCAGCAAACTTGCGTATTCAGCTCCAATGTTATTCTTATGGAGAATAATTCAAATTGCATATATCGCTTATTTGTGAATCTATTTTTATGAAACTTGGTAAGTGGCTTTATGTAGTATTAAGACATTTATACCTCCATTGGAAATTCGCTGAGTATGCAGGTTTGCTGTGACGGGGGTATTATTTAACAATACAACCTGTCATTTGAGCGCAAGGAGGGCAATAAAGGATTGTAGACAGTATTTCAAGACAGTGTAGGAAATTATACATATTGTATTTTGTACTAGTAACCCTGTCAAGCTATGTTAAACAATGAGTGGCGAAGAACACGCTTTAAGAGCGTAAAAAAAATACATTTATCTAAAATCGCTCAAACTAATCAGGGTTATCAAGACGTCACATCCACCACTTTCTACTTCGCGGGAGACGATACCGGAGTACACCTCTGAACACGTATTACAATACGTTTATCGTGGTAATTACCCGTACAACTACGAGTTCAGGGAAAGTGAAAGTTCCCTGCAATTAATAAGGGATAATGGGAGTAGACAGGTTACGGCCACTAATGGTAGCATTCCGCCCGCGGATACTCAACAGCTACAACTAGACCTATGTCATCGGCCGGGCTATTTTCAGAATAAATTTTCAAATTCAAAACAAAAATACAAACAAATGTAAAATTCGTAAAAAATAATCTTTTGTGAAACGTTGATTTTTTACTATAGAAGAGGTACTTTTGCTCTCTAACACGGCAACCTCAGACTGATACGTTGTACAATTGAACACGTCGTGATCTAGTACGAAGTACATCTAGTTATTATCCAGACTAAAAAAACACTAAAAACATAGTGAAAACTTATGAATAACTTAATTCAAACAATATAATTTATAGTTTGTAAATACTGTGTTATGTTTTTACTTTCTCCCCTAATACACAATAAGAACGGATAAAGTACTTTGTACTGTACACGGATTGTCATCGGACGGTATTGTTTTCGTCAAAATGTTTGAATTTGAGTTATCGTTGGAAATATTTATCTTGGTGTTCCCTGAACCAAAAAAGTGGTTTTTGAGGTGATGTCTGTCTGTAAGGATGACTACACCTACAGATTATAACATTAGTCGTTTTAACTATACCGCATAATACACAATACTTCCACTTCAATTCGTTTTACCAATGTGTTCCAATGTTCCGTTCCAATTTTTATATGTTCTATTCTAATTATGCCAAAAATCCAGTACCGTCAATGTGCGCACTGGGGCCCACCAGGATCTACTGTAGCAGTTCAGTGACGTCAGCATACGTGCGCCATGCTGCAGTTGCTGATCTCATGCTGACAAAATGCTGCGCCTTCGAGGCCGCTGAGCGATAAACCTAAATATACATTTGTATCCCTCATTTTCAAACATGCTGTTGCAATATTGCCATCGTTACCTTCGAATGAGGTTGGCGAAATCTTCAAACACGAGGAACTGGAAACGCTTTGAACAAATAACGTTGTTGTATAAAACGGAACAGATAATTGTAAACTAATAAAGAAATTATGGGTGTTTATTAGTTGCCGGTTTCGCCCTAAGGATAAATAAAAGTATCAATGGGTCAGTTAATACACGAAGTTAACTATTTCCAGAAATAATTGCTCTGTCGTTATTTCTCAACCAGGCTTTAAAACCAATTTATTTTAGCTATTAAACGTAGAGGCACAGTATTAATTTTAAACCTCTTGGTATATTTATTGGCATCTTTATTTGCTTCTATAAATTGTCCTGTTGAAGTACAATTCCACTATAAAATACTGAAAGAAGAACATCGAACAAACCAATTATTGTTAACTAAATGCAGTGTGGTTATTTTATCACGAGATAAAGGATTGTAAATGATGAATAATTGAATCCTCACACAAAATAATATGTAGAAAGCTGAATTTTTGTTTGTTTTATTTACACTGCCTGACCAAATTAGAACTAGCTATATTTTATTTTCTCATTGTCTATTTTAGCGAATTTCCCCTATAGGGAAGAAGCTATTACCGTAGGTCTCATGGTAAGACTTAAGCCCGAGACCATGATAACTTTTTGTTTTGAGGTCCCCAGATGTCCAAAACACTATTCGTTCAAATTTATATATATGTATATATATATATCTATATATATATATATATATATATATATATATATATATATATATATGTGTCCGTGAATGCGATAACTTGAGTAAAAAACGTCCGATTTCGATGAAATTTGGCTCAAATGTGTAAACTGACATTTATGACTTTAAGTTCGAAAACCAGAAAAATCGGACTATGGGAAGGGGGGTTTATGGGGGTTTTAAATTTTCCAAAAATCAGTTTTTTGCATTTTTTACCCTAAAATTTTTTAAACACTTAATTTAGGTTTAGACCATGTTATAGAGCTTAAAAAAACAAATAATATGGTATTTTGAATTATTAACCTAGGTTAAGTGGTTGCGGAAAAAATCCAAAAAACATGCTCATAAAATCTCCCATGTTAATCTTATGGGAAAAAGGTTTTTGGCTTTTCCTCAGTTAATTTTACTTTAAACTTCACATTTTCTTTTACCAATCACTTCAGCTCCACAAAACAATCATTTTGGTGTTTAAATTGTGATTCTACGTCAAACCGTTGCAGAGATATTCAAAGTGCTAAACACAGTACGTTGTCCAATGTTATCCTTATGGAGAATAAATAAAATTTGATATCTTGATTATTTATGAATGTATATTGATGAAATTTGGTATGTGGCTTCATGTTGTACTGGTATATTGATAATTGCACAAAAAATAAATGTTTTGTTGACTGTCCCCGTAGCAGCTAACCTGCATACTCAGCCCTAATGTTATTCTTATGGAGAATAAGTAAAGTTTTATATCTCCCTTAATTATGAACATAAATTAATAAAACATGGTAAGTAGCTTCACCTGGTTCAGTTATATTGATAATTGCATAAAAACTCATTTCTTATCTTCCTCGTTGCAGCAAACCTGCGTACTCAGTCCTAATGTTATTCTTATGGGGAATAAATAAAATGTAATAAATCACTTATTTATGAATGTATTTTTGACAAACTTGGTGAGTGGCTTTATGTACTAGTGAGAAACATATCAATGCATTGGAAATTCGCTGAGTACGCAGGTTTGCTGCGACGGGGGGTATTTCAGAGGTATCGGGTCAAACCCAGGGGAAAAATAGTTTTTTAAATAATAATTCAATTTCCCCGTTAGTTTTACAGGACTGGGATCAAATATTAATCAGGAAAAACAAAAAAGTACCCAATGTTAATACAATTTCAAATTAGAGACTTTATTACTACACCATCAACACATTTTATTTAAATTCAAACGATATGTTGAGAGGTATTGTAGAATTTGCATCCCAAAATTTAACTTTCTATTACAGACTGCATGATTTTACAGTAATTTAGCATGTAAATTTCCATATTTAATGATAAAACAGCCACAATGATATTGCAATATCAATATTGTCAAAATAATTAGACACCATAGAGGCTACAATCTTAAATTCAAAATATAACTACCCCCTGGCATTCCAACATACAACAAATCCAATGCATACACATATTACAAAGTATAACAACCAGAAATATTTTTCTTCAGAGAGCGCACATGATCTCCGACTCCAAGGGAGTGGTTGCGTTATCAATATTAAACTCACAGTGAACACTCGCACCAGCAACAACACAAACCCAACCAACCAACCTGCCTCACGCAAACGAACGTTAACCTCCGACCCATTTAGGCGAGGAGTTACCTGTGGCCGACCTTGCGTAGATGCTACGGTGTGTTGTAACATCTGGTATTTCAAATATATAAGCCTGATGTAACTTATGGGCAGAGATGGTTTCGAAAATCAAAGGATTAGACCTACTCATTTACGTAATAAATTCACAGATTAAAGACCTATTTCAAAACCAGTAAAATTGTGTTAGTTTTATTAAGTTGAAAATGTAAAATTCCGTATGATGATGACGGAAATAAATTTCAGTTTCATAAATGCACTATTTGATTTTAACTGATTTTGGGTTACAGAAATCGTCTGAAAGCAAATTATTGGGTCTAAAAGCATACTCCAGCCGTGGTTCATCTGTAGCCAAAATAACGTGTACGGGACAGTATTGTTGTAGAAAGTGTCAGTAAGAGTCGGTACGTGTTGCCAGGTAAAGTATGCACGTACCCGAGCCGTGATGGCCACCATAACGAATTAATACCACCATATTAGTGTCGTGGAAGGAAAGTGCCAGTAGGAGTCAGAACGTGTCGCCAGATATAGTATGCACGCACCTACGCCGTGGTTCATGTACAACCATCATACCGTGGACAGGGCAGTATTGTGGAAGGACAGTGCCAGTAGGGGACAGAACGTGTCGCCAGGGAAAGTATGCACGTGCCCAAGCCGTGGTTCATGTACAACCATCATACCGTGGACAGGGCAGTATTGTGGAAGGAAAGTGTCAGTAGAGGATAGAACGTGTCGCCAGGGAAAGTATGCACGTACCCAAGCCGTGGTTCATGTATAGCCATCATAACGTGAACAGGTCAGTATTGTGGAAGGAAAGTGTCAGTAGAGGACAGAACGTGTCGCCAGGGAAAGTATGCACGTACCCGAGCCGTGGTTCATATACAGCCATCATACCGTGAACAGGTCAGTATTGTGGAAGGAAAGTGTCAGTAGAGGATAGAACGTGTCGCCAGGGAAAGTATGCACGTACCCAAGCCGTGGTTCATGTATAGCCATCATAACGTGAACAGGTCAGTATTGTGGAAGGAAAGTGTCAGTAGAGGACAGAACGTGTCGCCAGGGAAAGTATGCACGTACCCGAGCCGTGGTTCATATACAGCCATCATAACGTGAACAGGGCAGTATTGTGGAAGGAAAGTGGACAGGGCAGTATTGTGGAAGGAAAGTGTCAGTAGAGGATAGAACGTGTCGCCAGGGAAAGTATGCACGTACCCAAGCCGTGGTTCATGTATAGCCATCATAACGTGAACAGGTCAGTATTGTGGAAGGAAAGTGTCAGTAGAGGACAGAACGTGTCGCCAGGGAAAGTATGCACGTACCCGAGCCGTGGTTCATATACAGCCATCATACCGTGAACAGGTCAGTATTGTGGAAGGAAAGTGTCAGTAGAGGATAGAACGTGTCGCCAGGGAAAGTATGCACGTACCCAAGCCGTGGTTCATGTATAGCCATCATAACGTGAACAGGTCAGTATTGTGGAAGGAAAGTGTCAGTAGAGGACAGAACGTGTCGCCAGGGAAAGTATGCACGTACCCGAGCCGTGGTTCATATACAGCCATCATAACGTGAACAGGGCAGTATTGTGGAAGGAAAGTGTCAGTAGAGGACAGAACATGTCACCAGGGAAAGTATGCACGTACCCAAGCCGTGGTTCATGTATAGCCATCATAACGTGAACAGGGCAGTATTGTGGAAGGAAAGTGCCAGTAGAGGACAGAACGTGTCGCCAGGGAAAGTATGCACGTACCCAAGCCGTGGTTCATGTACAGCCATCATAACGTGAACAGGGCAGTATTGTGGAAGGAAAGTGCCAGTAGAGGACAGAACGTGTCGCCAGGGAAAGTATGCACGTACCTGAGTCATTGTTCGCTAGATCGGTCTCGGCGAAAGTCGCTATTACGTTGGAAAACTATAAAGCCGAGGAAAACGACAAAGCCTTCATCGTCATGTCCACTTTTATTTTCACTAGCTACCAAATCAGAATATTTTCCTGGGTTGCCGGAGTACTGATGACAGCAATATTGATATCAATGGGTTAAAATAAAACTAGCAAAGTATTCATAGTTTTCGTCGAATTTTAATTCAAGTCAAATATGTTCGCTTAAAAAAGTTGATGTATAAACATAAATCCAGTTGGGTTCCCCAATTTTTCACATTATGAAATAAACATTAATAAAATAATTATATGTCTGATTTCTTTATGGGAGTTAGGTATTAATTCTTAAACGTCTCATGCATGTTAAATACTTGATATTACTTTTATAAGCCCTCGTCTCATAGCATATAATGCAAAATAATGTGTGTAAGGAAGTTTTGTGATGTTACTTAACAGGTTTTAGGCAGTAATTATAAATAACTTACTGAACGTTCCAAAGGTAGGAAAAAGTGTCGGACTTGAAAAATATAATTGTTATGAACAAAATCCATAATATTTCAAACATGGGGCAGTCCGTGCATTGTATTGACAATATAATGAAATGAAATAAGTCAAACATATAATCAGATAGTTTCTTTTCAAAAGGAATAATCAAAATTGTATTCTGATTTATTACAATCAGATTACAATACCCCAAAAATAAGTTATGTTTTTAGAACTTTAAAATAATCCAGATGTTTGAATACTTAACAATCTTAACAATGTACGATGTTACATTATACAAATAATTTATGTTTAACATTACAAGTATACCAATACATTTTTATCGACTTCCCAGGATTGAAGAGTGCCAAAGATAATATTTAAAAATACAAAACACTCCATTAAACTCAAATAGGCAGTTAATATAGTCTTAAGGCAAACAAGAAATAATATATTATCGCCGCTAAAACAGACCAGACAAGCACTCCAACATTATATTACAAGCGACAATTAAACACATATTTTACTATGCTGCGCCTCTTTTTAGAGAGTGTATGTTCTGTATGACAACACTAGATTACCCGAGTACGTTGTCAATGTACATTTCGGTTGCTAAGCAACAATAAACGTCATCAGTGACGCAATAGTGTAGCTTTATCATACGTACGTTCACTTCCCTCAGCTAAATCAGAAAATCCGTTGATGCGGTTATTAGGATTATGTGGGGTCAATATATGATTGTTGGTCGTCATATCACTTCCTCCACCGTCAGAAAACATCATTAGCTCTTCTGCTATCAACTGCATAAACACGCAGTGGCGTAACGGGGGGCATGTGGGCCGAGTTAGAAGCTCTGGCGGGCTTGCATGGTGGGATTAAATTGTCATATTTAATTTTCAAAAAAGTAATAATGTTGTTGGTAAACTTAAAGAATTTATTTATTTTTAGCCTAGTGATGATATTTTGCATTCATTGGGCTTAGGGCCTATTTTTTTATAAAAGACTCACTTTAAAAATGCGATAAGTTTTATTATTTTAAATATCCTCAACAAAAACTACTTTAAAAATAAACTTTAAGTGAGCTATTTTAACAAATATTTTCCCATTTTGCATACAAATTTTAAAACATGTAATGTTTTTGTCAGTAATGTTTTTTTTAAATATGTAGAGAAAATTCCGTTATGTAAATTCACTTTGAAGGGTGAATCATAGAATAGTCTAACTACAGTAGGATAGGATCAGTTTTAAAACCAACGTACAACCGTATACGCTACAGCCGGCGGTTTCGCAAATGAGCTTTAACTAGGTTCTAATGACCTTAAATCATGAGTCACTACTCTTGGTTTCAAAAACCTGCCGTTGTGAAATCCATTTTTCAGTAAAATAACCGTTTTGAAATCCATTATGATGGCAGTAGATTAGGTGGGACGGAGTCAAAATCTCCTATTTGGTTCAATGTAAAAACTGTGCAATTCAAAGTATTTAAATATTAATATCTTGTCGCATTATAAATGCACCTTAATATGTTAAACTTAACTTTATAATCTTGAGACACATATTACATGGGATTTGATTGTTTGTTTATCTTGAAGCAAAGTTATGATTTGAGTTAAATTAAAACACCCTTGTAATGTGGCTTTTGGAAATAGTGTTGATAACAAGCCGTCCTGTACGACGAATGCCAGCGTCCCGCCAACGTAGCAAACCTATACTTGTGAAAAAGCTATAAAAACACAAAAAATAGGCCAAAAACATAGCATAGGTCATAAATGTAAAGTACAATTATTGGTCAATAAGTATAATTATTGGTCATTAACTCCTATAAGCTTGTAATTTTAAACTATATTTCACCACAGCTGGATAGTCGAATGAAGTCATTAGATTAATATGAATGAATATTGGACAGTTATAAATGAAAAAGCACGGATTTTACAATAACACATATTAAACAATGAACGGTTTATTGAGTCACATAAAACAGTGTAAATTAAGAAACATTATCAACAATCAGTTTATGGATAATGAATGTGAAACGTAACTATATGAATGTTTATAACTGAGAGAAATAAATAAATATAATATTTATATATAATTATAAATACAAAAGGCAGGACGCTGTCTGCGACCGTACCGCGCGAGCGATGTTTCGACTTTAAAACTCATAAAACACCCCAAAGCCCTGAAGGGGCGAGGGTGAGGGTTTTAGAAAGTGGCGGGAACTCTTAACAACCACTTTACGTCGGATGTTTTGTTACAATCATTTTGAAAACCGTTTTTATATATTAGCAGTGTTTTAAATAGACGGTTATCAACAGTACTCAATAGGCGGTTATCAACAGTAACAGGCATTACCCAACACAGACCACAATATAATTTCATACGTTCACAAAATACCCTACAGGACACACTGCAGTGCCGAGTAACAGCTTGCCAATAACGTTCCCCGTCACCCATGCCGTTCCCATCGTGCCCAAGAGGTGATTGCAGCCGTATCATGATAGTGTGTCGGTCGGGGGGCGGACGGGGAGAGAGTAGAGAAAGCTGTTGGTTGGAAAGTGGTGTGATTGTAGGCGGGATGACGGTCAGTGGGGCAGTGTGCCGGGCCCGCGGCCCCTACACCACCCACGCCCGGCACACGGCGGCGCGGCGCGGCGTTTGCTCAACCACAACAAAAAATTCCCCGACTTCCCTAACCTCTCACTTGAAATAACCTTATCAACCATCCCAATGAGGTCTCTCCCTGACCAAAAATAACCAACCACATTTAGTTGAACAATAGATGTCTGATTTTATTGGTGTAGAGATTATTATTTGTCAAATACAATTGTCCATACGCAGCTTGCGCATTGAAACACCATCAATATGGTTAGATTAGCATATTATGGGAACTGATATTTTATAACGATCGGTTTGATTTTTAAATAGCTCCAGAAATGGTATTTATCTTCCAGCACTGGAATATTCTTTATTATTTATAATTGAATGAATTTGGTATTTGTCGTAAGCAGCTAAAATAATTGTACAATACTCTCTGATTATCAGTAGGTTTATTTGCTGACTTCATTAGGCTATATGAAACAAGAATCCTGATCGAAATTCCGTGTTTGTGATATGTCAATGTATGCTCTTCTCATTCAGGTGAATTTTGCTGGTCAACGTAAAATACTTTCGACTAAGAAACTATGTAAAATCCCGATTAAATTTGCCAAGCGACCTTGTCTGCATACATCAGAACACTATGCACCTCCGGTTAGAAAGTTAAATTACATTAAACTTTAGAAATTGCATACGGACAAACCATTCTTGTTAATTTCCCACAGGCATCCGCAAATGTTCTTGCAACAAGTCAGATTTATACAACAACTTTCTGTATGTTTGACAGAACTTTAATATTTGCGACGGCAGTAAATACAACACCGAATTAAAAAGCGAACAAACTGACTTTCTTGGATGAATATTTGAGAGGTAAGAATGTTCTTGTCGAACGAAACAAGAAATAAACTTGAGGGAAAGAGCAATACAAATATTTCACTCGCGCCAGCCAAGAGACACCTCTTATTATTTATGGAGTCCGCTGATGTCTGTCGCACGATCGAAGAGCATTGCATCAACGCAGAGGAGCGGGTAACGAATGAATCAGCTCGCAAACGTTAGTTCCAGATCATTAAACCGGTGATGAAGTCATTAGGATGACATAATTCATGACCGACTCTCACGATACAATATCCTGCGATCGGTCGGTGTCGCGTCCGTCGTTGCGAGCTGGGAGTTGCAGCCCGATGGAGTCAAAGTGAACAGAGTGTTCATAACGAAACATTAGCAAGCGGTTTCTGAGTGGTAAAATCAGAAAGAATATATCTGGAAAAAACTGGTGGATCAATATTATAATACTCACGTGAAAACTGTGTAAGAGCTACACCAAAGTCTACCTCACCTGGAACAAAGAGAACCTTAATGTTAACTTTGTTCAAGGTTGTAATCACAAAGTACTCGTAGAATTAACATTCCCAGAGCGACCAGTAATTTAGCGGGTTTAAACTTTAATAATAAAATGTGGATGGATACAGTTAGTCTTCACCATTGACAGTCAACGCTAAAAGCATAAGAGATTTATTTCACAGATTCTGGAGAAAATATACGCTCTTATCAACTTATTTTAAGATAGCTCAAAGCTTTAAAATAATTAAGCCCACCAACATTTGTTTTAGATATTTGCACTTCAAATATAACCAATCTAACTATACACGTGGGTAAGAGTACAACGCCTTACAGGTTCGACTTGGAGAAAGGCATTTCAAAGTTAATACGTTTTGGAACATACAAAGTCTCCCACCCTTCGACGGACGGAGCGGGAATCAACGACGAAGACCTATTAATTGGCGTTTCAGCCGGAATATCTCAATTAACGAAAGTAACAATGCCAGAGAGGGCCGAAAGTGTGACAGACAAGACAAACAGTGCATTACGAGACTGGGGGAGCCAGCAGCCATGTCTCCGGCCTTTGTCGACCATAACTGGACCAGGACAGCCCTGTTCAATCATTCCTTACACAACTGCGATCGCGGTAAATAGACCAGGAGTAAATCCTTATTACGCATTATTTGTCAAAACCTCCGGGTCACTTGGTTTCGTTGCCGTTATGTGGTTCTGAGATTATTCAAACTGAATCAAAAGCGTAAATCACTACCATAACTCAACAGATACTCGACATGACAAATATAGACCAAGATGAAGCCTCTCCCTGTTTAATAGTCTGATCAATTTGTTTAATTCTGATTAATTTAATTCTTGGCGCGTATGCCAACGACATTGTTCATCTCGTTCCTTTGGCAAAGCTAATCTTCTAATCAGATGATACCACCCTGTTGTTTGGAGGCCCAAGTTTTAGCTTACATAATAGTTTCGGAATCAATATATCCCTCTATAGTACGCTAACCAATAATAATTTTCAATTGAATACAGACACAATCTTTGTTGTCAAGTTTTCAACTTGTAATAAGAACCCATTAGCATTGTATCCTTTTGAATTTGGAATCAATGAATCTTTAAATCGTTAAATTCCTCGGACTCGTCCTCGATAACTTAACATGGGCTGAACACGTATAGTCAGACTGTAGTCGGTTAAGCGAGCTAGTTTTGCTCCCAGGTCTTTGTATCCTCTTCTGCCCATGTAACCCATGGTAATGGTGTACCGTGGATGTTTCTGTTCTGTAATGTCGTATAGCAAGAGGTCTGGGGTAGCAGTCCGCATTCTACCAAGGTTTTTTTGAGATAGGAGGCGGCTGTGCGGATTATCACTGGACTCCATCCCCTGACATCTTGTAGTGGACTCTTTCGATATCTTCATATTTTAACCCTACCGTCACGATACATATTCAAGACAATTCTTTATATTAACAGCAAGGAGAATAGTTAATAATTTGGGTAATTAGTTAGCTCATATTGCTAGTTTGACGATGTAGAAATAAATGCTGTAACTGTATTTGATTAATCAAGTAAAGTTTTTGTTTAAAGTAAGGACTGATTATGGATTTTTTTAATTCCCACGTTTTTTTTTTGGTGATCGACTTGTTTTATTGCTTGTTTCGAGGCAACTTTGTCAGCTCTTTTCTAATATTCTGCGATCAAAAGATCGCAAAACTAACTTATAGAGGGCGACTCGTGACCTTCTTTGTATTCTTACCGAAGTTTAAAACTACTTTTTAAATTCAATAAATCCTTCAAAATGGATAACAAATAATGGAGGAGTGGAGACAAAATTGACTTTAGTGCATACTAAGTAGGAAAGGGATTCTGCGAGGCCTCCCACGCTAGCATCCGCAAATGTCAGTAGAAATGTTAAACGCGACTTTCACTGATTTACAACGTCCATCCACGCTTTCTCCATATCTCACGATTGTGGCCATGTGTGACTGCAATTGCAACTCTCTGATTCGTGTGAAACGCCTGTATCAGAACAGCACTGGCAGTCCGCAGGCTTGATGTTATGTTTTGCCATTGTTTTTCACCACTTTATACTGAGAATTAGGATGGAGTTAGTTGATAACCATACTCAACTTAAAAGGGAGTAGTGTTGCCCATATTACAAACTCTTGTCATAACGCATGATGCTAATGTCATCAGACTATCTTTATCACCCCAGAGGTTTGAACAAGGCGGCAGTGAATACATCATGTCACTCAATTAATTTATCTAATTGGGATGGAAACGTTTTACTTGGAAAATGTGTTACTAAACTTAATAAGCATAAACGAAAACTTTTTATAATGACACTAAATTGGAAATGTATTACAATATTTACCTTAATTTTAAGTCTGTA